>OY829545.1:58013562-58613562 GCA_963691705.1 Viola odorata | reverse complement strand
ATGTCTCCTCGTCCAGAGTAGTCAAGAAGTGAAACGGGAAAGATTTCAAAATGGCTCTTTACTCACTATAATGAGCTGGTTTCTTTGCAGAATATCTTGCATCTGCAAACAACCGGTCCGTAAGATTCATTCTGAACTCATCTTTCCTTGGCAATCTGACCAAGTCTAGAAATAATTTAGCTATTTCAAAGGCTGAATCCACATTAAAAGACTACGCATGCAATCCCGAGCAAGGAGTTATCATCTGATTATCTAGGAAACTGTCTAAGCTCAGAACACCAGTCAAGAACTTAATGGTCGTTCTTCAAAATGTTGTGATTGGCTATGTTTATAGCAATACTATTATCCAGTTTGAATACAAAAGATGTGGGATCAAAGTCACCAAGCCTATTCCGCGTTAAGAAGCCTATTTAGGGGTGTAAATTGTCGAAGCTCTTCTCTCCATCCGCCTCCTCGAAAATTCCACCATCAAGACACTATCGTCGCCAGGTGCCTTTTACAAGCAGGACCCTTGACCTTACAGAAACATGACGAATAGGTGTTCCCCTAGGGTCCCGATCAACATGCTTAAATCGGTTCTGTTCTGTGGCATAAGGACATTCATGCCCCGCCATGCTCCAAACTACGGACTCAAATGCAATCATGGTCAAATCTTTCATGTGTCGAATTTGATCCTGTTTCGAAGCAATCACAGGCGTCTCTCTTCCCAAGCAATTGATCATGATCGAACGGGTATTAATCCTTTCAGGAGTGGGTAGCTTCTCAGGGATGACTATCACTCATGATCGAATGACCTTCTCTTCATCATCGTTTTGGGGGAATGAATAAAAACTTCCCTTCATATCTTAGTCAAGCTCACCAACCTAGTGGTTCAAAGGGGTTGTCGTCTTCTCAGCCATCATGATTCTAATGTCCAGCAAAAATCCAACGACGGCCAAACGAGCAGAAGCCACAAGATAACATGTTGATCTCATCATGGTCATCACCTGAGAAAGTGCTACCAAGTTGAAGCTTCAGAGCCAAACAAGATTATGGGTATCGAAATTCATCATGAGCAGAATCAGAAGGCCTTGAGTCGTTGACACTGCATCACATTTTCAATCCTCTCACTTGGGGGCAAACAAATCGGATGAGGGAGCCTTCGGAGAAGCCATCTCGTTTGTCCACCTCGCACCTTGATCATGACATGCACTAAATGGGCATCATTCAAAGTCTGTCATTGTGACGTTGATCCACGCAAAGGACCAACTCAAGCACAAAATCTTTAAAAGAGCATTCTCTAAAATGTGGTGCATGGACTTCATTTTCTAGATCCACCACAACAGTCGCAAACCCTCATCAAAGGAGTTTCCTATCCTTTCGAAAGGTGAAGCAATATCTTTCCCCGAGGATGATATCGAAAGTTAGGCCTGAACAAGTGCATTCCCAAAAGCAACCCACGCAATTAAATCAGCTAGGAAAAGATCGGGCACACTAAGTCTGGAACACCAATATGCATTTCCGCAAGGCGTTCGACTAAAGCCATCAACGTTTTTCTGCTTGTCTTATCCAGGTCCGCGAGTGCTACTCTCGTCCGGATAGAAATTTCAACACCAACATCCCAGTGGGCAGCAGCGCCCGAGGGGATCCTTCACTCCAAGTCCAGCACCAATATCTCAATGGGCAGCAGCGCCCGAGTGGATTCTTCATCCCAGGGAGCAGCGATGCCCGAATGGAATTTTCTTTCCACATCAACCTTCCTGCGGGCAACAACGCCCAAATAGAACTTCCATTTTTATTCCCCATCAAGATCTCAATGGTCAGTAACATCCCAACATAATTCCGCAAAGCATGAATGGGTCTCGACACCCGATCAGAATCATGACGGGCTTGCCAATACGCCTCACTAGAAAATGGAGAGTTTAAAACCTATTGATTATGTTGTCCATTTTCCTAAATCATTCTTCAATACTCCCCATTGTTTCTCCCTTATTTTTGCAGGAACTTGAATCATACCATGGTTACTTGCATAATGCTCAACGAGATGAAGGAATCTTCCTTTTATCAACTCTTGAATGACCATCCGGTGTGCCCTTACTGTCCTGCCACGCGTATCAGGGAAGTCCATTATGCATTCTACACCGGGGGTAACCTTTTGGAAACCCCCTCACTTTCATCCATTGCGGCGACTCAATTCCCCCTATTGTCATCCATTGCGGCGCCCCGCCCTGGTCTCAATCTACATGAACATTGCGGTGGGCATCAACGTTAGAATGGGGTTTACATTCATATTTCCGCAGCAGCGCCTTGCGCCGACCTCAACACTTTTACTGCACACATCCAGAGAAGTCCATTTTCTTCTTCGCCTCTTTAATTTTTGTACAAACATTCTGCATTCATTCCCACATTGGGGGCAACATTTTAAATTGTTCATAAATTTTCGTGAGTGGTCACACCTTCACGTTTTGTTGATGAAAACTGTTAAGATTTTTTTTTATATAAAAACAAAATTCTATGAATAAAATCCACACTACCCTCAAAATTTTCAAACCTCCCATAAATTGGGCATGTTCAGCATGTTACTGCATCAGGGATAACTTGTGCATCCATTTGAAATTATATGACATGCGTGATCTCGCCCGCTAGCTCTTATATCTGCGACGTGCTTAGGCGTAAGCAGTCATCAACATCTCCCTGTGAGCATTTTGGGCCTTCACACCTTATTTCTTTCATGAGTGTAAATGCCTGACTAGGTGCTAGTCAAATTTGCATAATATCCAGGGTACATGCACCATTAGACATGGGATAGCAATAAGATGACAGGGGACTTTGCTCTTTGCTTCCACCTTTCTTTGGTCTTCTCGTTCTTTTGTCTCTAAACACTTGCCTTTGCTTTCTATTTGATTCATTTCTAAGCCGCTTGAAAAATCTTTTGCATCCACTTGAACTCCCTAAATAATGAGCAGTGCCCAACTGAGGTTGTTAATTGAAGATAAGGTGAACATCGAACTTGGGTTGTGCAAGAGGGATTCCAAAATCTCCGAAGATTGCTGATGGTCAATGCCAGAAAGAGGCCAAAAATCAAGACTTGAAGCCCCCAGCCAAATACAAGACGAAATTGTACTTGCTTTGCTTGAAAAAAAAAAGAAAAAAAAAGAGGAAAAGAAAAGAAAAAAAACAGAAAATGGGTGAACACAAGCAAGTCAAAAGATGATCTCAAAACAAAAGAGAGATCATTTTCAATGAAGATTCAAAAATTGGTGCACTTTGTCAACTACAAAAGATGATCTCAAAACAAAAAAAAGATCATTCCCTGCGAATATTCAAAAAATTAGTGTACTTTGTCAATGACAAATGATGATTTCAAAAGTAAAAAAGATCATTCTTTGTGAAGATTCAAAAACCCAGTTGGGTATTTCGAAGAAGGGGTCTCAGGTTGTATTCAAACAATAATTTGTGGAGAAGAAGACTGACATTTCAAAGGAGAAGCTTCAAAGTTTCACCAAGCTCTCGCAAACTGCGCTCGAGGTGCACCTTACCTCCGGTTAGCAACCTCAGTTGAGCATCGCTCATTAAAAACCCTTTCTTCTGCTAAAAAGCACTCTCTTCCTAAAACATATTTCTTCTTCTCTTCTTCTTTCTGTCTATACACTTTATTTCCTTTCTCCAGCAAAGTCCTCTCGATTATTAGAATGCCCATGCATGTGCATCTTCGTATGAAGTTTATTCACTCGGATTGACATCGCAAATCTGACTTTGTGCTATGTTTGTTGCATTTTTATGAGTGGAAACACATAGCCTTGTTTCTGAGCATGAGTGCAAATACTAATATCCAGTGAGGATTGCTTACATTTACATGATGTGGGAAAGTCTTGTCCTTGAGGTCGTTATCTCCTGGGGCAAGATGCAGATGCTTTTCTAGGCTTGTATCAAGCATGCTTGTATGATGGAAACTGGACGACATGTTCTCCAGAAATGCATAAACTTGTTGAACCTTCTCTTGATAGGGAAGTTGTTTTTATAAAATACTGGGGGCAAACCTTAGGAAAGTGTGAGAATACTTTCATATACAACATACATGATTTGATCTTATTGTTTTCTCATTTATCAATTGCTTTCCCTTTTGCCATCCACTGCTGCTCTGTGTTTGTTTCCTCCCTATTTGCAGGATACAGGTATGTGTCAGTGGAATCTCACACTGTGATCAGTCTCTGCCAACAAATCCACCCAAGCATCCGAATGGTGTACGTTATCACTCCACAATCAACTTTGTGCGGCGGATCACATTTCCCCTACTATCCAACAAGCATCTAAATGGAGTACGTTATCACTCCTCAATCAACTTCGTGTGGCGGCCCATCTTCCCCACCGTCCAATCAATATCGAATGGAGTACGTTACCACTCCACAATCAACTTTGTGCGGTAAACTTTCGTGTGGCGGTTCAATACCCCACCTTTCAAACTTTCGTGCGGCGGTTCAAAACCCCACCTTTCAAACTTTCGTGTGGCGGTTCAATACCCCACCTTTCAACATTTATGTGGCGGTTCAAAACCCCACCTTTCAGCATTAGTGTCGTGGTTCAAAACCCACCTTTTAAAATTCCATTAAACCAACATCCGACGGGCAGCAGCGTCCGGAAGGATCTCGCATCAATCTCCTAGTGGGCAGCAGCGTCCGAGTGGAGTTTTCATTTTCTGCATCAACATCCTATGGGAAGCAACATCTAGAAGGATTTAAGTCGACATCCGATGGGCAGCAGCGTCCGAGCGGAGTTTTCATTCCAATCTTTAGCATCAACCTCCTAGTGGGCAGCAGCGTCCGAGTGGAGCTTTCATTGCAATTTCCGCACCAAAACCTCAGGGGGCAACAACCCCCAAGTGAAGTTCACATCTACCTTATTTACATTTCCAGTATTTCATTTTCTCCTAGAATGACGTTAGCATGTGTCTTTTTTAAATGTTTTACTCCCTATCAGAGAAGATCATCGTCCGTCCTCAATATCAGAGTGACATCTTCCTCATTATCCGAGAGAAGATCATCATCCGTTCTCACTATCAGAGAATATCACATGTCCCCAACATCAAAGCAAAGCGACGACCTACGAGTACGACCCTTGACGGAGCTGAAGTTTACATTTTCTGCATCGACATCCGAGACTTGCGGTGTCCCCGTTCGAATGTCAAATTTCATTCCTGCATAGAGGTCCGAGGCTTGCGGTGTCCCCGTTCGGATGTCAACTTTCATTTTCTGCATCAACGTCCGAGGCTTGCGGTGTCCCCGTTCGGATCTCAAGTTTACTTTTTCTGCATTGACGTCCGAGGTTTGCGGTGTCCCCATTCGGATGTCAAATTTCATTTTCTGTACAGAGGTTCGAGACTTGCGGTGTCCCCGTTCGGATCTCAAGTTTACGTTTTCTGCATCGACGTCCGAGGCTTGCGGTGTCCCCGTTCGGATGTCAAATTTCATTTTCTGCACAGAGGTTCGAGACTTGCGGTGTCCCCGTTCAGATCTCAAGTTTATGTTTTCTGCATCGACGTCCGAGGCTTGCGGTGTCCCCGTTCGGATGTCAAATTTCATTTTCTGCACAGAGGTTCGAGACTTGCGGTGTCCCCGTTCGGATCTCAAGTTTACATTTTCTGCATCGACGTCTAGGACTTGCGGTGTCCCCGTTCAGATGTCAAATTTCATTTTCTGCACAGAGGTTCGAGACTTGCGGTGTCCCCATTCGGATCTCAAGTTTACGTTTTCTGCATCGACGTCTGAGAATTGCGGTATCCCCATTCAGACGTCAAATTATGTTTTCGCACTTTACTTTCAGCACAAAGGTATGGACTGCGAGTGCTACCCTCGCCCTACCTGATTTACATTTCATCTTCTACTTTTCACCCCACTATCAGAGAAGTCGTCATTTACCTTTCTGCAATTTACTTTTCACCCCACTATCAGGGAAGTTGTCATTTACATTTCCGCCAATTTACTTTTCAACCCAGTATCAGGGAGACGTCATTTACATTTCCTCATCCACTTTTTATCCCATTATCAGAGAAATCTGCATTTACATTTTGCATTTTTCAAACCATTGCTG
The DNA here is from genome assembly GCA_963691705.1 of Viola odorata. NCBI lineage: Eukaryota > Viridiplantae > Streptophyta > Magnoliopsida > Malpighiales > Violaceae > Viola > Viola odorata. The sequence goes on along the minus strand of OY829545.1, from coordinate 58,607,496 downwards.
GTTCGGGAGCAACCATCTTTACTGCTCATCAAATATCTCGGTTACACCGGATTTTTGATAAGACAGTAAAGAGGGGGCAACTGTTGCTACCCGATTTTGGATTTAAAATTTTTCATTTGTCGCATTCTTATCATCAATTTTCCAAAAATCGTACTTCCATTTATTTTCCTCCAACTGATGTTTATTTTTACACTTAATGTCGTTTAAATTTTATTTCATACATTTTCCGCATTTTTATCACTTTTTTTGTTCGAACCCGTACCGGTTCCCGAGTCAAAATTCTCAAAACTGAGGGTCAAACAATCTCTCTCATTAGCTACTTTTCTTTTATTATTTTTCTAACTCGCGCTATCTATTTGCGTTTCGTTCAATTTTTGCTTTAAGCATTTTTTTTCCTGTTCGAACTTTTATTACTTGCAAGCGGATTTTTTTATTGAACTGTATAGCGAACTCTTCGCCGCTCACTGTATACTAATAATTTTGTTTCATTTTGTTCTATATTTTAGCAATTATGGTTGGGATTGTTAGCAAGCTTTCTCGTACCGTGAGCTCGAACAAAAAATATTATGTTCGTATAGCATTAATGTGCATTAATGCATCTCTGTACAAACCTTCACTTCCAAACCTAAAATCCAACCTGCTGCCCACGAAATTCATTCTCAGCCAAGCTTTCTTCTCCACCTATGCAAGCCTACACCTCCCTAGTTTGAGGCTTTCATTCTCCTTCTGCCACGCAAAACGTTCGACGTCATCAATGCCAACGTCATCCTCGCCCTCCACCGACTCAAAACTCCTATAAATACCAAGCTCACACCATAGGTTAAACAGGGGAATGAAAAGGCAGACGAGCTCAAGAAAACACTCCTCACGTCCATTATCTTTAATTCTCTCTCGTGTTTTCCACTCTCTCACGAATGCTTAGCAACTTTAAATACTCAAGGAAGAGCCTAACAAACAAGCCCGAAGCTCCCGGTCGTAAGCAAGTTGCTTCGTCAACTCTCATCGATCCTCTTAACTAGCTCGGTAATAATGCTAACTTGTCTTAATAATTACATTTTGAATTTAATTTCGCTACTATCGTCTCAATTTAATGATTTAGAGTTGTATTTAATTAATATCTCAATTTTAGTTTAATTGCTTGGTATTTTCTTCTTTGAATTTTGCTTGTGTTTATGGCTGGTTCGGCAATGTTTGGTGACGGGAGAGGTGCTGTTGGCAAGAGGGGCGTTTTGGGCATGGTCTGGCCGGCGTCAGCTGCCGGCGGTGGTGCTGCAATGGTTAACAGCGGCGGTGGCAAGTTGGGGAAGAAGACACTGTTCAGTGTCTTAAAAGGGAAGGGAAACGCGGACTAGGCCACGCGTGTGTGGCCCTGGGCCGGCGCTGTGCGCCTGGCCCAGGCGAGGGAGAAGCTGGGCCTGCTCAGGCCCAGCGCGGAAAGAGAAGGAAAAGGGCCAGCCCAGCTGGGCTGGCCTGCTGGTGGGCCCAGCTATGGGCCTGCCAGGGCCCATTCCCTGGCCTAGTGGGCCGGGCCCAACTAATTGGCCCACCATTTTTTATTTTTATTTTAATAATTTTTATTCGTATCTTTGTACTATTTTTTTATTTCCGCGCTTGTACTGTTTATTTAATTTTCCGTATGGTTGTGCTAATTATTTATTTTCGTATGCTTGCATGATTAATTATTATTTTCGTATGCTTTTGCATGTTTAAATTATTCTACTTGCGTGCAATCGTAAAAAAAAAAAAATTAATTATTTCACTTGCGTGCGTACAGTAATTATGATGTCGGTTATTCGCATGCTCATACTTTTTAATTAATTATTTTGTATGCCTAAATAATTATCCCGCTCGCATTTAATCACTAAAATTAATTATTTCACTCGCAACAAGTCATTAGATATTTATCTGCTTTTCGATTATCATTTTCTCGAACTAATAATATCGACTTTGTAGGGTAAATCAACCGTTCATACCCTTCACAAGTACGCATTCCTTACCCTTTTATTTATTCTATGTTTTTTTCGCATATACGCTTGTATGCATGAATTATTTAGAAACGTTAGATTTAAATTTTATCCATTGGCCATGATAACTAAATTAGGACTTTTTTGTTTTTCAAACATGTTTAAACACCTCTTTCTCCGGTAACCTTTTAGGATGTGACTCGGGTGCCTAACACCTTCCCGAGTCCATAAATCGACCCCGAACCACTGTTCTCTGGTTCAGACCCATTTTGCCTTAGTTTTTTATTTTTATGCCATGACTTTAGGTTCCCTAAACCTAGGAAAATTAGGGTGGCGACTTCATTAACATCATGTGAGATGAGTCCAATTTCGTCTTACATCTCGTCCCAAACCCGCGTCGCATTAGGATAAAATTCTAAGTCGGGGTGCGAAAGTTGGCGACTTCACTGGGGATTGATAGAGTCGAAGCCGAAATTTTTGAGGTGTTTGTTTTTGCTGAATTTTTCTCGTATGATTTTTTTTACATGATTTATTTGATATGATGTATTATCATATGATTTTTTATGCATGATTAATTGCTTTTATTCGCTTTGATAAATTGTTTATACATGATTTGTTGCTATGAGTTATTCGCTTTGATAAACTGACACTAGGGATGGCCAGTTGCTGATTTGGTTTGTCCGAGAAATGTAGCTTGAACATAGTCTAGCCCACACATTAGAGGCCTGATCTCCACCGTACGATCATGGTGCATGTACACGGAGAAATCTTGCAGAGAATGATTGTGGTGATCAAATTCAGAACATGAAAAATTTAACCATGTTTGAATTTTGAATTTGCAGTTGAGGGCCGTGTAGAGCATAAATATCGTTGTAGCACAGAGTCGGAATGCATTAAGTATGTGGATTGGGGTCCCTGAAGAACACACATCTATCATTGTTATGTTTCTTCACCAAGATGAAGAATTATTGGCGAAGGCTTTTGGTGACAGCAAAGGTCTCCTCTTTTCCGCTGAATAGCGATGATCTGAATGCAAGGGAAAGATGGACGTAACAGGCTCTTTGTGGCAAATTACCGATCCCTATGCCTTGCCCCCCGGTAAAAATGCGTTCAACCTTTGATGCTCTCTGACGTCTTCTTTTGGTCGTCATTTCAACTGCTTGCCCCCCAGTTTATAAGTCTCATTGCACCTGAAATAAAAAGGGGGAACTAAATAGTAAGTCTGAGGGAAGGATATCCCAAAATTCGAAATTAAAAATTAAAACTGACAAAAATTGAAATATTTGAGAAGAACATGTGGGTTGCCTCCCACGGAGCACCCTTGTTTATAGTCGTAGGCTCGACTGATACACAAAAATATCGGAAATATTCCTGCTAAAGGAATAAGCTGAATGGGTCCATCGTGGGCCTAGAGAGCGTTTATTCAAGAGTTGTAGGTTTTTTCGGCTAACCCTTCGAAAGAGATGCATCCGCTCTTGATCAAATGATTCACCTTTCCTTTAAGGGTGAAACAGTTTTCTTTGTGTGCCCATGAGCTTCAGCATGGTACTCGTATCTTGCATTAAGATCATACCATTTTGGATAAGGAGGTCGTATAGGTTGGAGTGGCCGCAATTTGCTCTGCCGCCAAGAGATGCTCGTAGACTTCCCCTGTGGGGAGAGGGAGAGGTGGCACTGGTTCCCGGTTCCCGTGATCTTTTTAGTTTCTCGGTTGACTTGATGGGCCAAATGGTCTACGTCGTGCGAGCTGCGGTATTTGCGGTGAAGGAGGCCACTTGTAGCTAAGATGATGGGAGATCAGACTAATGTCTTCTCTACTAGGGAGTTCCCTTTGAGTTGTTATTTCTGCTACAGAAAAACTAATCGCTTCCCCCCTAATTCTCTGTTCGGTCATCATGTCAGAAGAGCTACCATAAGAGAGATGCGGCTGAATTTGATGCCCCAGGAGGCTGAGTTCTCGATGGTTCAGGAATTATGAATTGAGTGGAATGACCCTGTTGGAAGTGCTGGGACTCTGGGCGAATCATGGGACGACTCTGAGGCGGGAAGAAAAACTGAGATTCGGGGTGGATCTCCTTCTTACCGAGATTAAGCATGGGCCCAGCCAGAGGAGGATCAAGAGTTATACCACATTGTCCGAAGGTGATAGCAGCAGTGTTCGGAATAACCGATGCGATGTGCTGAGGATTGAGATTAAGGAAGAAGGGCTGCCATGAACCACATGATGATGGGGTACAGAAGTACCAGCGACCACAGATGAAGTGGTTGGTCCCATTGTTTGACAAGGCAGAAAATCAATTGTTGCCTCGTCTCTTATTCAGCCATTTCCATAGCGGCCCGAATCTGTTCTTCTGATTCGGCTATCTTTGCTTTCAATGTCTCCTCCGTCTTACCATGCTCTGCCATCTTGCGCATTTGCAGTCTAGTCGTATGAATCTTGCGAGGAATAGTTTGCTTTTGAGGATCAATGTTTTCCCTGAAAAATAAACAAGTGAAATAATTATAAGTTTAAGCAATGATTTAATTATGTATGCAAAAGGTCATCCCGAGGTCTCCACGCTGCAAGAGAAAAAGAGGGGTAAGTACAATAACAACAATATTGTAGGCATCGTAAAAAATCGCAAACATGGAGAATTACGTGAATAATTGAGACAAAATGGAAGAATTTGCATGTGAAAAATTGCAGAAGATTTTACATATATGGAAATTTTTTTGGAAAAACTTGTTAATGTGAAAAATTGCTAGAAAAGTTACCTCCGTTGGAGCAATTTGCAGAGAAACTACACATGGGGAAGAATTACAGAAATTATTGGACACGCGGAAAAAATTGTGGAAAAATTGCGGAAATCGATTGGAAAATTGTACATATTGAGAAATTGTGAAAAAATTGCAAACATGGAGATATTGCAAAACAGATTGCAAATATGGAGAAATTGCGAATAATTTACAAATGTGACAAACTTACGGAAAAATTTGCCAATGTGGGATTCTTTGGAAAAAGTTGCCAACGTGAAAAGTTTGTGGAAAAAGATTTCCAATGTGGAAAATTTTCCAAAAAAATTTATAAATGTGAAAAAATTTCGAAATCAGTTTGTAAAATGTGAAAATTTTGAGATTTTTTTTGGAGAAATTAGTTGTAAATGGAATATTTTTTCTTTTTTTGAGAAATCAGCGGAAAAAATGAAACAAAGTCGTAATATGCGCATTTCTATATGATGCATATGCTGGGGTGACACCAAATATTTCTAAACTGGTTGGAAGGCTCCCGGACGATACCATAAAAGTGGTCCCTCAGTAAATGGATATGTGATTGCCTGTCGAACCATCAAAAGTTCTAAGCGCTCACCCATTTAGGGGTTCGAGTCCGAGTTTGGGGTTCATGAAAACTACCCGGGACACGTGCCCCAGGGCCTCACTAGTACCCACCTATTTCTATTTGGAAAAAGGCCTGGCGATAGGGCATTATGCATGAAATGCATATGAATGACAGTTTATCAAAGCAATTAACAAATCATGTGGACAATTTATTAATAAATACATGATAAATAATAATCCCTCATAAAGAATCACGCGACAATACAACAATTTATCATATCAATGAAAAATAATTAATCATATACAAAAAATCATACGAAACAAATTCAACAATTTATTGAAAAACAAACACCTCAACAAAATCCGGCTTTGACCCTATTAGTCCCAGTGAAGTCGCCAAATTGTCGCACCCCCCTTTTTGGAATTTTCCTAATGCGACGCGGGTTTGGGACTAGATGTGAGACGAAATCGGACTCATCTCACATAATGCGATGAAGTCGCCACCCTATTTTGTTTCTAGGTCTAGGGAACCTAAAGTCATGGCATAAAAAAATAAAAAGCTAAGGCAAATGAAGGGTCTGAACCCGAGAACATTGGTTCGGGGTCGTGTTATGGACTTGGGAAGGTGTTAGGCACCCGAGTCACATCTAAAAAGGTTACCAGATAAAAGAGGTGTGTAAACATGCTTGAAAAATAAATAAAAAAGTCCTAATTTGGTGATCATGCCCAATAGATGATATAATTATATTTTAATAATTTTAAATATCATGCATAATATATATATATATGGGCAGTTTTACCCTTTTGGATCGAGTGTATGAGACGTATTTGTGAAGGGCATCGATTGATTTGCCCTACGAAGTTAAGATTATTAATTCGAAATAAATGATAGTCGAAAAATAAATATTTGATGACTAATTGTGCGCAAGCAAAATAATTAATTTAGCAAACAAATGCGAGCAGAATAATAATTTGGGCATTCGAGAGCATGCGAAAATAATTAGCTAAATAGTATGAGCATTCGAATAATCGGCATCAAAATTATTATGCGCAAGTGAAATAATTTTTTTTTGACAATTATACGCAAGCAGAATAATTAAACATGCAAAAGCATATGAAATTAATAATTAAACATGCAAGCATACGAAAACAGTACAAGCATACAGAAATTAAATAAATAGTACAAACACGGAAAATGGATATGAAAAATAAATGCGGCAGGCTAAAATTGGGTTCGGCCCACAGGGCCGAGGAACGGGTCCACGGGCTGGGCTGGGCTAGCTTAGCCCAGCCCAACCCTCTTCTTCCACTCTTGGGCACACGCCCAAGCCTTTCTTTTCCACAGTGGGCCTGAGCAGGCCCAACTTCTTTTCCTTCTCTTGGGCTGCAACCCATTTTTTCTTTTCCTTCTCTATTTTTCCTTTCTTTTTCCTTTGGCCAACGCCGCCTCACTTTCTTCTCCTCTTCTCTATTTTCCTTTCCTGTTTTTTTCTCTCCTCCTTGCCGTAGACCTTCCCCTTCCTCTCTTTCCCTTTCATTTTCTTTTTCTTTGGTTTGGATTGGATAGTGATTGGGTGATTTGGATTATGGCTGGGCGGTTGGTGTTTGGCAGTGACTTTCTCCTTCGGCCGAACCAACAGCGGCCAGCCGCAACTTCAACTGAAACAGCAAGGCGACAGTAGCAGCGGCGATAGGTTGGTGGCAGAAAGAGGATGGTAGTGCAACGGCTATGGAGGGCAGTGGTGATGGAGAATGGCTGCGTCTCTTCTTCCTCTCGACGCCAAACAACAAGCTAAAGCAAAAAAAAAAATAGAAAAAAAAATTAAATTAATAGAGCAAGCAAACGTACAAATTAAATGAATTAGAGAAGGATGAAGATAAGAAATTGCTTGCCTTGCTTTCGCCATTAAATGTTGATGGAAGTTAGTATGAGGGTGAGGATTTTCCGGTTGTATGGGACAAGGAGGAATGAAGGGTGGTTTAAAGGAAAAAGGGACGACCGTTGGATGGTTGACCATCCACTGGTTGACCAATCCAACGGTTGTGATGAGATGGAGATGGAAAGTATTTATTTATTGGTTCGAGCCAATGGTACGGGCAATTTCGCCTGAAAATGGATAAAAACTCGAACCAAAAAATGCTAAAATGTAGAATAAAATAAGCTAAAATAATTAACATAAAGTGAGCGACGAAAGGTTCGCCGCAGTTCGATAAAAAAATTGCTTGCAAGCGATAAACGTTCGAGCGTAAGAAAATGCTAAAATAAAAATTGTACAAAATGCAAAGAGATAGTGCGAGTTAGAAAAATAATAAAAAGTAAGTAGCTAATGAACAAAGTTGTTCGTCCATCGGCTTCGAGAATTTGACTAGGGAACCGATACGGGTTCAAACGGAAAAAGTGATAAAGATGCGAAAAAAGTATGAAATAAAACTTAAACAACATTAAGTGTAAAAATAAACATCAGTTGGAGGAAAATAAATGGAAATACGATTTTTGAAAAATTGATGATAAGAACGCGTGATAGAGCGTTTTATGTCCATAATTCCACCCTCTTTTGTATGCCTTTTTAGATCATGATGCTACTAATGTTGCTGTGTTTACTCACTTTTTACAGATCTGGGCGAATTGAGAGGAAAATACGAAAAGGTCATTTTTCTATCATTTTCTGGAAGTAATAGAGTAGCTAGGCCGAGCAGCTGGACGTTCGCGAAGGGCAGCAGTGTCCTAGCGAGGAAAGGAAACCAGCGCATCAAAGGAAAATATCGGATTAATACTCCAGAAATCCCAATCGCAGCAGAAGTCCTATGGGGAGTTGAATTCAAATCGGAATAGGAATTTAATTTGTAATTTTTCTATAAATACTTTTAGTAATTAGGTTTTATCATCTTCTTCTCTTCCTCTCCCCCGCTGAACCTTTGGCGTCACCACTGCCTTCGGCATCTTTGTCTTTCTCTCCAATAAACCGGAGCAGTTGCTCCGGCCGGTAACTAATAAGATTTCTTCTTCCCCATCTCTTCTATTTTAATTATGCAACTTAATTATTTATTTGTTTTTATTATTAATATGTGCAGCTAAGCCTTTTTGTTCTTGGTAAGAGTCGATTGAAGGTTGCAAGGGAAGCCGTGAGGTCAAATCGTACTTCATAAATTCTGTGTTGGTATCTTTCTTGTTCGATGATTAATTGTCAATTTACCTAGGTTAATTATTAGCTTGATCACCTAGTAATTGAACTAGAGTATTACAATCGTCCTTATAGTTATACCTAACGCGAAGCTACAGGGTAAAGCAGATAACCATACTGGTCCTGACTGGAAACCTGGTATCCCCCAGTTGGATTGAACAAGTCGTTAGGGCAGAGCCTCGAGCGTACTGAGTGTCTCGCCCTAGACGCATCTTACCTCTTCTTCATGGGCATCCGAGTGTTGCCTCCATAAGCGTACCTTGGAGGACGGCGGACTGTCAAGGTTATTCCATAAGCGTACCTTGGGATAACTTATATAACGAAGGTAAGCAGGGGACCTAAGCGTACCTGGTCCCCATAGTGCGTCTATCAGGTCGGGGTAGACCATGCTTGCACCAATGACCGACTAACCATAATTGCAACCGGATTCGGACTCTTACTGGGAACTCTTGTCTCTTCTGATTACCTAATACTTTTATCTCTTCTTTTACTACTGTTTGTTATTTACTCTCGTAGTTAGTAATTAGATTAATTAAACAACTATTCAAAACCCCCCTTTTGGTTACTTGTTGCTTAGATTACTTAGTTTGTCAGACTGAATTGAGTGTTGATCCCTTAATCCCTGTGTTCGACCCTGCTACCATTATACACAATTTATTGTGCACGTTGACTGCAGGTTTTATTATTATTTTTTGACGGGTTTGACAACCGATCAAATTTTGGCGCCGTTGCCGGGGATTAACGCAATTGACGCTCTTTTCTTTTTGTATGACCAGGTCTTCCAACGCGACCTTACTACCTTTCTATCCAGAAATCCGGAGAACAGAACGATTAGCTCGCAAACTTGCTAAGCAGCATCAATCTGTAGCTCCTACATCGAATCTACCTGAACCCCCCTAGATACTTTGGAACAATCTGCCTACATCGATCAGCTAGATCGAGACGTTGAAGACAACCTAAACCCCGAACATCCCGCTATGGCTGACAGCGGTGAAGGTGGGGATAGCGAAGTTGTCGTCAATCCCTGCATCTCGGAACTGAATGCTACCGCCGAGACCACTGCTGGGTGCATCGCATGGCCTACTGTTGCTCATGACTGGATTATCAAATCCTCCATCCTACACTACTTGCCCAAGTTCCATGGCATCCCTAGAGAAAGTGCCCTCCGACATCTCCAACAGCTCCATACCGTTTGTGAAGCTCTAAAACCCCTATAAGTGGACATCAATCAAGCTAAGCTTAGAGCGTTCATGTGGTCGCTTGAAGATGACGCTCGCAACTGGTTCTATGACCCGCCCTATCCATTACTAGCTGGGCCGACATGTTCAAGGCATTCACTGAAAAATACTACCCCACTTCTATGGCCAATATAACCAAGAAACAGCTAGTCTCCATTACGCAGAAAGAGAATGAGAACATTGGACAGTACTATGAGCGGTTCAAAAAGATGAAGACTCTTTGTCCCTCGCACAACATTCCTGACCACGCTCTCCTTGGGTATTTCCACGAGGGATTGCGAGGGCGAAACAAAGAATTGATTGACGCTGCTAGCAACGGTGATATGCTTGCCCTAACTCCGAAAAACGCAAAAACCCTCTTAGAGCGTATAGCTAAGAACGTTGTACCATTGGACTAGCTAACTCCTACCACTCATGACGCTCGATCTGTTGCTATAGAGAACCAACTCTCCACCCTTACGGGAATAATCCAAAATATGATCAGCGGCCAGCCCGTGCAGATCAAAGCCTGTGGCATCTATAACTTTACTGACCACCCCACAGACGCCTGTTCGCATATTCCAGATGAAGTGGATGTGAACGTTATTGGGAACTATAATGGAGCCCCCAAGAAACAAGATTCGTATACTCAGAATTACCTCAATGGTTGGTGCCACCCGAACTTGAGCTATGGCAACAATAATCAGCAGCAACCTATGCCGAACCAGATGTAGCCACAGAATCCATTCCAAAATTGACAGCAGCCGCCCTTCAACCTCCAGAATTTCAAACCTCAGTCCAATTACAATAACAATCAGCAGCAGCGGTACCAAGCTCCACAGGGGCAGATGGGATCCCCTCCCCCAGCTGCTGAAGAGCCTAGTTTACGACATATTGTTATTGATATACAAAAACAATTAGTTGTCTTATCTTTCGAGGTGAAGGAGCTGAAGAATGGAGGACGATTACCACCACAACCGGAAGCTAATCTGAAGCATGGAGCTTGCGCCATAAATCTCCGCAGTGGTACGCAGTTACCTGACCGTCAGCCGCTTGCCCGAGAAGCTGAGCTCCCTGACTCCACCCCTGTGGTTGAGGATGTTGAAGTCACTTCCGAAAAAGAAAAGAAGGTTTACACTTCTAGGAAACCAGGTACGCCAATTAAGCATGACGAGAATTCTGAATTCTCTGACGAATTCATCATCAAGGTTCTCGAGCCTCCGTTTCCACACAGGTTAGTCAAAAAGAAAAAGGACAAAGAAGAAAAAGAAAATTTTGACTTATTCAGTAAAGTCCAAATTAACATTCCACTTATACAGGCTATTAAGAATATTCCACGTTATGCTAAGTTTCTGAAATCCTTATGCACTAACAAAAGTAAATTGGCTAGCGTGAACAAAATTAGTGTGGGTGTTAATGTTTCTGCTGTTATCCAAAGAAAAATCCCTCCAAAGTGTGCAGATCCAGGAATGTTTACAATTCCCTGCAAGCTCGGAGGTACTGATATTGGTAAAGCTATGTGTGACTTAGGTGCAGGTATCAACGTCTTGCCCTTGACGATATACACTCAGCTGGAACTTGGACCACTGAGGCCAACCAGAGTCGTCATCCAGTTGGCAGATCGATCAATAATCTATCCAAAGGGGATCATTGAAGACGTCCTAATCCAAGTTGGCAACCTACTCTTTTCGGCCAACTTTTATGTGATCAGCATGGAGAACGAACAAGGCACCAAATCCTCCGATGTTCTGCTGGGCCGACCTTTCCTCAGGACTACACGTGCGAAGATAGACGTCTATGATGCATCGATTACACTCGAGTTCGATGGACAGATTATCCGATTTAGCATGACTGATGCCATGCGTTCCCCTTCTGAGTTTTCTAGCCTCAATTTTATTGATATTGTTGACCCGGATGTTGAGGAAATCGCTGACTTATTTTCTATGGATCCTCTGCAGCTTGCCCTAGCCAACAGTGTCAACTTTGGGGAGATGCAAAATCTGGAATCCAAATTTGTCACCCCTCTAGCTCTACGAGAGATCATTTCTGTCTTGGAAACCACTCCTCATTCTCCCTTTAAGATGGTAGTAACTCCTCTACCCTCTGAATACACTAAGCTCCCTCCTTCCATTGTGCAGGCACCGAATTTGGAACTCAAGGTCTTGCCCAAGCACCTGAAGTATGCTTACCTTGGTGCCAACGAATCCCTACTCGTGATCATCTCCAGCAAACTTGACACGGAAGAAGCGACCGCTCTAGTTGCCCTACTGAAGGAATACAAGAGGGCTATTGGATGGACTATTTCAGATATCAAGGGACTGTCTCCAGCCCTGTGCACACATTGGATACACCTAGACGATGCTAGCAAGTCAGTTCGTCAACCACAGCGCCGTCTTAACCCACCAATGATGGAGGTCGTTAAGAAGGAAATATTGAAGCTCCTCGATGCTGGTGTGATCGACCCCATCTCGGATAGTACTTGGGTCAGCCCGATTCAAGTAGTTCCGAAGAAGACCGGTATCACTATCACCACGGGACAGAATGGTGAACAGATTCCCACATGCGTTCAGAATGGATGGCGCGTTTGCATCGATTACCGTCGGTTAAACGCTGCCACGAGGAAGGACCACTTCCCCCTGCTGTGCATTGACCAGATGCTCGAACGCTTGGCTGGAAAGACGCACTACTGCTGCCTCGATGGCTACTCAGGATTTCATCAGATACCGGTTACCCTAGACGATCAAGACAAGACCACCTTCACCTGCCCCTTCGGTACATTCGCTTACAGAAGGATGCCCTTTGGTCTTTGTGTCGCGCCCCGAAAATTAAAAATTCGCGAGTGTGCAACGAAATTTGAGACCTTCAGATGCTCGGCGTAAAAGGGACGCCTAGCAGCATGCAATGAAGTCGCCACCCTAATTTGGTTGCCAGGCTTAGGGAACCTTAATCGTCATGGCATAGGAAATATAATAAGTAAAAAAACTAAAGGCACAAAAAAGGGGTCTGGACCCCAGACAAAGGTTCGGGGTCGTATTATGGTCTCGGAAAGGTGTTAGGCACCCGAGTCACATCCGAAAACGGTTACCGGTTGATGAGAGAGGTGTTTAAAAAATGCATTTTGAAAAAGGGGGCCCTCAGAGGAATCGTCACTTTAGTCTTTTTTTATGATCGTGACGTTCAAGAATAATTAAAAAATCTTTCTAACGGGGTTACCGTTTATCAAGATTGATTGATTATTCCCGACCGCAACGTGATGGGGCTGAATTTTCCGTAAGATTGAATGAGCGCCCTCTTTTTTCATCATCGGGCCATGCATGATTAAATTAATTACTATGTGATCCTAACATGGATTGCTAACAGAGTACAAATTTAAATGATTGATTTTAAAGTGGAAAACTGATGTGGGATCGAAAATCCCCATGTACATACAGTCAATACAAGCGAGAATTTAAAATCATATGAACATGGCATTTTAAGCAACTCGTTAAACATGTTGTTCATGTGGATTGATTTTAGTTCTACCAGTTCTATATATCATGCGTACGATTGATATTTGCATAAAGCATCGAATAAATAAAAAGGAATCGAAAGGTGTACTTTCGAGCGAAGCTTGAAATTAAAACCTACAAAATGAGAGTGTTAGTGATAGCTTGAGAAATAAATAAACAATTTTAGAAGTGCAAAAATTTAAATGACAATTGATTGCATGCGAGAAATGATGGATTTAACGCATACGAAAATGAAATACTTAGTTGATTGTATGCGAAAAATGATTGATTTGGCGCATACGAAAATTAAATGCTGAGTTGATTGCATGCAAAAAATGAATGATTTTAAGCATATGAAAATTAAATGCTGAGTTGATTGCATGCGAAAAATGATTGATTTTAAGCATACGAGAATTTAAATGCTACGTTGATTGCATGCGAAAAATGATTGATTTTATGCATACGAGAATTTAGACGCTACGTTGATTGCATGCGAAAAATGATTGATTTTACGCATACGAGAATTTAGATGTTACGTTGACTGCATGCGAAAAATGATTGATTTTACGCATACGAACATTAAATGCTGAGTGCAGAAAAATTAAATGTAATTGACGATTTACAGGGAATTAAAAAAAGAGTTTGATGATTTGCAGAAAATAAAACAGGTTGATAATGCAGAGAATAAGCAGTTGGATATTTGCAAGAATTAAGATGCGACCGACCATATAGGCGGCATATTGAATTTAAATTGCCGAAAGTAAATTGCAAAAAATTAGAGTGTAGAAGGGTAAAGTGCAGAAAATTAAAGTGCGGAAAATTAAAGTGCAGAAAATTAAAGTGCGGAAAATTAAAGTGCAGAAAATTAAACAGTTGATAATTTGCGGAAGGATTTCCAGCAGTTTGCGAAAAATTAAAGCAGTTGAATATTTACGAGAATTAAAATGCGACCGACCATATAGGCGGTATATGGAATTTAAATTGCCGAAAGTAAATTGCGAACAATTAAAGTGCAGAAGAGTGAAGCAGTTGATAAGTGTAGAAAATTAAACAGTTGATAGTGCGAAAAATAATCATACGAAGCATACGATTTATTTTACGGAAAAACCTGATCCGAAGTTTTGAAAACAATTGAAAATGGGCTGGGCCCAATTGAAGAATGAAAAGAAATGAAAATGGGCCAGGAATAGTGCCTGGCCCATGAAAATTTAAATGGGAATGGGCCAAGCCCATTCCCGCGTGAACAGTGTCGTTTGGCATGCCACTGTTCATCATCACCTTTCTTGGTCGCCGGCGTACTGCCGGCGGCCATTCTCCGGCCTCAAGCGGCCAATTTGAAAATCGTTCTTACCAAAATGTTCGTCTCTTCGATGACTTCCCGACCATACAAACCCTGATTTTTAGTTTGACTCGTGCTAATTTTAATTTTGAAAAAACGACGAAACTGTTAATTACCGAAAACTATTTAATTCGCACAATCTAGCTAACGATTTTAAAAATTGAAAACGTGTATTTAATCTACATCACATATGTGAATTAATAGCACAAAAACAATCAATTTATTTGCTTGAAATCAAGCCAAATGAAATTAAAAAGAAAACATGCATAAATGAATAAAAATGCTTAGAGAGAGAAAGCTTACTCTCAAGCTTTTAAACTGGGCGATTGTCGCTCAATATGAGCAAACTGATCAAGAGGGGAGAGAGAGCAAGTTTTCTTGCTGAATTGGTGCCCATTTTTCGTTCGATGGCAGTGGCTATTTATAGCCGAAGGATCGCGTGGAGGAGGAGAGCGTGGCTGCGAGTGGTGGCTGTTCTTCGTGCTAGCGGGGCTACGACCGTGAGGTGGAGGGTCTAGGGTCGAGGGTGATGATGAACGAGGGACATGAAGCGATGGGAGCAGGTTGGCTTGGGCGAGGACTCTACTGTTGTTCACGTCCATGGTGCATGTGCACCATGGCTTGGAAAATAATCAATCGTTGATCTGGTTGACTATTTCTAGTTGACCAGATCAACGGTTGTGATCGACTTGATTTTTAATTTATTTAAATGGCCTCGAGCCGAGTCCTGCGAGCAATCGTTCAGATTTTTCGAACCGAAGGTACCTGCGCGTAGAGAAAAATACGACGAATCCAACCGTATACAGTGAATAATGAAAATTTCTCGTTTGACGTGTTTATTTTCTCGTTCAAAAGTGTGAAACACAGGAACGGAAAAATAAAAATGTTACGCTGAAAATTACACGAATCGCTGTAGACCGTTGCGACCAGAAAAAAAGCTAGCAACTAGTTGATGGAAAACTTTTTAAAGTCGAGCTATTATCTGAGCCAACTTACTAGGGTCCAATAAAAGCTCGAATGAAAAATAATAATAAAATAATAAAAATACTAAAAAATGTGCTAAAATGTTAAAAATCCTAAAATTCGTGTGATGACCTAAAACGAAGAAAAAACTAGCAAACGACTGACGGATAGTCAAAAATGTGGTTTTTAAGGCTAAAAATAATAATGATAATAATAATAAAAATATGTGCCGAAAAATTAAAAATGTGATTTCGAAAGCTGACGATGCTAACGATGATGCTAAAATGCAACGAAACACTTAAAAATACTAGCGACAGTAAATCAACTGAAAATGACTGTAGATTAACTAAATAACAGAAATGCTAAAATTAATAAAAAAATGGCGTCAAAATTCGGGTATCAACAGTTGCCCCCTCTTTACTGTCTTATCAAAGTATTTGATAAGCAGTAAAGACAGTGGCCCCTATATATCCAAATTTTGGCGACACAGCGGGTCTTACCTCAAGCTTAAAGTGATGATGTCGCTCTGGGGGGGAGGTAGTTGATTGATGTCGTCAATGGGGATAAAAGGTGATTGCTTAACGTCGCTCTGGGAGGATGAGATTGATTGGTGTCGCTCTGGGAGGAGGAGATTGACTGATGTCGTCACTGGGGATAAAAGGTGATTGCTTAATGTCGCTCTGGGAGGAGGAGATTGCTGTCGCTCTAGGAGGAGATGATTGCTTGATGTCGCTCTGGGAGGAGGAGATTGATTGATGATGTCACTGGGATTTAAAGGTGTTTTACAAAATTGATGATGTCGGCCGTGGATATCACTCTAGGAGGAGTTGATTGATGTCGCTCTGGGAGAAGATAGTTGATGTCACTCTGGGAGGAGGAGAACTGCTGATTCGGATGTCCTTCGCTCGGATATTGAATGACGGTAACATACCTTCGCCCTGATGTTGATTTGATATTTGGGGTGACTGTTTATGAATTTTCAAGATATGGTGTAGGGACATGACCTGACACAATATTAACAGATGACATGTGCGGACGTGACCAGACATGACATTAACAACACGATGTGGGGACGTGACCCTTTACGACGCTTAACAGACAACATGTGCGGACGTGACCAGACACAACATTATCAGACGACACGAGCGGACGTGACCAGACATGACATTAACAACACGATGTGGGGACATGACCTGAACACAACCTTTTACGACACGATGTGGGGACGTGACCTGAACACAACGCTAGACAGACAAGATGTGGGGACATGACTTGAACATAACTTTTTTAAATGACACGATGTGGGGACGTGACCTGAACACAACGCTAGACAGACAAGATGTGGGGACATGACCTGAACACAACTTTTTAAGACACGATGTGGGGACGTGACCTGAACACAACGCTAGACAGACAAGATGTGGGGACGTGACCTGAACACAACTTTTTAAGACACGATGTGGGGACGTGACCTGAACACAACGCTAGATAGACAAGATGTGGGGACGTGGGGACGTGACCTGAACATAACTTTTTAAGACACGATGTGGGGACGTGACCTGAACACAACGCTAGACAGACAAGATGTGGGGACGTGACCTGAACACAACTTTTTAAGACACGATGTGGGGACGTGACCTGAACACAACGCTAGACAGACAAGATGTGGGGACGTGACCTGACACAACTTTTTAAGACACGATGTGGGGACGTGACCTGAACACAACGCTAGACAGACAAGATGTGGGGACGTGACCTGAACACAACTTTTTAAGACACGATGTAGAGGGAAAGCGAGTCTTACCTTGAACTTACCGTATGAATTGAAATGGAGAGTGGTCGATCTTGAGGGAGCGTGATCCGTCACGCGAAGTTGATTTGAATGTGAGGGAGCGTGATCCACCGCGCGAGGTTGATTTGGGAGTGCTAACGTACTCCGTTTGATTGGATTTTGATGAAAATCCAAGATGGTGAGGGATTTACATCGATGTTGTCATCGAAGACCCATGGTTGAGATTTCACTGGAGCATATCTGTATCCTGAAAATTGAAAGGAAGCAAATACAAAGCAGCGACAGATGGAAAAAGGAGAGAGCAATTGACCTAAATATTCTTACATTTAACCCATGGCTTGCCCCCAAGTTTTTTGTTTGGAATGAAAATGATTTCTTCATTTAAGAACATAAATTCAAACCTTTTTTCTCCTTTTGGATAAAAATGTTCGTTCATTTTTCGTTATAGGAACATGATTGATTTAAGTCTAGATAGCGTCTACGTCTTGTTCAAGAAATAACGACCTCAAGGACAAGACTTTCCCACAATTTGCAGCCGTAAGCAATCCTCACCTGATATTAGTGTTTGCACTCACGCTCTGAAACAAGGTTAAGTGTTTTACGCTCATAAAGATGCAACTAACACGATACATAATTTTCAATTCGCAATGTCAATCCGAGTGAATAGACTTCAAATGAAGATGCACGTGCATGGGCGTTCTAATAATCGATAGGACTTTTACGGAAAAGAATGAAAGGACATGAAATGTCCGGAAAAGAGCTTGTTTTGGGAAAAGATTGCTTTGCTGAGGAGTTGGAAGGCTTTTGATGAGTGATGCTTTGCTGAGTGGCCCTGATGAGAGCGAGGTGTGCGAGTTCTTTCGCTTTTTGCTGGGGATGCTTTCCGGACAGAGTGCGTGAGCTCTGGGATCCTTGCTGGGGGTGCTTTTTGGTTGGCCAGGGGGCCTTTGTTCAAGTCTTCACTAGGGAGTGTCGTCGCTGTTCTCTTCGCGATCTGCTGCATGGGTTGGCCTTGGGCCCTTTTCTCTTCTCGGGTTCTCACTAGGGATGCTTGCTTTGAGGTTTCCTGAGTTGTCCTTGGGCCTCTTTTGCTTGACTTTACTGGGGAAGGATGCTTTGAGATTTCTCGAGTTGGCCTTGGGCCTTTTTACTCGAGTTCACTGGGGAAAGTTTTCTTCGAGATTTCTCGAATTGAGTTGTCCCCGGGCTGTGATTGCTTTGGCTCTTCGATTGTTTGTATTCTGCGAAGGTCTCTGAGCATTTTCTTTCTTTTCTTTTCTTTTCCCTTTTTCCCCTCTCTCCTTTTTTCTTCTTTTTTCTTCTTTTTATCCTCTCATTTTCCCTCTTTTTTTTTTTTTTTATCCCTCCCCTTTTTGATTTGATTTGAAATGCAACAAAGCAGAGCAAGCACAACCTTCATCTTGATCTTTTCCCCTTCTGTCTTGAGGCCTCGGCCTTCGTCGTTGCTGCTTCTTCGGTGATGGTCCTTAGCGATCTCCTGGTGACCTTTTCCGTCTCCTTCATCGTGAACTTGAACTTGGCGTGCTTTTACTTTCGGCTGGCAATTTTAGCTGAAACTGCTCTTTGGCTCCCAGGGTATGAGTGATATTGACGGTTTTGGGGGAGTGATGACATATATGGTGGAAAGAGGGAAGAAACCAAAAAAGTGGAGAAAATCGTAAAAGTCCCACGTCATTTTATAGCTATGCCATGTCTAATGGCGCATGTACCCTGGATATTATGCGAACTCAACTAGCATCTAGTCAGGCCCTTACACTCATGAAGGAAACAAGGCGTGAAGGCCCAAAATACTCACAGGGATATGTTTTGTGATTGCTTACGTCAGAGCAAACCGTGGATATAAGAGCTAACAGACAAGATCATGCATGTTTCATATAATTTCTAATGAACGCACAAGTTATCCGTGTCGTGATAAAGTGATGAATATGCTAGAAAAAAAAAGTTCAAAACGTGGGATTTTTGTTCTCCCCTTTCCCCTTTTTTTTAGCCCAAGTTGCACATGTATAAAGAGAAAATTTTGCGAAAACTAAGGATTTTAGCCAACATGATGCACACACTTTTGCAACAACATAAATTGTCAGAGTTTAAAAATCGTGGAAGTGTAACTCGCGAAAACATAAATTACGGAAAGGTAAATTGCGGAAACGGAAATTGCAAAAATGTAAAAGGACAACTTCCCTGAAAAATGAGCTTTGACATTTTTCAACGCCTTCCTTTGGTCGTCACTTCACTCGCTTGCCCCCAAGTTTACAAGCCACGTTGTACTGAAACGAAGAGATAGTTAAATAGTAAATTCATAGGGAAAAGGTATCCTGAGATGTTGAATTTTACAATTAACGAAAGATAGAATAATTGAAAAGAACGCGTGGGTTGCCTCCCACGAAGCGTCCTGGTTTAAAGTCGCAGGCTCGACTATGGTGTGCGTTTGAGTTTTGTGCTTTTGGATCAACATCCCTTTGAACTTCATTGCTTTCCCCCAAGACTTCTCCTGATGAGGGATTATCTCCTTTTCCGCCCTTTCTCTTAAATGGACCGATTTGCGTGGAATCCCGGCCTTATTCTTAATTGTGGATACTTTCTTCATCGGTAAAGACATAGGGTTTATCAAAACCCACTGAATCAACATTCATCCTGAAACGCGAATAGTACAAGACGCTCGAAGAGGGGGTTAAATATATTTATTTATTTTTAAACCGAAGGGGAACACAAGTTCCTATAAAAGACAACAAATCATGCATGCATATTACAAAGAGACATCAGGAAGCGTGGCGGCGGTCTAATTACGCATAGCCCCCCCCCCTCCCCCCCAGACTTCTTCACGCAAATGGTCGAGCCCTATATCATCCTTCCGCTACCCAAAGCATGATTTGGAATAGGGTTGATGGTCATGCTAGAACCTTCGAAAGAGATGCATTTGTTCTTGATCAAGTGATTAACCTTTCCTCTAAGGGCAGAGCAGTCTTCTATGGCGTGGCCTTGAGCTCCGGCGTGGTACGTGCATCTAGCACTAGGGTTGTACCACTTCGGATAAGGAGGTTGTATAGGCTGAATCGGGATTGGCACAATTTGCCCGGCTGCCAAGAGATGCTCGTAAATTTCCTCTAAAGGAATGGGAAGAGGTGGTAGCGGTTTCCTGTTCCAATGGGTGTGTTGGTTCTTTTGTGGGATATGTGGTGGAGGCGATGGGGAAGGTTACCGGTTACTAGGTCCCGGGGAGACAAAGATGACATCTTCCTTCATGATAGGTGCTCCTTTAAGTGTGTTTCTTCTGGTGTGGAAGCGGTGATCCTCCCGGACTTAATTCCTTGTTCAACTCTCTCAGCCACCATGACTATGTCGGAAAAGTTATTTGATGGATTGGATATAAGATAGGTGTAGTAGGGAGCCTTGAAAGTGTTTATGAAAATTGACGAGAGTTCTTTGTCATTTAGCGGAGGCGAAATTCTAGATGCTAGCCCTCTCCACCTCTGAGCGTAAGTCTTCACCGATTCGTCGGTCCTCTTCTCTAGATCCTGTAGATTAGAACGGTCTGGTGCAACTTCCAAGTTGAATTTGTATTGCCTGTAGAAGGCATCGGACAGGTCTCTCCATGTCCCGATCCTAGCTCTGTCTAGACCTATATACCAAGTTAGGGCGTGCTTGGTCAAGCTTTCTCGGAATAGATGTATCAACAATGGCTCGTTGTGGATCATCTCGGCCATCTTATTGCAGTATGCTCTGAGGTGGGTCTTTGGGCACTCTTCCCCAGTATACTTTTCGAAGTCAGGGATCTTGTACTTCGGAGGTATAATGATCCCGGGGACCATACACATATCGGCGGGACCAGTGGGATCAAATGGATCGGTCCCCTCGATAGCTCTGAGTCTTTCCTCGAGAAGATTCAGTCTGTCACTTTTCGGTTTCTTGGCCCCGATGGGGTTAGAACCGAAGGGCAGCATAGGTTCTGATGAGAACTGAGGTTGTGCTGGGTTGAAAGTGAGGAGCTGAGTTCCCACAGGTCCGGGAATTGTGCTCGGAGGAATAGGAGGGAGATACAAAGCCTCTAGGTGGGCCTGGCTCTTGTTGGGGTCCACAGCAGGGTTGATTGAAAGGTGCTGAAGCGACGGGGAGATCTCTTCACCCGCTTTAACTTTAGGATTTGCAGTGGTGGGTATAGTGAAGGGATTATCCCATCTCCAATGGCTCGGGGGGCCAGAAAGTGGCGGGAGTAAGGAAGGTCCTGCGACGGTGAGCGAAGAGGGAGGTCCTTTTGTTTGAGGGAGATCAAAACCCGGTGGCACTTCGGTGACTAGACCTGTCAAAAAGACCCGAAGACCCGCGACCCGTCCCGAGACCCGGGAATTCGGGCCGAGTCCGGGACCAATTTTTGGTCCCGTTTTCCAGTCGGGCCGGGGTCTGGTCCCGACCCGGGAAATCCCGGGTCTATCCGGGCCAGACCCATCGGGCCTCGGGTCTAGACCCGAGACCCGGATTTTTTTTTTAAAATAAATAAATTTAATTTTTATATATATACTAAATTAAATAAACCAAAACCACACCCTCCCTTTATTTTTTCTCTCTCTCCCGATCCCATTCTCTCTTCTTCCCTTTCCTTTTCTTACTCCCTCCTCTTACAATAAATATACTAAATTGCATGAAAATCAAGGAATTGAATTGAATGACAATTATTACCTACCATTTCCCAATTCAATTCAATTCAATTCAATTTAATTCTTTGATTTTCATGCAATTATTAAATGCACTCTTCCCTTTTTTTTTAAACTGACATGTATATATTTAGTATATTTATTATATTTATTATTTTAATTTGCCCGGATTTTTTTTTTAAAATAAATAAATTTAATTTTTATATATATACTAAATTAAATAAACCAAAACCATACCCTCCCTTTATTTTTTCTCTCTCTCCCGATTCCATTCTCTCTTCTTCCCTTTCCTTTTCTTACTCCCTCCTCTTACAATAAATATACTAAATTGCATGAAAATCAAGGAATTGAATTGAATGACAATTATTACCTGCCATTTCCCAATTCAATTCAATTCCATTTCCCAATTCAATTCAATTCAATTCAATTTAATTCTTTGATTTTCATGCAATTATTAAATGCATTCTTTCCTTTTTTTTTAAACTAACATGTATATATTTAGTATATTTATTATATTTATTATTTAAATTTGGTTATTTGCAATTGAATAACGGTCACAAGGGAGCTTTAATAATGAACAAAAGAAGAAAGTGGCTAATGTCATTTATACATAATGCATGAATGATATTTCTTACATTTGACTCATTTTTTAAATTAAATTTGATTGATTTTAATTTTTAATGTTTGATTGATTTTTTATTTTTTTAAAGCATTGATTGTTATAATTTATAGTAATTAATTAACTAAATAAGCATTAGTTTAAATTTTAACGAAAGGACCTAATTGAAAATTGATGATTATGAAAGAAGGAGGACTTAATTGAAAGCTGACAATTAAAAAGGATCAAATTGAATTTTTTTTTTTTAAAAAAAAATCAAAACGGGTCGGGCCGGGTTTAGTCCCTGACCCAAGCCATTTTTTCGGGCCGGGACCGGGACCAAAAATTGGTCCCGTATTTTTCTCGGGTCGGGACCAGTCCCGGCCCGATTTTTTCCAGGTCTTCCGGGTCCCGGGTTGGGTCCGACCCGCAGACCCGAATTGACAGGTCAATCGGTGACAACTTCATCTCTTTCCTTTTCGGCCCTGGTGGCTCTTTCTGTACTGATCCTAACTTGTTCCTCTAACTCTGCGATTCTAGCCATTAGTGCTTCATCGGTCTTGGCCGGTTCAGTCATTTTTCATTTTTGAAGTCTAGTTAGGGGGAGCCTGTGCAGAGTAACTTGCTTCCGAGGAGCTATCGTGAACCTGAAAAAGGGAAAAACACAGAAAGAGTAAGTACAAGTGAGGATACACCAGTGATGTGCAATCCCGAGGCCTCCACATTGCTCATTCGCTTTTCTGGCTCTACTTTCACTTGATATTTTCAGGGCGGTCGGAGAGGCGAGGAATCCCAGTGGTTGACAAGATACGAGGAAGCATCTATACATTCCAACGATATGAAGCAAATCTGAGATGCTAACGGTGAAGCCCAAATCAGCAGGGGCAACCAATGCCGCCATGCTAGGAAGATCTCTTTTTACGCTATACTTTTGACGATGCAAGGCCTGATGCCTGGTGAACTCAACCGAGGGGAGAGACGACAATCTTTTTATGAACTTGGAGTTTTTTGTGATAAACTAGGAAGACATGGCCATGAGTGAGCGCTACTTGGCTGTTTTGAATACTTGTTCTGGTTTTTCGGAATTTCGGTGAGACGGTTGTGTTTTATCCCGGAGGGATTTTCTCTTTTTGTTTTGCGATGGTTTTTTGAGTTTGTATTGGAGGGATAGTTGATATGGAAAAGATGAGGCGATTTAATAAATATCCGAAAGAGTACGACTTTATTAAAAAGTGTTTACAAAATATGGTAAACTTGCCAACTTCCTAAATTCATAAAAAATGGCTAAGATAGATGAAATCAGGGGTCCTAGCTAAAAAGAAAAGATCTGGCGATATCCGAGCCTTTCCCTGAAGGTGTCAATCCTGGACATCAGAGTTCTCCTGCCAAAAGTACTCCATCGAGGCCAGCTCCCCTTTCTGCATCTCTAACTTAGCCTCTAACGTGGTAATTCGGCTTTGCAGTGCCTGATCGTTGAAACTTTGTTCCCCGAAAATATCAAGTGAAAGTAGTGTAGGTGCCGACATATTGAATGAGCAAAACAGGTCCTGTGGGACAAAAATAAAATTTTAAATGCAAAATAACCTGCACGTGTAAGAAATCCGCAGTTCGTATAACAGAAAAAATTATGCCAACAAGACAAATAGAGCCACGACAAACAGGTATAATCATGATGCACGTGCTGGGGCTCTAATTCCGACATTTCTAACTGGCTTGAATGGTTCCCGGATGATACCATGAAAAGGTCCCTAAAGTGTCGTCCAGTCTCCCGATTTCTTACGAAATCGTGTAACCTTTCGACTGGCTTTAGGGGTTCATCCGAGTTGGGATTGGTGAACACTACCCAGGACATGTGTCCTAGGGCGTCACTACTACCCTCCTAATTTGGTAATTGTCCCCTGGGTGTAGGGCGCTATTGTCGCACCCCATTTTTCGTTGAAAACGAGTAAAGGTTTGGGACGGGCCAAAAATCGGGTAGCAACAGCTATGAAATACATATGACAATTGATAAAGCAAATAAATGAACAGACCAGCAATTTGATCAAAGTAAATAAATAAGGTGCTGTTTAGTTACGGAGAATTTTCTGAAAATTTTCCAAAACTGGAATTATTTCCAAAATCTGTTTCACAGTCAAAATTTTCCATTTTGGAAAATTTTCGGAAATATTTCCATTTGGAAAAACATTTTTCAAATTTTTTTAATTTTTTTTTATTACTTTAGTTCAATAACTTCATATTGTTAATCTAAAAAAAAAATATATGTTATTTTAGACATGTCTACCCTCCTAATTTTGATAATTAATATGTAGATTGATACAAATTGTAATAAAAATACTTCATAATTGATATTTAACTAACTGATACTCCTAATTAAAATCATACGAGTAAAATTCAATAACCAACCGTGTTATAAGAAATTTCATGGCACGTGGCGCACCAATGGCTTAATTAATTATGATTTAACTAACTAATGCTCGGTCACTTTTCTCATTTTGATTTTGCAGATTAATAAATACGAATTCAATTTTAATTTTAAAAAATCAATTAAATGAGCTCATATTAAAGTTACACTTATATGTAACGAATATATTTAATAATTTTTCATTTTAAAAAAATAAAATTAATAGATACACATAGGACTCACTCACTCCTAATATTAAATAATTTGTAGTATTTTTGGAAATATTTCCATTTGGAAAACATTTTCCAAATTTTCGGAAATATTTCCATTTGGAAAACATTTTCCAATTTTTTTTTATTACTTTAGTTCAATAAATTCATATTGTTAATCTAAAAATAATAATGTTATTTTAGACATGTCTACCCTCGTAATTTTGATGATTAATATGTAGATTGATACAAATTGTAATAAAAATACTTCATAATTGATATTGAACTAACTAATACTCCTAATTAAAACCATACGAGTAAAATTCAATAACCAACCGTCTTATAAGAAATTTTATGGCACGTGGCGCACCAATGGCTTAATTAATTATGATTTAACTAACTAATGTTCGGTCACTTTTCTCATTTTGATTTTGCAAATTAATAAATATGAATTTACTTTTAATTTTAAAAAATCAATTAAATGAGTTGACAATAAAATTGAATTAACAATAGTAGTAGTTTTTTTTTCATTGTTTTTTAATTACGGAGAATTTTTTGAAAATTCCATTCTGAATTTACTTACAGGGATTTTCTGAAAATTTTCCAAACTGGATATATTTCCAAAATCTGTTGCACAACAATATTTTTCTCCAAATAAAATTAATTCCAAAATTTTCCATTTGGAAAACCAATCCCATCCCGCCACGTCATAAGACCCATTTTTTAAATATTAGTTTGAAGGGAGTATTTTAGGCGGGAAAAAAATTCTAAATTAATTCTAAATAAGTTTAAAACCCATTTATAAAATATTAAGAAAAATAAGAAAAGTGGATATATAATTACTAATCTTGAGATGAAGATTATGTTTTTGTAACTTTTAATTTATTTTGTTTAAAGTATTAAGTAAGAAGATTGAGTTTTTGTATGAAAGAAAAATAAAAAATGATGAGAGAGAGTAAAGTTGACCTGTAGACCCCACTTTGGAAATAAAGTGAAGAAAATTTTGGAAAACATCAAATATGGTGTTTCCAAAAGTTGGAGTATTTGTAGTGTTAATTTTGGAATTATTTCCAAAACTGAATAGTAATTGGAGAATTGGAAAATTTTCTAAAAATTAAACAACCCTTAAATGACTTGTGCTTTTCAATTTAAACATGAATATGTTTACCATACTGATATTTGATATTTAATAAACTTAAAATGGGCTACTATTTAGTTTATTAATCTTAACAAAAAAATAACATTAGCATTATTTTTTAATTAAAATAAAATTGATTTAACAATAGTAGTAGTAATTAAAATAAAATTGATTCAACACGAGGAATCTCACTTGAAATGAAAGACCGAGAGGTTTATGTCATCTACTATGCCTCAAAACTCATGGATGCTGCCCAACAAAATTACACAACTACAGAGAAGGAGCTCCTCGTCGTGGTCTTTGCCTTAGATAAATTCCGGCAGTACCTTTTGGGAACGAAAGTGACTGTCTTTTCTGACCATGCCGCACTCCGCTACCTCTTGACCAAGCTGGATGCAAAACCTCGCCTTATCCGGTGGATACTTCTACTTCAGGAGTTCAACCTCGAGATCAAAGACAAGAAAGGCACTGAGAATTCCGTAGCTGACCACCTGATTCGCCTGTCTGCCCAGACAGACGACTCGCTTATTCCTATTCGGGACACTTTCCCTGATGAACAGCTTTGTCTTGCCCAAGCCATCGAGTACCCCTGGTTTACTGATATTGCTAATTTCGTTGCCACAGGTCATTTTCCGGCAGATTCCTCCCCTTTTGAACAGAATCGTATCAGGAGACAATCCAGGTCCTACATATGGGATAGTCCCTACCTTTGGAAGTTCTGCTCGGACCAAATCATTCGAAGATGCATCACCACCGATGAGATCCCTTCCATCCTCAGGTTCTGTCACTCTTCAACAGAGGGCGGCCACTTTGCGGCAAAGAAGACAACCCTGAAAGTTCTGGAGGCAGGACTCTACTGGCCTTCAATTTTTAAAGACAGCTACATGTTCTATGTGGCTTGCCCGCGCTGTTAGTGTACAGGTAACATTGGCGCTCGAAACTAGATGCCGCTCACAGGTATCATCGCTTGTGAAATATTCGATATCTGGGGTATTGATTTTATAGGTCCCTTCCCCAACTCATATGGAAACGTATATATCCTCTTAGCGGTTGACTACGTTTCTAAATGGGTTGAGGCTAAGGCGACCAGGACTGATGATTCCAAAGTGGTTGCAGCTTTCCTTCGCTCTCGTATTTTCAGCAGCTTTGGAGCCCCACGAGCCCTCATTAGTGACCTGGGAACCCACTTCTGCAACAGGGTCATCAGCAACTTGCTTAAGCAGTATGGAGTCACGCATCGAGTCTCCACAACTTACCACCCGCAGACCAACGGCCAAGCTGAGGTATCAAACCGTGAGATCAAGTCAATTTTAGAAAAGACGGTCAACCAATCCCGCAAGGATTGGAGTTTGAAGCTTAACGACGCTCTTTGGGCGTATCGAACAGCATTCAAGACTCCTATTGGCATGACCCCTTATCGGCTTATCTTCGGCAAACCTTGCCACCTGCCCGTTGAGATCAAGCATAAAGCCTTCTGGGCTATCCGAAGAGCCAATTTCAACCTTGACGAGGCTGGACAACATTGCAGATTGTAAATCCAGGAGTTAGAAGAGCTTCGTGATGATGCCTATAAGAATGCTCTCATCTACAAGGGTAAGACGAAGGCCTACCATGACAAATTTTTATCTCATAAATCTTTTGATGTCGGACAGAAGGTCTTGCTTTATAACTCCCGTTTGAGATTGTTTTCAGGGAAATTGAAGTCCAAGTGGACAGGCCCTTATGTTGTCACAGCCGTTCATGACCATGGCGCCGTTGAAATTCGAAGTTTGGATACTGGAGTCACATTCAAGGTCAATGGACACCGTCTCAAGGCATTCTATGAGGGGTTCAAGCAATTCGTCGCTGAGGAGATGAATGTTGCTGAACCACCTGACCAACTTTGATTCCAGTCGCTAGCGTCTAGGCCGAGACGTTAACCACAACGCTCTGTGGGAGGCAGCCCACGTTTCTTACTTTTCCTATTTTATTTTATTTCATTCTCATTTTCTTTCTTTTTATTTTATTCTATCTCCCTTTTTTATTTCCATCCCGTGATTTTCTCCATCCCGATTCCCTTCCCATTTAATTTCTACTTATTTCCTTTAATTCTCTCTTTTTATTTATTTATTTTCCCTTTTTATCTTAGGAGATCCCCTTTTGAATTTAAACTCTTGATTTGGATGGTGACAAGAGCGTGATAGTTGGAGTCTTGCAGTTGGGATTTGATGGGACCCAATCACCAGCCGCCACATCCGTACGTGAGCAACGACAAGCAGCTGGCAGCCATAAAAGGAGACCCATTTTTTCCCTTTTCTCTTCACTTTCCCACTTTTCTTTCATCTCCTTCCTTGCTCTCGACCTCCCTACTCCTACACAAACTCTCCATCTTCTCCCATGGCTCGCTCAAAGAAATCCGCCGCCCGCCTCGGCGCTACCCCTAGCCGGCAACCGCAGGACACTCCGTCCACCGTCGCCGCTGCCACTCCTTCTGCCACCACCGTCCCTGCCACCACTGGTACTCCACCATCAGCCTCCACAAAATCCAAAACACCCAAAACACGTTCCACCCCTCTCTCCTCGCCGAAGCAACCGCAGCCGACCACCACCGTCGCTGCTACTACCCCAGTTGCTCCGACGACCACCACCTCTGTCGTGCCCACCGTCTCCCCTGCCAAACAGACACCACCAACCCCAACGGTCGTCAAGACACCAATGGCCAGACCACTCATCACCTCACCTCCCAAACCCTCGCCTCCAAAATAAACTACTCCTAAAACCACCGTCACTCCCCCAAAAGCCCCTCTAGCCGATGATGAGTCTTCGTCCAGCGAGTATGAAACTGGTTCCGAGGAATCAGCAGACTCCATCGAAACTGCCACCACCGACCAGCCCGCTCCCTCGACCATAGTGCCGCCGAGTGTCTCCGGCACGGCGGCCGTTGACGCTTCTACTGCCGCAGTTGAGTCTGGCGATTCCTCGAGTGAGGAGGAATCCGGGGAGGAGGACGAGGAATCTAGCGAAGATTCCAGTGAGGAAGTAGGATCTGAAGAAGACTCGGAGGAGGCTGCCGATGATACTCCTAAGGACCAACCCGAGACGACGGCCGCCCAGAGCAAAACTACCACTCCAACGTTCGATGTCCAGATCACTGGATCTGTTCCAGGGCCCAGTGGCTTGCCCATGGGCCATAGCATGACCTCACGTGGCCGCTTGATCGAGCCAGTGTGCTACGCCGAGGGCAAGAAGAAGAAAGTCCAACCCCAATTCCCTCCCGAGTCCGACGACGACTCCGAGGATGAGGCCTTTATCCCTCCGGCCACTGAGACGACCGAGGACACCTCCATGGAAATTGAGGAACCATTGCCCGTTCGCCCAAAGCGAAAGGCCCCTGCCACGCCAGCTGCTTCTTCTCAGCACAGAAAATCAGCTCGCATCACCAACAGCTCGGCCAAGGTGCAGATGCCCACTCCTGCCGCCTGTTCTGCACACGCTAGAGCAGGTGCAGCGTCGCCCCTTGCCCAGGTAACACCTGACCTTGCTCATTTGCATGGATGGCTGAACTTCCCTGATAAGCTCAGCAATGATAGATTGTTAGCCCTGCACGGTATGCTCATTTCTCCTTGCGCTAAAATTGATTCTGAATTTTGTGAGAGAATGGGCATAACTGTTAGGATGAATGTGTTGATTGATAATATTGGCTGGCGCCCCCTGTTTGATCTTGTGCACCCCACTTTCCTTGAATTAAGCCATGAATTCTTTGCTTCTTTTTGATTTGATACTGCCACGCTTAAACGAAAGGGAAAGGGTAGCTTGCATTTAGGGGCAGATAGGGTGGTTAATTTTCGTTTGATGGATGTTTGGGAGCACCTTTCTATTGATAAATTTAATGTCATGCTCGGCTTTGTCAAGCAATCCGATTTGGGTGCCCCTTGGTATTTTGGTGCATTTGCTGCATACCCTCCTGAATTCGATGTCACTAGTGCCTTTAAACAGCTTACCGGCAATCCCAATGCCAAGTACACTTCCCATAAGTCTAAAGTCCATGAGCTGCGTGACCCAGACCTTCGTGTACTTCACCGTTTCCTTGCTCTCACCTTCGCGGGCAAGATGCAGTCCTTGGGCACCCTTTCTGTCCAGGAATTATTCTTTTTGTGGTGCATGCATAACGGCCATAAGGCCAACCTAGGATACTGGATTGCACATGAATTAAATGCTATTATTACTTGCAACTGAAATCCTATTCTTGGTTCCCTTATTACTTGTTTGGTTATTGAGAATCGTGGTCTTGATGTATCCAATTGTGACCTGTATGTGCCTGTTGATTTTAAATTACTTGATGCCCGTACCCTTGATGGTATGGGTCATTTGCGCTTGAAAGGTCGTGTTTTGTGTTTCAGTAAGGGATACACTGGTGGCGCGAAGAGAGTCTGGAGTGCTCAGAATGGAGGAGTTTTCGAGTGGCCTGACCTGTCTGTAGATTCACCTCTTCCCTCCCCTGTTCAGTCTCCACCTTACGATAAGCGTCCCGGGCAAGCTGTTCCTGACAATGTCGATGCCTCGCCTACTGCTACTGCCATCGCCGAGACGAATGCCCTACTCTGGACGGTCATCTCCCTTCTCCAGAATCTTCCCGATGAGCTGGCTTCGAGGCTACGTCCTCCAGCTAGTCCATGACCCTCTCCCCTAAACTCCTCTATCTCTTTGCCTTCGGGCTCATTTTGTACTTTAAGTTCTCGGTGAACAATTTCCTTTCCCCCTTTCTCTATTTTCTTTGAACTCCATTTGTTTGATTCCTTTCTCCACACCGAGGACGGTGTTTTGATTTAGTGTGGGGATGGGTTTCATACTTTTATGATATGTTTTTGTGTGCATTTTTAGCATATTGTTGCATGACTGTTTGATTATTATCGTATTGCATGACTGTTTGCCCTGCATATGCATATTTTTGCCCGATTTGAATTTCCCTCAAAAGATTTTCAACTGTTTACACTACCCATGCTTTTAAAACTCACTTTTGATGGAATGCACAGAGTAGGCCCACTTCACACAGAATCTTCACCCGCTGCACCAAAACCACTTGCACACCATACTGCCTGTTAGCTCTTATGACTACGTCTTGCCCTAGCTGCTTGCAATCAATGTATTTTCACTCGGTGAGTGTTTGAGCTTTCATGCCATACTTTACTTCTGAGTGGATGCATGATTCATGTGCTGGCCGAATTTGCATGAGACCCCTAGGGTATAGACATGATTAGACATGGGAATGCAATGATATGATTAGGGACTTTTGCACTTTTCTTTGTTATCTTTTTTTTCTTGCTTTTATCTCCTTACCCATACCGCTCCTACCTTTCTTTCACCACCCTTCTAACTGCTTGAGCCATTCCTTTCTTTTCTTAGCAGGTGAGAGATGCCTCCAGCAGTGGTGAGGTGAGATAGAGGAAATTAACATCTTCAATGTGGGGGTATTAAGCTACTTGACCCAGACACTGAGAGTAGACCAAGAAGCTCAAAACAGAAAAGTTGCAGACATTTGAGCTATGAATGTTTAAACTGCTACATCGAGATACTGGAAGCAGTTAAATGGCAACTACCATAGAGCGCATCAGAGAGACAAAAGCTCTAGTGTGGGGATTCCTGGCGACTCGACCTAGATACTCAAAATCAAATCAAAGCACTCCAGTAAGAAATATGGAGATCAACTGCTAGGCCGCGCCGTTGGCATAATGTACGTACTAAAGATCAGACACCCGAGGAAAATTTTGCTGCTCCAAGTTCAACAATCCCGAGTATCATGTATGCCCCCTCTCTGCTCAAAATCAAATTCTTCTCCCAAAAAAATTTTTTTTTTTTAATAATAAAACGTTTGAGCAGAAGGGAGTGCAACATAGAACTGGAGCAGAGCACTTCAAAGATCAGAAGACCGACGACACTTTCCACAGAAGATACCCCCACTCTCCTTCAGCATTCTCTATCTTGCCCTTGCCGCTGCCATCAGGAGGTCTTTCTCACCAACTTGTCTTTTTCCAGCTACGAAACTTCTATCCTTCTTTCTCTACTTTGAACCCTCTTCTTCAACATATCATTTTTACTTTACCCTTGCAAGATCCCTATGATCATATGATTGCCCATGCGTGTGTTCTTTGTACTCGGGTCGCTATTGCAAGTTTAGTTTTGTGCATGATCATTCGCATTGATGAGTGATAAACACCTAACTCTGTTTTCGAGCGTGAGCGACAAACACCATATCTTGTGAGGATTGCTTGCAGCAGCCTGATGTGGGAAAGCTACTCTTCTGGTTTCGTTATTCCTTTAGAGTAGTGCAGAGTTCATCTAGGCTGGAGGGTGGTGTACTGCTTGGTCGAGGCGTAAGTAACTCTGTGTGTCGTGGATTGAGGCTAAGTGTTCCTTATGAGGTGATGCTTTCTGATTTTAATGCTCGAGGGCGAGCATCGGAGTAGTGTGGGGATGTTTGATAGAGCATTTTATGTCCATAATTCCGCCCTCTTTTGTATGCCTTTTTAGATCATGATGCTACTAATGTTGCTGTGTTTACTCACTTTTTACAAATCTGGGCGAATTGAGAGGAAAATACGAAAAGGACGTTTTTCTATCATTTTCTGGAAGTAATAGAGCAGCTAGGCCGAACAGTTGGACGTTCGCGAAGGGCAGCAGTGTCCTAGCGAGGAAAGGAAACCAGCGCATCAAAGGAAAATATCAGATTAATACTCCAGAAGTCCCAATCGCAGTAGAAGTCCTATGGGGAGTTGAATTCAAATCGGAATAGGAATTTAATTTGTAATTTTTCTATAAATACTTTTAGTAATTAGGTTTTATCATCTTCTTCTCTTCCTCTCCCCCACTGAACCTTTGGCGTCACCACTGCCTTTGGCATCTTTGTCTTTCTCTCCAATAAACCGGAGCAGTTGCTCCGGCCGGTAACTAATAAGATTTCTTCTTCCCCATCTCTTCTATTTTAATTATGCAACTTAATTATTTATTTATTTTTATTATTAATATGTGCGGCTAAGCCTTTTTGTTCTTGGTAAGAGTCGATTGAAGGTTGCAAGGGAAGCCGTGAGGTCAAATCGTACTTCATAAATTTTGTGTTGGTATCTTTCTTGTTCGATGATTAATTGTCAATTTACCTAGGTTAATTATTAGCTTGATCACCTAGTAATTGAACTAGAGTATTACAATCGTCCTTGTAGTTATACCTAACGCGAAGCTACAAGGTAAAGCAGATAATCATACTGGTCCTGACTGGAAACCTGGTATCCCCCAGTTGGATTGAACAAGTCGTTAGGGCAGAGCCTCGAGCGTACTGAGCGTCTCACCCTAGACGCATCTTACCTCTTCTTCATGGGCATCCGAGTGTTGCCTCCATAAGCGTACCTTGGAGGACGACGGCCTGTCAAGGTTATCTCATAAGCGTACCTTGGGATAACTTATATAATGAAGGTAAGTAGGGGACCTAAGCATACCTGGCTGACCATAATTGCAACCGAATTCGGACTCTTACTGGGAACTCTTGTCTCTTCTGATTACCTAATACTTTTATCTCTTCTTTTACTACTGTTTGTTATTTACTCTCGTAGTTAGTAATTAGATTAATTAAACAACTATTCAAAACCCCCCTTTTGGTTACTTGTTGCTTGGATTACTTAGTTTGTCAGACTGAATTGAGTGTTGATCCCTTAATCCCTGTGTTCGACCCTGCTACCATTATACACAATTTATTGTGCACGTTGACTGCAGGTTTTATTATTATTTTTTGACGGGTTCGACAACCGATCAATAATGTAAATTTTAAAATCCAAAATCGGGTAGCAATAATGTACCACTGTGAAGTGTCATGGCGCATGCTCCATGTTTCGGGTTAGGTTCTGGTTAGGACGGTTGTCGACCTCCATTCTTTAACTCCTTCATTTTTGCAGTCAAAACACTTAGTTGTTTTTGAATATCAAGCATAAATTTTGTTACCTCATCGGATGGTGATGTAGGAGGTGTTGGTCCTTGAGGAGCCTGGTATTGATAATATTGGTTATTGGGGTAGTTCGACTGTGGCCTGAAGTTCTATAAATTGAATGGTGGCTGCTGTTGATTCTGAAAGGGTGATGCGGTTGTGATTGGCTAGGCCAGACGCTTGAGAGATGTTTGACCAACTAAGGTTAAGATGTTGTCATCCATTGTTATAGTTACCCACTGCATTGACTTGGATTTCATCGGGTATGTAAGGACAAGCATCAGTGGGATGGTCGGTGAAGTTGCAAATGCCACATGTTTTGATCTGCACAGGCTGGCCCGCGGTCAAGTTCTGAATCATCCCTGTGAGAGTAGCCAAATGATTCTCTATAGCTGCAACGCGTACATCATGAATGCTAGAGTTTCCTTTATCCATTGTCATGATGTTCTTAGCCATGAGTTCCAGGAGGACTTTTGCTTCTGTCGGTGTGAGAGCAACCAAAGAACCATGACTGGCAGCGTTGACTAGGGCCTTGTCATGCCTTTGCAATCCCTCATAAAAATATTGAATAAGTGTATGGTCTACGAGGTTATGCGAGGGGCAGAGGGCTTGCATCTTTTTGAAGTGGTCATAGTACTTCCCTAGATGCTCATTGTCTTTCTGGGCTATGGATACCAATTATTTCCTAGTCACGCTAGCCATGGAGCTGGGGTAGTACTTGTCAGTGAAAGCTTTGAACATCTCGGCCCAATAAGTGATGGACAGGGGGGAAGGTCATAGAACCAATTCCTAGCATCATCTTCTAGCGACCATATAAAGGCTCTCAGCTTGGCATGGTCGATGTGAACATTAGCTGGTTTCATGGCTTTGTAAATGGAGTAAAGCTGCTGGAGGTGACGAAGCGCACTCTCCTTCGGGATTCCATGGAACTTGGGCAAGTGGTGCAAGATAGAGGATTTGATCACCCAATCGTTGTCTATAGCTGGCCATGCTATGCAGCTGGTGGTAGTTTCAGTGGTGGCGTTCAGATCCTCTATGGTTTGGTGGTTCAGAATCTCTCCTCCGTTAGCCATTATGGGGGGTTTGGGTGGAACTGGGTTTCCTACGTCTAGGTCTAGACGCTCGAGGTTATCTAGGTTATCTAAATTGGGGGGTTTTCAGCGGTTGAGGCAGAAGACTGCTTGGCTAACTTCCTAGCTAATCTTTCTGTCTTTCGAATTTCAGGGTCGAAAGGTGCGAGATTCGGGTTGGAAGACCTGTTCATGCAAACAAAAGAAAGAACCAGTACCGTTAGTCCCTAGCAACGGCGCCAAAATTTGACCGGTTGTCGAAATCGTAAAAAATAATAATAAAAACCTGCTATCAAGTGCACAATAAATTGTGTATAGTGGCAACAAGGTCAAACACAGGGACTAAACGTAGACGATGACTTTTGTGTGTGACAAGGGAAAACAAACCGAAATAGTAACAAATAAGGGCGGGGGGTTGAGAGTTTGATTAATTTGATGTTAACTAAGAAAGTAATACTAGATAGTAATAAAGCAAGTAAGAAATCAAGAGAGAGAGAGTCATCAGTAGAAATCTATCTCCGGTTGCATTTACAACCGGTCGGTCATCGGTGAAAGGATCTTCTACCCTTAGCTGGTAGATGTGTTATGGAGACCAGGTATGTTTAGGTCCCCTGCTTTCCTTCGTACGAGAAACTACCCCAAGGTACGTTTATGGGATAGTCTTGACACTTCGCTGTCCTCCAAGGTACGTTTATGGAGACAATACTCAAAGGCCCATTAAGAAGAGGAAAGACACATCTAGGATGAGACACTCAGTACGTTCGAGACACTACCCTAATTACCTGTTTAACCTAGTCAGATTGGACCAACGACCTAATGACTCTGATCTAGTTGTCTACTTTACTCTGCAACCTCACAATAGTTATTACTACAGAGATGACTTTAATCGCCTAAGCCTAGTTACTAGTTGATCAGGCTTGTAAACAACCCTAGGTGAATTGGCAAGCAATCGTTAAATGAATAAATACAAACTAGAGATGTTTTAAACTCAATTAGACCTCACGGCTTCCCTTAGCAACCTTCGATGGTTCCTACCAAGAACAAGAGATTTAGCTACTCATACTAAAAGTAAAACAAATAAAATTAATAAATTGCGTAATTAAAGAAGAAGAGAATGGAAAAAACTCCTGAATATTACCGGCCGGAGCAAATCTCCGGTTTATTACAAAGCTGCTGGAAAAAGGTCTGAGAGAAGAGTGTGGCGGAAGAAGAAGAAGATGGAAAAAGAGAAGAGTATAGAGGGAGGGCTTCCAAAACCCTAATTGTTTAAATATATATGGTAAATAAAATAGAAGTCCTAAGTCTAATAGAACTAGGTTTTCCTTAATTATGCCTTTGCTTAGATGGGAACACGGAAGGGAAGTATGAGAATCAGTCGAATTTATTGGATTTTCTTTTCCGAACTTTCCATTTTCTGCTGCTGGTCTGCGAGCGATGAGCAGCAATGCCTAGACGCTCGAAATCCTCCAAAATCCAGCATATAATGTATCTTTCTAGAATTTCCTCTCCTAAAGCCCAAATCTGCCAAAAGCAAAGAAATAGAGGCAAATCAGTAGCATCAAGATTCGAAAAGGGCTAGGAAAGGAAGGAAAAATGTGCACAAAATACATCATATCAAAACCTTAAAGCTAACCTAAGGAAATGGTCTTAATTAGGAGATTTCTCACAAAAACAAAGACAAGCCTAAATGAGTCTATCACTCATTATTTATACTAGGCTATTTATAAGAGATAAATACCCAAATACCCTTGAACAAAGGGTCTTGAGCGCCGGGCTTGATGGATGGGATTCGAGGCTTTAGGAAGGCTAGCGCAAGGCCTCATGGGATGCGAGGGTTCACGCGGGGGCGCGCTAGGCCTTGCATGGAAATGCTCATGGGTTGTTAGGGTTCTCGGCGAGGCTCTTCATGCCTTGGCCGACCAATCCATGAACCTTCTCATCTTGGCTTTCCTCGGCTGCCGATTGGGATGCGATCTTCAAGGGCGTCAAGGTAAGTGTGTTGGCTTGTACATAAGTCACTCAATCATCACGGGCCTTCAAGTCACTTTCCTCGTCCCTCAACGCCTTCAAGAGTAAGGCCACCGTGCCCTTGCTCCTAGTGAGGTAGTGATGCGAGGTCGTGCTCGTATCACACTTGCTCGCTTTCTGTCGCGGTGTACATGGCCTGGAACATCTCCGGTGGGCACGTGAACCCGACGGTGACTTTTGGGATGGCGGTTGATGGCCACATCTCTGTCCCAACCGCTCTCTTCTATTGGATTTCTCATATGTTGGCCTCCATCATGTCTTGCATTTTCCTCTAAGTCACCACTGTTGGCTAGGTATTTAATTCATGCATATCATCCCTAGATATAGTATCTATGCACATAACACATGATGAAATAATGATAATTTTGATACAATGTACTCGTTGAAAGTTACGTACGGAGAATGCCATAGAATTGACAATCCATAGATCATTAACAACAATCGGTGTAACACTATAATTAGTGTGATTTTGATCAATGAATGTTACTAAATGCACATGGCATCCCAAGCTACGCAATTGTGGAGGAGATGACAGGATTCGGAGCATCGGTGGTGGAAGGGGAGGTGACATTTGGGTTGGTGTACACAGTGTATGTTGCTGGACAAAGTGGACGTTCATCTTCTAGGAATATTGGTGGTGGAGCAGTGGTGATCGGTCTGATGGCAGGAGCCAATGTGTTGGCGGTAGGGCCATTCTCAGGAGGGACAATGAACCCAACATCGGCATCGGGCCAGCAAGATTGGTTTCTGGAAGGTTCAAGAACCAAGCAGTCTACTAGGTGGGCCCCTTGTTTGGCGCTGCTCTTGCTGGCCTCCTCCATGACAATCTTCTCTTCCCTGCTACTCAACCATCTGACTCTACTGCTGACTGTGTCTAACCCATCCATTCTTATTTGTAATTTGGAGTACTACATGTACATTTCTGTGTTTTTTATTGTACCAATAATCTTCAAGGATATTATTGTCTTTTCGTTCTTCCCTTTCCTATTCAAGCAATTATCAGAGGTTATTAACAATTTAACATTAACATTGACAAGGGAACAAAGGGGAAAAAACTTAGGTAGATCATGATCTACCTACATCATGATCTAAGATGATGACACGTACCCTAAATAGTGCTAGAATACCACTATTTTTGACACTTTTGGACACGTGTCATCATCCTACATCATGATGTAGGTAGATCATGATTTACCCAAGTTTTATTGGAACAAAGGGGCAGAGCAAACAAAAATCCTTTTGGGGCCAAATTGAGGTAATGAAATACTTTAGGGATCATAAAATGATGGAAAATTTGATTGTAAAATAAACAACGAATATGAGACAATAAATGGTCAAAAGTGGTTTATATCATATCGTGAGAATCAATTTATTTAAAGTAGCAAAAACATGCAAATAGATAGAGTTAGAATACACAGTAATGGTTAGGGGTGTCAAAATGGGTTCGACCCGATGGGTCGACCCGTACCCGACCCGTAATTCGACCCGGCGGGTCATTATTTTTTGACCCGTTAAATAACGGGTCATAAATGGGTCGACCCGTCTGACCCGTTTAAAATTATGTAGGGTTTTTACAAACCTTTCTATTCTCCTCTTCTCTTCCACGCAACAGCAGCAACAACAGCCGTCGCACCGCACCGCGTCTCTTCCATAAAACGACATCCCACCACCGCCTCTCTTCGTCTCTTTTCTCTACACAGAGGTGCCTACCCTAATGCAAGCAAGTGGTACGAGGATGTCTCTGCTCAGCTCGCCTCAAGGTTGGGTATTTTGAATTCCCTTGTCTTTCTGCTCGTTTTCTTATCATCTGTTTTGCTGACTTTGGATTGATCCTGATTGTAATTGTTACTATTGGGTATTTTGTTATTTGATTTGATTCAGCTTCCCTGGAATGTTATGTTATTTATCTTAAACACAGGTATGTGGACGAGCATGAGGTGTGTAATGGATGAATTTGATTTGATTCGTTGCCGTTGAGATCACCGGTGGGCCTGAAGTTCCATTCCACCCTGGCAGGGAGGTCAGTATCCTGTAATAGTTGGATTGGTTTGGTTAATTTAGTTTAGCGGAATTGTTCTTTGTTTTTATTAGTGGTGTAAGCAACATAGTATGGTATAAGATATTGGGCTTGTGCAGGGATGTTTCAATTTGTTCTTAGTTGGGTAGGTCTATTTGCTCTTTGGAGTTGTCCACACCTCCATGCAAGGTGATTCTGTCGGACATTTCTAGGCTGGAGTCTTAAGATTCCACTGTTCAATGGCGATTATATTCTAGGATTTTTTGTTTGTATTGGAGTTATTAATCAATTTCTACACTTGTAGTGTGTTGGGCCCAATGCTCTCTCAATATGGTGTCTTGCTATCTGATGCTACCTGGTGTTTTATTTTGTCATACTTTGATGCTTTAATTTTTGCATCTGTAATGCGATAAGTGATTTGATTATCAACTAGTGCTAATAGTTATCCATTCATAAATGCAGGACAAGCCTGCACCACCTCCAGAGGGTCATCTGCCTGATGCTACTAAGGGTAAGTCTTTCTCACTTTGATTTGTCTGCAAATCAAATTTGAGAGACCATCGTAGATTCTTTTTGGGGATTGTGGTGAGTTTCTAAAGTTAACTTTGTTATGGTTGATATTCTCCATAAGTAAATATTTCTTCATTCAAGTTCCCTTGTGATGATGCTGGAAATAGAGCAAACAAGAGTTGCTGAAAGAGCTCAAGACAATTTCTTGGTCTTTCTTTTTCTTCTCTAAAACTGGAACATGTGACTGTATTATTAGAAGAAAATGCGTGGCTTCATAGTAACTATTATGAGTATTGTTTTTTCCTTTTATATATATAATTAGAATAACGGATGATTCTTCCCGTTTGGTTTCTGTCATGTTCTCGCATCATATTGATTTAGAACAACAATCAAGTTTGTAGGTGGATATGTAGAGTGGTATTGAGAGAAGGCAAAGGAAGATGACATAAAACCTCTTCATCTTTTTTTTTGGAATTAGTTTCATGTCATTTTCTTCTAAGAATCTAAACTGCATGCATTTAATTTGTGATGTGATGTATAGTATACGAATGGAGTTCACTGAAAATATTATTTCTTCTAAGAATCTAAACTGCATGGATAGAATTAATTTTACTTCCGATTGCTAATTTGCGTTTAAATACATGCAATTTTAATGTAAGAATTAGTACAAATGTAATTTGTTTAATGTTTATGCTAGAATTTCATTTTTAAATCCGTTTATTTCATTGTAGTATTTGTTTAGAAATTTAAATGCATAAAATATATAGTATAAAACTTGTTAACCGAAGAATCAAGTCAATAACAACTTATTTTTATAAAATATTTATTTTAAATTTTTTCGTAAAGAAAATTAATATTTTAAATGCACCATTACTTTTAAAAACAAAAACCCATATCAAAAAAAATTTTAAAAAATTTTAAAATCCGGGTCAAAAATCCGGCCGACCCACCCGGATTTGGGCGGGTTGACCCGTATTGTACTGTTCATGGGTCACTGACTGGTCAACGGGTCGCCAACTGGTCAACGGGTCGCGTGCGGGTCATGCTGACCCGTTTACGACCCGTTTGACCCTCTGAAATTTTATCTTCATAAAGACAAAACATGGCAAAACGACGTCGTTTTGATTCGTCAAAACGACGTCGTTTTGCTTAACGGGTCAGATGGGTCGGGTCGGGTCGACCCACTACCCGGCGGGTCAGAAACGGGTCGGGTCATTTTTTACCCTCCACCCAGCGGGTCGCAGCTAAACGGGTCGGGTCGACCCATTTGACACCCCTAGTAATGGTAGAGTTAGACAAATGCTAACAAACAGAATCGAAACTTTTCTCATTTGTAAATAAAAATACATGAAAGTCATTTCATTAATTAAATAATTAATTTTACCTGATAAATTAAAAAGAATTAACTAATTATAGTCACAAGATAAAACTTAATTTTATTCATAAATTAATGATTTTATCTTCCATGCAAGTGATTGTAAAAGTTTGAAATGCGAAAAGTTTGAAAGATATCCTGTTCGTGTGCAACTGCGGCTAAAACCCCACCGGATAAACCACAAAAACCCAGAAGCTTGCATTTCTCCACTCCACGACGGTGATCATTATCAATGTCGACTAAAATCCTTTCCACATTTCTCAATCCCCTCACTCTCCCCCACCACCTGCCGTACTTCAATCCCAATTCCCTCAAGATTTACAAAATTCCCACTATCCACATCTCTTGCAAATCCACTCAATCCTCACAAATCCCGCCACCACCACCGCCACCAATCCCACTTCCTACACCCCAAGGAACTGGGGCAGCTGCTCCCTCCCCAGGCCAGCAGTTCCTCGAGCACCAAAAGGCTTTTGAGGCTGCTAAGCTGGCTACCAAAGAGGCTAAGAAGAAACGAAAGAAAGAGAAGGCCTTCAAGGTGAAGAACATCACAGCAGTGGCTTCTTGTTATGGCTGTGGAGCACCCCTGCAGACTTCGGAGCAGGATTCCCCCGGCTATGTCCACCTGGATACTTATGAATTGGTTAACATCATCAAACTGTACACGCTTTCATGTTCTTTTTCCTTTTCCCTTTTTCCTTTTTGGTTGTGGATTTTGTTCATTTGATTGTTCATTTTTTTTTTCTTTTCTAAATTGGCATGTCGAAGAACTTGTTTATATGCACTCGGGTATGATATGCTCTGTTTTGTGGCTTGCAGAAGAAGAAGCACCACCAGCTCAAGACTGTGCTTTGTGGGAGGTGTAAGCTTTTATCTCATGGCCATATGATAACTGCTGTTGGTGGAAATGGAGGCTATTCTGGTGGGAAGCAGTTTGTTTCTGCTGATGACCTTCGGGAAAAGCTGTCTCATTTGCGCTATGAGCGAGCTTTGGTTGTCAAACTGGTGAGTGCTTGCTTCATCTGTTTTGCTGGCTGGCTTCGGTAAACAAGCAACTTAATGAGCTGCAACCTTCTTGTGTTATCCATTCCTTTATTTGTGGTTTGAAGTTGAAATGTACTTTATGCGGTAACTGACTTATGGTTGACTCAAGCATTTCTAATGTATTATGGATCTTTGGGGAATTAGGTTGATATTGTAGACTTCAACGGCAGTTTTTTGGCTCATGTGCGTGATCTAGTGGGTGCGAATCCCATAATACTAGTCGTGACAAAGGTACTAGTCTTGCATGCCACTTTATCATATAGTAACTTTTAGTGCATCATGCTTTTTCAGCAGAATTTCTCAAGTCGTTCAAATGGTTTACTGTCAGGTTGACCTCCTTCCAAGGGATACTGATCTTAATTGTGTTGGTGATTGGGTTGTAGAGGCCACTGCCAAGAAGAAACTTAAGTACTTTTCAACTCTTAGTGTTTGCCTTGGATGCTACTGTACTGTTCTCTCTAAAAAAAATTCTGAGTTTAATTAATTGGCATTGATACTAATTGAGTTGATTCCTGTTTCTTTCTTTCTGTGCTCCAGCTTTCTGCATTGTATTTTTCATTGCTCTTGGATTTATATATTTCTTAGGCAGTGTCTTCTTTTGCAGTGTTCTGAGTGTCCATCTCACAAGCTCTAAGTCACTAGTAGGAATTACTGGAGTTGTATCAGAAATCCAGAAGGAGAAAAAGGTATCCTGTTTATTAATTAGTTAAAATATGTCCCCAGCGTACATAACTTGAATTTGTTAATCCTTGCTGGTGCATGATAATCAAGTCTTTTTGCTCAAACATTTTTAGTATTTTGCTTATCTGATGTTGACATCCAGTTAGCTACTGTGGCATTTATTTTATTGATCTTGTGCGTGAGTGTCCATTCACAAGGTGGCATTTCTTGCCCAGTCTGTGTAGTTTTCGCCGCTTTAATGTAACATAATCCATCAAGCTCGATATCTTTCTCTATATTTATATCTATACTTGTGATTGTGGCATTTTTCTCTGGCGCAATATGAGACAATCCTTTTCATTGTGTTTATGCTGACTTAAGTCTTAATACTATGGTGTGCAGGGCCGGGATGTTTACATTCTGGTGAGTAAATCTCTGAATTCGAAGCTTATTGTTGATTTGCAGAGCATAGTTGATAGATTGATGATAGATCAGCAGGGTTGTTGTGGAAATGATAA
Organism: Viola odorata; assembly: GCA_963691705.1. Classification (NCBI taxonomy): domain Eukaryota; kingdom Viridiplantae; phylum Streptophyta; class Magnoliopsida; order Malpighiales; family Violaceae; genus Viola; species Viola odorata. Next base: position 58,564,053 of record OY829545.1, on the reverse strand, counting down.
ATTGATGGTGTATTGATGAATTTTAAATTGCTTTACAAATGGAGAGATTAAAACGCTTAATTCTTGAAATCTATGCATCGAATATCTTTTATTACCTTTCTATGAGCAGATATTGATAGATTAATCTGATCATTTCTGCAGGGTTCAGCTAATGTTGGAAAATCTGCATTTATCAATGCTTTCCTCAGTAAGTTAATGCCTATCGATTCAGTTGAAGGTTATTCCAGTTTTCTTAAGTGCATCACAGGGAAGCAGAATCCGAAAACCATCATAAAGGGTTTTACTGAATTTTATTACCAGAAATGATGGCACAACGAGATCCAGCTGCTGCGGCTGCTCAGAAATATAAACCCATACAATCTGCTGTACCTGGGACTACATTGGGCCCAATTCAGATTAATGCGTTCCTAGGAGGGGGGGTATGCTTTTTTATCAGTGAATTGTACTCATCCTGTTTCCCTCTGAATGGCATATATTTATTATTTTAGGCTTTGTTCATAGTTACTGGAATATTCTTATTTCTAGTAAAGTTGTTTTTCCTTTAATTTTTCTTTAAAGGATGCTCTGCTGGACCTTTAGTGCAACTTTTTCCTTTTTGACAGAAATTATTTGACACACCTGGAGTTCATCTTCATCATCGGCAAGCTGCCATTGTCCATTCCGAAGATTTACCTATCCTTGCTCCCCGGAGTCGTCTCAGGGGTCATTCTTTCCCAGTATGTCCCTTTTCAAACCATTAATAACCATTACACCTTTTCAACATTATTCCTTAAGTTTCTTCCTTTCTCCATCAGAATATAAAGGCGGCCTCTGAAAATGGGATAGGATACAAATTTGAATCAGATTTGAATGGATTTTCCATATTTTGGGGCGGTCTTGTCCGGATTGATGTCTTGAAGGTTGGTCTTCTGATCTTGTAGATAATGAGTGGTCAAAATGTCCATTTATCTCATGCCTTGTTTCTGGACTTGACCGTTATGATTCTTGTTTTTTCAGGTCCTTCCTGAAACATGCTTAACATTCTATGGTCCCAAGGCCTTGCAGATTCATGTAGTGCCCACTGGCGAAGCTGATGAGTTTTACCAGGTATATATATTTTATATGTCTAAGTTGACTTGCTGTAAGTTATGAGCTGATTTTTTTTTTATGTACATGTATTAAAAAAGGAACATTCTTGTTTATCAAAGAAGGCACTAACGTAGGATATAGTTTTAGTAGGATGATGATACAGTGGTAGAATAAATATGGATTAGGTTTTACTATGTTATATTTGAGGAACAAAGAGCAAATTTGTGGTGCATAGGTGGGTTCATTAACTTTTCAGATGGAACATCGGTTGTTGCAGCAATGTTCAGAGCTATAAACAAGAATTTAAATGAAATTCCATGTATAGCTGAAGGCTGAAAATGGTTTTCCTAGGATGATGATACTCCGTTTCACTTTTATTTATACATCAATGGATGCTGGTGCATCGTCTTGTCTCTTCTTTGGATCTGATAAACTGAAAAGAAACAAAGATAGTGGTGTGGGTTCATTATTTTTAGCGCTATTTTATGTTTTTCTGGGTGCCCTTTGAGCATCTTAGCCTTCCTGTGTTGTGTCCATAATTTGGTATTCTTAAGGGAAAGGCTTGTTCCTAATTGTTGCAGAAAGAAGTTGGAGTGCTGTTGACGCCTCCAACTGGAGAAGAGAGAGCAGGCGATTGGAAAGGATTGGAAATAATGCGTCAATTGGAAATAGGATTTGAAGACGCTGGAAGGTTTACTATACAGTAGTCGTGCTTACAGTTGTTGATGTTAGAATGTTCTCTTGTTCATTTATGAAGTTTTCTTTGTTGTAAACAGACCTGCTAGCGATGTGGCCATATCAGGGCTGGGGTGGATTGCAGTTGAACCAGTTAGTAGATCGCTTAGGAGGTCTGACCAGAGTATGGAAGGGACTGAAAAGAAGGTGCATCTGGCTGTGCATGTCCCGAAGCCAGTTGAGATATTTGTTCGACCCCCATTACCGGTGGGCAAAGGTGGAGCAGAATGGTACCAGTATAGAGAACTAACGGAAAAGGAAGAAGAATTAAGACCGAAATGGCATTTTTAGTATTAGCATCGTTTTTTCCTCCTTTCAACACAAGTGTACAAGAAGTTATCCTTAGAAGAGATGTTATTACTTTATCAAATAATTTAAAAAAAAATAATATTATGATGAATTATTTTTATATATTAGTGTTAATTTTCATACAAGAATTCAATTAACAGACAATTTAGGGGCACCCAAAAATAAACAATGTTTAGAATGTAAGTTTAATTAAATTGCGCTACAGTCCCTGAGAAATAAAAATGAAAGTTTGTCCAAGAAAATAATAATAAAGGAAATAAAAACGGAAGCATTCTGTATTTCTCTCTCCCGCCGCTGAATTCAAAACAGAGGAAATTTGAAATCCCTCTAAAATCACAAACCGCGTCTCCCTCCTTCAACCTCTACCAAAGGTTCGCTTCGCCCTCCATTTCAGAGTTCCTTTCTCTGCTCTACGACTCACTCACTCTGGTTATTGGGTTTCTTAACTCGGAAACCCTCGTTCTCTTTGCTTTATTATAATGTACATAAAAGAGATATGCTTGGAGGGTTTCAAATCCTACGCCACAAGGACCGTCGTCCACGGCTTCGACCCTTTCTTCAACGCCATCACCGGCCTCAACGGCTCCGGCAAGTCCAACATCCTCGATTCCATCTGCTTCGTCTTGGGCATCACCAATTTGCAGCAAGTCCGCGCTGCCAATCTCCAGGAACTTGTCTACAAGCAAGGCCAAGCTGGCATCACTAAAGCCACCGTCTCCATCGTCTTCGATAACTCCCACAGGAACCGCAGCCCCCTCGGCTACGAGGACCACCACGAAATCACCGTCACAAGACAGGTCTGTGTCACTCACCCACTCCCTTTCTTTTACATCTTTTTGTTTCTCTGGGTAAAACTGCAATAATTATAAAAAAATGCTATTTTCTGCAAAATTGTAGATCGTGGTTGGTGGAAGGAACAAGTATTTGATCAATGGGAAACTTGCGCAGCCTAGCCAGGTCCAAAACCTTTTCCATTCAGTTCAGCTGAATGTTAACAACCCCCATTTTCTGATTATGCAAGGCCGAATCACCAAAGTGTTGAATATGAAGCCCCCCGAGATCCTGTCCATGCTTGAAGAGGCTGCTGGCACCAGGATGTATGAAACCAAAAAGGAGAGTGCCTTGAAAACTCTTGAGAAGAAGCAGAGTAAGGTCGACGAGATTGACAAGCTTCTTGACCAAGAAATATTACCTGCTTTGGAAAAGCTAAGGAAGGAACGGATGCAGTATATGCAGTGGGCTAATGGGAATGCTGATTTGGATCGCCTGAAAAGGTTTTGTATTGCATATGAGTATGTGCAGGCGGAAAGGATTAGAGACAATGCTGTTGGTGAGGTGGAACAACTGAGAGCCAAGATTGTTGAAATTGATGATGATACCAAAACAAAGCACACACAGGTACAGGAAATGGAGGTAGAAGTATCAAAGTTGACTGCTGAAAAGGAAGCACGTATGGGTGGTGAAGTAAAAACTTTGTTGGATAAGGTGGACGAACTCTCTCAGGATCTTGTGAGGGAAGCATCTGTCTTAAACAATAAAGAGGATAATCTTAGGTGTGAAAAAGAGAACTTTGAAAAGGTGATTAGGTTATTATGCCATTTAGCTTTGTGTTTTTGGCCAACATCTTGTTAACATTACCTCTTTTATTTTGTTTTACTTTACTTCCTTCAAAATTGTAATTTGGCATTTTCTGTTGCCAGGTTGTTCGCAGCATTGAAGACTTAAAGCAGTCTGTAGAAGAGAGGGCTGCTGCTGTTAGAAAGTCTGAAGAGGGAGCAGCTGATCTCAAAAAGAAAGTTGAGGAACTTTCTAAGAGTTTGGAAGACCATGAGAAGGAATACCAAGTAAGGAGTGCTTGATTTTATTCCTTAGTCATTTGTTGCTCCTTTGATTTTTTTTCTTCTCTTAATTTCATCTGTTTGAAAACTAAGTCTGTTTTAAGAAAGCTGTACTTGTTATGGGTAGGGTGTTCTAGCTGGGAAGAATAGTGGAAATGAAGAGAAATGCCTTGAAGATCAACTACGTGATGCTAAGATTGCTGTTGGGAGTGCTGAAACAGAAATGAAGCAGTTGAAGACAAAAATCAGCCACTGTGACAAGGAGCTGAAAGGGAAAAGACGTCAGTTAGTGTCAAAACGTGATGAAGCTGTTGCTGTTGAGAATGAACTTAATGCTAGAAGGAAAGATGTGGAAAGTGTTAAATTGACTTTGGAATCTCTTCCATATATGGAAGGCCAGATGGAGGATTTGCAAAAGGTCAGCAACTCTTCCAGATAGTTTACAAGTTCCCTCAGGTTTAACCAGTTTTATAAATAGAACTTTCTATTCAGGATCGTGCATCAAAGTTGGAGATTGTTCAGAAGTTGAAAGACAAAATTCGGGATCTTTCATCGCAGCTTTCAAATGTTCAATTTACATACCGTGATCCAGCAAAAAACTTTGATAGATCAAGAGTAAAAGGTGTGGTAGCAAGACTTATCGATGTAAAGGATAGCTCCACGATGACCGCCTTAGAGGTCAGTAATGCATGTTTTATATGCTTGATGTCATAATAACCAGTTATATCATTAGAGGAGAGTCTTATATTGAGTTGATTTGTAGGTCACTGCTGGTGGGAAGTTATTCAATGTTGTTGTAGACACTGAAAATATAGGAAAACAACTTCTTCAAAATGGTGATCTTCGAAGGAGGGTAACAATTATACCTTTAAACAAAATTCAACCTCATACTGTACCACCTAGAGTTCAGCATGCTGCTGCTAGATTGGTGAGTCATTGCTTCCATCAATTTTCATGTTCATTGTAAACTAGCTCTTGCTAACCTTTCTGTTGGTTTGTCTTCTTGCATTTCAGGTTGGCGCGGAGAATGCAAAACTGGCTCTTTCCTTGGTTGGTTTCAATGAGGAATTAAAGGTATGCTGTTCTCACTTCCTAGCCAGTTCATTTTCAAGCCTGTTCACTGCTTACTAAGGTATGCTCTTTCATTGGTGATTTCTTTACATTCCTGTGCATTGGTATTTTCATAAATCTAAGGCAGATCTAAAGAGGATCCATCTGCTGCAGGGTCCACTCCATGTGTTCTTGCAAATACCTATGTTTTATTTCTTTTCATTCCTGTGCGCTGGTATTTTCATATATGTTAGCAGATCTAAAAATCATTCGTCTGCTGCAGGCTCCACTCTGTGTGTTCTTGCAATTATCTATTTTATTAGGATTCTATGTTGGGACTATTTATTTTAGTCATCGTTTTTAGGCTGCTCTCTACCTCATATAGTTTTACCTAGAGTTGATTGGTTCTGCAGAGTGCCATGGAATACATTTTTGGTTCAACCTTCGTTTGCAAAAGTATAGATGCAGCAAAGGAGGTATGCTTTTCTTTTCAAAAGCATTCAAGTAATGTCAGTGGCAATGGGTTTGTCAACTTTTTTTCCTGTGAACTGGTGATATGAAGTTAGTCAATACATAGTAAAGGTCCCATATCCTTCTATACTGATACTTCCATAATTTCTTAATATTCTTACCAAATACGTTAATGTTTGATTACAGGTTGCTTTTAATCGAGACATTCGCATTCCAAGTGTCACTCTTGAAGGTGATATATTTCAGCCAAGTGGTCTTTTGACTGGTGGAAGCCGCAAGTAAGTTTTCTGTTTGCTTAACTTTTACATGATGCATTTCTATTTCATTTCACTCTTGATATGAAATATCTTTCCCCAATTAGTTTGTGATTGGAGCTTAGTTTAGTTGAGTCGATTCCTATGTTTGTTTACTCTGTCAAGAAAACTGCATATACTTTTTCCTAATGCTTTGCATTAAAAGGAGGTTCAAAGTCTCTTATGCTGTCCTTATTAGTCAAACATCTGAAAAAAGCATTTTTGTGACAGAGGTGGAGGTGATTTGTTAAGGCAACTTCACGAATTGGCAGAGGCAGAATCAAATCTCTTACAACATCAAAGGATGTTATCTGAAATTGAAGCAAAGGTAGATCTTTTACTTAGTAAATAAAGTGCATTCAGTACTGAATGTCTCTTTTTGATTTTGGGGCATTTAATCCTTGATATAAGTGATCAATTGACACATGCACGTTATGCTAGTTGAATGGAAAGTCTTTCAGGCAAGCATGCTTGGTAATGTAAGGTGAGGATCGACCAGTGGTTATAAAAAGTGTTAGGTGCTCTTAAGGTGCCAAGACCTCATATTCCCTTTGCCACTAGGCGCCATGTGCGGCACTTGACCGAGTATCATGAGGTGCAACTTTACCATGTGATATGGATATCTGCACCACCAAAAATAGCTAGCAGCATCATAGTAAATAGAATCATAATTGTACGATGAAATATAAGAGTCAAAGTGAGGAAAAAGAATAAAATAGTTGTGAAAATAAAGTGAAGAAAAATGAGAGAGAAGTAAAAAGGAAAGAAAGTGACAAATCTGTTTTTTACCGCTCAATCTAGAGTTCTTACGTGAGTGCTGATACCCTTATCTATGGTAATTTAAACTGAAGATAATTACACAAGACAACAGTTGACTAGACCCACAGGCCCATTGTCTGGCCTTAAGGTGCCTCTGTGTGACAATGCTCTAGCCAAGGCAACACCTCAGCGATAGTGCCTGCCTTGAACCCCTCTCAGGTGCCATGGCTGAGCCTTGCGTTGCCCTACAGCCTATGTGGCTCAAGAATAATGGGATTGAGTATCATGAGGGTACCTTCAAATTTTGAAAAGGCATAAGTGATATATATTTGCAAATTTTGTTGCAAACCCTTCTGGAATTAACATTATTCCCAAATCTTTTCTCTTAATCCATCATGGAAACATGAACTTAATAGAATCACAGATATACATCTGCAGGTGTAATCTCCTGTTCAGTAAAAAAAAAAACCTCTTTTTGTGACCATCTTCACCTTGAAATTGCAGATCATGGAGCTCCTGCCTCTTCACAAAAAGTTCTTGGACCTCCATAAACAGCTAGAGCTTAAACTGTATGACCTTTCACTATTTCAGGGCAGGGCTGAGCAAAATGAGCATCATAAGGTTTTGGCTCTTTTCCCCCTCCTTTATGTTTAACCCATTTCCTATATCAGTATCATAAATTAACAATTAAATTTTTGTATCTCTTCTGTTGGGGTTAACAGCTTGGTGAAGTCGTGAGGAAGATTGAGCAAGAGGTTGAAGAAGCAAAATCTGCTGCCAAAGAAAAGGAAATTTTGTATGAGCAATGTGTTAGTAAAGTGTCAGAGCTTGAGAAATCAATCAAAGAACATGATAATAATAGAGAGGGCCGGCTTAAAGATTTGGAGAGAAGAATTAAGGCAACAAAAGGTCAAATGCAGTCAGCTTCAAGAGATCTGAAGGTAGGTTTTGATATTGCTGAAGTTGACAAGAAAGTTTTACAGGCAGTCTTCTGCTATCCCCGTTCATTCTGTTAGATAAATATCTAAACTGGCACAACTGTTATTTATGGTACAATTGATAAATCATTCTAGTCAATATCCTTAGGTTGATGGATTGTTAGTCTTTCCATGGTTCTGAAATTATTGGAATGCTGTCTGGAATTTTTTTCTGAAACTTTTGATTCATTCCTGCTTGAAATTCAGCATTGCATTGTCACAACTTACTTATCTACTTAATCCGGCCCAGGTCCATCTACTTTCACTTGTGATGCATGTTGCACTGAGCTGTTTCCCTGCACTTAACACCTCCATAACTAAACGTTTGGTTCTCAAATCATAAACTATGTTGTCGAATCAAAAACAGGGAGTTTTTGACAGCTTTTAGTCCTAAATCATTTCAGGATACAGGGATCATGCTTCAACAAAGCACAAGTTTTGGTAGACATCCTTGTCCATGTCAGATATAATTTTCATCTCACCATTTTTGTCGTGTAAATGTTTTCTTATTCCCATAAGGTCTCAGAGGGCTTTGTTTCCAATCCAAAGAATTTATATGTTGCCAACTGAAGCATTGAATATTATGCTTTCACTACCACTGTTCCTTTGTATTTCCAAAATTTCCTCCATTGTGGATAAAGATGTTATTGGGTGGACCATCGGCATGTCTCAAACTAAAGTATACCTCATTGTACTTTTGAGTGGCTGAGGGAGAATTATAATTTTTCTGCAATTCAATTTTATGAGTGGTGTCATTTCTGGTGTGTTTGAGTTTTGATCTCTAAATGGTTCTTTAACATCCTGGTATGGTTTTGCTTGCTAGTAGGGGCATGAAAATGAAAGAGAGAAACTTATCATGGAGCAGGAAGCAGTTGTTCAGGAACAAGCGTCTCTAGAGAATCAATTAGTTTCATTGAGAACACAAGTTGATTGCCTCAACGTGGAAGTAGAAGATCAAAAAGTCAAGGTAGCTGCTGCTAATATTTGGCTTGAGAAGTTAATTAGAGCAAAATTTCCTGTAACGTGAATCCCTTTCGCAGGTTTTATCCACGCGTAAGAATCACGATCAAGCTCAATCTGAGCTCAATTCAATCCGCCTAAAGTTGAAGGAATGTGATTCCCAAATCAGTAATATTCTCAAGGAGCAGAAAAAACTTCAGCATGAACTCAGTGAGACAAAGCTAGAGCGGAAGAAGTTGGAAAATGAGGTAAGTTTAATTGTGGTCCCACATACATAGCATCCAACAACCAACATGAAGGGGAGACATTAAAATGATGTTTTTTTTTTAAATTGCTGCACAATTAGATAAAAAGAATGGAAATGGAGCAAAAAGACTGTTCTGTGAAGGTGGACAAACTGATTGAGAAGCATGCTTGGATTGCATCAGAGAAACAACTTTTTGGGAGGAGCGGAACAGATTATGAGTTCATGTCTCGTGATCCCCGTAAAGCCAGAGACGAACTTGAGAAATTGCAAGCTGAGCAATCTAGGTACGTTGCTTCGAATTTTGAGTATCACAATTGTTGTTGCCATTCTTGCAACTTTATGGTTTCTATTGCAGTTTCTGTGCTATTCTTTATTCCTATTCTAACATTTTTGTCTGACGTGTACGTTTATTTGCTCTTGGCGACCTGAGAGCTGATTGGTTGTATGTTTCTTTTTCATTGTTTTTTCACTCTTGTGAAGCCTAGAGAAAAGGGTGAACAAGAAAGTCATGGCAATGTTTGAGAAAGCTGAAGATGAGTACAATGATTTGATGTCCAAGAAAAACATTATCGAGGTTGTTTACACTGAATATACTGGAGCAGTGCTGTCTGTTAGTTTATCTATTTGTAAATCTAATTTTATTTTTACCAGAATGACAAGTCTAAAATCAAGAAGGTAATTGAAGAGCTGGACGAGAAGAAGAAGGAAACTCTCAAAGTTACTTGGGTAAAAGTTAACAGGTGAGGCCTTTTCTCCTTGCCTCCCTATGTTTTAGATTTCCACTTCCTTCTTTAGTTTTTCATTTTGCACGTGTTCAAGCTAACCACTCCGATTTTCGTTTCGTAGTGACTTTGGGTCCATCTTTTCTACCCTACTACCCGGCACCATGGCTAAGCTAGAACCTCCAGAAGGTTGCAGTTTCCTAGATGGTCTTGAGGTTCGTGTTGCATTTGGCAGTGTTTGGAAACAGTCTTTGTCAGAATTAAGTGGAGGACAACGATCTCTGCTTGCCCTTTCCCTTATTTTGGCGCTACTTCTGTTTAAGCCAGCTCCACTTTATATCCTAGATGAGGTATGCTTCATTTCTCCTTCATGATTTAGGCTCCTTGGTTATGGATGCATAATTTTATATGCTCATCACTGAGAGATGGGCAAGGAAGAAGCTTAGTAGGAGAACCAAGTAGGATGCCGGTGGCAGGTGAGGAATACTTGACGTGTGGTTTCATAAGTGGTGTACTTAGAGTTAGGCAATGTGAATGGCTGTGGAAAGGGGTATTAATAGTGAGGTTGCGAGATGTTTTTCTAGGGAGAGTGTGGTATCCAAATGAGTAATCAAAACCCAGAAAGAGTGATCAAAGAGATGTATAGGTCTTTTTTTATATAGGCCATGCTCAAAGCTCAGCAAGCCAAATCTCCTTAATCATCCCACTGATTTGGATTTAATTATAAATCCCAACATGTAAAGTTTAAGAGACTCGCAACTAACTTGAAGCTGGGACAATAAGTACAGTGCTTTAGAGTAACTGTATTGTGGAGAGTTTTGTGGATGCTAAATATTTGTGTAGCTAGAATACAGGTCAAAGCATATATTTTGTTTAGCCAAAAAAAAAGTACATATTTTGTTTCCTACACTACTTTATGATTTTTGTGGATTTTGTTTTCATTTTAAAAGAAAATTCGTGTTATTAGATGGATTTGCAAGTGATCCAATTAGTGAGTTGGTTGACAGGTTGATGCAGCTCTTGATTTAAGCCACACGCAAAATATAGGGAGAATGATCAAGTCTCATTTTCCACATTCCCAGGTAAATTGACTTCTCTTTGGTATTGATTGGCAAAATGCAAGTAAGGTTACAAAATATAAGCAAGGAAAATAGATAAACAACCTAAGGGTTTACTTAGGATTTCGTTTGGCTTTCTCTCACCACAGGTCCATGCTTCTGTCAGAAGCAGTTGAGTGTTGATATGTGGTGAGGAAAGCCAAAATAACACAAGATTGCTTCCAGACGTTCTTTTAAGCTGATCAATCTCTTACCTTTTTTCTTCTTCTCTGGATTGTGTCTTATAGTTCATCGTTGTTTCACTAAAAGAAGGCATGTTCAACAATGCCAATGTTCTTTTCCGGACAAAGTTTGTTGATGGTGTCTCCACCGTACAGAGGACTGTTGCTGCAAAGCAGAAGTGATTAACTGGTACTGTTTATCGGGTAATTTTAAGACAATTCCCTCTTTTTTGTTGGTTATGTCCTAATATTAACCAGTCAAGTACTTCACCTTGTTGACTAATTGATTATTATTAAGGCACCAAAGTTTTTTGATGCATCATGGATTAAATTGTCAACATGATATGGTCTTTGCAAAAAAAAGGTTTGCTGCACTATATGCACTGCATTTGCATAACAAAGAACTCAGTTCTGTGGTTGGTGTGGACTGGGGATTATGGTGACCTGTTCTTGAGATTTTGAAAACTTCAACACATGAAGGATTTTTGGGTTGAATTTCACATCCCTTCACAAAAATAGAAAAAAGGGGTTGAATAAATTGATTAATGTAAGAGTAGAAGTGAAATGGATGACCTGAGATTGTCAAGTACATTATCCTATTCAATTAAATTAATTATCAACACCAAATTCAATGCTAGAAAAGGAATAAAGAAAAAGAAATGTAAGTTGTTGTTAGTTAAAACTGAAAAAGGATGGGATTCGTACGGTAGTACTGTACAAAGTTCTTAAAATTTTCTTCCCGGATCCAGTTGGTTTATTAAAAGTAAAAAATTTATAGTAAAAAATTGCTTTTATACATAAATGTAGAATTCGTGATCTTTTATTTAAAAAATAAGAGTTTATAATATAATTTTTTTCTTTAGGAGAATAAAATCATGTCATACTAACTTGAGTAGTAAATAAAAAATTGTAAGAATAGGAGATTACAGGATCATGTGGCGATCAAAATTTCACATGATAGGATTTTTGTGATCTTGACACGTATTGTGGCGGTGTTTCTAAAATAATGGGGATATTTTTTTAATTAATGGGATGGAGCCAGATAAAACCCTAACACTGCTGGTTTAATTCGATCCAAAGATTCCCCCAAACATATATCAATGTATAAGATTCCTCCAAATATATATCAGTATATATTTTTACATCCTAAATTATTATTCTTATATTCGAAAATTTTTACACTATATATAAATTATAAACTATCAATTCATAATTGAGATGACGATGACTCAACTAATTTACCTCAAGATTTCGATTTCAAATCTTAAAAAGAAACAACTGTTTTAAATTACAAAATGTATTCGCATCTGATTTCAATTTCAAATTTTAAAAGAAAACAACTGTTTTAAAATATTCAATGTACATGCGTCCTTTATTAGTTATTACTGTAAATTAGGTCCGTTTAACATCCAAATATCCAACTCATCTTTGGCTGGGATTTGTTAATTCCACGTAATTGCTTGAAGCTGCAATTACAATTATAATAATTTTTTTGCGCGTGGCAGGAGAATATAAAATGCCGCCCAGGGCAAGGAAATGCAAGGCATTAGTAGCAACAAAGGCAGGTGCTTTGTCTTCCTCATTTGACCATTTCAAGCAATGTCAACCCCAATATTTTTAATTAATTAATGAGGACTTAATGTATATATTTATAAAAATATTTATTTAATAATTGACTTGACTTTTTCTTCCAATGTCAAAACAGTATTATTGAGTAAACATATTTATAAAAATGTTCCCAAGTCAACAAAACCCAATAGAAAAATAAGGAACTAGGGCGGCATTAACTTCAATTTTATACACAAAGTACAAATAATAAAGATATGGTTAAAGGGTGTTGAAGATTACGTTATACAACATATATACCTTCTTCTCTTTTTATTTTATTTTGAACTCACTATTAATTATATTTGCCTATTAAAGAATAAAATATTCTCATCAAATGATTTTTTTTTACATAAAAATTAAACTTACAATCTTTTATTTAAAGGATGATAAAAGAGTGTCAATTCCCTCACGACTTATGTTACAACAAATAAGTAGTACTCTCTCCAAGTTTTATTAGATGTCGATTTTTTAAAAAATATTTTTGGTTATTTAATTGTTGTATTTCAATTTTCAAGATCACTTTTTATAATTAATAATAGAATTAATTCTAAATAATTTTAAATTAATTAGTTTTGGAGAAAAATTAAAAATACCTGATTGATAATCAATAAAGATAATTTAGTCAATAATTATAGAATAATTGTAATTTAATAATTATGTGAATTATTATGAAAATTGAAAAATTGACATGTAATAAACTGTATTACATTGTAGGGAGTATAAGGAAAGAAATAGTATTAGTTTATGCATAAGTGGCCTTTGGATGATTTGGTTGGGACATGGAAAAAGATCCCAAGAGACATGGAAAATCCCATATGTTTCGTTATGCACACCGCCCCCCAACAATACATAATATCATCTTTGTTAATACCCATAATTAATTATTAATCTATCTATTAATCATCCTCATCATATATACACACAAGCTTTGTAGAGTAAACTACTACCACACCTAAATCAACTCTTTCCTCTTTCTTTCTTTTCTTTTTTCTTTTTTTTCCCCATTTCTTTAAAGAAAAAGAAAACCCAAATGGTGAAGTTGACTTGTGATGTGTGTATATAAATGTGATGGGTGTGTCAAAGTTGAGAGAAACAAAAAGCAAACATATATAATATATAGGAGAAATTAAAAGAACTAAAGATGAGGAGCAGTACTACTACTACAACTAGCAGTGATCATGAGGAAGTACGTTTGAACAATGGCATTACAATGCCAGTGCTAGGGATGGGCACCTATTCCTGGGACAACCATAGGCAAACCACTCAATCCGCCGTCCATATGGCCCTTCGGGTATGTAGTTCATTGGTTGTTTTAATAATGGTAAAAATACCAATAGAGTTTCGTACTTAGTTTCAGAAAAAAGAGAGACCATATTTACTTTGTTTTTTCCCTCTTAGTTCTTGTTTCTTCTTTTCTTTTACAAGTATTGAACCACCACCTCTTAAACGATCCCCTAATACCTTGCTTCTGCATGTGCATATGCATATGCAATATGAATGAATGCAGATGGGGTACAGGCATTTCGACACTGCAAAGATTTATGGGTCAGAGGCAGCACTGGGCAATGCGTTGAATCAAGCATTCCAGCTGGATGATGATGGTGGTGAGAGTACAGTAACAGGATCATCCGTGGACAGAGATGATGTCTTCGTCACTTCCAAGCTCTGGGGAAGTGATCATCATGATCCTGTCTCTGCACTGCGACAATCTCTCAAGTAATTAATCATACTCATCCTAATGCACTACTTAATTATATGCTTCAATTCCTTAATTTTTTTCCTTTTTTTTTATTGGTTCAGGAAACTGGGGATGGAGTATTTGGACTTGTATCTGGTGCATTGGCCAGTGAAGCTGAAGCCTTGGAATTGCGAAGCAGTCCCAAAAGAAGAGGATTTCGAGGTGTTAGACTTGGAATCCACATGGGATGGCATGCAGAGATGCTTGGACTCGGAACTCTGCAGATCCATCGGTGTCAGCAACTTCTCCTCCAACAAAATCCTTCATTTGCTTGATCTTGCCAATGTCCCTCCAGCTGTTAATCAGGTATTCTTATCTTGCTTATCAAAGTTCAACTTCAGATCGACCAACAATCAAATAAAAAATTATGGTTATTTCACGTTCGAACCGGGGCCCGTTTTTTAAGCTTCTTCTTATCTGTTCGCTACAGATTGCCATATTACATTACAATAAGTGACGCAAATGTGAAGCATATTTCCTTGGAACAGCTACTAATGAATGAAAAATCCTTGTATGTGTTGTATATGTTAAACAGGTGGAAATGCATCCAATGTGGAGGCAGAACAAGCTGCGAGAGGTTTGCGCAGAGAACAAGATCCATGTCAGTGCTTATTCACCACTAGGAGCGCCTGGCAGTGCTTGGGGAACAACTTCTGTGGTCCAAAACCCAATCATCAAATCCATTGCCACAAAACACAATGCAACTCCGGCTCAGGTTAACAAAAAAGTTCAAAATTCAGTACAAAAACACCTCCAACTATCTAGCTAGCTAGTAGAATTATATGTACAAAATTCCCTTTCAATCTGCAGGTCGCTTTAAGATGGGGATTATCAAAGGGTTCGAGTGTGATCGTTAAGAGCTTCAACGAGAACAGACTGAAGGAAAACATAGGAGCCTTGCACCTAAAACTGGACCATCAGGATCTCCTCGGCATCGATAAATTGGAGGAGAGGAAGATAATGAGAGGAGATTTCCTTGTTAACCAGACAACTAGTCCCTACAAAACAATACAAGACCTATGGGATGGTGAAATTTGACCACCCCTTGTTCTAACTTCTCCATCTATCATCTCCTGTTTATGTCTGTCTATCTTCTCCCCCTTCCCTTCCCTTTCCTTAATCTTCTACTTTCTTCGCTTATGAAAATAGAAAGGCAGTTCTACAAGTGTAATAGTATGCGCCTAGGTCGAGAGAGGACCATACAAAGGCCGTCTAAAATGTCTGTAAAAAAAATAGCAGTGTTCAAAATATTGCTTGTCATTTAAAAAAAAAAAAAAACATCTTCCTTCTGTCATGGATCATCTATATATGAGATTGCATATCATATATACAAAGACGCTTCGTGTTTTCACCACTACTACCATATACAGATTTTGATTGACCAGCAAGGCATCTATGCAAAACACTAGTGAATGCCCTTTATAACTGCTGTAAAGCCTCCACCATGTGGGGAAATCTCAAAGCCACAATGCACCACAAACAGACATGATACAATATAGACCTTGTTTCTTTCTTTTTCCCAGACTACTGAGATTTCCGACCAAGCACGCAGAAGTATACTACCACACGGCATTAACAACATGCAAATGGTGGGACCAATTAAAACTTCCCTGGGTACATTTGCAAGTCATGGCTAGCTACAGTGTAGAGGAGCAGCATTTCATAAGCATCTACTTTTGATCAGTAACAATGATAGCTGCAATTAAGGATGACAACGGGTATCCATACCCGGATACCTGCTCGTACCTGAAGTTGTTTGACCGGGTAATACCCAAACTATACCCGATTTGACTGGGTATGGTTTGGGTATTACCCATACCCATTCGGGTATGATACCGAAAATACCCGAACGGGTATAACCTTTTTTTTATTTTTATTTTCACTGCTTCTCCTCCCTCTCTGCCGTCGCCCTCATCTCTGCCACACAACCATACCTCCTCTCAATTAATCCACAGCTGGATCCTCACCACCCATAAACTCCGAACCAACATCACCATCATCGCCAACCCATCAACGCCGAACCAACCAACCATCTCCCCTCTCCCGTCCTCAACCCATCCTCGCCACTTAAACCCAGCACCATCCGAACCACCACCATCACCTCATCCGAACCAAGAACCAAATCCTCACCGTCAACACTTTCGGCCAAACCCATCATCACAACCAAATCCAACACCGAACCACCACCATCTCCCACTGCCGAAACAACCCACTAAATCGCCAACCACCTGTGGTGCTGCGGAAAGAAGAGAAAAAAGGAAAGAAAAGAGAAGAGGAGAGAGTGCGGCTGAGGAAAGAAAATAGGTAGATCCGAAGGGTTTGGCTTGTTGTGATGGGCTGAGCTTTGGAAATTTAGTTTAGGCTTTTTATAGTTATGTTTAGGTTTTTGTTTGTTATAATTGGTTAACAGTGGAAATGATTAATGTCAAATGCTTTCTTGTAAGTTAAGTTGATTAGGAAGTGGAAGCATTAATTACGTAGTTGAATTTTCAATTGTGAGAAAAAGAAAAAGAAAAAGAACGAGTTAAAACGGTAAAAAAAAAATCGGTAAAAACGAGTCAAAATGGTAAAAAAACGAGTCAACATGAAAAAAAAGAGTCAAAATAGTAAAAAACGGGCAAAAACGATAAAAAAATGAGAAAAAATGGTAAAAAATGAGCCAAAATAAAAAACGAGCTGAAATGATAAAAACGACCCAAAATGGTAAAAAAATGAACATAATTGGTAAAAATGAATCTAAATAGTAAAAATTATCTTAATTATAAAAAAATAAAATAAATTGATGAATTGGATATCCATTACATACCCAATTGGGTATTGGGTATATTGGGTATGGGTAATAATGAATATTTAGTTTTGGGTATGAATTGGGTATTTACCCATACCTGTTTTAATATACCCATACCCGCCCAATTGCCATCCCTACCTGCAATCCTATCAACTAGAAAAGGAGCAGCATATGCTTCGACAGCTGAGCACAAAATAAACTCAGAACCGTAAGCAACTTAGCAAGTAGAGACCATTTTACAACAAATCAAGAGACCCAAAATTCAGCTCATTCAGTAGTCCCCCGCTAAAGTATGAAATATGCAGACGCCAGTCATTCCAAGAAGATTGTGAATCAAAGATTGGTTCATCTGACACGCATAGGTAGAAACTTGTACCGTGTCAATTTTAATTAGGGGAAATAGCTTAAAGCACCCCTGTACTAAGCGCGAAAACCAAAAAGTACCCCTGACCTTCAAAACGTCCATTACACCTCCCCTGAGCTATTGTTTTCGAGCAAAAAGGCCCTTCTGTCCATAATTAATTACATTTTTTTGTGAATTCTTGGAATTTTTTACAATGTTTCTTGATTTTTAGGTTAATTACATTTTTTTGTGAATTTTTACATTTTTTTTAGTATTTTTACAATTTTTTTAAAATTGTAAAAATGTGCATTGAAGGGCCTTTTTGCTCAGAAACAATAGCTCAAGGGAGGTGTAATGGACGTTTTGAAGGTCAGGGGTGGTTTCTGGTTTTCGCGCTTAGTACAGGGGTGTTTTAAGTTATTTCCCCTTTTAATTAGGGGTGGCAAATGGGTGGGTATGGGTAATGACTAAATGGGTATGGGTGGGTATGGGTATCATACCCATTTATTACCCATATAATTTTTTAAATGGGTACCCATACCCATTTAAATCATACCCACCCATTTATACCCATTTACACCCATTTAAATCATACTCACTCAATAAATATAATTTTTTATTAAGTAAGATTAAAAATACTATGTTTAATCAAAAAAATTTAAATTTTGACAAAGTTTGACTATGTGACTCAATTTTGACTGTGTATGATGATTTTATCGTTCAGGCTCGGGTTTGACTATTTAGGCTCGGGTTTTATCGTTTAAACTTGGGTTTGGCCATTTAGGCTTGAGTTTGGCCATTTAGGCTTGGGTTTGACCGTTTAGGCTCGGGTTTTATCATTTAGGTTCGGGTTTGACCATTTAGGCCCGAGTTTGACCATTTAGGCTCGAGTTTGACCATTTAGACTCGAGTTTTATCGTTTACCCAAAATTATATGTTCGTTGTTCATCTTTTAATGCATTTGCACTATCGACCTAACAGTTAGTAGTATTTCACTTTTGCAACTTTTGGTTTTATTGATTATTCAAAGGAATTAATTAATATTATTAACATAACATTGCATGCGTATGTAAAAAAACTTGAAATTCCCTTATTAGAATAATGTTAATTGAATTTTATATATATGCTAATTGAGTTTGTGTGAAAATTGTACATCCTTAAATATAAACTTTTAATTTATTAATTTTATTTTTGACCTCAATCCAATCAATTAAATAATAAAGTTGAATGTTACTTTCTCTTCTTTTTTTACATACCCGGTGAAAATTAAAATCTTTTTTCAGACTCGACGATTAAAATGATAATTAAAATTTGAAATATATAATTGATTTTATCTAATGAGAATAGTTAAAATATTTTAATAATTCTCTAGAAATAAAACATTTGAAATTGCATTTATTTTATATTATTAGTAACTCATTAATTATGTAGCTGAAAAAAATAAAAAATAATCATAAACAGACACAAGATATTATTAACATAGTTTCGATAAACACAAAACTAAATTATTGAAAAATAAATTAATTTAGTTTGAAAAATAAATATTCCTTACTCGTAGAATCACAATTAATCATATTCACATAGAATCACGTATTAAAAATATTTATAACAGATAATTTCTACCTTTTTTTTTGAAAAATAAAAACACGAAAGCACTCACAGTAGAGAAAAAAATGTTGGTTCTTGGTAGTTGGTAGGCAAGAAAACTAAAATAATCTAAACATAAAAAAAGTCTGACATGACCAATGACAAAACAAAATTATATATATATATAAATATATTTTTATAAGCAAACAAAAAAGCATATTATTACCAAAAAAAGAAAATATATATCAATACAAATATTATATTGATTTTACAAATTAAAAACAAAGCTTAGTCTACTAATTATAATAACAATAAGTTTAATTAATTGAAAAGAGAAATTAATTAACATGGACGCATCTTATATATGTATATGAATGATCTATGATCAAAAGTATAAAAAAATTCATTATTAAAAAATTAAAAAAAATTAAGAAAAGTGGATATATAATTACTCATCTTGAGATAGAGATTACGTTGGTGTAGTTTTTAATTTTTTTTGTTCATTATATAAATTAAGAAAATTAAATTTGTTTAAAAAAGAAAAATAAAAAAGATGAGAGAGAGAGGAGAAGGGGAGGGATATGATTGACTTTGGTTTAATTGGTACTCATTAGGTACCCATTACCCAACCCAATAAAACCCACCTATTTTAGTTTAAATGGGTATATTACCAATTTCTACCTATTTAAAAATTGCACTAACTCATTTAACACCCATACCCACTTAAATTAGTTGGGTACGGGTAGATTTTTGCCACCTCTAATTTTAATGTTACAAGAGGCTCGCCCAAGGTTGCTGAAAGAAGCTTTTTTTTATTATTTGCTTGCAGCCACTTCAGCCATCCATTCACTTTCAACACTTAAAGGAGCAAGAACAGTTATGTAAGAGCAAAGAAGGAGAAAAGTCATAAAGTGAATACAAGTTAAGCGAACGGAAAGAGTGTAAGACGTGAAACCCACAAATAGCTAGATGAAGAGGGATCAGTAAAATAAACTATACAGAGAAGACATGGGGACAGAGAAGAAAATATCACAGAAGCAGCAAGAAAGCAAGTCAATACAGGAAGGATAAATCATCATCCCAAAATGACAAATTAGCAGATTGGACAGAGCATAGCAGCTAAGGAAAATGATCTTTTAACCCAGTGTATAGACAAACACTCATCTAAATGAAAACAGAAGTGTACCAACTAGGATATAGCACGTGGAATTAGGGATGCCAATTGGGCGGCTATGGGTATGTTAAAACGGGTATGGACGGGTATGGGTAAATATCCAACTCATACCCGCAACTAAATATCTATTATTATCCATACCCAATATGCCCAATACCCAATTGGGTATGTAATGGATATCCAATTGCACTTACTTATTTATTATTTAACTTAATAAAATTATTTCACCAAATTTTTATTTTTTTATAATTAAGTAAAAATTTACTATAATTTTATTTTATTTATATTATTTTTTTATAGCATCATATTCCGTAAAACCCATTTATAAAAAATTTAAGAAAAATATGAAAAGTGGATGTCTAATTACTCATCTTAAGATAAAGATTATGCTTTTATAATTTTTAATTTATTTTGTTCAAACTATTAAGTAAGAATATTGAGTTTTTATTACGAAAGAAAAATTAAAAAGATGAGAGAGAAGAAAGAGGAGAGAGACAAAACTAAGGAATTTTTTTTTCAGGAAGTTGAAAAAAATGCGGGTATTTTGCGGGTACCTTATCCAATTATACCTACAATTATAAATGCGGGTATTATCCATACCCAAACCATACCCACAAGCGGGTAATTACGGGTATGGTTATGAGCGGGTATGCGGGTATGGGTACCCATTGCCATCCCTACGTGGAATTCATGTAATTCTTTTTTGTTCCTTCATCCTTTTTCTTACTTATTTCTTTATTTTATTACTTGCCAGGATATAAAAAAATATTTAGACGAACTTAACTTCTTCTATTCACATATTTTTTAAAATTGCTAAAATTCAATTTGTACCTGCCATTTCTCTGGCTGAATTGAAATTTGCATCTAATCTAAGTTTCAGGTGGCTTTCTACTGTTGTCGCTGGACACAGATGAAATCCCTTGCTCAATACACTGGAGGTAAAAAAAAATCCATATCATCATATTGCAAGATCAATTTAAAATGTCTAAGAAAGAGCTATGATTGGAACAGAAGGAGCAGCATTGGATGCTTTATCAACAACAAAGATAAGAGTAAATCATCCCAAGAGCTAGCTCCTAAATCCTAAGGTAACTAGCCTGCAATTACTACTTTTGGCAAGATGGCACAGTCTGGGCAGGTGACATTGGAGATGGGAGAAAAAAGGACAGAAAAAGTGAGCCAATGCATTGAGACAAGGAGGAAAGGAAAGAAAAACTCTCAGGAGGGTAACAAAGAATTGAGTTCATAGTCCACCCATCAGGATTGGTGTTAGAGAGAGGCCTGTGGGTTTAGACTCCCAACATATTGATAAAAATTTACCTGAAGAAGATATCCATGCAGGAAATCCAGTGTCTGAGGGAATGTTGTAGCTGATATATTGACGACTGTCAAACCACCCTGTTGGAAGAAAAAATAAACATACTTGACTGTGATAAATACAAAATACTAGAAAGGTTGACTGAACTCTTACAGCTTTCAAAATCTAGCAAATCAATTAGGGAAATGGTTCTTGTTTCAATGGTAAATCAAGGAGGGTTCCTACAATCATAACAAGATATGCAGAAACAACTGAAACTAAGAACATAAGCAACACCAGATGATTTTGTTAAGAGTTTAATTGTTTAAGTTGGCTTCTTTCCATACTACAAGAGCAACCTTCACAATTAAGTGAAACAGAAAAGGTAAAATCACATGAAAGAAGTAAATCCATAAACCTAGTTTATACAACATTCCAGCCCAAAAGAAAAGTTCAGATACCCCAAGGTTGATAACAACACAAGGAATTCAACACTACGTCCATCTTTTTAGTTATAATCGAATAATTATTATGATCATTACTTTCACTTTGCCTTTTGTTAAGACAACTTTGAATAGGATACATCTATATTACCTCATTCTTTATCAATAGTTACAAGGTCCTCAGATTTGGCATCTAAACACAGAGTAAGTGGCAAACTATGATACGAAATGAAAGCGTGAAAACAAGATTCGAAATGCAAACCCATTATCTGTTGATATGAAAATACCTCATTACAATAACAGAACCTCAAATACATGGATCAACTATTGCAAAGTTACCACTAAAAGGGCAGCAAGAAAGAATTATGAGAAACAGATGTTAAGAAGCAAACCTGTGACTTAAAAGAGCAGAGGTAGTCCTGGATGGTTTTCAAATTAGTAATCAACCTGTCTTTATCCTAGGACAAAAACATGAAAACCAATAAGCATCCAGAATCACAATTCAACAAAAAACTTCTGAAAAAGAAAAAGATCATGGCAAGACAAGCAACTGAACATTTTGGTAAAATTAGCAGATATTCAAAGCATGAATATGGAAGAAAAGGAAAAAAAAGGAGGAACTTTAGGAACAAAACAATCACAAGCCTAGATCATAGACTTAGTTAGTGGCCTAGTACATCGGAGCCCAAAAAGATAAACATCAAAGTCCAGAATAAGAACCCATTTCAATAGGCTTTTACAAATTCTCAACAATTCCCTTACAAGGATAGACATCCTGATTAATTCCTACCATCCTTAAGTAATAGTTGATTGGAAAACCAAAGACAGAGCCAAAGAATCAAGATTCCAATTACAAAACACATGGAGAATCATTCCAAAACTTGACCTTCACAATAAGAAATTAAAAATTGTTAATACCTGAATAGGCCATTTATTATCACCCAATATACAAGTTGAGAGCCACTCCTCAAGTAAAGCCTGCTCAAGAGAGTTTTGAGGGGAAAAAAGAATGAGAAGGCAAATAATGATCCAAGATCAAATAGGATCATCAACGAATCTCAAATTAGCTTATAGATCAAACCAAGATAATGAACAAACTTTGTGATCAAATTGGGCCATGTCCAGAACTATGGGAATGATTATTGGTTCAGCACCACCTTTTTCATTCCTCAGCGATGTCTTTCTCACTCCCTCAGTATTTGTAACAGTCTTGCCTGCATGACCAAAACATAATTACAGAAAGTGTGACCATAAGTCTCATCCCTTGTACTTTCCCTCAAAATCAACATAGTCAACACCCAAAGGAAGAATTACCTTTCTCTTCAGGGATACTTCCAGATGCATCACTAGATTTCTGAGAATCCAAGGCCTTATTCACTTGGTCATCAGATAGCCTTTCTTCTGAGGCTGGCTCTGAAGAGCATATACAACTTTCAGTACCACTAAAATTACTTTCCACATGTCTTGCAGGATCATCAGATGTCACTGATTCAGGTTCTGCCTCTTTGGGTTTCTCAGGGATGTCAGTTGGTAACTTGTGACCTTCATCCATTAAATAAATGCTTGGATCCAAATGTATCCCCTGCCATTTTTATCATAAGCAATATGAGGGGACAGCACTGACATGAAAACAAGGACAACAAAAGTTTCTAACTACCATCTTATTTACTCAGTGAATCGGTTGAAAAGAAAACAAAGAGTATCATACTTCAATTATTATCGGCTTTCCATCTTTCATTGCTTTCTTCAAATCCCCAGCCAGGCCTAGGGAGCAAACAATAAATCAACAAATCAAGGCATTATTGACATGAAAACCAATAGTATAATTGTCCTTAACATCTAATGGCTCAAAAAAGTAGATAACATCTTATACAGTACAAAGGCAAAGTAGAGAAATTGAGAGAATACCTTTGCGAACAATTCTGCATTCTCTACAAAATTCAACAATTAACTCCTCTGAAGAATTGAAGTCTCGTGCCCATACTGGAGTGGATGTTAATGGTGCACTAAAACAGATAGACCAGAAAGTAAGCACTCTAGTGTGTTTCTGTTTCTCTGGACATAGTCTCAATGTTTGATTCAAAATAAACTAAAATTCTAACAATATCTAGACAAGGGAAAAAATAAAACTACAGATTGGAACGTAAAAGTAGAAAAGTGGATATTGAAAAGACAAATGAATCAGTGGCCTACTCTGTTGACGTTCGTAGCAATTCATACACCATGTCTGTCTGCAACAATAAAAATATAAAGGTAAACAGTATCAGTATATAAGTTTTTGTACGCGCATCCCATAAGATAACAAGATTCATCACAAGTGGAAGCCGAACCTGTAAGACATTAGGCAAATTCAGTCTTTGAGCTAGTTGGGTAGCAAGGGTAGATTTGCCAACACATGCGGTTCCGCAAACAAGGATTACCAAGGGAACTCTTTGATGATGAAACCTATGAGGATGAGAACCAAGGGAAAAATGAATGATACTTTCTGAATAATTAATTGGGAATAGAAAGAGATTCAATGTTCTTTTCTTTTCTTCTCAAAAGCACAACAACGGAATGCACAAGTGTAAGCAACCAACTGATAAAGTATATACAGATGTGATGTTACAGGTCGGAATAAGGAGTTTATATGAAAGATCGACTGAAGAGGTTGCTCTTCCAGGGGATTTACTAACCTTGTCATCATCTTGTAACGATTAATGTATTCTTCTCCATAACCTCGTCGCTCCATAAGCTGCATGGACAGTGGACAGGAAGGATCTTATGTGACAAAAATCCAACAATTCACGGTCCTCTGTGCTATGTTTGGGGATTTCTCCCTTTGTATCACAGGAAATTGAGAGTGAATACCTTAAATAGATTAGCTTCCAAATCAGACTGAGAGCTGCGAAAACAAAAGGAAGGAGATTAAGGATTGCATGAAAAGTTAGAAAGAAAGAAAATTCGTAAATTATAACACAGAACATACACATCGAGAAGGCTATTATCAATGAGCAGCTTCTTGAGCTCAAGAGCAATTTTGATAGCAACATGATTGGGTATCTAAGAAATGCAAAGAGCACAATGGAACACAAATAAGCATTTCTACAAGTTAAACTCCATTAGTTCTTTGATCATATAAAGGGGGAGAAAGAAAAAAGAAACCTTAGTGACAGTAAGCATTCTACTAAGCAGAAATCTGGAAAGGACATAGTAGTGATCAGCGTTATCGCCTAACCACACCTTCACCTGTATAGTTTTGTAATCCCAAAATAAGTGAACAATCAATTGAATGAACTGAATTTGGAGGCGAAAGGGAAAGAGTAAGAGGGTAGTGACCTTGACAAAGTCGTATTTGGAGGAAGCATTTCGAGGAGAGAATTTGGCGGCGTGAAAAGACGAGTTCTTGATGTTATCGGAGCCTTCTTCTTCCTCACTGTTGTTGCTAGGGCTAGAAGGTGCTGCTGATGATGTCGCCACTTCCTTGTATTTCTTCATCTCGATGTCTAATACCTCCTCTTTACTTTCGCTTCTATCGGTTTTCTGCGGAAAAGGAGTTGCTGTCTTGAGTCTGCGCTCGAGTCTGTTTCCTGTTACAGGCACAAATACATCAACACGAAGCACTTTCTCCCCCCTCCTCCTTTACAAAAATAAATAAATCATGTACTTCAATTTTTTACCTTAGTTTAGCAATAGGATATTTTTTACCTTTTTATTAAATTTTTTATTGTAATTTGAATTTGATATTACGAGTTGGTTTAAATCATTTTTTGGCACCTGCACTTCATTTGACTGACTCATTTTGCACTTCCTTTGGTCAAACGGTTTAAAAGGCACCTTCATTTGAAAGAAATGACTCATTTGGCACCTGCCTTTGACGCCATCCGTCCTTCACCGTTAAATGCTGGCGTGACACGCCACGTGGCATGACACGTCATCATGTTGATGACGTGGCATGCCACATCTGAAAAATAATATAATTAATTTTTAAAAATTCATAAAAATAATATAATTAATTTTAAAAATTCTGAAAAAATAATATAATTAATTATAAAAATTCTGAAAAATAATGTAATTAATTTTAAAAATTAAGAAATTTAATTTAATTGATTATTAAAATTATTAAAATACTTTAATTAATTTTAAAAATTCAGAAAAATAATATAATTAATTTTAAAAATTCAGAAAAATAATATTATTAATTTTAAAATTCAAAAAAATAATGTAATTAATTTTAAAAATTCAAAAAGAATCTTTAATTAATTTTAAAAATTTAGAAAAATAATTTATTTAATTTTTAAAATCTAGAAAAATACTGTGATTAATTTTAAAAACGCAAAAATGTGAAGGTCTACCCAGGAAATATGAAGGCAAATCCAAGCATAAACTAAATATAAAGATCTACCTAGGAAATTAATAATTTTCACGACTAGCGGCTGGAAATCCAAGCCCGCTGGAGCTCCTACCATAACCGGCAACCACAATAGTCTCTACCGTTGCAGCAGATCTGGCGCACCACCACCACACCACATGCTCCTCAGCTGATCACCACCACACCATCGTCACAACAGATTTGGCGCCAAAATCAGAGTGGGAACACCATCCCCCACTGCCGATTCGGCAAACCCAAGCATAAACAAAAATATGAAGATCTATCCAGGAAATTAAAAATTAATTATAATATTTTTATGAATTTTTAAAAATTAATTATATTATTTTCTGAATTTTTAAATTAATTACATTATTTTCTGAATTTTTAAATTAATTATATTATTTTTCTTAATTTTTAAAATTAATTAAATTAACTTTCTTAACTTTTAAAATTAATTACATTATTTTTCTAAAATTTTATAATTAATTATATTATTTTTCTGAATTTTAAAAATTAATTATATTATTTTCATGATTTTTTTAAAATTAATTATATTATTTTTCAGATGTGGCATGCCATGTCACGTGGCGCGCCACGTCAGCATTTAACGGTGGAGGACGGACGACGTCAAGGGCAGGTGCCAAATGAGTCATTTCTTTCAAGTGGAGGTGCCTTTTAAACCGTTTGACCAAAGGAGGTGCCAAATGAGTCAGTCAAATGAAGTGCAGGTGCCAAAAAATGATTTAAACCATTACGAGTTCAAACTAAAACTAATTACAACAAGGTCTAGTAAAAATACTCATGAATTAATTCAACTGTTCTTTAATTACAAAAGCTCACCTCCACAACCCTTCCTTTGTTTTCATTGATTTGTTTACAAGGACAAAATTATACCATATTTATTTTTGGTCATCGGCAACCAATCATATTACAAGTTATACTTTAAAAGACGACCCATCACATAATTTACGTAACAAAAACTTATTGACTAAATCATGATTAAATTAAACTATCATAAGGCATTTTTATTTTACCAAACACTTTCGGGTGTAAAAGGTGTGGACTAGACAACTGATCGGTTGTCGAACCCGTAAAAAATAATAATAAAACTTATCGTCTAATGCACAATATAAATTGTGTATAGTGGTAATAGGGTCGAACTCAGGAACTAAGGCAAGACACTTACTTCTAGGGGTGTTCAAAAATCTCGATACCCGAATTTCCGACCCGAAGATTTTGCAATTTCGGATCGAAAATTTCGGGATTCTGAATGTCGAGTATCGGAAGTCGATACCCGAAATTAAAGTTCGGGTCGAAACGGGATCAAAATTGGAAAGTTCGGGTACCCGTATTTCCGAACTTTCCAATTAATTATGCGGCATATAATTAGATATTCCCCGTCTACGACGCCGTTTTCGTTCAGCACCTGTCACGGGCTCAAGAGAAGAACCTGGACACAACGTAAACAGAGGGGAAGAAGAGGAGAATAGTGTCGTTGTGCTGTAATCTTCAAAGGAAACAGAAGCAATGGAGAGAGACGGAAGTAGTGGAAGCAATGGGAAAGGAAGGGTAGATAGGAACAATTGCAACAGGAAGGAGTAGGGAATTCATTGAATTCATTGAATGGTAACTGTTGTTCATTGAACAAAATAGAATACATAATTGTTTACAAATGGCAAAAGATCCCCCCTTATTTCTTTATTTCTCTTTTTTATACAATGTTTGATTGACACGGAATTGAAATACTAATTAACTACTAACAATTAACTAAATTATAACTAATCAACTAACTTCTAACAACTTGCCAACTCAGCAAGGAAGTTGTAACAGACTTTGACAGTTACAGCTTGGAACTCCTTTTCCTGCCTATTCTTCTCTTCAAGTTCCTTCATCCTATTATCTCTTGATCCACGTGTGGCGGTGACAATTCCTCCTGCTTGAGCTTCCTTGCCCACAAGGAAGAGTGTGGAAAGGTTGCTTGAAGATGATCAGCCCACTCCTAAGAAGGAGGGAGGTTTGCTGCTGGAGTCCAGGCAACCTCTAGTTGAGTGACAACCACACCTTGCCTCTTTTTTATGCGTGAACCCAATATGGAGATAGGTTCAATGAGGACTGGTGAGGTATAAACAAAGCAAAAGGAGTGAAATGGCTTAAGCTGGTTCACATGAATGACATTATGGATTAAACTGGTGGAAGGAAGGTCCAGCTTGTAAGCCACTTGGCCAATCTTATCAATGACTTTGAATGGCCCAAAGAACTTGGGGGACAACTTCTGGTTGGTACGATGAGCTATCGAAAGATTTCTGTAAGGCTGGAGTTTGAGGAGAACCTGATCTCCAATGCCAAAACTCCTGTCAGATCTCTTTTTGTCAGCAAAGTGCTTCATCCTTGTTCTGGCAGCTTGCAAATTTGCCTTCAGCTGTTGGATAGCTTGCTCCCTATCCATCATCACCCTATTTACCTCAGGATCATTGGAATTATGGGGTATGTATGGGATGCTCAATGGTGGATCAATCCCAAATAAGGCCTTGAAGGGTGTAGTCAGCAGGGACTCATGGTAAGTTGTGTTATACCAAAACTGGGCTAGAGGCAGGAATTCATACCACTTGTGAGGTTGAGAGGAACAGAAGCATCTTAGGTATTGTTCCAAGCACTGATTGACTCCCTCAGTTTGGCCATCCGTTTGAGGGTGGTATGAGCTACTGTGCTTGAGCTCAATGCCCTACAGTTTAAACAAATCTAGCCAGAACTTGCTTAAGAATATAGGATCCCTGTCTGTTACTAACGAGTCAAGAGTACCATGTATACTGACTACTCTTTCCAAGACTAGTTTGGCAACTGATGGAGCAGAATAAGGGTGCTTCAGACCAAGAAAATGGCTGAACTTAGTCAACCTGTCCACCATTACTAGGATCACAAAATATCTATTGGACTTAGGGAGTCCTTCAATGAAGTCCATAGTGAGGTCTGTGAATATGTCATTTGGTGGAGGTAGTGGTTGTAACAATCCTGGGCTGCGAATGTGTTCAGGCTTGTATTTCTGGCAAATGTCACATTCTCTGACATAATTCTTGATCATCTTTCTGAATCTAGGCTAGAAAAATAGAGAATAAACTCTCTGTGTTGTTGCTTGCATTCCCGAATGTCCTCCCAATGGTATGTCATGAAATAATTTAATTATCTTCTTCTGAAGTGCATGATCATGACCCACCACTAGTTTCCCTTTCCTTTTCAGTGAGCCACGCTGGAAAGAGTAATGAGGGTGTGAAGCTTGTTTGGAAGTGAGATCCGAAATGACTCTCTGCAGATATTGGTCACTACCCCAAGAAGCTTGAATTTCCAACAGGAGGGTAGGATCAACGGTAGAGTACAGAATAAAGAGTAAGTGAGCACTAGGGACTCTGTAGAGTGCATCTGCAGCTTTATTGGTTTTCCCAGGTTTATATTGTACCTCATAATCATACTTTTGGAGATTTATTAACCACGCAAACTGAGCATCCTTTGACGGCTTCTGGTTTAACAGATATTTCAAGTTGTGATGGTATGTATAAATGATGAAGTGTCTGTCCCCCAAATAGTAATGCCAATGTTTGACGGCAAACAATACTGCAAAAAGCTCCCTTTAATACATATATTTGACTTGATGTCTTAGAGTTAAGGTCTTGCTGATATAAGCAATTGGATATTTTTCTTGCAGAAGAACAACTCCTATGCCTTCTCCTGAAGCATCAGTCTCAATGATGAAGACTTTGGAGAAATCAGGTAAGGTGATTAAAGCTTGTTTCAACTTCTAGAAGGCAATCTCAGCCAAGTCCCCCCACATAAAACTGCCATTTTTCAAAAGATCAGTCAAGGGTTTTGCTAAGGATGCATAGCCTTTGATGAATCTTCTATAACAACCAGTCAACCCAAGGAATCCCCTCACTTGTTTGACTGTTTTCAGTTGTGGCCACTCCTCAATAACTTTAATTTTCTCAAGATCAGTCATCACTCCATCTCTAGAGATAATATGACCCAAGTAAGTTATACTATTAGTTGCAAAGGAGCATTTGGATCTCTTCACAAACAGGTTATGCTTCCTAAGCAATTCAAACGTATGTTTGAAGTGTGACCTATGGCTCTCTATAGATTTACTATATATCAGGATATCATCAAAGAAAACAAGAATATATTTCCTCAAACAATCATGGAACACATGATTCATCAAAGCTTGGAAGGTAGATGGAGCATTGCATAAGCCAAAGGGCATTACCTTGTATTGGTAGTGGCCCTGGTGTGTTCTGAAAGCTGTCTTGTAAGCATCCTCGGGTTTAAGCAGTACCTGATGATAGCCAGCCCTCATATCTAGCTTGGAGAAGATGACAGATCCTCCCAGCTCATCTAACAGCTCCTCAATCACTGGAATTGGAAACCTTTTTTTGATAGTCTGCTGGTTTAAGGTCCTGAAGTCTACACACATTCTCTAGCCAACATCTTTCTTCTTGACTAGCAATATAGGAGCAACATAGGGGCTCTGGCATGAACCTTGTTCTCAATAGCTCAGATATATGCTTTTCAACCTCATCATTCTACTATTTTGACAGTTTGTAAGGTCTGAGATTGATTGGTTGTGCTCCAGGTTGTAAAGGAATAGTATGGTCATAGGGTCTTGATGGAGGGAGCTTAGTAGGATTTAAAAAAAGGTCCTTGAAGGCACTCAACAATTGGTCAAAGCCAACTGGTAGTGTATCAGAAGCTGCTGAGGTTTCTATCAAAGTTACGGCAGAGTAGACTTGATTCGTTGCTACCTTCTTAGGATCAGATAATAATTTATACATTTTCTCCTTATTGATCCATTTGAAAGATAACCTGATTCCTCCTTTTAGCACCATCTCCCTACTATTTCTGCAGAATTTCATCTCTATCCTTTTGAAATCCTACAGAACTGGTCCTAGTGTTTCTAACCAGTCCTTCCCTAGTATAACATCATAGTGGATTAAAGGTAATATTAGAGTAGAAATCTCAAACTTCTCACCTTTTATACTCCATTTGATGTTGAGACAAGCCTCAGTAGTGACTAAAGATTCCCCATTAGCAACTGTAATCCTTACAGGGGATATTGCTGAGATGGTGTGGCCTAGGCTTACTACAACCTCTCTAGAGATCAGGTTGTGAGAATGATACGAGCGTGGATCCATACATTGACTAAGAAAGACCTCCCGCGTGGCCTAACTTCCTCGAACGCACTCGAAAGGACTGATGGGTGCCGAAACCAACAAATATAAATCATACAATTCACCATGCACAATTAATTAAAACTGTAGCAAGTGGTAAAAAGATCGAACCACAGGGATTTCTGGACAATAATATTTTTTGTTAAAAGACCAAAATTGTAACAGTGGTAAAAACCAATGAGTGGGATTTTTGTGTTGCAATTAAATTAATAAACAGAGAGAATAAAAACAGTAAATAAGTGATGATTAGAAAAACTCAGATGATGGTAAATTCCCGATAAAGACTCTTTTCGGGTCACGATTCATAAATGTCGATCATTGATGCAAGTGTTTTCAAAACCAAATTTAATAGAAAAGCTATAGAGACCAGCGGTACTCTGAGTCTCCTGCTCTCCTCCTACTCAAGATTCCTAAGGCGGTACTCCTACTAGGATCCCTAACCATTCAATAACCTTAAGGCGGTACTCCTAATAAAGTTTAATTGAAGGGTTGATTAAACACAGGGAGAGACCTTTCCCGATCTAGAAGAGAATTTCTTCTACTCCTATAAACCGGATTCTACCCTTTTCTAATTAGCTCTTACACTAATTAGTTACCTACAGATTCCTATCAACGATGTAGAATCCAACGTTTCTAAGAAAAGATGTAATTGTTCGAATTAAAGTCTAAGGTGATCAAACTTAGATCGAATAAGAACAAATTGACATTTAAATAAAAAGAGTAGAAATACAAACTTGGATTTTATGAAGCTTAATTTGATCTCACAACAAACGAATCATGACCCTAGAGCCTTTACCAAGAATAGATGAATTAGCTAGAACAAGAAATAATTAAAGCAAGCAATTATTATGCATGAATTAATTAATTAAATCAAGGAAAGAAGAAGAAATAAAAATAGATAGAAATTCAGAAACAGTAGCCGTCCAAAGTTCCAAGGAAGAAGAGATCATCTCTCTTTCTTTCCTGCTAGGTTATTTAACAAACCAAGTCCAACTAAAAATCCTAGAAAATAGGATTTAAATAACTATTAAACTAATTATTATGTTTCAACTAATTACAAAGTATGATTCTTTCACAATCCAGTACACGTCCCTCTCTTCTCATCATGGGCCCAAGATCATGTCTTTGAATTTCCTTCTCTTCACAATTCCTTTGATCTTTTGGCTGCTGTTTGATTAATTTAGGCTTGCAACAATTAACCAGCATGGTCAAAATCAATATGTTGAGTTTGCTACTGCCTTCTTTCCTCGTCTTTCACAGAACTTCAAGATTTGTACCACTTTTCAGCATCTTTTTAATATTTAGGCTTTGTAGCCTACTCTCTGCAAAAAGGGTGAAAAGTGCATACAATCAGTGGAATCACCATCCAAAATAACAGGAAAAGATGGTGATTAATTCAGCATATTAACATTCAATCAAGGACCTTGGCGCGAGTTTTGCACTCCTGGTGATGTGATCCTGCCTAGGGTAAGTAGGCCGAATTACAATGGAGCTTATAGAGGATCTAGCCGAATCGAATTACCTAGTGACAACAAGATCACAAGGAAAGAAAGGACACGAACAAGTAATATTTAGCGGAGAATTAAGGAAATATGTACCCGGAAATGATTAGGATTGATAAAGGATTGAAATTGATCACATGAGCATCCAAGAATTAATCCAAGCAAGTAGACATCCACGATCCTTGGAATAAGTATTTAATAGACCTTCATTCATTCAAGAAACTTGCCAAAATTACACATACAAATTCGAGGAATCCCCGAGCAATAATCGGAAGGAGTAATCTCAACTTAAACGATTCTTGCTCAAGGAAAATGTGAAGAGTTTCAAGGCTTAGGTGATAAAAAGAAGGAGTATTCTCACTTGACAAAATATCACTCAAAGTCAAAAACTAACTAAAAGAAATGAGACAAGAGCTATTTATACAGGTAAGCAAAAAGGCAACAAATCCGACGCTAACGTGATTCACGGTTAGGCCTAACCGTGATCACGTTAGACAAACTCACTATCGTGATTCACGTTAAGGACTAAACGTGATCACGCTCGGCACAACTCCTACCGTGATTCACGGTTAGAACGAACCGTGATCACGGTAAGGCACCCAAGGATCAGCTCCCACATCAGAAGATAGCGTGATTCACGGTTAGACTTAACCGTGATCACGTTACCCAAAACTCTCCAGGCGTGATTCACGGTTAGAGCGAACCGTGATCACGGTTATGCATCTTCCTTGGTTCGATGGAAAATCACATAGGCCGGCTTTTCCTTGACTTGGGTGGATCCGTTCTCTCTCATTTTGCCTTCCAACCATAAGGACAATGCTCTTGCTTTGCTTCGGGTGATCGGGCCTTGTCGAATGTCAACATTGGCTTCGGGAGGGTCCGTGATCGCATCAACTCCTTCCCCTTCGAAAGGATTCGTCCTCGAATCCAAGTCTTGAGGGTTCTCTTCATCTCCAGGCCAAAGGGACAGATCATTGACATTGAAGGTTCGGCTGATCCCTCCATATTCACTGGGAAGATCCAGAACATAAGCATTGGCGTCGATACGACGGAGGATTTGAAAAGGTCCGTCCCCTCGTGGACTCAGCTTGCTTTGTCTTTCGCGTGGGAATCGATCTTTGCTCCAATGAAGCCACACCCACTGACCCGGTTCAAAGGAAGTAGGAATCTTGCCCTTATTACGTTTGGCTATTTCCTTTTCGTTCATGCTCTCAATACTTTTGTGGACTTGCTCATGGAGTTTCTTAACCATTGTAGCTTTGGCATTCCCATCTGCACACTTAAGAGAACTCAAGGGCAAAGGTGAGAGATCAAGAGGGGTCAAGGGTTTAAACCCGTAAACCACCTCAAAAGGGGAATAACCAATAGAGGAATGATAAGCATTATTATAAGCAAATTCAACAAAGGCCATACATTCTTCCCATTTTACTCCATATTTAGCAATCATGACACGAAGTAGTGATCCTAAAGTCCTATTCACCACCTCCGTTTGACCATCCGTTTGAGGATGACACGTGGTGGAGAAGAGGAGTTTAGTACCTAACTTCCCCCAAAGAGTTCGCCAAAAATGACTTAGGAACTTAGCGTCCCGATCACTTACAATACTCTTAGGCATACCATGTATTCTCACCACGTTTTGGAAAAATAATGAAGCAATGTGTGCAGCATCATGTGTTTTCGAACATGGTATAAAATGTGCCATTTTGGAGAAACGGTCCACCACAACAAATATAGAATCATGGCTATTCTTAGACCTAGGCAAGCCTAACACAAAGTCCATTGATAAATCGAGCCAAGGATGTTGGGCAACAGGTAAAGGCATATGCACTGCATGATGTTTAGATGTGGACTTAGCAGTCTTGCACACAATGCATCGATTCACAATGTTAGTCACATCTACTTTCATTCGTGGCCAATAGAAATGAGACTTCAAGGCATGCAACGTTTTAGTAATGCCAAAATGGCCACTCAAAGCCCCTCCATGAGCTTCCAACACAAGCAATTCTCTAACATTAGAACGAGGCACACATAATCTATCATATTTGAACAAAAAGTTATCGTGCCTAAAGAAATGCATGTGAGATCCACGAGCACAAGCCAAATATATATCACGAAAGTCCTCATCATTCTCATATAATTCAGTCAAATGAGAAAATCCAAAGACTTGGGCATCGAGAGAGTTCAAGAGAGCATACCTTCGAGAAAGGGCGTCGGCTACCACATTATATTTGCCGCGTTTGTATTTGATAGTATAGGGAAACGCCTCAATGAATTCCACCCACTTGGCATGTCTCTTATTCAACTTGGCTTGCCCCTTTAGGAATTTGAGACTTAGATGGTCGGTGTGGATGACGAATTGGTTGGCTAGGAGATAGTGTTCCCACACCATAAGTGCCCTTACCAAAGCATAGAGTTCCTTGTCGTACGTGGAGTAGTTGAGTTGGGCTCCGTTGAGTTTCTCGCTAAAATAGGCGATGGGTCGACCCTCTTGGGTTAAGACCGCTCCAATACCAACTCCACTCGCATCGCATTCCAACTCGAACACTTTGGTGAAATCCGGCAAGGCCAAAATAGGGGACTTTGTGAGTCTCTCCTTAAGCTCGTGGAAAGCCTTGGCTTGACGCTCTCCCCACTCAAATGTGACATTCTTCTTGGTCAACTCGTTAAGTGGCACGGCGATGGTTGAGAAATTAGGCACAAATCGTCGATAAAAGCTCGCAAGGCCATGGAATGACCTTACTTCACCTACATTGTCGGGAATAGGCCAATCTTGTATGGCTTTCACCTTGTCTTCATCAACTTGAACGCCCCCTATACTCACAACAAAACCCAGAAAGTGTACTTGTTCCAAGCAAAACTCGCACTTAACAAATTTAGCATATAATCGGTGTGTGCGCAAAGTGTCAAATATGGAACGTAAATGGAACACATGTTCCTCAAGAGACGAACTATACACAAGAATATCATCAAAGTATACAACAACATACTTTCCAATGAAATCACGCAAAATATAATTCATTAACCTCATGAAAGTACTAGGAGCATTAGATAGACCGAATGGCATTACCAACCATTCATACAAACCATGCTTGGTTTTGAAGGCGGTTTTCCATTCATCTCCTTCATGCATCCGGATTTGGTGGTATCCGCTCATGAGATCAATTTTGGAGTAGATTTGGCTCCCGCTTAGCTCGTCAAGCATATCATCGAGGCGTGGAATGGGATGTCGATAGCGTATGGTGATCTTGTTGATAGCTCTACAATCAACACACATCCTCCACGTCCCGTCCTTCTTAGGCACGAGTAACACGGGCACGGCACAAGGTGACATACTCTCTCGGATGTAGCCTTTGCGCAACAAATCTTCCACTTGCCGTTGAAGTTCCTTCGTCTCCTCGGGGTTGCATCGGTAAGCCGGCCTATTGGGCAAGGCCGCTCCGGGTATCAAATCAATCTTGTGCTCTATCCCTCGGATCGGAGGAAGGCCACTTGGCATTTCGGTTGGAAAGACATCGTCATATTCCTGCAAAAGAGAAACAATGGGACTAGGTAGAGAAGCAAGAGGGTTAGTGTCGATTTCCAAGCAATGTGCCTTGTACCGAAGCACAAGACACACTTTATTAGAAAATAAAGCTCGCCTCACATCCTTACCCCTCGCTATCACACTCATGTGTTTAGGTTCACTCCCTCTACCATGCTTGCTTTTTTCATGGCGTGTATTCGACTCTCCCTTTGTTTTCTTTCCTCTCCTGTCTTGTGTTTTCATCTCATGACTCACATTTTTCTCTTCTCTTTGTGCATGCTCACTTTTTTCATGCACGCTATTTTCCTCATTCACACACCTTACTTTCTTCTCTCCACTCTTTTCCCTCATTTTCTTCATAACTTGGAACTCGGCACTTGCCTTTTCCATATGCAATCTATCCTCAAGAACTTGAGTGGGTGAAAGTGGAGGAATACTAAACTTCTTCCCATTGTGAGTGAGGTGAATTTTGTTGGTTCGGCCCTCATGCACTACCCATCGATCAAATTGCCATGGCCGACCAAGGATGAGATGGCTAGCATCCATAGGAACTACATCACACAATCTCTCATCCTCATAACTACCTATTCTGAAGGCAACAAGGACTTGTTCCTTCACCTTTACTTCTCCATCATCACTAAACCAATGTAAGGAATAAGGATTGGGGTGGGGTGTCGTGGGCAACCCAAGCTTGAAAACTAACAAATAGCTTGCCACATCCACCACACTTCCATTATCAACAATAAGAGATGCGACCTTACCATTGATTTCACACCGAGAATGGAAGAGATTCTCCCGTTGATCTTTGTTGGCAACCTCCTCCTTCGCATGAGCATTCATGCTCCTTCTCACAACTAGGGTCATTGTGGTTGCCGGGACCACCTCTTCTTCACTACTCTCTGGCTCTTCCTCCCTATCTTCTTTCTCATCCTCACTTGCTTCAACTTCACTCCCCGTTTCATAGTGGCCCTCTCGGATCACCACTATCCTCCGATTTGGACATTCGGATGCAATGTGACCCCTTCCTTGGCACCGAAAACATTGGACATTAGATGAGAATTTTCTTGGTTGGCTAGGGTTGGTAGGGGGGTTAGGATTTGCTTTTGGTGGGGGTTGTGAGAGATTGCTTTTGGTGTAGGGCGTGTAGGGTTTCGGAAGAGGTGTATCGGCTTTGGAGTCTTTTGGTTTGAAGGGTTCTTTGGGATAAGACTTCCAATGAGTCTTTGGGGTTGATGAAAAGGTTTGGGTCTTGCTTGGGTAGGACTTCTTCTTGGCAGCTTCATATGCTTCCACTTTTATGGCATAGTGGAGCATAGCTTGGAGGTGATCGAGCTCTTTCAACTCAAGCTTGTACTTAAGTCGATCATTAAGGCCATTGAGAAATCTAGACATAGTCACTTCTTCTTCCTCCTCCGTGTTGGTCTTGATTAGTAGCCCTTCTAGTTCATTGAAGTACTCTCCCACGGATCTAGACCCTTGCTTGAGACCTTGTAACTTGTTTTGCAAGTCTCTCTTATGGTGTGCGGGCACAAACCTTGCTCTCATCACCCTTTTCATCTCCTCCCAATCTTGAATAGCATCAACTTCTCCTCTCTTCTTACACTCTTTCTCCCACCAACTCTCGGCATAATCTTCAAACTCCATTGCCGCTAACTTGATCTTCTTCTCCTCCGAATACCGATGACAATTGAAGATTCGTTGAATTTTCCCTTCCCACTTAAGGTACTCCGAAGGATCGGTGGAGCCCCTAAAGGTAGGGATTTGCACCTTGATTCCACTCAATTTGTCATCAACCCTAGGCTCTTGTGGCCTCTCTTCATGTTCTACAAACCGGGACCCATGACCTCTTTGGCGTCTCCCCCTCGTTCGGGTTGTCACCTTATCAAACTCGGCATTCACTTCCTCATAAGGATCCTCATAGTACTCTCGAGTGTGACGGGGTGTGGTAAGGGCGTGGAAATGAGGGGCTTTGGGTCGGCTACTAGAAGCATGAAAATCTTCGGGTCCTCGGCTGCCTTGCTCGTATTTCTTCCTTATCCCTTTCATTTGTTCTTCCGAAATGGCCAACCCCGGAGGGGAGACAAATGGCTTTCGGGTATCCTCCTTCCTTGGGGTATTTTTCAGCAACCCAACTCTTTCTCCTACACTTTGATGACCCTCCGATTCAGTTTCAATGTGTACATGTTCAGTGAGAGGTGTTTGGTGAGCCTTAGACGGAAGGCTCTTTGGAGGTGTTGCATGAGGAGGAACATTGGAAGGCTTCTCATCCTCTCTACCCCGAGACTTAACAGTCTCCTCTAACAAAGTGAGACGGTCCTCCGTTCGAACCATAGTAGCCTTCAATTCACCCAAGGCTGCCAAAACTCGGTCAAGTGCTTCGGCACTTCGGCTACCACTAGAACTAGGTCTACTCCTTCCGGACATTTGGTATGTACAATTACTATATATACCTGCAAAATGGGAACAAACGAGATATATATAGGCGTTAGTAATAAAACTCTCCCTCACGTGTTTAAACTCTCGTGTTTAGGTGTTTTCCTCTCGAAAAAGTTGTGCTCACAAACACTCAACTTCAAGTTATCCGTGTACCTGCACACTTAAACAAGAGTTAGAAAGTATTTCACTCCCTCACGTGTTTAAACACTCGTGTTTGATCACTCGAAAAACTTGGCCTCACAATCACTCAAGAAATCTTCACACTCAAAGCTTGCTCTCCACACAATTCCGTTGCTACAAACAAACTTGTGCTTCAATTCAAGAGTTCAATTGCCAATGCTCAAGTGATGGAAACAAAAAGGAAGAAGAACACAACAAGACTCAAAAGATTTACAAGGACTCAAGGAAAAAGGAAAGGAGTATTTTCGGAAATTTACAAGGAAATTCAAAATTTCCAATTTTGGGAGGGAATTTTGGAATTTCCGTAGGAAAGGCAAAGAAATAAGGGAAGGGCTGGAGATTTGGGGATTTAGAGAAATAAAAGACAAGGAAGTATTTAGAAGTACATGGACAAGGACTTATAAGTTTAGGACTTAAATAGTTTGAGTTTAAGACTCAAGAAGGGTTAAAACTCAAGTTTAGTATTTTATAGTTTAGGACTTGAGTGTTAGGATGAGTTTAGGACTTAGGCAATTAGAAAAAGGTTGCTGGACACAATGGTAGAAAGGAAAGGACGGGCTCAGCTTTTCTTTTTAGGAGGAGTGGGTGTATTTGGTTAGATTGGAACTTTGGTTAGGACTAGTTGGTTGCTTTTTGGTCAAATTGTCAAAGAAAGGGTGAGGTGTCTTAGGGCATTTAATGCAAGGGATGGGTGATGTTACCCTTGATGATGGTGTGGCCGGCCAAGTGGAGGGATTTTAATTAATTAATTGGCACAAACTTGGCTATCAAGTATTACAACAATTATTTTGGATCAAAAAGAGCTCTAGGCCAAGGACACCAAGAACATATGATGAACACCAAGAACACACCCAAATGATTTTCTCAAGATTTCAAAATTTTAATTTTGCCAAAGTGATCACAACCAACAATCAAAAGCCCGCTTGAAATATTTTTCGAAAGTATCGGTTGAAACTCAAGATATTAAGAAAGAAAGGTTCTAACCCTTTTGAACAAAACTAGAAAAATTCGATAGGCGGCCAAAAGCTCCGCTACCACTTGATGTGATCCTGCCTAGGGTAAGTAGGCCGAATTACAATGGAGGTTATAGAGGATCTAGCCGAATCGAATTACCTAGTGACAACAAGATCACAAGGAAAGAAAGGACACGAACAAGTAATATTTAGCGGAGAATTAAGGAAATATGTACCCGGAAATGATTAGGATTGATAAAGGATTGAAATTGATCACATGAGCATCCAAGAATTAATCCAAGCAAGTAGACATCCACGATCCTTGGAATAAGTATTTAATAGACCTTCATTCATTCAAGAAACTTGCCAAAATTACAAATACAAATTCGAGGAATCCCCGAGCAATAATCGGAAGGAGTAATCTCAACTTAAACGATTCTTGCTCAAGGAAAATGTGAAGAGTTTCAAGGCTTAGGTGATAAAAAGAATGAGTATTCTCACTTGACAAAATATCACTCAAAGTCAAAAACTAACTAAAAGAAATGAGACAAGAGCTATTTATACAGGTAAGCAAAAAGGCAACAAATCCGACGCTAACGTGATTCATGGTTAGGCCTAACCGTGATCACGTTAGACAAACTCACTATCGTGATTCACGTTAAGGACTAAACGTGATCACGCTCGGCACAACTCCTACCGTGATTCACGGTTAGAACGAACCGTGATCACGGTAAGGCACCCAAGGATCAGCTCCCACATCAGAAGATAGCGTGATTCACGGTTAGACTTAACCGTGATCACGTTACCCAAAACTCTCCAGGCGTGATTCACGGTTAGAGCGAACCGTGATCACGGTTATGCATCTTCCTTGGTTCGATGGAAAATCACATAGGCCGGCTTTTCCTTGACTTGGGTGGATCCGTTCTCTCTCATTTTGCCTTCCAACCATAAGGACAATGCTCTTGCTTTGCTTCGGGTGATCGGGCCTTGTCGAATGTCAACATTGGCTTCGGGAGGGTCCGTGATCGCATCACCTGGACACAAAGCTTGGCATGATCATGCCTAAGGGATGACGTGATCACGCCCAAAATAGAAGGGATAACGTGATCATGCTATCGAATCGATAGAAACGTGATTAGGTCATTTTAAGTGGCTTTTCAGCCTTGTTTTGTAATAACTATAAATAGAAGGACTTAGCCTCTTTTATGCCTTGTCTTTGATTTTGAATGTATTTATTTAAAGACCATTTAGCTTAAGAATTAGGGTTAGGGTTTCTTAAGAGCTGCACTTCATTTTCTCCAGTCGGGTTGTTCATTCGTGTTCAAGTAAGGGTTGGTCATTGATAGAGAGATCCTTCATTACTTTGTAATAAGGTTGCCTAACCAAGTAGTTAAGAGAGTTTGTTGGGTATTGAAGTTCCATACTTGTTTTCCATCAATACACTTTCCTTTTCATCCATTATTTCCGCTGCACCTTTCCGCATCTCCTTGCTTGCGACGTTATCCTCTCCATTAATCATCTACAAACGATTTCATCCATACATCCATCCGAGCACACCAACCTCTCACCGGGGACTAGATCCTTTCCTTCATCAACTCACGGCTTCATCTTCAAAAGTGGATCCGAGAAGTTATCAGAGAATTACTTATGTCAATGAGTGTTATCCTCATGGCTTTGACACCCCCTTTCTTGATGTCATGTATAGCATATAGAGAAACATTGGGATCCTCAATTACCCGTGTCTCTTCTTCTTGCTATTTTTCTTCCTCAAACCCATAATCGGAAGCATCTTGCTCCTCACCTCTAGCCACAACCAAGAAAAATTATTTTCACTGACATTTGTGGCCCTTAAAGAACTTCTCACCACAGTACATACACAGCCCTGCAGCCATCCTCTCTTTCATGGTTTTTTCATCCAAGGTCTAGAAAGGTAGGTTTG
This sequence comes from Viola odorata, assembly GCA_963691705.1. Taxonomy (NCBI): domain Eukaryota; kingdom Viridiplantae; phylum Streptophyta; class Magnoliopsida; order Malpighiales; family Violaceae; genus Viola; species Viola odorata. Next base: position 58,522,270 of record OY829545.1, on the reverse strand, counting down.
AGGTTTTGGTGTTTGGTTTTTAGGGTTATGTTTGGCTTGGTAGAGGTGTTTGGAAGGTGGGATTAGTGTTCTGGACTAGTGTTTTTGAAGTCATTTGGTTGTGGGGTGGCTTGAACTAGCTGGGATTAGCCTGATACAATTTTGGGTAGGTTGGATTGGCAGTTTTGGTGTTAGGGTAAGTGAATCGGTTACTGGTGTAAGTGCTTGGTGAGTTTTCTAGTGTGGTCAAAGCTCTAAGGGTTGGAATAGCAACCTCTGTGGACAATGCTAATTCTACAACATCCTCAAAAGTCTATGGCTTAAACATCCTCACCAGATGAGCCAATTCTGGCTTTAAACCAGCTAAGAACAAACTTCTCCCATAGGAGTCGCAAACTTCGACTCTATCATAAATGACATTGAATTGATTAACATAGCTTTCAACATCAGATACCTATTTCAGGTTAGACAAATCAGCCATCGGATCATCTATTTTCTTGGGTGAGAACCTGGTGATCACAAACCTCACAAAGTCAGTCCAAGTCCAGATGTCATTCTCTCTATTCTTCAGCTTCACCTTATACCACTTCAAGACATCTCCAAACAGGTGATGTGAAGTAACTTCCACCTTATGATGAGGGGGAGTCCTCATGCTCTGGAAATAATTGTTGGCTTGGAAAACCATTCACTCACCTCAGCTCCATGAAACCAAGGGAACTCCAAAATAGTGGGTTTTGGGTTTGCTTGAAATGCCTGCGAGATGGGTTCTTCATGTGGGATTTCATCACCATGGCCTCGAGGAGGAGGCCCACGCGGCTGTTGTTGTAGGCGGATGAGATCTTGAAGAGTTCTCTGCATCTCCATGAAACCTTGCTCAAGAACTTCAAATCTAGCGCTAGAGGAAGTATGTTACTCCCCCCACCAGTAACTCCATCCTCGATGGTTGTACCGGTAGCACCAGAAAATGGGTGATGATTTCTTGCCATTGTTGACTTTAGGGGCAGGATCAAGCTCCGATACCAATTATCACGGGCTCAAGAGGAGAACCTGAACACAACATAAACATAGGGGAAGAAAAGGAGAACGATACCGTTGTGTTGTAATCTTTAAAGGAAACAGAAGCAATGGAGGGAGACGGAAGCAGCGGAAGCAATGGGAAAGGAAGGGTAGATAGGAACAATTGCAACAAGAAGGAGTAGGGAATTCATTGAATTCATTGAATGGTAACTGTTGTTCATTGAACAAAACAGAATACATAATTGTTTACAAATGGTAAAAGATCCCCCCTTATTTCTTTATTTCTCCTTTTTATACAATGTTTGATTGCCACGGAATTGAAATACTAATTAACTACTAACAATTAACTAAATTGTAACTAATCAACTAACTTCTAACAACTTGCCAACTCAGCAGGGAAGTTGCAACAGACTTTGACAGTTAGAGCTTAGAACTCCTTTTCCCGCCTATTCTTCTCTTCAAGTTCCTTAATCCTATTATCTCTTGATCCACGTGTGGCTGTGATAGCACCACCACCTAACTTCTCCTAATTCTCCTCTTCCTCCAACCTCGCTACTATTTTCGTCGTAATGTTGAGCAGTGTTGGCGCAAGTTGATCCACCAATATTTCCCTCTCCTCCTCCGTTACAAGAACCACTACTGCCCTTTCCGGTGACGATGACCATCCTCCAATTGGGGGAGGGAATGCCCCCCCTCCACACCTCACCGGGTGGGCCCTCATGTGCCCAAACACCGCCTTCCACGATCCAAACTTCGTACTACAGAGAGTACACATAAGTTCAGATTTCTTTGGCCCCTCAAGCTGCCCATGCGCCCTCTTCTACGTTGATCCACCTGCCGCCGCATCCTCCTTCGGCTTCTCCCTCTGCTCGCCAGACACGATTGAGTGGTGGACGATCGTGCTCATCGTCGACATCATCTCAACATTAGTAGCAACACCACTAGTAGTACCGATCACGATCCCCATGGGAATTGGAGACGGCACAACAACCGTGACCGCTCTCTCTCTCTCTCTCTCTCTCTCTCTCTCACGGTGGTAAAAAATGCCTCTGAAATTTCGGGTAATTTTGGGTATCTGAAATTTTCTGAAATTTCGGGTTCAGAAATTCAGATTCGGGAGGGAGGTTTTGGAATTCGGGGTCGGGAATAGTTTAGGATAGTTCGAAATACCCGAACCCGAAATTTTTGGAATTTCAGAAGTTCAGAAATCCCGATGAATAACCCTACTTACTTCAGAGTATGACAGGGAATATCAAACTGAACGAGTAACCAAAGGGGGGGTTTGGAGATAGTCTTTGATTAACTACTAAATAAACAGAATAAAATAGAATAAATAAAAGTATAAAATCAATGAGGGAAAGATTCCTAGTAAAGATCTATCTCCGGTTGCATTGCGGTTAGTCGATCATTGGTGCAAGGGTATTCTATTCTTAGTTTATAGGTGTGTTACGGGGTCCAGGTACGTTTAAGTCCCTGCTTTCCTTAGTAAGAGAAGCTACTCTAAGGTACATTTATGAAATAACCTTGGCAATCCGCCATCCTTCAAGATACATTTATGGAGACAATACTCAGATACCCATGAAGAGGAGGAAAGACACACCTAGGGTGAGACACTCAGTATATTCAAGGCACTACCCTAATCGGTTACTTACTCTAGTCAGATGGGACCAGCGACCTGATGACTTTGATCTAATTGCCCACTTTACCATGTAATCTCACGTTAGTTATTATTACGAAGATGGTGATAATTACCTTGGTTCATTTATTAGTTGGTCGGACCTCTAATCGTTTCTAGATAAATTGACAAGCATGTAATAAGTAAGCAAATACAAACACAGGAATTTATTAGACTCAATTCGACCTCCCAACTAACCTGAGCAACCTTCGATGACCTTTACTAAAAAAAGAGAATTTAGCTACTCATACTAGAAATTAAATAAACAAAATAATTAAAGAAGAATTGCATAAAAGAGAAAGGGAAGAAAACGCTGAAAATTGCAACTTAATACCGGCCGGAGCTAAAGCTCCGGAATTATTACAAAGGTGGAAAAAGGGTCTGAGCCGCCGCCTAAAGGAGGAGCGCAGGAAGAAGAGATAAAAGAAGTGAAGTGAGAGAGAGCAGAAACCCTAAAAGTTCTAATATATATAGTAAATGAAGGCAAAGTCCTAAGTCTAATAGAACTAGGTTTTTCATAATTACACCTTTGCTGAGCTAGAAACACGGGAGGGAAGTAGGAAAATCTATCGAATTTATTAGATTTCCTTTTCCGATAATTTCATTTTTTGTCGCGGGCTCCTCAGTGTTTGCGAGTGATGAGCTGCGAAGCCTTGACACTCGATGTTCATCAAAATCCATCCGAAAGCATGTATTTCCTTGAATTCTCTTCTCTAAGTCCAAATCTATAAAAAGAAGGGAAACAGATGCAAATCAATAGCATCAGGATCAAAAGTGGACTAAAAAAAAATAGAAAAATATGTACAAAATACATGCTATCAATAACCATGGGAAAAGGCACCCAGGGTCCCTGTCGTTATTATTTTTATTTTAGTCAGTCTCACTTTTCGAATTTGGTTCAATTGGGTCCTAACCATTAGCTCTGTTATGCACCCCAAGTCCCGCTGTCTAAATCGACGCTAACGGTCACTGACGGCCGTTAACTCCCATTATTATATTAATTTGTCTGAAAAATTTGCTGACGTATGGGACCCACACTCCAGCAAAATCTAAAAATCTTATCCCTTTTGTAATATAATTTTACATTAATAAAATCAAATATTCAGTTTAATTTTTTTTTTAAATTGCTGGGTCCCACATCAAATTAAAATCTAAACCCTCACTCTGCCTCCCCTCCATCCCCCATCGTCGACTCCATTGTTCTTTCTTTTCAACGGAGAACAAAAGCACAGAGGCACAGAGAAATTAATGAGGGAGATATGCATTGATTTGAAAATATATGATCACCACCACATGATCTCCACCCTTCATCACACCAGCAACACGACAACAAAGCTCATATAATTAATTGTTGGTGTTGACGGTAGAAGGAAAACGGGCTTGACAAGCTACTGGTTTGGCAAGTAACGGACAAGGCAAACGGGCTCAAGGAACAAAATGGGCTCAAGATAGCCAAGTGGGCTTAAAGGAGCATGCATGGTACCAGGCATGCAGGAAACGGCAGACACACTTGCTAACAGGATCAAGGCTAACAGATAGCACGACAGACAAAATTTTATCCCTTTTGTAATATAATTTTACATTAATAAAATCAAATATTCAGTTTAAATTTTTTTTTAAATCGCTGGGTCCACATCAAATTAAAATCTAAACCCTCACTCTGCCTGAAACGGTAATTGTTGGTGCTGACATATGAAACGGTATGAAGTACCGGTATGCATACAGGTAACGGTATGCATATGCAAGGCAAACGGTTGCCTTATGAATGCAAGTAATGGCCACTATGGTGGCAGCCCACCAATGATAGCCCATCAGCACTGGCAAAAGGATCAACCAAATGGGCTCAAGATAACCAAAATGGGCTTGGCCATGAGAAGGAAGCCTACGGCATCCTTGCTAATAAGAAACGGGAACGTGGTCAAAGGGCCCACATCACAAGAGACGGTATACAGGAAACGGCATGGTACCGGTTATGCAGGGTACCGGTCATCCATACAGTAACGGACAACATGGTACCGGTAGCACAGAAACGGCATGCACGCATATATTTATGATTTTATCCTTTCTTAATTATGAATTTGCACATTTAAATTGCAAATAGATACATAATGCTCCAATTGTTCAACAACAATCATTTTGTTCAGTAACGGACAACATGCTCCGATTTACAGAGGCACGGAGGTCCTATACGTCAACAAACTTTTCAGACAAATTAATATAATAATGGGAGTTAACGGCCGTCAGTGACCGTTAGCGTCGATTTAGACGGCGGGACTTGGGGTGCATAACGGAGCTAACAGTTAAGACCCAATTGAACCAAATTCGAAAAGTGGGACTGACTAAAATGAAAATAATAACGACAGGGACCCCTGGGTACTTTTTCCCGCATTTTATTAGTAGAGTTTAATTAGAATTTATTTTGGTATAACATTTGAAAATTTTACTTAATTGAATTGTTACGTAAAAAATTAGACCAATAAAAGACGTGTTATAATTCAATTTTGAAATAATTGAACTTTATTTATTTGACCACGCTAAACAATAGAAAAGGTCATAAGGAATAGATACTTTAAAGTTTGAAAAGCCATACAAAAAAGGTCAAGAGTTTGAAGTTTGAAAATATTTTAAAGTCTTAAGGAATAGATACTTTTATACCAAAACAGATTAAACTTCGGTCTTTGCCATAAGAATTTTTGTCTGAACTCTAATGATAATGATGCATTAAAAAAAACTGACACTCAGCTTCCTTGCGCCTTTCGGGTTTACTCACCCGTTGACTCGCACACATGTTAGACTCCTTGGTCCGTGTTTCAAGACGGGCCGAATGGGGAGCTCACAAGCCGACGCCCAGGTGCTGAAGCACGTCGTGACGACGCGCGCTGCCTTCCACGATCGAGGCGACAACATCTCCGCGAGCGTTTCAAAGGCTCGGGCTTAGGCCGCTGCCACAATCCGCGTCGGTCCACGCCCCAAGTCAATTGGGAAGGAAGCGGATGGGGCTGGCGATGCGCCCCGATCGGAAGCGGAACGAAGAGACTTGGCACTAAAAATTAAAATAGTATGATGGAAGGTCTTCATCTTTTATAGATTTTTTAATATATTAAAATTTTCGGTATATTACCATTTTTTGTTAGTACAAGTATATATGTAATATAATATTAATTAATAAATTAAGATAACAGTTAGATTAAATGACAAATAATATTTAAGTGTAAAATGAACAAAATTTGTTAATGGTCACGCCTTGATTAATATTTGATCGTCCAGCAGGGTGTCTATCTCTGCTCAGAACTATTCATTAATCACTGTATATTATTTTAAGCATCTATTTAGTTTATTTTTCAATTAATTAAAATAAATAATTTTTTATTTGTTTTAATTTTATTTCATTGAAATAAATAATTTAAGATTATAAATGTAAAAATAGATGGAGTAAGGATTTTAAAAATAATATTTAAGTATTTTACTTTCATTTTGCAAATCATTGTATTTGTAGTATAAATTAAACAGTGATAACGACGGTATAATATTAACTAGTTAGATATTTTTACAAACTCGCTGAATCTAGGAAGATAAATTTCCAATATGTGTTAAGCAAGATTTAAGATGAGGGACAATTAATACTAAAAAAGGGTTAAAATTGGTACAAATACATAGACAATATATCCCGATTATTCCGTATATGTTAAATTTCGTTTATTATAAATGAGGCATTGTAATCATAGTTTATTTTTAATTTTAAATCAAGAAAAATTATTTTACTAGTACATTTTTTTCTCAAATTTTTATAACTTTTTTACATTTTTTATCATTTTTAAGCTCTTAGAATTGTTAAATTTGAAAATTTTTAAAAATTATAAAATTTAAGTTGCAAGTTTTAAAACTAAAAGGATCATAAAAAATATAGTTTAAAATAAAATTATATTAAAAAAATAAAATTAATCGCAATAAGCAAATATGATGCTAAAATTAGAATAAGTTAAACCTTGATTAAATTAAGTAAGCGCTAACAATAAAAAAAAAAAATTTTAAAGAAAGGGTTGCAAGTTGATTTTCTTATCATGGTATTGGCATATGATTGCATCTTTTTTTTTAGAAAAAAGGAAAATTCAGTTGGTTCTTTATTTTTATTTTATTTTTCATGAATCAAATATAAATAATGACATCTCAAATTTCTACGAAACCAACGCTCAAAATAAATAAATCGATGCGATAAGAAAAATATGCTTAGTGTCTTAACAAAAGGGATTGAGCTCTTCTAATTTTTCATGACTAGAAACAGTTTTTGAATATATGTTGAGAAAAAAATAAAATAATTTGAAACATATTTTTTTAAACCACTTTAACGAGGCAGAGGGAGAGATATATATTGAGAAGATTATTGGGATATATGATTTTAATTTCATATAAAATCTTTAAGTTGCATTTTTTTTATTTGGTCAGGAAAAAAAAACTCAGCGGATATATATATATATATATATTTTGGATTCTATCACTTTACTTTATATATATATTTTGGATTCTATCACTTTACTTTCATTTTCAACTTTCAACATTTCAATAAATATTTAGAGTGTTTAATTATGAGATTGTGACATCATTATTGACAATTGGAGTATCCAGAAGAAAACGACGGCTCTGATATTATTTTCTTCCTCCGACTAAAATTAATTTCATTACATTAATCTCATCACAAACATCAATTTTGTTGGAAAATAAGGGTGGAGTTCTAGAAACAAAACGGAAAAACGTGGTTGCAGCAAATCACAGAGCAAAAGTGCCAATATCAGGGGATTGCGCACCCGAGGGTCCCTCCACTTATTATTTTCATTTTAGTCAGTCCTTAATGTTTGTTTTTGTTCGATTTGGTCCCACATGTTACCTCCGTTATACCCGCGGAGTCCCTCCTCCCTAAACGGTGACAAACGGCCGTTATTAGTTCGCGGGTCCCACCGACTGAAAAGCTGTCGGATTTCAAACTTTTCCCTCCCAATTTTTTTTTCTACTTTTTCTGATATTATTGTTTTCTAATTTTTTTGTATTTCTTTTTGTATTTCGCTTGTATTTCCCCTATTGGGATACACAAATAATTACCGATATTTATTAATTAGAATTAAAATAAATATTTTATTAATAATATTGCGGGACCCACATCCACGTTTACACATGTTACAACCCTTTACAAACCCTAGTTGCCTTGACTTCCTCTTCGTTTTCTTTTTTTATCAGCAGCCGCCACCGCCACCATTCTTACAAACCCTAATTCCTTTATTCTTCCATCTTTAATCATTGATTGTTAATTTTTTCCAAATTGTGAACGTGATGTCCGACAGTTCTTTTTATTCAAGTTCGAAGCGCACATGGAGGAGGAATACTCAAATTGGAGATGATAATTACGATAGTGAAGCGAGGTATTGCGACTGCGGGTTGAAAGCAAAAATGTGGGTTAGTTGGAAGGAAGAGAACGTAGGCAGAAGGTTCTATTCTTGTCGAAGACACCAATGTAAGTACTTCAGTTGGCATGATAATGAACGATTTTCACAAAGGGCGAGGGATGTTGTTCATTCACTGTTGGACAGTGAAGAGAAATTGAAGGCAGAATTAAGGACATTAACTCTAAAATTTGATCGTTTGCAGGATGCACACATGGAAACAGTAGCTGAGGTTTCCAGTTTGCATAACGAAATAGATAGGCTTAGATTGGGGGAGTGTAAGGGTTTTTTTAATTGTGCAAAAGTTATAATTTGCTTGAGTGTTCTAATAGGTGTAGTTGCAATTTTGTTGAGTTTCTGAAATCTTGCCATTTGGTTTGTCTGTAGTGATATTTGAATTTCAATTGAATATTAATATCTATTAAATACGTGATATTCCCAACTTTTGAATTTCCATTTGGCTACTGATTTCCCTCATATATCTGTATTGATTTGATATTGATTTGTTGAGTTAATCTACAACTCTGTTTGAATTTACCTGTTACCATTGCTTTATTCCCGTTACTACACCCAAGCCGTTTGCCTTGTAGTCCCGTTTGCTTGCTATGCTGTTACTGTGTCGTTGCTTGTCCGGTACTATGCATGTCCGGTACCATGCATACCGTTACCATGCTATCCGTTTAGCAGCCAAGTCATCCCGTTACTTGTCAACCGTTTGACATTGCAACCCTCCTTTGACTAGATGATCATGCAGTGATGACGATACAATGGCTAGAAAGGTGATGGGCCTCAAAGCACAAATTGGCTAAGAGAGCTTCCTTGCCTAGTCGTTGCCTTGCTTGACCGGTACTCATGATGTGGGCCTTTGACTATGTTCCCGTTACTTGCAGGCTTCCGTTTCTTGCATGGTACCGGGTCATAATGTTACCCTTATGCATGATTGCATGTTCAATGCCTGTACAAAAATACCCCTCTCATATTTATTAGTATTATCCCTTGTTATCAGAACCGGACCGGCCGGTCCGGCCGGTTCAACCGGACGTTTTCACTTTTCCGGTCCGATTCAGCTATCAGACCGGATTTGCCTCTGACCCGGGTCGGACCGGTCGACCCGACCAGTTTTTTGCGAACCGGTGAACCGGCCGGTTTCTTATCAAATCGGCTGGTTTGATGAAGTGTCAAAATGGCGTCGTTTTGACATGGCCCATGGGCCCAAAATGACGCCGTTTTGACAAGGCCCATAGGCCCATATCAGGGCCAAATCAAAACGGCGCCGTTTTGCGCACCCAAAACGGCGCCGTTTTGAAAAGTCCCAAAACGACGTCGTTTTTGGACTTTTTCAATTTTAATAATATTTTTTGATATATTATAAAATGCTAGAGTAAAAACCAGCCGGTTCAATCCTGTTTAATCCAGTTTTATCGTCTAAGATTTACCGGTTTAATGTGTAAACGGTTCCGGACGGACTAGCATCTATAATCCGGTCGAACCCGGTTCAACCCGGTTGAACCACCAAATTTTCGAAAACGGTTCGCTGTTCGGTCCGGTTCTGATAACACTGGTATTATCACAAACTGGTACCATAACAAGTTTTCTAAACAAGTTCTTTTTCAAAACAAAAGTTTCATATCCATAAATCTACATAAATCCATCCTTAAACACCTACGTTAAATGACACCTAATATGGCTTAACAAGTTACACAAACGGGTACCATAACTCATACCATAATAACAAGTTCTTTTCTAAACAAGTTCCTTAAACACATTTAGTAATGTCTTGCAACAAAAACAAGAACAACAACAAACAAACTTCATGCAAGTCCTTTGTGCTTCTTATTTTTGGAGCCCTTAGGCCTGCCCCTAGTTTTTTTCTCTTGTTGAGTTGGTTGTGTTGGTTGAGTTGGTTCACTTGATTGAGTTGGTTGAGGTGGGGGAGTTGGTTGGGTTGGTTGAGATGGTTCAATAGCTTCAGTAGATGCTAGAGTAGCTAATGGATTAGCTGCTGGAGTAAATGCTTGAGTAGGTGTTGGAGAAATAGCTGGCGTAACTGCATCTATTGGCTCGCCAAACCATCTAGTAGGATTTGTATTTATACCACCACTGGTTTGAGACATAGCATTTGTTGCTACTCTGTTTCCAGTTGGGTGTGCATTTCTAGTTGGTCTGCTTCCACAACTCTCTTGGTGATCATTTCCAGTTGGTCTGTTGACCTACCAAAAACTAGAAGACATAATATTATTAGTATGAGGAAAATGACCATAAACTGGCTATCAAAAAACATCATTGCAACACACCTGTGGTACCCCAGTAAGTGGATCAATGAATGATGCAATGCCAGAAAATGGCTTGTATATAACATTATCATTATGAAACTGGTTCCTTCTCCCGCGCAGTGGTTCAGTGTTATTCGTAGAGTTCTGTGTGCTTGTGACTGATCCTGAACCCGAGGCAGTTGCTTCATCCTAATGGTAATAACATTAGTAATACTTTCATATATAAATCAATGTAATAATGTAGATTACAGACTTACATTGTTGTTCTGGTTTTTTGAGCACATTTTAGAGTTGTGTCCCATCCTAAAGCATTTTCTGCACCTCTGTCTCTAACTTTTTCTTTGTGCCTTTCTCCCATTTAGTGGCTCCCAATTCTCTGGTATCCTATTTAATCTACGTCTACCCTTAACCAACTTCTTTGGTGGTGAAAGTATGTTTGGTAAAATAGTCCTTGTTCTAAATCTCTCGTCATTGACTGGCTGGATAGAGTAGGCATAGGACTTCATGAACATATCTTTTTTATACCAGTGAGCCACATAATCCTTAACCTTTTCTCTTTTATGTGTGATCGCTGCCACAACATGTTGACATGGAATACCTGTCAAATCCCAACCTCTACAGCTGCATTTTCTTTCCTCAAATTTGACAATAAACTTCATATGACCTTCAAAAACTTCCCATCCACCATCACCATTAGTGAATATATGACAGTAGACACTCTTAGACTTGTTGTCCTCTATTCTACCCCAAATTTTAGGCCCATACTCCCTAACAAACTTAAAATTGTCAAAATTCCTCCTATCTACGAACCTCTTCACAACAAACATTCTAATCTCCTCAAGCATTGTCACAATAGGCATATGCCTAGCATCTATAATAGAGGCATTGAAGGTCTCACACATGTTGTTGTCAAACACATCAGACTTAGACTTACATTGGAAAAAAAGCTTTACACCAGTACTTTGGTGGTACCTGTAAAATAGCATCCACTGCTGCAGGGTCACATTTGTACATTCTCTCTAAATTATCCTCCAATTCAGGTACATTGGTGGACTTCACAGTACTCCAATACAACTCTGCATACAAGTCCCCATCACGACCCTTCCTCCACTTAGAGAATATGTGCCTAGCACACCTTCTACCCTCTGCTTGCGGCAATAGTTCTCTAAGGGAATGAATAATGGACTGCCAACAAAGTGCAAACAAATGCAATTACACTTCTAGCAATGGAAAAATGATACATCAGTAACATAAGTAGTTATAATATAAACTCACTGGATGTTGATCAGATTGAAATGTCCATCCCTTTCCATCTTCTGTGATGTGTAGGTCCCTTTTCACAAGTGAAATGAACCACATCCAGTTGGAGTGGTTCTCAACATCCACCACTGCCCAAGCAACTGGGAATATTTGGTCATTGCCATCTCTGCCCACAACAGACAACAGTTGTTGTTTAAAAGGGCCTTTAAAAAAACAACCATCGACCCCTAACACCCTTCTGCATCCATCACTGAACCCCTTTCTCACAATAGCAAAACAAACAAACATCCTCTTGAACACATTACCTGAAACATCAAGAACAACAGTTGACCCAGGGTTGTTGTTCCTTAGCTCATGAACAAAATCCCATATCCTCTTGAACTCTTTATCAAAATCTCCTAAAAAATGTTTACGGATTTGCATCCTAGCCCTCCTTGCCGGACACTCACTAATCTCAATACCAAGTTCTTCCTTAGTGTATTTCTTTATTTCTTTTTGCTTCATTGTGGTTGAATTTGTTTTCCTCTCCTTAATGAAATGAGCCGCAATATACTTGTAGTTTATCCGACTGTTTGTGAACTCTTTTGGGAAAGAATGATCAGGACCTAAACCCCTTAACTCCCAATGACATTTATACTTTGGTTTCATGGTATAAATATACCACTTGCAACTACTATCCAAACACTTTAACCTTATTCTTTTTTTGTCATTCTTCACATATTCAACCTCTCTGTGGACTTTCAACGCATGCTCTATCACTGCATCCTTGAGCTGCTTTGCACTATTAAAGATCATCCATCTTTGTAGCTGCTTATGGACTTGTAAGATTGTTTACTCTTTCTTCTCCTTCTGCCATGATCAGCTTCACTTCCTTCACTACTAGTGTCTACACTAACCTCTGAATCATCACCAATCCCATCATCTAACCCTACCTGTCTCTCTTCTTCTACCCTATCACCAGCAGTTCCACCAGTCTCTCTTGCTCCAGCAATACCACCATCAGATTTGTTCACATCACTACTTTGACCCCACAAACTCTTCTTCTTCTTCTTCTTCTTTGTCTTACTTAAAATTGCCCTGTATTCCTCATCATCTGATATGTTGGAAACAGACACCCAATGACCAAGCCCTCCTTCTACTCCAACATCTTCATCACTTAACTCCTCTGCACTATCACTATCATCTCCATCTTTACTCTCATCTCCATCTTCACCTAATACATTCTCTCTTATTCCTTCATCCAAACCATAATCAGAAGACTCAAAGTCATAGTCTCTAAGGTTAAAAAATAGGGAAAATGGGGCAGCATTCTCAACTACTTCTCTAGGAAACAGATTTGATTTAATTCCCTCCTCAGAATTAAAAGTGCAGCCATCCACCAACTGAACTATGTCATTACTGAAGTAATTGGCATGTACTGAGTTAGGGAAATGTAATAGGTCATATGGTAAAATCCTAGGCTTCCCTGAAATAAACAAAGGCTGACTTTCATCATGGTCTATATATATATCCACTACACCTTTCTCCTTTGCTAGTTGCACTAATATTTCAAATGATATTTCGCATTATAGCAAAATCAAATCCATATCTAAATCCAAAATGTCATTGTCCCATTGCTTGTAAAATAAAACTTTACCCACATTATTAACTTTCATCTTAGTAGTCAAAATCCAAATCAGTAACTCATAACACAAGTCTTTAATCTCACAATTCCACTCGACTACGGTAGAGTTGTCGTATCTATACGGATTATACCTAAAAATACCAGCCACGTTGAATCGCAAAACGACAGACATGGCCTACAAACAACAACCAAACAATATTTCAATAATTCAAGCAACAAACACGTTTAGAATAGGACCACAATCTTTTGATGCAGATAAATATCCTTTTCAATATATCAAAAAGCACATGAGAAGAGAAAGCACGATTCTAGGGTTTTAAAATACTAACTTTTTGGAATCTCAATGTACTTGTGAAGGGGAATCTCCGATGCTTTATGCAAATTAATAATACCACATGCACAACGACCAACAACAACAAAAATTCTGGTGATTTCCTGGTTTCGAGCGAAGAGAAGAATATGGGAGAGTTGGGAAGGATAGAGAGTTGGGAAGAGGGAGGAAGTCTGGTGATTTCCAAATAATAATCGGATTTTGTCCCACTTTTTGATTTTAGTTTACTGATTATTATTTGTGTATATACAAAAGAAATACAATAAATATGCTTGTATACAATAATATCAGAAAAAGTAGAAAAAAAAATTGGGAGGGAAAAGTTTGAAATCCGACAACTTTTCAGTCGGTGGGACCCGCGAACTGACAACTTTATCAGTTTAATAATAAAATCATCGAGGATAACGACCGTTTGTCACCGTTTAGGGAGGAGGAACTCCGCGGGTATAACGGAGGTAACGTGTGGGATCAAATCGAACAAAAACAAACGTTAGGGACTGACTAAAATGAAAATAATAAGTGGAGGGACCCTCGGGTGCGCAATCCCCCAATATCACTCATGCCCATATGCACAGAAGTTTTCTGGGTCAATAACGCGTTTACTTAAACCCAATTGATGGGTTAGAAAAAAGAATGTCCATCCAACCGTTTACTTAAGCCCAATTGGGCAAAAACCAAATTTAGTACCTACAGTCTAATTGATTGAGTTTTTTCAGCCCTCTCTTTTTAAAAAGTAGTTTTACATCCTTCCACTCAAGAATTTTGTCGGATTTCAGCCCTCACCCTAACGCCATCCAATTTTTACGTCCGTTTGCGTACGTGTCGTGCCACGTCAAGCGTGGCACGACACGTCACTGATTGCTGACGTGTCATGCCACGTGGTAGAAATCAACCGGGTTGAGCAAGGATCTGGGTCGCAAAATGGGTCTGTCGTTTGGACTGCATGACACGTCGCTGAAGGACCAGTCCCTAACACTTTCACTACCTCGTGATTTACCACTCCATTTTCACAACCAAAAACCCTAACCCATTTCTTCACCTCGCGATTTGTCCCATCCCATTCCTCTTTACTGTCGTTGTGGCGAGAAGATGCCGAGATAGATTTCATGGACGCGGAATAATCCTGGGCGTCGATTCAACAAATGCAAGCTAAGCATCGCAGAAGGTGGATGCGGCTATTTCCATTTTATTGATGATCCTTTCCCGGACAAAGCTAGCGCCATTATTAGAGGTCTATGTGTTAGTGAGAAGGAAACAACTGATAAGATTGAGAAGTTAGAGGCAGAAATGAGGGAGTTGAGGTCACGTCAAATGGTTTTCAATGGCGTGGTGGATGAGATGTTGTGTTTGAAGGATGAAAAGCAGAAAATGTCTAAGCTGATTTAGAAATTAAGGTTTTATTTAGGGCTGTTTATATTGGTTGTTTTTGTATTTGGTTTGATTAATTTGAATGATACGGCATAATTGGAATGATGTCGGTTAATTGTTCATGTTTTAGTTGAAATTGTTCATGTTTTAGTTGAAATTGTTTCCTGTTTTTGTGTTGTATTAAAACCGTTCTTGTGTTGTATTCTGTGTTGTGTGTATTTGATTTGGGTGCATCCTATTTATGTATTTGATTATGTTAGTGGTTGGTTTGAAGATTTATGTTGGAAGATATTGATGGTAAATGTTGAACTTTATTTGATTTGGTAATTACTGGTTTATTGAAGGAAGTGGAGTTGTGATTCTATAAATGTTGTTTTGCAATTGAGCAAAATGCACAGTTTGGAAGAGAATAATGCAGCTCATTATGGTATTGAATATTACTTGATGTATATTATTATCTTCACAAGTAATTCTATAAATGTTGTTTTGCAATTGAGCAAAATGTACAGTGTGGAAGAGAATAAAGCAGCTCATTATGGTATTCTGCACCAAAACATATATGTGTGGATGACCGGTACCCTTCTACCGGTACCATGTCCGTTACTGTATGGATGACCGGTACCATGCTGTCCATTACTGTATGGATGATCGGTACCCTGCATAACCGGTACCATGTCATTTCCTGTATACCGAAGGCAACCGTTTGCCTTGCATATGCATACCGTTACCTGTATGCATACCGGTATTGCATACCATTTCGTATGTCAGGACTTTGCAAGATTAAAAACAATTGACAAGTACTTAAAATCAAAAGCATCCATCCTACACAAATTTGTTCAAAAGTAAATTCAAACCAAACTCTCAACTTCTACAAGGACTTAAAATTCTAGCATGTAATTTATCCATCCTACACAAATTTGTTCAAAAGCATATCATCCTACATATCATCCTTCAAAAGCTAATTCAAACCAAAGTCTGCTTTCTGCATGTAATTAATCCATCCTACATACTACTTTGATGTTGGAACCCATATACTGCCCAGTACACTGCTTTCTGCTCTGAGTGTGGATTGTTGTTCTTGTACAGGTCTCACAGCAGCATCCACTGATCATTTTCTTGTGGCAGGAACGTTAATAACCCTTTGTTGTGGAGTGTTAGGCTGCAATAGAGAATAAAGCAACAATAGTTATACAAAAAATAATTGAATTTCTTTTGCAAAGAACACAATACACACCACAATGAGGATCAATCAGACACCCACATTGTAACATGTCCAGCCTGATTCAGCAACAAAGCAGCAAATATATGTCTACCACACCTTCTATGCACAGCAACCGGCATCAGTTCAGAAATGGCTAAGATCAATCCCTACACATATGTATAGGCAAATATCAAAATGTGAACATACAAATTTCAGCATGAACAACAAACAGTCCAGGAGTGATTACATACCTTTTGTTGGTTAGATATGAAGGTGAATCCTTCCCCACGAGCATTCACAGGAGCACCATCTGCAGCGTACACAAAGTCCCCACTAGCTACATCCAAATCCAGCATGAGCAGTTCCAAAAATTATTTCCAAGTTTCCTTACACTCATAACCAACGACAACCCATTCAATTGGGTATATTTGATCATCGGGATCCATTCCTATAGCTGACAGAATTCCCCTCCTAAATGGTCATTTCAAAAAACACCCATCTAATCCAATGATCTTCCTACAAGCCTCATTAAACCCTTTTCTAACCCCAGCAAAGCACACATACATCCTTTTAAACACTCCACCTTCCTCCTCCATGACAATTGTACTACCAGGATTACTCCTCTTCAACTCCTCAACATAATCCTCAAGCCTTGCAAATTCCTTCAATGGATCCCCAATGTAATGATTAACAACCTTTCCCCTGGCATGTATACACTGCGCTCTAGAGATTTTTATCTTAGTTTGGCTAGTGAAATAGTCTTTCAGTTCAGCCACAGTCATCTTCAAACTTAGCTTCTTCAAATGAGTAATAAACCACTGACCTAAAGTTTTGTAGCTCAGACAAGAGATGTGAAAAAGTTTTGGATAAGTATGGTTATCAACTAAAGTTTTGACCATCCATTGACTAGATCTCCTATCAATGGAGCATAAAAATTTCCAGTTGCAGTCACTGTTTGTGCATACAGCCCTACACCTTACTCCATCATTTTGCTTAAACCTAACATCTCTCCTTAAGTGTATAGCATGCCGCTCAACAGCTTTCTTAAACTCAGACTTATTAGGGAAAACCATACAAAGTGAAAAGCGGGGAAAGTCCTCACCTTTTTGGAATCGAGGTCTTCTAAATGGAATTCTTCGGCCTTCTTCTTCCTCACTGCTAGAACTCAAGAAGCTTCCCTCAGAATCTGAGTCAAAATATACCTCATTGTTTTCTACATCAGCAGGAGCAGTATTTAGGCTGCCTCTATCTCTTCTATTCATTTCCCTTGTGATTTCTTCAACAAAATCATCAGAATTACCAAACTGCCCATTTGGGCCACAAACCCCACTTGGGCCACACTCTTCTGCTGGCCCACGCACCTCTGGACCACCCACCCCACTTGGGCAACTTCTCATCTTCTTCGTACGGGAGTTAATTAACTCCTCATCCTCATCAGCAGACAGGTATGGACAGTCAACCCAGTATTCATTACCCGTATCATATCCATCATCAAACTCCCCCTCCTCAACAATACATTTACCTTTACTGGACCCACCTTGCACACTTACACCACCTACCCTACGTCTATGTTCTGATATGCCCAGCCTATCACACATGGTCTTCGGATTTTTACCACTAAAATAAGGATGCAATAAGGAGCCATGCTCTACATATATATTCACATCAGCATTTTCAAGTGCATACTTAAGGAAACCCCCGAAAGTACTGTCACTGTCTAAAACTTTAAGTGTTTCTCTTAACCTCATACCAGGACAGTGTTCAACATACACAACTTCATAATGTTAGTAAAACCAAGTTCACGATATCTATCCAGTATTGTAAAAAATGAAACAACATCAGCATCAACTACATCCTCAACTTCAGTCCCACCAACATGCATCCATTCACTCAATGTCCTAACAAATCTCCCACCAATATGATATCTAAAACCAGTCATTTTACTCCCCCACACTGTTTCCCTGACAAACCAACCAACACAATAAGACAATTCAATACAGTTGCCATTTACAGTAAGTATATAGAGAAAAAATATTTTAAAAGAAATGCAGGTACGAAGTTAGCAAAAAAACCAGTTGTTCAGAGGTCATTTAAAGCACATATTTCATTTCATTGGTAAAAAGGGTAAAGATGATGGGTTAATACAGATAAAATTATTGAAAGGGAACACATACCCGTGATTGAATTTGCATAAAATACCTTCTTCTTCCTTCGTTGCGAGGAAATAACTTCGAGAAAGGGATTGCGATTGGGAATTTAGGTGGAGAAAACCATTTTTTGATAAGATTCAATGTCGATCTTGTAAGATTCGGAGTCGTGGTTGATCGGAACGGTGGTGGTCGGCCTCGAATGTACCTGCAAAGCGCCGGAGGGGGGCCTCCGGCGTAGACACTCCGATGCTTAAGTCAGTTCGGGTTTCAAAAATAATAGAGGTTCGTCTTAGTGATCTTGATCTTACCTTCAGATTGGAAAAGTAGGGGTATTTATAGGCCTGTTCGGCGATACCTGGCGATACCAATCCAGGCGATGTCAGATGGTGATGTCACAAGCGATACCGACAGATGACGTCATGAGCGATATCATACGGGCTGCCGGGAGCGATAAGCTCATGGGCCCCTAGGATGGGATGGTGCTGTGCGTGTAGAGCCGCGTGAGTCCCCCCCCCCCCCGCTGATGTCGACCATCATAGGAATTCTTCTCTGATTCTCGGGCGATATGAAGATATCTTACGGGTCTTATGGGAAATCGTCCTGGTGGGAGCCGCAAGAGTGGTAGCACCGTTAGGGCTGTCTTGATTGTTATCATAAGCCCAACTGAAAACGAGCCCGAGTGTTTACCAAGGGCTGTCCATATCTGAAATCTTAGATGAAAACTTGTTCCTTCGTAGGGCGGTATGTCTGCAGGATCTCCGAGTTTCTCTGCCTGCCCGACATAAACCGTGTTCAGTGATGAGCTGGAACTTAGTTCTGAAGCTTTCCAGCGATAAAGCGGATTCCGTCCTTCATTCTTATCCAGAGACCTGTTCTTCTGAGGCGTTAAGAGGTCCACGAGAGACGCTGCTACTACGCTTGTGATTATGAGGGCATTGCTTTCGCCCAACGATGTTAGTCTGTTTGGCTTCTTGACAGGGCTTACGGAGTCTCAACTCTATTCATGCCATAGAAGGGTTGTTGACGGGTTACTTGTGATACCGCCAAAGACTGCAACCAGGTCATGTCGTGGATTTGCATTCATTCTGAGTCCATCATCCTTTCAAGTGTACTGAAAACACATGGAGGAGATAGGCTTTATAGAGAAGTTAGTAAACTTTTATACTTACAGGGGTTTGAGGTCACGCGGGGCCCATTTTCCTCTTTCGCTTTAAGGAAACAACGATATCATCGCGACTTTACGCTATCAGCTGCCTATGATTAGCGCGACTTTATACCACCAGATGCCTGCGATGTCGACGAGGTTTTACGCATCTAGGGCCACCTGTGACATCAATGCGGCCTTACACTGTGGATACCGGTAACCATATGGTTTTTACGTAATGGCTACCCGTGATATCGTGCCTTTTGGCATTTTGCCATATTTCATCTTGCATCCTTTCGAACATTCATGTCACGGATGGCCTACGAGCATCAACCTTTGACTCCGCTTTAGGCTTATCAGTCCTTAGGGGTGACGAGATGGCTCGCCTTTTGAGGACCTCTTTGTTCTTTCCAAGGCCTCTCTCGTGAGGCCTATAAATTGGGGAACTTTCTCCACCCACGTTCTCCTCATCTCTGGCTATTTTCATCATGGATAATTTGACTAAGAATTTTCTCCTTTCCAAGGGCCATTCTCTCAAGAACCTCAATGATGGGGATGTCGGATTCCTGGAGAACATGTTGGTCAAGACCTCTAAGGACATCCTGGAGCTGCAAGGAATGTTGACCCCTCTTCATTCCAGGCTGGGGGCCACATCTCTAGAGGATTTCAGCCCTCTGGAAAGCGTGTCTGATAATAATTTGTCTTCTGCCGAAGGATGTATGGCGGAGCAGCACTTCTCAGATCAGAGTGCGCGACGGTCCACAGTACCTGCAATGCGCCGGAGGGGGTCTCCGGCGGAAACACTCCGATGCTTAAGTCAGTAGGTGTACTGAAATTGGCAGAGTTTTGGCCAGTTAAGTCCGCTTACCTGCCTCCTTTGTGGGGGAGGTATTTATAGAAGAAAGGGGTGTTCCTGCCCGAGTAAACGGGTACGGAGCTATCGCTCGCGTTAGGGTCTGTGATTCGCCCTTATCGTGATACGCTACCTCGGCGGTAGGTGTTTAGGCAGATATTGTCGCGGTAGGATAATGGCCGGAGCGTTAATCCTGACGCGTGGTTTCCTCTAGGGGTGGGATAACTCTTCGAGCCAAGCAGGAGGTCCGTGAGAGGAGCCGGTAGGGCCCCGTTAGCCTTTGCAGCGTTAGCCTATGGGGAAGGTAGTGATCTTGTTCCTACCGTGGTGGTGTGAAACAGTAGCTATGCCTCTCCCCACCGGGTGATAGGCGAAATACCCTTTCTTTTAGGTGGATTGTTATCATAAGCCCAACAGAAAATGAGCCCGAGTGTTTACCAAGGGCTAACATTCCTTCTCTCATGGAGAGTCCCTTTATGTACCGGGGCGGTTTTGCCTCAGAAAAATGGTCCTGACGGTTTTTTGTCAGGATCTATAAATCAGAGGTTTCTCTGTGCCAGTTTCTTCGCATTTTTCACGTTCTTTCTTTTCGTATTCCGCCATGGATGAACTGACTCGCAATTTCCTGATCTCCAAAACTCTGACCCTGAAGAATCTTACTGAGGGTGACATCGGCTTCCTGGAGAGGATGATCACCAAGACCTCCGAGGATGTCCTGGAGTTGCGGGGGGTGCTAACCCCTATTCTGTCTAGACAGCTGGGAATAACTCTGGAGGATTTTAATCCCCTAGAGAGTTTGGCGAAACTGGCCACTGTCAGTGCTCACCTTGATGTGGTGGCCTCGATGCTGCAGCAGAGGAAATATCTGCTGGCCTGCTGCCTAAAGGGCATGAGAGCTTGCTCTTCCGAACTGACCTCCGTCGCTGACGCCTTAAGGGAGGTTCCCGTTGTGCCAGGGGAAGATGATGCGGGGTCCAATGTCTGACCGCTGGCTCCGCTTCTTCTCGTTGCTTTTCTTATGTTTCTTGTACATATTTGAACGCTAAGGCCACCTGGCCATAAATAAATAACTGTCTCTGCTTTTTACCCAAGTCTTCTCTTTTTCTTGCGTGGTTGCTTGCTTTATTGGTTGGAAATATTTGTCATGAGCCCAACTGAAAATGGGTCCTCCTCGGAGCATTGTATTGCAGTGGGCGTGTTCCGGGGATTAGCAATGAATGCTCTGTCTTGACTGTTACAGGGTCGTCTTTTCAGTGGCAGGTGGTTGGGCGGTTCTTTGGTGCCCTTTGATTGGTGCATTCGACGAGCAGACGCGCCTGTGACGGATCGGATTCTGCGATTGCAGTTATTTTTCCCAAGCGTCTTAATTGATTTTTCAGGGATCGAGATGCTCACTCGGCTATATAAGGGGGTTTGGTTTCCCTTTCCTGTTCATCTTCTTCCTTTTCCTTCTTTTTTGCTTTTGCAGGTGGCATGGCAGATTTTTATTTCTTAAGTTCCATGGATCGTGACTCCTTGCCGACTCCCCCAACTTCGCCGGACTCAGATCATCCCCCTCCTTCACCACCATGGAGGCCTCCGGTCCGCCGAAAGGCTCGGAAGAAGCAGGGGAAACGGACTTCCCAGTCGCCCTTTGCGACGTTGACTTCTTCTGGTTCTGCTACTCAAGAGGGTGGCAAACTTTTTCCTTCCCCTGACTGCTCGCTGAACGAGGATTTTCCCATCAGTGCTGGTGCGGGGTTGGCAGATTCGGGCGCCAAAGGAAAATCATGCCCGTCAGGGTCCTGCCCAGAAAGGGAGGCAGACCAGCCGGTCCCGAATGCTGACGGGAAGATGCCATTCCTTGATGACGACGGGGTTTATCACCACGGTATTTATTGGCCTGATGAGGATTAGCCGTTTTGCATTGTACCCGTCTGTTGGCGTTTTATGAATAAAATAATGCTTTCTATTTTTCCTTTTTTGTCGTTACTTCCGTTAGCCTGCTGGTTCTTGGCGATAGCTAACGCAAGCGGTTGGACTGACTGAGGCAATCGCTTCACGGTTACTCTGACCGGGTCAATACTGTCTCGCCCCTTTGGGGAGTCTCGACGAATAACTTCTCTTTTTTCAAATTTCTTTAATGCGCTTCCACGTGGCCAACTTCTTTTACACGCGTCTTCGCCCGATTGGTGACTCAATTAATGCGGTGGCATTTTTATCCTTTAAGAGGGGCCGTTCTCCAATTTCTCAAAACTTTTGCCCTCACTTCGAATTTTCTTTCTTCCTTCGTCTTCTTCTCCGAATACCTTTTCGGCCGCTCGTCACTGTCCGCAGATTTCTCTGCGATTCTTCTCCTTTAAGGTATCAATTCGTCTCCTCTCAGATTTCCTTTTTTGTTGGTTTGCTATGGCTAGGAATAGACCTCGCCAGATTATCTCTAGGCCCATGGATCCCGAGGTTGCCCAATCACCGAGTATTTTTACCTGCGATGTGGTTCTGAAAGCCGAATTGGAGGAACATGGTATTACCTTTCCTCCTGGGCATGAGCCTTCTATTCCCGGAAGTGATATGCGGCTTCATAATCCAGGGTAGGGCCACTGTAGGCTTCTTTATTTTAAAATGTTCCTTTATGGTTTCCGCTTTCCCGTTCATGAGTCGATATTAACTCTGCTGCGGGAGTATAGCCTTAATCCTGCCCAGATAACTCCTTCCTCTTGGTGTGCGGTTTATGCTTTTCTTCGCGCTTGCGAGTTGAAGAACATTTTTACCCCATCTATCAATTTGTTTCGCAAATTCTTTAGCATGATTTGCTACAATTGTTTAATCGAGATTACTCCCCGGTGGGATGATGCGCTCGTGCAGTCGTTTTGGCAACGTTTTCACAGCGTCAAGAAGGGTGTAGCTGATTGGAAGAGCAGCTTCTTTGTTCTGGAGCTACCGTCACGTTTGTGGCGTATCAATTTTAATCAGGAACTGGCCGGTCCCGTTTGGACAAATCCCGCGATTTTGTCCAGAACTGAGTTGGACCAGGCTAACGCTTTGTTAGACGAGAATACCCACTACCGCATTCGCGCCTTTGCTCTGTTCAAGCCTCTGGAAGAGTGCGTTATGGGTGAGCCTATTTCTTTCCATATTTTCTTTACTTTGGTCCTCGCCTACTTTGTTTGCTATAAGGAGCTAACGGTTGATTTCCAGGTGACGCTAGTACTCCTCTGAACGTAATACCGCTTCAAACTTTACCGGCCTCGCCTTCGGCTGAGGGCTCAAGTCGGGGTAGCGTTCCTCCTCCGAGGAAGAGAACTAAAATGGTTGCCCGGGGAGGGTGAAGGCCCGTTAGCTCTGTGCGAACTTCTCGTTTTGTGGAAAATTGGCTATCGGAGAGTCGCACGGGGACGGACTCCAGGCCTGTCGCAACGACAGTAATTACTAGCGATGATGAAGATGCGGATGCTAAGTCAGACCTTTGCCATGCTTCTTCCCTTGCTGCTTCCCAGCGTCGGAAAAAACTTCGAGTGGCCACTAGTAGGCAAGCTATCGGGACATCTCCTGTGGATGTGGCAACTGTTCCTACGCCTGCTGTTTTGTCTGAGGCGGGCGCCTCTCAGCCAACGGGAGCCACTGAGGCGTTGGAAAAAAACTCGTTCTTCTGAGGAAGAGGGCCTACCGATGGAATGTCCTCCTCCCATGTCTGACGCTCCCGATTCTCCGATTGCTCATTGTATTCCTGACGTAGTGGTCACACCTCCTGTGGTGGATTCGACTGCTGAGCTACCGCCTAAGGTTACTCCGCAGCTATTTTTTACTCCTTTCAAGAGTATCTTTCCTCAGGGCTCTTCTCCGCCTCCCTCAATCAATCTTGGTCCTGACGGGGTCCCAGCCTACCGTATGAATCTTGCAGGGTTTTGCTTTGATGCCCTTCGCGCTGTCGGGGTTCCCCAACCTTTTTCTCGAGATGAGTTTACTGCACCCTTGATAGGGGAGATGCTGGGTTCCAAAAAGGAGAAAGAGGAATTTCTTCAACTCCCTCCCTCGGCACGCTTTCGCCATGTTCTGAATGATTCTCTGGACTTTTTCCGCCATCTGAATTATCAATTCGAAATTCACGATCGCGAGTCCCGTAATTTTTCCAGTGCATTGTGTGTTGCAAGCGTGCAGCTAGAGAAGACGGTGGAGCATTCTAGGTTGCTGACGCGCCTCTGTGAATCGTCCCAGAAGGAATTGGACAGAGAAAAGTCTATCGGGAAAGCCAAGGTAGATGTTCTGGAGGCGGAATTGGACAGAGAAAAATCTGTCGGGAAAGCCAAGGTAGAAGTTCTGGAGGCGGAATTGGACAGAGAAAAATCTGTCGGGAAAGCCAAGGTAGAAGTTCTAGAGGCGGAATTGGCGCTAGAAAGGAAGAAGAATCTCTTTCTCCGCGAAGAGGTACTTGCTCGAGATGAGGGGTCTGTTAGGGCGTCATTAAAGGAAGAGTTATGGAGGAAGAAGGTTCTGGAGGCCTTCGTTTCTGGGTTTGCATCCCGTTTCAAAGGTAACCCGTCGGATCCGGCCCAGGTAGCTGATTACATGTCTATCGTGATGAGTGAGATTAGCAAAGGTGACAGCGGTTCTTCTGGCCCTTCGGGGGAGAAAGTCTGACGCTAGCGATGGTGCTGGACCTTTCCTTGTTTTTCTTGTTGTTGTCTTTTGTTTATTTCTTGAAAACCATTCGAACATTGCTTCTCATGTAATAATGCTGACGCTTTGTATCCTTTGTCGCACTGTATGATATTACCGTTTATTCCTTCTTTATCTTTTTGTGCCATCGCGCCGTTTGGCAAGGCCAGCGCTGCTTTTTATGTTTTTTAATCAATCCCTCTGTCCCTCATTTAATGCGACTTGAAGGGTAATGATGAAAGAAGACACGTGTCCTTCCTCAGAGGGGCGTTTGGAGCAAGCGTCTCCTAGGGAGTTGCAAATGCAGAGGCGTTTCATCCTTATTTCAAATTTGCATCTTCTGGCGCGTGCCTTACTTTATGACGTGTTGCTTCGTCACGTGTCTGCTGCTGACTGGTCGCCCTTTCAGGGTTATATCTATTGTTTCTTCTACCCCTTTTTCTTTTTCCATCTTTCCCTTATACGCTATTTCATCTTTGGATAAATACTTTGCGCCGCTCTCTCTTTCTGGTTCAAGACTCCTCGCATTCTCTTTCACGAAGGTACAAGGTACACATCCTTTTTCTTTTCTCTTTGTTTCTTCCTTGTTGGCCATGGCTAGAACTAAGAAATCCTCTGAAGAAGGAGATCCTCAAAGGTCCTCCGGGGAAGAAGTAATTGATACCACTCCCACTTCTTTGTACACACTGCCTTTAATTAACCGTAGGCTTGCTGGGTTTTCTGCACGATTTCCCAAGGAATATCCCGTGCATCCTGCTTCTGAATCGCTCCGATTGAACAGCATTTTGCCCGAAAATAGCAGAATGCTGTATGCTAAGCTCTTCGATCATGGGTTTTGTCTCCCTCTTGACCCGCTTGTAAAATTGTTGTTGGCTGATTCTGATTTGGCTCCGGCTCAGTTGAGTCCTAACGCGATTTGCGTTGTTAGTGCTTTTGCCGCACTGTGCCGTTTTAAGGGAATAAAATCTCCCACCTTAGCGTTGCTTCATGACATTTTCCAATTGTATTCCCGTAAAGGGGTGATATCGATATCGCCTCGCTATGAAGACGGTTCCTTGAAGCCCTTTACTTGGAAACTAATGGGCATTGAGTCTTCCATTCCTCACTGGAAAGAGGAATTTTTTATTGTTCATCTGCCTGAGCCGTTGTGGAGGGCTGGCTTCAACGAAACAATTAAAGATGGGGCTTGGGGTCATCGGAAACCCCTTTCCGACCCGGAGGATGGCTGGTTGAAGACGCTGCTTCAATTTGATTTTAGCGTTGATGCCCGAAAAGTGGCCAACGGGTTGCCCGTGGAACAGTGCAAGAAGGGTGAGCGTTTGACCTTTTTTCTTTTGCGTTGTCAAGAAGTATTAACGCTAACGTTTTTTGATTGTGCAGTGCCTCCGCCTGGTTGAGAGCCTGAGTATTTCCGAAGGAGGAGGAAACAGGAGGCGAAAAAGAAAGCTGTCGCTGAAGCTAGGGTTGCTGCTGCCGCTGTTGCTAATGCTGAGGGAGGGGAGGCCACTGCTACCGTTAGCCTTACGGGCCCTCGGGTTGTAAGACAGAAACGGCCTAGGAAAGCACGTGCTGCCCCATCCGTTTCGTCCCAGACCGTTGTCTCTTCAGAGGCTACGGTTGAACCGATTCCTGTTGGGATTCCTCTTGCATCCTCCACCACTCAGGTGAACATTTTTTTTAAAACTTTAGTCTTTCTATTTTGCACCGTTTCCTTATCACGCTCTGCGTTATTTAGGAAGTCGTTACTGCTCCTGCCCCTTCTACCTCCCAAGGAGATATGGGTATCGCTGATGTCCTTCGCGAGTGTCAGAAGAAGGCTCGCTATGATCTCCCGAATAGTCCTTCTTCCTCGGCCGCCAATCGTAGTTCGAGTGCCCTTGGGGGCGAGGGTGTATCTGCTGATCAATCGGAACCTGTTGATTTTGGAGGTCAACCCCATGTGCCTCTTGGTTCTCCAATCTATTCCGCGCACACCCCAACGGGCTATGATTCTGATGCCCTTAATCCTGAGGTGCCCGGAGGCAATGAGGTCTCGATGCCTAACGCGGAAGGCCTCTCTAGCCGACCAGCTTCTCCTGGTGCGTTGTTCTTTGTTCCGATGCCTCATCCACCTATTGTGAGGGGTGGGCCCACTCCTGCCTTAATGGCTGGTATCTCTCCCTATGATCCTCCTCTCATGCCGACTCATCACGTTAGCTTGCGCTCCTTTAGGGACAGTATTCTGCAGTTTCCTGCTGATGCTGATCATGAGACCGTGATTTCCTCTACCGCTTATCTGGTAGCAGAGATTTTGTCTCTTCCAAGAGAGAGGGATGCCTTTGTGGCTCGGGGCGAGCAGGGGCGTATCAATTTCCTTCGCTCTCAGGCGTTTTCTATGCTTTGCCATCTTCACTATATGGATGAAGAGAATGCCAGAGCTGCAGCTAACGGGCGAGGAGAGGTAAACAGGCTGTTGGAAGAGCGACAACGTCTTGAAAATGCCCTTGCTGCTGCCAACGAAAGTATGGAGACTGCTCAGGGAGAGGCTATCGCGGTCAAACAAGAGTTGGAGGCTGCTAAGTTAGCTTTGGAGGAGGAGAAGAGACAACGTGCCGATTTGGCCCTACGCCTCTCTCAGGAGGAGGATAGCCTGCGCCTGGAGAGACAGAGGAATGCTGAGCTTTCTGCCGATTCCTCCCTTAACGCTGAGAAGAACCGTTGGTACTTTGAGCAGGGTGGGGGAATCATGTCAGAAGCCGTGATGCATCATTATGGAGTTGAGGAGCTCCGTATTGAAGATCTCTCCGCGTATTTTGACAAGAGAGCTTCCTCCATTACTGATAGCGGTTTCTATCAGTGGAAGACTGCTCAGCAAGGAGGGGCCAACGCGCCGCCCAATCCATAGACCTTTTGTTGCTTAGATGTTTTACATTTTTGTGGCTGACGGTCCCGTCTATATTTTGTACTTCAAACAATATGGCCCTTGACTTGGCTAATCCACTCTTTTTGGATAGAAGTTTTTTATCTGCTTTTCTTCATAATGCCGTTTGATCACTTGTCCGCACGGGACGTTTGGCGTTAGGTTTCCACAGGCGCATAATTTCGCGTTGTATCCCGTTAGCTTTTCATCAGCTACACGTATATTCCTGCCGTCCCTCGTTGTCAGAGGGGGCTTTGCATCTGTCTCAACGTTGTTGTTGCAGTATAGTCACCTTTCCGTCATCGTTTCACCGGGTATCAACCGCGCGGCTACTATTTAGGATTTCTTTGTTTCTTTTCCGCCACAGATAGGCTCCAATATCGCTTCGCCGGGTATCAACCGCGCGGCTACTAGTTAGGATTTCTTTTGTTTCTTCTCCGCCACAGATAGGCTCCAACATCGCTTCACCGGGTATCAACCGCGCGGCTACTAGTTGGGATGTCTTTATTTCCTTTCGCCACAGATAGGCTCCAACATCGCTTCACCGGGTATCGACCGCGCGGCTACTAGTTGGGATGTCTTTATTTCCTTTCGCCACAGATAGGCTCCAACATCGCTTCACCGGGTATCGACCGCGCGGCTACTAGTTGGGATGTATTTATTTCCTTTCGCCACAGATAGGCTTTGGGGAGTGCCTCGTCTTAGTGAGCTATCTGATCAGGACCAGCCATCACAAGGATAGGACTTTTCACCCCCAAGCGTTGTACCTCGCGTCCGTGGAATCGTGCCTCGTCTCTATGGGTCGTCTATATGAGCACGGTTACCACAAGGATAGGATTTTCACTTCCAGGATGGAGTTGGTCTCTCCTTGGGGCGTGCCTCTCCTTATGGGGTTACCATAAGAATAGGATTTCACTCCCAAGGATTCCGGGGCGTGCCTCATCTTAACGGGCCGTCTATGTGAGCACGGTTGCCGCAAGGATAGGATTTTCACTCCGGGGAGCCGTTTGGGGTCGTGCCTCGTCTTAATGGGCCGTCTATGTGAGCACGGTTACCACAAGGATAGGATTTTCACTCCCAAACGCCTTGTTATGCCAGGGCGTGCCTCGTCTTAATGAGTTGTCTGATCAGGACCAGCCATCATAAGGATAGGATTTTCACCCCTGGCATTCTTCGCTACTTGCATATTACCAGTAGCAAACGCACGGTGAATATCTCAATATTCATTTATTAGAATAACTTTGATGTTACCCGATTAGCTCCTGGCGTGGTATAGCCTCAACCGAGCGATGTTCCAAGAGTTTTGCAGAGGCGTTCCCTCGAACGTTTCCAGATGGTATGCTCCTTTTCCCATAATGCGGGTGATACGATACGGTCCATCCCAGTTTGGGCTGAGCTTTCCCATACGTTGTCCTGCTGCCCGTCTGTCTCTGAGCACTAAATCTCCGGTTTTGAGCAATCGCTCCCTCACTTGCCGATTGTGATATTGGGCCATTTTCCTTTTGTAGTGCAGGGTTTTCAGGAGGGTTTCCTTGTGTGTTTCTGGTAGAGTATCGAGGTTAGCTCGTAACCTTTCTTCATTATTTTCTTCTTTGAAGTGAGCCACCCGGAGGCTCATCATGCCAATCTCGACTGGTGTGACAACTTCGGTTCCGAATGCTAACGCGAACGGGGTCTCTCCCGTGCTGGCCTTGACAGTCATGCGGTAGGCCCATAGTACATATGGCAATTCGTCTGGCCATTTCTTCTTGGATCCTTCCAAGTTTCTTTTGATACCACTAAGGATGCTGCGGTTAGTTACTTCCGCCTGGCCGTTGGTTTGGGGATGTGCCACAGAGGAGAATCTTTGCTCTATCTGGAACTCTGCACATTGATCCCTGAAGAACTGGCTCGTAAATTGTGTCCCGTTGTCGCTAACTAGCACGCGTGGTACTCCAAATCGCATGATGACTTGGTGTTTGAAGAAACGCCAAATTTTTTCGGTGGTAATGGTAGCTAACGCCTCAGCTTCGGCCCACTTTGTGAAGTAGTCTACCGCTACGACCACGAATTTTAACTGAGATCTAGCCTTTGGAAACGGGCCCAGGATGTCAATCCCCCATTTTGCAAACGGGCACGGTGCGACTATTTCTGAAATTGGCACAGCAGGTTTTCGAGGAATCTTAGCATATTCCTGGCATTTCTGACAGGTTCTCACGAAGTTATGACAGTCTCGTCGAATGGTGGGCCAGTAAAATCCTGACCGAAAGACTTGGGCTGCCAGGGTGCCGCTAGCAATGTGCATGCCACATATCCCTTCGTGAATTTCACGTAACACATTTAAGCCTTCTTGCTCCGTTATGCATTTAGTGGCCGGATGGGAGAAGCATCTTCGTATTAACTCTCCGTTATAATATGTGCATCGTGCTGCCCGTTTTAGGACTTTCTTCTTCTCGGTATGGTCTCCCGGTAGTTTATCGTGTTTCAGATATTCTATTACTGGGATCCTCCAATCATTTTACATTTCTTCCACACAGAGCGATGCCTGTTCTTCCATGAAAGAAGGTGTAGGTAGTTCTCCATAGCGCACGTCACTGGGTACTGAGGCTTCCGGATTGGTTGCCATCTTGGCGAGGCTATCGGCCTTTTTATTGTTTTCTCTAGGAATGTGCTCAAAGGTGACCAGGGTGCCTTTTTCCTGTATTTTTGACAGCTCATGCTTCACTTTGGCTAAGTATTGGGCCATGATGGATTCTCTGGCTTGGGAGTTCCCCAGAACCTGATCCATTATTAGCTTGGAATCTCCTCGGATCTTTAAACGTGTTTTGTCTTCCTTCTCCCCACCGGGAGTGGCTCCGATAGAGAAACTGTTTCCAATTCTGAGTCCTGCCAGCAACGCTTCGTATTCAGCCGCATTGTTGGACAATGGCTGCAGGATTCTGATGGCGTATCGCATCTCCAGGCCGTTTGGTCCAACTAAGAAAACTCCTGCGCCAGCTAATTCTTGATTTTTTGCTCCATCCACGTGGATGATCCACGTATCTGTATGTCTCCGGAGACGGTAGGCATGGACTTTCTGCTTCTTCCTCCAATAGATCTGTCTTTATGTCCTTTGTGAATGTGCACTCAGCTATAAAGTTAGCTAACGCTTGGGCCTTAACAGCTGGTCTAGCTTTGTATTGCAGCCCGTATTGTTCGAGCTCGATAGCCCAAACTAGCATTCTTCCTGAAGATTCAGGTTTTCTGAAGATTCTTCTCAATGGCTGGTCCGTGAGTACAATGACGGGGTGGGCTTGGAAGTACCGATCCATCTTTCTCGTGGCTTGCACTAGAGCGAGTGCTATCTTCTCGATAGGAGCGTATCGCAGTTCGGCATCTTTCAATATGTGACTCACGAAGAATACAGGACGATGCACGTGCCCTTCACTTCGCACGAGGACGGCGCTGACTACCTCGTCAGCTATTCCCAAATATAGATATAGTTCGTCGCCGGGCTCAGGCCTCGTCAGCACTAAATCTGATGATAGGTAAGCTTTTAGCCCTGCGAACGCTTTCTCACATTCCTCTGTCCATCCGAAAGGAGCCTTGTTACAGATGACTTTGAAGAAAGGCAAACATCTCTCGCCTTGCTTAGATATGAATCGCCCCAACGCAATGATACGCCCGGTTAACTTCTGTATCTCTTTGACAGTTCGCGGGGATATCATATCCTGGATGGCTTTTATCTTTGACGGGTTGGGTTGGATGCCCTTCTGGCTGACCACATAGCCCAGGAATTTTCCCGTTTGGAATGCGAACATGCACTTCCGCGGGTTTAGCTTCATCTTGTGTTTTCTCATCACATTGAAAACTTCTTGCAAGTCAGCGAGGTGCTCTCTAAAACTCCGACTTTTGATCAGGATGTCGTCTACGTAGGCCTCTACATTTCTCCCGATTTGATTTTCAAAAACTTTGTTTGCCATTCGCTGAAATGTTGCACCAGCATTCTTTAGCCCAAACGGCATTGCAGTATAGCAGTATGTAGCTCTAGGAGTAATGAAGGCAGTTTTTTCTTCGTCCTCTACGGCCATAGGGATTTGGTGATATCCGGAATTCGCATCTAGGGAGCTTAGATAAGCATACCCAGCGGTTTGATCGACTAACTGATCTATTCTCGGAAGGGGATAGCAGTCCTTGGGACATGCATTATTTAGGTCAGTAAAGTCGATGCACATGCGCCAGTCCCCGTTAGGCTTTGGGACTAAGACAGGATTGGCTAGCCAGGTCGGGTACTGGACTTCTCGAATGAACCCCGCCTCTGTGAGCTTTAGCAACTCCTTTTCGATGGCTGCTATCTTTTCCGATGAAAAGGCACGTCGCCTTTGTTGAACAGGCTTGGCGTCAGGATTAACGTTCAGCCGATGTTCTGCGACTTCCCGAGAGATTCCGGGCATGTCTGCTGGTTTCCACGCAAACTCTCCCTTGCATTTCCTCAACAGCCGGATTAATTGCGCATTCTCTTCAAGGCTTAGTTTCTCACTGGCTAAGAGATTCGTTTCACTATCCTTACCGATAGGGATTGATACCATCTGATCTAGCGGCTGAGTGCGCTTTTCTTCTTTATCCTCGAAAGGATCGTCTGCCACGCAAACGTAGCGATCACAACTCCTTTGAGTGTTAAGTAAGTAGCATTCGGCTGCCAACTTTTGGTCCCCTTTGATTGAGACCACGCCGTCCCATGAGGGATATTTCATCCGCAGGTGTTTTTGAGATATGGCCACTCCAAAACGATTAAGGAATGGTCGCCCCAAAATGGCGTTATACGGTAACGTTAGGTCTACAACCAGAAATAGTAGCTCTTCGGAGCGTTTGGATGTGTCTTCTCTGAAGTACACCGGCAGGGATGTTATTCCGGCTACCGGAATTGGTACTCCATCAATCCCAATAATTGGCCTTGTGCAAGGCGATAGCTCACCATCAGGTTGTTTCATCAAGTTGTACGCTTCTAATGAAAATAGATTCACTGCACTCCCGTTATCGACAAGGGTCCTTCTTACCCCATGACTTCCAATGACGGGCGTCACAACCATCGCGTCATTATGCGGGAAAACGATGCCTTTTTCGTCCTCCTCTGAGAAAGACAATATCATTCTATCTAAGGCACTTATTGCCTCGATTTTCGTTTGCGCGTTCTCCCGTTTGCGCTTTTCTCCGGGGTTGGGCGTTTGCGGTGTAATTTCCTTGCAATAGGGTGCTCCCCCTGCAATGATATTTATCATGGGCATTTGATCGCTATCGATAGCGAGCGCTTCTCTATTTGGCCCGAGGGGAACTGCGTTAGCCCCTGTAGCGTGCGAGGGCGCTTGCCTCTGCTCAGTTGTATTTCCAGTTGGGTTGTTTCTGGCTTCCTCCCTGGCCTTTGTGGCAAATTCCCCAAGGTAGCCCTCTTCGACCAATCGCTCTATGGCCGATTTTAACTCTCTGCATACATCCGTTGAGTGTCCCTTGACCTTATGGAATTTGCAATATGCATTTTCTCTTCCTCCCATGATTACTCCTGGTTTCACGGGAGCTGGGTAACGGATAGGCAGATTTCTCTGTTGGACTATTGCTAAGATCTCCGCCCTTGGGAGTATGAGAGATAGGAGGTCAGGATCGTATATCCGGCCTTTTGGCGGGTCCGTTTGCTTCCGAGTGGGGGATCCTCCAGATCTTCCCTTTGAGAAATTGCCTCTCTTCCGATTAGAAGTCTTGGTGTTATGTTCTTTCCGCTGCCCGGGATCCTCGGTGGGTTTAGCGTCAGGGGTATTGCTGTTCAAGACGTTAGGGGCCACATATGGGTCCGCCGGCATGCCTCGGATCCATTCTCTATTTTCTTCCTCTTCCATTCTCGCATAGTTATGCGCTTTCAACCTCAATGCATCCAGGGTCGTTGGGGGGTCCACCGTTAGCGTGTCTTTCAGTTTACTGTATCGACAATTGCATTTCAGGGCCTCAATCGCAAAATCGATAGTTACCCCTGTCGTTAGGGACATTTCAAGATCAAATCGTCCTAAGAAATCGTTCAGCGATTCTTGTGGTTTTCGATGGATATCGAACAGCGCAGCTGCTGACTTTCTGATAGGAATAGCCGTGCTAAACCGACTTTTGAATTTTTCTTCCAGCTGAGAAAAATTATCGATAGACCCGGCGGGGAGCCCCTCGAACCATAGACATGCCACTCCTGACAGCGTCATTACGAAAATTTGACACAAGGCTGTGTCACTGCGCGTTTGGAATTGCACGAAATCCTTCACCTTATTGAGGTGAGAAATGGGATCTTTTGTGCCGTCATAGGATTCTGCTGGGAGTTTCACATGTCGATGGACTCTGTGGTGCCTGACACGGTAGCTGAACGGATGACCCGCGTTAGCATCGGGGATCCTACGAGGCTGACGCTGATGTGGAATTTCAGCGTCGTATCTGGGATTTTGAGGGTCATATTCCTGATGTCTCCTAGGAGAACGACTACGGCTCCTTGGAGTTCGAGCTCGTCGACTTCTGCTGCTAGATCTCTCGCTGTATCTAGGAGATGGATCTCTCACTATATCTCCCCGTCGATCATCCCAAGGCTCCCTGTACTCGTCACGCTGGCGGACTGCTTCGGGGATAGAGATTCCTCCCCTGTATTGTCCAGAATAGTCGGCAGGTCCGCGCGTGAATGGTGGGACGTTTATGGGAGCCAAGGGGAAAGGTAAAGAGGACGGGAGTGCCCTAGACTGTTGGGGCGATAAGGGTCATTCGGTGACAAGGGACGGGGTGAAAATTACTTGGGAGGACACACCAGGTCTTGAGGCATGAGGAGTAAATCCAGCAGCCATCTCTGTCAGTTGGTCCAGTTGAGCTTGGAGAGCTGCTATTGAATTCACGAAAGGCTTGTCCGCTTCTCCCATCATAGATCTTCCCACTTGGGGGGTAGGATGGCTGGTTCCTGCTATGTGGGAGAAGGGAGAGCAAATCTGGAATGTGACTTCTTCTGCACTTGACCCAGGAGGAAGATCTAAGTCTCCTGCAGTGACGTCCTACCCTGGGGTGGGGGCATCAGAGGTAGCAAAGGGAAACAAGCGTCTGCGGGTGTTGTATGGGATGTTGGAAGTTCGGGACAGCGCCAGATCTGACTCCGAGGCCATAATCCTTCTAGCTTCGGGGAGGAGGAGCTTGGTTATTAAGGATGCTCACTTAATAGAACCAAAGCTCTCAATGAAAGCACCAATTTGATAATAATTTGTCTTCTGCCGAAGGATGTATGGCGGAGCAGCTCTTCTCAGATCAGAGTGCGCGACGGTCCACAGTACCTGCAATGCGCCGGAGGAGGTCTCCGGTGGAAACACTCCGATGCTTAAGTCAGTAGGTATACTGAAATTGGCAGAGTTTTGGCCAGTTAAGTCCGCTTACCTGCCTCCTTTGTGGGGGAGGTATTTATAGAAGAAAGGGGCGTTCCTGCCCGAGTAAACGGGTACGGAGCTATCGCTCGCGTTAGGGTCTGTGATTCGCCCTTATCGTGATACGCTACCTCGGCGGTAGGTGTTTAGGAAGATATTGTCACGGTAGGATAATGGCCGGAGCGTTAATCCTGACGCGTGGTTTCCTCTGGGGGTGAGATAACTCTTCGAGCCAAGCAGGAGGTCCGTGAGAGGAGTCGGTAGGGCCCCGTTAGCCTTTGCAGCGTTAGCCTATGGGGAAGGTAGCGATCTTGTTCCTACCGTGGTGGTGTGAAACAGTAGCTATGCCTCTCCCCACCGGGTGATAGGCGAAAATACCCTTTCTTTTAGGTGGATTGTTATTAGTGTCAAAGCTGGCTGCCTCCATCGCTCGGATTCAAGTGGTAATCGCCATACTGCAGTAGCGCAAGGATATGCTGGGGTGCTGTCTGAAGGGAATGAGAGCCACCTCCCATGATCTGATTCTGGTCATGGATTCTCTGAGAGACCTTCCCGAAGTGCCTGAGGATGCTGGCTCTGATGCCTGATAGCGATGGCTCCCTTTGGGCCTTTTCTCTTTTCTTCCTAGCATGTAAATGTACTTTCCGGCCCCTAGGCCATAATAAATAAACTAGTTTTAATACGTCGTTTTGCAACTGTTCTTCTTCTTTAATGCGCCCTTTGCCTTTCTAGGAGATATTCTTAGCCCAACTGAAAACGGTTCAGCCACTGGGCGGTTTTCTGATTGGTTGTTCAACATTAAATCTACGCCTCGGTTGTCCTGGCAACTGATTGGGCGATTTTGCGATTTTCCTCGATCAGAGGAAAATCTCAACAGGCGTGACTGTAAATCCATATCTGCACTTCAGGCTGTACACGTGTCTTCCTTCAAGAGTCGGGTTAGAAGATCAAAGATCCTTTCTTCCCAAATTTCTGGCTATTTAAGGGATCTTTTCCCCTTCGTTATTCTTCGTCCCCTTGTTGCTTTTTCCTTTATCAATATTTTGTGATCTCATGGCTGATTCTCATTTTTTAGATACGTTCGCCCAAGATTCTCCACCAACTTCTCCGACTTCTCCTGATTCAGATAATCCTCCTCCGTCGCCTCCCCGGAGGCCACCTGCTCGCCGACGGTGCCGTAAGAGGCGGAGGAAAGATGCTGCGAAGGCATCTAAGTCATTCTTCGATTCTCTTGCTTCTTTCTCTTCGAAGGGGAGAGAAACATCTTTCCCTCCTGACGAGTCACCGCCAAGGGCTCCTTCCGCCTGCTCAGCTGTTAAAGCGGTGTCGCCGTCTGTCACGGAGGAGTCGAATCGATCATCCACTCGCTTAGGAGAGAAGGTTGAGGAAACTTTCCCTTTCGCTGGCGAAGATCCATCGCTTTTGGATGAGGACGATGATGACGTGGTCTACTGCTATGGCATCTCCTGGTTCGATGGCGAATAGTTGGGCATACCATGCCTCTTTGTAGATGCCGTATGGCTTTCCCAAATAATAAAATGACGTTTTTTATTTCTTTTCGCTCTTCTGCCGCTTTTCTTTCTTCATATTTTCAGGATTATCGCGGGAGTGGGCTTTTCGCTTGACGCAACCGCCTTTCGGTTTTTAGTCAGCAACTGTCTTCTCCCAAAAGACATTGATGATTGTCCACGCGTCCTTTTCCCTTCTGCACGTGTTTTGTTTTCACAGGCTATTCCTTTTTTAGGTTTAACCTTTATTGATATGATCCGGCCTAGTGTAAGTAAGCCGAATGATATATGGAGCTTGAGAGGATCTAGCCAATGGAGTTAACAGCAAGATTTGAATGGAGAAACAAGAGGTTCACACTCAAGACACGGATTTGCAGCGGAATTAGATTAGGAAAGGAAGAAACAATGTTACCCGGATGGATGATTGTTGCTAGATGGATGGTTAGGAGGCAATGAACAAATGCATAACTTGTAGAATATCAACCCAGAACAGCAAGCAAACATACATGTAGATTTCAGTCACCAAAAGGAAGTAGTTTGATTACAAGATAATTTCCCGGAGGAAGATTGGGAGGAGTGTTCTCTACTCAAGCAATCTTTCTCCAAGAACAAGTGATGAGTTTAGGGACCTAGGTGATAAGTTTAAGGAGTACTCTCAACTTATAAATATCACTCAAAGTCTAAAACTAAAGTCTGCAAGAAGAGAAGCAAAAACTATTTATAGGTACAACAAAAGAAAGGCTTGAAAGCCTAAAATCCGTGTGGGTCTGATGTCTGGCGGCATGCCGCCCCGCAAGAGATGACTCTAGCGGTATGCCGCTACATTCGCTTGGAGTGTTGCAATTTAATTAAATTCGGAGCGGCATGCCGCTCCGAAGAGTGCTGCTCTGGCGGCATGCCGCCAGGTACCATTCTTCCCATATCTTTGTCCTCGTGAAGAGTTACGTGCACAGCCTTGGGGTGAACTTGGATACACTCTTTCCCTCTCAATTCGTCTTCAAACCATACGGACAAACCTCTTGCTTTGCTCCGTGTGATCGGACCTTGAGGTAACATACCTTGAATGTCAAGTTTGGCTTTCGAGGGGTCCGTGATCATATCAACTCCTTCCCCTTCGAAAGGATTCGTCCTCGAATCCATTTCTAGTGGGTCTTCTTCCTCATCGGGGTAGAAAGACAGATCATTGACGTTGAATGTACGGCTGATTCCTCCATAGTCACTTGGAAGATCTAGAACATAGGCATTGGCGTCAATACGGCGGATAATTTGAAAAGGTCCGTCCCCTCGTGGACTCAACTTGCTTTGCCGCTCACGTGGGAATCGATCCTTGCTCCAATGAAGCCACACCCATTGACCCTGTTCAAAGGAAGTAGGAACCTTGCCCTTATTGCGCTTAGCCACTGCTTTTTCGTTCATGCTTTCAATGTTTTTGCGGACTTGCTCATGGAGTTTCTTAACAGTTGCAGCCTTGGCACTACCACCTATACACTTAAGAGAACTCAAAGGCAGAGGTGAGAGATCAAGAGGGGTCAGGGGTTTGAACCCGTAAACCACCTCAAAAGGAGAAAACCCGATGGAAGTGTGATGAGCATTATTATAGGCAAATTCAACAAATGCAATGCAATCTTCCCATTTCACTCCATGTTTAGCAATCATTATACGAAGTAATGAGCCTAAAGTTCTATTCACCACCTCCGTTTGACCATCCGTTTGAGGATGACACGTGGTGGAGAAGAGAAGTTTAGTCCCTAACTTCGCCCAAAGAGTTCGCCAAAAATGGCTCAAAAACTTAGTGTCCCTATCACTTACAATACTCTTAGGCATGCCATGTATTCTTACCACATGTTGGAAAAATAAAGATGCAATGTGTGTGGCATCATGTGTTTTCGAACATGGTATAAAATGGGTCATTTTGGAAAAACGATCCACCACAACGAAGATAGAATCATGGCCATTCCTAGACTTAGGCAAACCCAAAACAAAGTCCATAGATAAATCTACCCATGGGTGTTGTGCAACGGGTAAAGGCATGTAGATAGCATGATGTTTAGATTTGGACTTGGCAATTTTACAAGCAATGCACCGATTCACAATGTTAGTCACATCTACTTTCATTCGCGGCCAATAGAAATGAGACTTCAAAGCATGCAATGTTTTGGAGATACCAAAGTGACCACTCAAAGCACCTCCATGAGCTTCCAACACAAGTAGCTCTCTAACATTAGAACGGGGCACACACAATTTATCATACTTGAACAAGTAATCATTATGCCTAAAGAAATGCGTATGCGGTCCATGTGCACATGCTGCATATATGTCACGAAAATCCTCATCATTCTCATACAATTCAATTAAATGTGAAAACCCAAATAATTGTGCATCAAGGGAGTTCAAAAGAGCGTACCTTCATGAGAATGCGTCGGCTACCACATTCTCCTTGCCTTGCTTGTACTTGATGGTGTAGGGAAATGCCTCAATGAATTCCATCCACTTGGCGTGGCGTTTATTCAACTTAGCTTGGCCTTGAAGGAACTTCAAGCTTAGGTGGTCGGTGTGGATGACAAACTGATTTGGCAGCAAGTAATGTTCCCACACCATGAGTGTTCTTACTAGAGCATATAATTCCCTATCATACGTAGAGTAGTTGAGCTGGGCACCGCTGAGTTTCTCACTAAAGTATGCAATGGGCCGTCCCTCTTGAGTTAGGATAGCTCCTGTGCCTATGCCACTTGCATCACACTCTAACTCGAAAGCCTTGTTGAAGTTGGGTAAGGCTAACACCGGAGATTGCATAAGTCTCTCCTTGAGTTCCTTGAAAGCCTCCTCTTGTCTATTTCCCCACTCAAAAGTCACATGTTTCTTGGTGAGCTCA
The DNA here is from genome assembly GCA_963691705.1 of Viola odorata. NCBI lineage: Eukaryota > Viridiplantae > Streptophyta > Magnoliopsida > Malpighiales > Violaceae > Viola > Viola odorata. Next base: position 58,482,670 of record OY829545.1, on the reverse strand, counting down.
TTGAGGGGAGCGGCTATGGTTGAGAAGTTTGGTACAAATCGACGGTAAAAACTCGCAAGTCCATGGAAGGATCTCACTTCACTAGCATTCTTAGGATTCGGCCACTCTCGGATGGCTTTCACCTTTTCCTCATCGACCTGTACGCCACCTACACTTACAACAAAGCCAAGAAAGTGTACTCTTTCCAAACACAATTCACATTTGGAAAGTTTAGCATATAATTGATGTGCATGCAAAGTGTCAAGTATTGTGCGCAAGTGATTCACATGTTGTTCAAGAGATGGGCTATACACAAGAATATCATCAAAATACACAACAACATATTTTCCTATGAATTCTCGCAACACATAATTCATCAATCTCATGAAAGTGCTAGGGGCATTGGACAAACCAAAAGGCATTACCATCCATTCATACAAACCGTGTTTAGTTTTGAAGGTTGTTTTCCACTCGTCGCCCTCATGCATTTGAATTTGATGGTAGCCACTCATGAGATCAATCTTGGAATAGACCGTACTTCCACTTAACTCATCAAGCATGTCATCGAGGCGGGGTATGGGATGGCGATACCTTACTATGATCTTGTTGACGGCGCGACAATCAACACACATCCTCCATGTACCATCTTTCTTTGGTACAAGTAGAACGGGTACAGCGCAAGGGGACATACTCTCTCTAATGAAACCTTTACTCAACAACTCCTCGACTTGCTCTTGGAGCTCTTTTGTTTCCTCGGGGTTGCATCGATAGGCTGGTCTATTAGGTATGGCAGCACCGGGTATAAGGTCTATCTTGTGTTCTATACCGCGGATTGGAGGAAGACCACTAGGCATCTCGGTTGGGAACACATCATCAAATTCCTGCAAGAGGGAGGCAATTGGACTTGGTAGAGAAGAAATGGGGTTAGTGGCAGCATTCAAACAATGTGGCTTGTAGTGAAGCACAAGGCACACTTTATTAGTGACAAGGGCTCGCCTCACATCCTTACCCCTCGCTATCACACTCAAGTGTTTTGACTCACTCTCTCTACCATGCTTACTTTTGTCATGGCGTGGATTTAACTCTCCTTTTGCTTTCTTCTCTCTTTTCTTTCCTTGTGAACTACACTCACTCTCCCTCAAGATACCATGCTTATTTTTTTCATGGCTGGTTTTTTCCTCATTCGCACAACTTACTTTCTTCTCTCCACTCTCTTCTTTCATTTTTCTCATCAACTGAAATTCTGCACTTGTTTTTGCCATGTGCATTTGGTCTTCTCGAACTTGCAGGGGTGTGAGTGGAATAAAGCTGAACTTCTTCCCACGGTGAGTGAGATGAAGCTTATTAGTCCGACCATCATGGACTACCCATCTATCAAATTGCCATGGTCGACCAAGGATGAGATGACTCGCATCCATGGGAACTACATCACACAATCGTTCATCCTCATAACCACCCATCTTAAGAGTTACAAGAACTTGCTCTTTCACTTTCACTTCCCCATCATCATTGAACCAATGTAAGGGATAAGGATTGGGATGTGGGGTTGTAGGCAAACCAAGCTTCAAGACTAGGAGATGGCTTGCTACATCCACCACACTCCCATTATCAATAATAAGGGAAACAATTTTACCTTTGACCTCACACCGAGAATGAAAAAGGTTCTCCCATTGCTCTTCATGGATATCCTCCTCTTTAGTGTGAGCACTCATGCTCCTCCTCACAACCAAGGTCATAGGGGCTGTTGGGGCCACTTCTTCTTCACTACTTTCTGTTCCTTCTCCCTTCAACTCATTCTCTTCTTCCATCTCATCATCACTTTCAGTTTCATAGTTACCCTCACGGATGACCACGACTCGCCGATTGGGACATTCGGACGAAATGTGGCCTCTCCCATGACATCGGTAACATTGAATGTTCGATGAGAACTTCTTGGGCTGGTTTGGGTTGGTAGTGAAAGTGTTAGGGGTTACTCTTAGAGTAGGGTGTATATGGTTTTGGGTTGGGGTTCACTGTTTTGGGGTCTTTTGGGTTTGGTTGATCCTTAGGGTATGATTTCCATGGTGTTTTTGGGGTGGATGAGTAGGTTTGGGTGGTGTTTCGGCTGGTGTATGGTTTCTTCTTCGTGGACTCATATGCTTCCACTTTTAAGGCATAATGGAGCATGGGTTCCAAGTGATCAAGCTCCTTCAACTCAAGCTTGTACCTAATCCGTTCATTGAGGCCATTGAGGAATCGAGACATAGTGACTTCCTCACTCTCATCGGTTTCGGTCTTGATAAGAAGCTCCTCCAAGTCATTAAAATATTCACCCACTGATTTGGAACCTTGCTTGAGACCTTGTAACTTGTTTTGCAAGTCCCGTTTGTGGTTGGCGGGTACAAACCTAGCTCTCATTACCCGCTTCATCTCTTCCCAATCCCGGATGGCATCTTCTTCCCCTCTTCCCTTGCAAACCTTCTCCCACCAACTAACCGCATAATCATCAAACTCCATGGCAGCTAGCTTGACTCTCTTCTCATCCGAATACCGGTGACAATTAAAGATACGTTGAATTTTTCCTTCCCATTTGAGGTACTCCGACGGATCAGTGGTGCCTCTAAAGGTAGGAATTTGCACTTTAATACCACTCAACTTGTCATCAACCTTCTGTTCTTGTGTTTCCTCAAAATGCTTTCCAAACTGAAATGTGGAATTTCGTTGCCGCCTACCTCTATTTGATTGTGGAGGCTCCTCATACTCATCACTACCACCCTCAATTGGCTCTTCATAGAACCCATGGGCGTTGTGTGGTGTGGTCTTAGCATGATAATGAGGAATTAGAGGCCGACTACTTGTTGCATTAGGATCCCTTAGGTTAAGAGTGACATTGTCATACTTTGCTCGAATGGTTTTCATTTGCTCCTCAGTTATGGCTAGCTTAGAAGGTTGTGGTACTGGTTTTCGGGTCTCCGTGGTGAGACAGCTTGGGAAGCCACGGCTGGCCGCCCCTTTGAATTTGCCCTTTAAATGCTCAAGCGCTTCATCACTGTCAATGTGACCTTCTTCTTCGGTCTCACAATTAACTTGCTCTTGGTAATCCTTGGAGGGCTTAAGAGGAAGCTCCTTTGGGGTTACCGGGGACTTGATACTCCCCTCCAGCAAGGTGAGGCGTGCCTCTGTACGATCAGCAGTAGCCTTCAATGAGGCCAAGGCAGCAAGGACTTGTTCAAGGGCCTCGGCACTCCTACTACTACTAGAATTAGGCCTACTTCGGTTGCTCATTGTGTTAAAATTAAGGTACCTGCACACTCAACAAACGTTAGCAATACAAGCTCTCCCTCACGTGTTTGAACACTCGTGTTTATCACTCGTAAAAGATGTTCTCACAAATCGCTCAACAATCTCTTTCACAAACTTGTTCACCACACAACTTCTTGTTGCAAATAAACTTGTGATTCAAGTCAAGCATTTGTTCATAACCATCTTTGCAAAATGATCCAGAGAGTAACACAAGAGTAGGAAGGATGAAACTTAACAAGAACTCTAGAAGACTCAAAGAAAAGCTGAAGAAAATTTTCAGAAAGGAGAAGCAGCGAACCTGGCGGTATGCCGCTCCAGAAGAGGAGATCCTGGCGGTATGCCGCTAGGCACAAAGACTTGAGTATCACTTCTAAAATTCGGAGGACAAAGGAAGAAAACTAACAAGAGATGACTTAAATGAGTAAAAGACTCTAGGAAACTTAAGTTTAAGACTTAAAGGAAAAAGACTCCCTTTTTTTTTTTTTTTTTTTTTTTTAAAGGAGTTTAAGACTCAAGTCTTAAACTAAGTTTAGGACTTGGACAACTCAATAGGACTGCTGGACATTCAAGTGAACGGCAGGACGTGGACAAGGGAACAAGGACTCCACTTATGTTGAGAATATTCTCTTTGAAATATAGAATGTTTGCCACTTGTAGGGAATATTGGTTCTTTGGTTGGCCACTATAGTGTATGAAATTAATAATTTATAGGGAAAACAAAGACCTTAGCTTTTGACTAACAAATTCAGATCAAAGTTTTCCTTCTTCATTCAAATTTTGCATGAACACCAAGAACACAAAGATGAACACCAAGAACACACTTTTCAGATTTTGAGCTTTTAAGCTAGCAAAAGTTGGCATAACATTCACACATATTTCCACTTGAATCAGGCAGCAATATGAGACACTTTTGACGCAAGACAATCAGGAAAACGAAATTGAAAGACAAGAGCATATATGGTTCAGCAAGGTGACAACAAGAACGAACACAACATAAACTCCAAGGCGCCAACTCCGCTACCACTTGATATGATCCGGCCTAGTGTAAGTAAGCCGAATGATATATGGAGCTTGAGAGGATCTAGCCAATGGAGTTAACAACAAGATTTGAATGGAGAAACAAGAGGTTCACACTCAAGACACGGATTTGCAGTGGAATTAGATTAGGAAAGGAGGAAACAATGTTACCCGGATGGATGATTGTTGCTAGATGGATGGTTAGGAGGCAATGAACAAATGCATAACTTGTAGAATATCAACCCAGAACAGCAAGCAAACATACATGTAGATTTCAGTCACCAAAAGGAAGTAGTTTAATTACAAGATAATTTCCCGGAGGAAGATTGGGAGGAGTGTTCTCTACTCAAGCAATCTTTCTCCAAGAACAAGTGATGAGTTTAGGGACCTAGGTGATAAGTTTAAGGAGTACTCTCAACTTATAAATATCACTCAAAGTCTAAAACTAAAGTCTGCAAGAAGAGAAGCAAAACTATTTATAGGTACAACAAAAGAAAGGCTTGAAAGCCTAAAATCCGTGTGGGTCTGATGTCTGGCGGCATGCCGCCCCGCAAGAGATGACTCTAGCGGTATGCCGCTACATTCGCTTGGAGTGTTGCAATTTAATTAAATTCGGAGCGGCATGCCGCTCCGAAGAGTGCTGCTCTGGCGGCATGCCGCCAGGTACCATTCTTCCCATATCTTTGTCCTCGTGAAGAGTTACGTGCACAGCCTTGGGGTGAACTTGGATACACTCTTTCCCTCTCAATTCGTCTTCAAACCATACGGACAAACCTCTTGCTTTGCTCTGTGTGATCGGACCTTGAGGTAACATACCTTGAATGTCAAGTTTGGCTTTCGAGGGGTCCGTGATCATATCATTTATAAGGAGTTTACTCTTCTCTTTTAGTATTTTCTGCGAATATTTCAAAATTCTTCGTATTTCCTTTCATCTGCGCTTCTTTCTTCTCGAGGGATTTTACTGCAATTGCTTCGCCGGTGCCGACGGCCGATTCACTGGTTCTTTGCTCTAGGTATTTTGTTTCTCTATTGCCATAGCTTTACTTTCCCTTCCATTATGTCTTGCGCTAGGCCTTCTGCAATTATCGAAAATCCTCTAGATCCCGAAGTCAGGAGAGCTCGTAGTGTTTTTGATTGTAATGAGGTTTTAAGGGCTGAGTTAGAGGAGAATGGTATCACTTTTCCCACGGGATATCGCCCCTTTGTCCCATTAAAGGATACTCGGCTTACTTATGCCATGTGGGGGACATTCCGGTTGGTTTATTTCAAGATGTTTACCTACGGGTTTCGTCTTCCGCTTCATACTTCTCTGTTGAAACTACTAGACCACTACGATTTCAATCCTGTTCAAATAACTCCGCCTTCCTGGTGCGGGCTTTACGCCTTTCTTCGCTCGTGTGAGATGAAGCATATTTTCGCTCTATCACTCGATCTATTCCACACATTTTTCACCTTGAGGTGCCATAACTGCTTAGTGGATATTACCCCAAGATGGAATGGTGCTCTTGTTCGGTTTTTCTGGCGGAATTTTCAAGGTTTCGAAGAGAACGTTGACAACTGGAAAAATGGCTTCTTCACCCTTCGCTTGCCGTCTCAGTTTTGGCGCGGTGGTTTCAACCGAAAGATTACTAGTGCCGCTTGGCGAGAACCAGATGTATTGTCTAGCATGGATGTATCCCATGTTAACGCCTTATTAGAAATAGAAGGGCCTTTCCGCATTCGGGAATTTACTCGGTTCAGGCCTTTGTCAGAGTGTGTCGTAGGTGAGTCTTTTCTTTTATCGCCTTATCGCTTCGACTTTGTTGTCGTATTATAATATTTTATCGGCAGGTAACGCTGAGGGTCGATCCTCCGAGGAAAGGGACGTTCCTCTAAACGTGGTGTCGCTTCAGACATTACCTCCTTCTCCTCCACCCGAAGGCTCTAGTCGTCCGCCTATTCCGCCGCGAGGAAGGAGAAACAAAACCGTGGTGACACGCAACACATCTGCCCGACCTTCTCGTTTCCTTGAGAATTGGCTACCAGCTCGCGGTGAGGGTGTGGCCCCAGGTAATCCCGTGAGGGAAGAGGTTGACAGTGATAGCGGAAGTATGGATACTGGTTCCGAGCTGCGTCATGCCACCCCTGCTCAACGGATGAAACTTAGGTCCAGAAAAAGTGATCCTTTGGCGGAGTCAACCGAGGACGATAGCGAAGAGATTGCTGCCGAAATAGAGCGTCTCGTAAAAAGAGTTCGCAAAGAGAAATCTGACCCACTAGTTCCTTCTGCGGAGGAAATCAATGGGGTTCCTTCCGAGGAGGTTGACGCCTCGCACGTTACGGGTCCCTTGCCAGTGACGGGTGTTATCGAGGTTCCCTCTGCCATTCTTCCCAAGGTTAACGAGGCTTCGGCAGCGGTGGGCTCTCCCTTGGTGTCTGGCGGTCCTAGCTCCCCTATTCGCTCCTTTATTCCAGATGTGAGTTTACCAACTCCGAATCCCATCGCTCCTTCCCCACGGAAGCCTCAGCCCTTGTTTCTTTCTTCGATTTCGGGCATTGGAGATTCTGCAAAAAATTGCTCTCCTCCTTATATCGCCAATCTTTCCCCTCAAGGTCTTCAAGGCCCCATTGCTTATCAACTGGACTTGTCTTCCCTTGGTACCGACGGTCTCCGTGCTTTAGGGGTATCGAACCCGTCATCGCGAGAGGAACCAGTGGGCCCGATAGTAGGGCAAATGTTTACTTCTTCGAAGGACAAAGAAGAGTTCTTGCGGCGTCCTCCCAACGTACGCCATTCGCGTCTTCTGACTGGCATGCTGGCCTGCTTCCGCGAGTTAAACTACTTTTTCGAGGATCATCGTGACAAGGTTCGACCTTCTCTTGATTTAAAGGGAGAATTAGATGCTGCTTTAGGGAAGGTAATGGAGCTGTCGCAGCTTCAAGAGCGGACCCGGGCGGAGTTGGACGACTGTCGCGCTGAGCTTGCTCGAGAAAGATCAAAAGGGAAGGCTAAGATAGACCTTCTGGAGGTGGAATTGGTGGTAGCTGACAGAAAGAATATCTTCCTTCGCGAAGAGATAGCATCTCGTGATGCGGATTTGGCCAAAGTGCCTTCAAAGATATCCTGGTGGAAGAACAAGACCATGGATATTTGTATTGCTGAATTTATGAGTCTCTATCGCCAGGGAACTGTTGACTCGTCAGTGCTGACCGATTACGCTTCCAAGAGACTGAAGGATTTGGGCGAAGGTGAGAGAGATCTTCCTTATTCTGGAGAGAAGCGGAGGAATGGTGATCGCGATGCTCGCGAGGGCCCATGATTAATCGAGGTTGCTCCCTTTAGAAGATTTTCCGCTAATTTGCTTCTTTGTCTTGTAATAACGCCTTGCTGTGCGACAATATTTGTATTTGATTGCTATTTGCTTTTTATTTCGCCTTTACGGGTTAATCCAACGCTATTCTTTTTAATCAACGCCATCTTGCGTTATCTCCTTTCATGTGATATCGCTCTTGTTTTTCCCCAGAGATAGTACCTTCTTTTCAGAGCATTTAATGCTTGCTATCCTTTCCTTAGAAAAGTCGTGATTGTGCAGGCACACGTGTCTATTTCTTCCAGCGCCACGGGCTAGCGTGCTTAAGAATGTTGCCTAAATCGAGGCGTTGTAGCACTTTTCTAGGATTGCACTCATTACTTGAGTCTATTCCTTATGCCACTTCCACGCAACGACTGCGGCATTCGTCATTTCGTTTGACCATTAGGGTTATAAAACCCAATATTTATTCTTTTCACTTTTCTTATATCATCCCGCTTTCTCATATTTTCTTTTAACCGTCTTATTTCTCCCCACTATTCAAGGCTCTTTGAAGTGCTTTTCTCTGAAGGTATTTCCTTTCTCCTCCATCGTCTTCTTCATCTTTTAATTCTTTAAATTCTGCCATGGCCAAGACTCACCGTACTGAGTCGAAATCTGCCGATGAGAAAAGGATGGATATTACGTCTAGTGTTATCACATCTGAGGCCGCTCTTCGTGAGCATTTGGCCGCCCATAATGCTGATATTCCTGATGATTATAAAACCACTGTTGCCCCTGAGTCACTACGTCTGAACAACATTTTGACGGGCAATTGTAGGGTCATGTATGCGCAAATGTTCCGTTATGGCTTTCGGCTTCCCATTGACTCTTTTGTCAAAGAATTGCTTGTTGTCGGCGATCTGACTCCGGCCCAACTATCCCCAAATGCATATTGTTGTGTTTATGCTTTTTTGGAACTTTGCAAATACAAAGGGATTACTTCCCCTTCCCTTCTACTGCTTAAATCTCTTTTTAAGTTGATGAAATACCGGGGGGTGATAACGATATCGCCCTGTTTTGATGATGACTCTCTGAAGTCTTTTACTTGGAAACTCCTCCATATCGAGTCTTCCGTTGATGGCTGGAAAAAGGAGTTTTTTGTGATAGATCTTCCTGGAGATCTTGGTTCCTGGTGGCGATCTGGTTTTAATCAAAACGTGGATGACAACGTCTGGAGCCGACCAGGGACCCTTCCGAAACATGAGCAAGACTGGTTAAACACATTGCTCAAACTGGAAATCAGCGTTCATATTCGTCAAGTGGCCTGTAGAATGGACATTCAATCTTGTGTTAAACGTGAGTGTCGCGTCACTCTTTTCTTTGTTATCGCTGATACTAATGCTGACGCTATTTTGTGCTTTTGCAGCGATGGATCCCAATTATAAACCTGAGAGCGTAAGGAGACGCTTGAAAATGGCTCAAGAGCGAGAAGAAAAGGAGAGAGCTACTTCCACGGAAGCGACTGACAATCCTACTGATCTTCCGGCTACTTCCGCTACTCTTGTTCAAGTTTCCTCTTCTTCGGTCGGTGTGAGGGATTCTGACATTCCTTCAGGCGTTCCCCTTGTGACCATCGCTGCTCCTCCTGCCCAGCCTTCTTCTTCTTCTAAGGCTCCTAAGGCCATTGCCAAAGGAAAAAAGAAGAGAAAAATGAGAAGTGTCGCCGCTCTTACACCTTCTCCAGACGCGGCAGGCTCTTCAGAAGCACCTCTTCCCCACACTGATACAGTAAGGGTGCCTTTCAGTCATGATATGCTATATTTCGACGTCTGTCGTCGTTTGATTTCTCTTTTCTATATTTCACATTGTGTTCTTGGCAGGACACTACCGTTGTTGCTACCTCCGTTCCTCCCTCAGGCGATATGAATATAAGATACGTGTTGACTGGCTCCAAGAAAAGACAGCGGCCGGAAGATGAGGGCAGAAATCCATCTTCCTCTACCACCGGGATGAGGAGTAGGCCTGCGGACGGGTTTGACTCTACGGCTGTTCCCTAGGGAGGGAATCAGTCAGAATTTTTGGAGAACTTGGGTATAGGTGATACCTTCGGGGTTTCGCCCAATTCTTTCGGCGGTCCCGCTCACGCATATTCCTTTAATCCAGGGTATCAAGAGGTTTTGCAGGACTTTTCAGGCTATCAGCCTCATGACACTTATCTTGCTCCAGGGGGTTCGTCCACCCAGGTTCACCCTCCTTCTCCTCTGGCGTTTGCTCCTTCGAGCATTCCTCTGCGGGATCGTTATGGCGAAGGAGGTACCACCTTCAACTTTGTGGCGGATCTTAGTCCGATAGGTGGGGTTAGCTCTATAACCCATCAAGTTGGACTGTATGATTTCCGTAACACCGGCTTGGCGGCGTTAGGGGGTGATGGCTCGGATGAAGTTTCGGCTTTATTGGCTTCCCAAGTATTGGCGTCTGCGGCCGAGCGTGACGCTTTTCTTTCTAAAGACGCGTTTGATAGAGAGAACTCCTTGCGTACCAACCTTTTCACTAACTTGATGAAATTCCATTACTGGGCAGAGGAGGCGCGACATCAGGCTGCCTCTCTTTCCTCTGCTTTGGAAGAATTAGTGCGAGAGCAGAATGAGAAGAAAAAGTTGCTGGAGGAGCGTACAAACTTATTACTGGCTCATCAGAAACAGAAAGAAGAGCAGTCGGTCGCCTTGGCAGCGGAGAGGGCCAAAGTTACTGCCTTGGAGAATGAGAAGTCATCCCTGGCCAAGGAGAAAGCTGCCCTGGAGGAAGAGTCGGCTGATAAGAGCCTATGACACGTCGAGCAGACTGCCTCTATTTTGGTCGCTTACTTTGAGGAAGCCCATGGGTTCGACGCCTACAAACCCGATGAGGTCACTGCCGCCTTCGAATGAAGATCTGGCCGCCTTAATGAGGAGGGCTTTCGCCAAGCTAAAGCGGCAGGATGGAAACGGAGGCACCCCGAAGGTTGACATGCTTCGAGGCTTTATAGCTCTTTTTGATATGATCCGGCCTAGTGTAAGTAAGCCGAATGATATATGGAGCTTGAGAGGATCTAGCCAATGGAGTTAACAGCAAGATTTGAAGGGAGAAACAAGAGGTTCACACTCAAGACACGGATTTGCAGCGGAAATAGATTAGGAAAGGAAGAAACAATGTTACCCGGATGGATGATTGTTGCTAGATGGATGGTTAGGAAGCAATGAACAAATGCATAACTTGTAGAATATCAACCCAGAACAGCAAGCAAACATACATGTAGATTTCAGTCAACAAAAGGAAGTAGTTTGATTACAAGATAATTTCCCGGAGGAAGATTGAGAGGAGTGTTCTCTACTCAAGCAATCTTTCTCCAAGAACAAGTGATGAGTTTAGGGACCTAGGTGATAAGTTTAAGGAGTACTCTCAACTTACAATTATCACTCAAAGTCTAAAACTAAGGTCTGAAGAAGATGTACAAAAACTATTTATAGTGCACCAAAAGAAAGGCTGAAAAGCCCAAAAACTCGTCCACACTTTGTGTCTGGCGGCATGCCGCCCCACAGGATTGGGTCCTAGCGGCATGCCGCTACATTCGCTTGGAGTGGCCATTTAATTTAATTCCCTGGCGGCATGCCGCCCCAGACATGTCCTTCCTGGCGGTATGCCGCTAGACTCGTTCACACTGCGGGCTGAAATGTCGACGAGCATAACTTTTGATCCACCCATCCGATTGGCCTGAAACTTGTCCCACCCGAAAGGTAACATCTTGAAGTTTCCGTCAAGCCTTTGATCTCTCGAATCGAACTCCATTTGCTTGTCCATCGGATAATGATGATTGGTCCTCGTAGATGGAGCATTTGATGTCAAGGCCTTAGGATGGGTGAGCATGGCCTGGTGACTTGCTTGGGTTAGACGCACCTCTACTTCATAGCTTTCTCGGCCATCTTGGAAGTTCCGCGTATCTAGGCCTAGGGATTGCGAAGATTTAGCACTCGATTCCCGACCTTGAGCATGATTGACACTCATTTGCAAGGCTCGGTTGCGCATGATCGGTCCTCTTGGCAATGTGTCACGTAAAACTGATTCGAAGGGGTCCGTGATCATATCAACTCCTTCCCCTTCGAAAGGATTCATCCTCGAATCCATATCCTCAATCGTCTCACCTACACACTTAAAAACACTTGAAAACAAAGGTGAGATACCCAAGAGGCGCAATCGTGCATGCTTATGCGTAAGTTCGATCAAGGAAGAGTCTACAACATTAATAGCACATTGACGCGCATCGTTTCTTAAAATGTCATGTAAAATGCGGATGGCATCACAAATCATAGAACAACAAACAGGACGAATATTCTTCTCTATTCGGCTCACAAAGACTAGCCAAGAGAATTGAGCACTACACACAGGCACAATGCACTTGAAAATACCAAACAGATTTCCAAAGGTAAAACACAAATTCTTGTAAGAATTAAACCAACTAATTCTTGACAAAGTCGGTCCAAGCGCTTGTGTTCTCCTAATACACAGCATGTTCATGGTATTTAAAGGCAAGACACATTCAAGTAATTCAAGTAGGCTACAATCACGGAAGCACAATTCATCCATTTCAAAAACATGCACATCCATTTCATCTTTATACACACTAGGCTTCAAGACAATGTTAAAGATGCACATAGTATTACAAATTATTAAACAACATAGACGGTGGTGTATTTTCTCAAGATGACTTATAAGGATCAGCCAAGAGAATTGGGCCACACGCCCATGCACAAAATGTTGTGGAATGCCTAATAATCTACACAAAAAGGAATACAATTTCTTGCGACAATTAGGCCAAGAAAATTGGGCTCTACAAGAAGGCACAATACACTTGGAAATACCAAACAAGTTCAGCAAGAGATAACACATATTTTCATAAGAATTGAACCAATTAGTCCTCAGCAAATCTAGTTCAAAAATTTGTTGTCTCTCAACATACAACATATTCATGGTATTCCAAGACATGTCACACATAAGCACTTCATGTAGGGTATACTCAAAGAAGCACAAATTTTCATGTCGGAACAAGGATGGGTTTTCCTTGTCAATTTGACTAATGATAATTAGCCACGAGAATTGGGCTTCACACGCCCGCATACTACACATCGGAATCATAGATAATTGGCTCAAAGGGAAAAGCAATTCATTGCAACATTTTGACCAAGAAAATTTCGACAAGTTGAAGCAAAAGAATTGTTTCCATGTTTCATGCAAATTAATCATAGATTCTACGTCTAAACAACATTCAAATAATTTATACATTCTATCCGACAATTTACAAAAATTAGCACGTTTGAGCAAGAAAGGGTCATGCTTGATGAAATGCAAATGAGGAGTTTTAACAAATACCCCAAAATTTTCACACAAGTAAGTTTCATGCTCAAACCAAGAAGATTCATGATTGATGAAGGGTACGACAAGATTTTTGGTGCATGTAATAAAATTCGTACCCAAGTGGTTTTCAAAAACACAAGAAAAAGGATCATGCTCAACGAAATGCAAAAATGGTTCCTTACCACACGATAAATGTTTGTCATGAAAATTTTCATCATGTGAATAAAGATGAGTGAATTGGACAACCTCAAACAATTGAGCATTTAAAAAGGGAATGAAAACATACCCATTGGACAAAGCGGAAAGGTAGTGATGGTTTACCTCAAGGCCTTGCCGTTGGGAGCACCATTGTTGAGCAATTAAGCTTCCGATACCTCCTAGGATTGTTGGTTTGAATCCACCTTTGTTCCTTGGAACATTCGGGCGCGTATGGTTGTGACAACCACTGGAATTTCCTGCAAGAAAGATACACAAGCAGTAGGAAAAGAATCATTAAGGTTAGGGTGAACTAATTGATCCTCATTGCACAAAGGCACACTTATTGGATCAATAGCTTCCACAAATTCAGTTTGTTTCTTTTCCTCACTTTCTTCTCTCAATTTTTCTGTATATTCACTCCTCTCATGTGTGTGTTTCTCTCTCGCATGCTCGTTCTTTTCATGCGGGTTGTTTTGCTCACACTCTCTCAACCCATGCTCACTTCTTTCATGGGGGCTGTTTTGTTCTCTTTCTTTTTCCTCAATTTCAAGCTCAAACAACGGATTGTCAAAATACAATTCAAACAAAAGGTTGTCAAAAACTTGAAATTGATTTGGCTCATTAAACTCACTCAACTCATTCTCACGGGTGGGGTTGCACTCACTCTCATTAGCATGCTTACTTTTTTCATGCCGTGTATTTTCCTCACCTCTTACTTTCTTCTCTCCGCATTCTCTCTTTTGTTGTACCTCATGTACAAGCTCACATTTTCCACTCATCATTGCTGTATTTTCGGTCACACTCTCTTCAATCAAATTATATTTTTCAGTGACAATTGGTTCAAAAGATTGAGAGGGTGGTGGCTGTTTTTGGTGAGTGCAATCTCCTTGGTGTGCTTGGCTCGGCTTGTGCTCTAAGGTAATGGTAGTAGGAGCCTTCATGTTACTTGGACAACAATCAATGGAGCTACTGTTTTGCTTCATCAAGGATTCTTGTTCTTCAATGCTACAAGCATGGAGCATCATGGATTGCAAGCTTGTAATCTCATAGAGTTCAAGCTGTCTCCTAATCGTTCTATTTAACACACTTTCAAATAAATCCATGATCATGCTCTCCTCTTCTTGAAGATAAGTCTTAATGAGTAACTCAACAAACTCGTGACAATATTCTATGACGGTTTTGGTTCCTTGTTGAAGGAAGGACAACTCGTCTTCTAGGAATTCTCGATAATATGATGACACAAAATATTGTCTCATGACATGTCTCATTTCAGCCCAAGTTGCAATTGGCCATATCCTACTCCTTTCACCTTCATGGCTAATAGAGTACCACCAATCATAAGCATTGTCATCAAATGTCTTGGAAGCAAGTCTAAATTTCTATTTTTCCGAAAGTTGATGACATTCAAATGTTTTTACGAGGTGATATTCCCATTCAATAAATTCTGCCGGAGAGGATGTTCCTTTAAAGATGGGAAGTTGAATTTGTCGATGGGGGGAAGTGATGTGATCTCGATGGTTGCGACCACTAGTAGAGGGGCCATGGCCAAGGCCTTGTTCGGAGGGACCTAGGCCATAGCTTGAGTCATGAAGGCTTGGAGAACCTTCGTCATCGTCATCGTCATCCTCACTACAAATGCTATACCCATCTCTGATTTCATCACACGGTTCAAAATTTCCATCATCAATGGAGTAGCAACTAACATCACCGTATGATTCATAACCACTATTGTCATTGCATTGAGAGGTATTATCATCATAGTACTCTCCTTGGTCACAAGATTCACAATCACTATCTTGCGATATTGTACCTGAAAAATTGAACAAACTATATATATAGATGTTAGTAAATAATCTCTCCCTCACGTGTTTAAACACTCGTGTTTAATCACTCGAAAAATATGTACTCACAAAGCTCTCACTCTTCTTCAAACTGAAGCTTGTCTTGACAATGTTCAAGCTAGCAATCTCAAGTTCAATCACAAGGATTATCCCAACGAATTTATACAAGCAAGAACACAAGAAGCACAAAAACAGTTTGCTGGAAAAATTCTGGATAGCTTGGCGCAACTTCCGAATATGACCCACGGAAAATAGGAAACGATAGAATTAAAACACAAAATTAATTATGAACACTCCTAAGACAAAGCGCTACAAGTTCCAGCCAAGAAAGAAGCAAAAATTCGGCTAAAAACACAAGAAAACGCTGGAGTGGAATGCAAGAAAACAAAGGCTTGAAAGAAAAGTTAGGATGAAAAATTCACACCTTGTTCATCACCACAATAAGCACGAAACTTTTAATCACTTATACACAAATTAGTGATACACAAACAACCACAAGTGCTCAAGAGATTAGAACAAGAAGGAAAGACTCAACAACGGACTCAAGAAGGTTACAAAGACTCAAGAGAAATAATTGAAGAGAAATTTCAGAATTTCAAGAATGTTGACAATCTTAATTCTTGGAGAAATTTTGAAATTCCGTTGGAAAGGGAGGGAAGGCTGGAAAGAAAATGACTCATAAGAATAAAAGACTCAAGGAAAAGTTGAAGAAAAATTTCAGAATGGTGAAGGAACAGACCCTGGCGGCATGCCGCTCCAGAAGAGAGGGAGCTAGCGGTATGCTGCTAGACACTGATGTTTGAGTTTCACTTCTGAAATTCGGTGGGAAAGAAAGAAGAACTGAAAAGAAATGGCTAAAATGATTAAAAGACTCAAGGAAAGGTTTTAGAATTTAAAGAAAAAGACTTGGAAGTTTAGGACTCAAGAAGTTTAAAACTCAAGTTTAGGATTTAATGAGTTTAGGACTTGAGTTTAAGACTTAGTTTAAGACTTGGAAATGAGTAAAAGACTGCTGGACATTCAAGTGGAGGGCTGAACGTGGACAAGGAGACAAAGACTCCACTTAGTTTGTGAATATTCTCTTTGAGATATAGAATGTTTGCCACTTGTAGGGAATATTGGTTCTTTGGTTGGCCACTTTGGTGTAGGAAATTATTAATTTATAGGGAAACAAGGTCCTTAGCTTTTGACTAGCAATTTTCAGATCAAAGTTTTCCTTCTTCATTCAAGTTTTGCATGAACACCAAGAACACAAAGATGAACACCAAGAACACACTTTTCAGATTTTGATCTTTTGAGCTAGCAAAAGTTGGCATAACATTCACACATTTTATCATTTGGATTAGGCAGCAATATTACACACTTTTGACCCAAGATAATCAGAAAATGAGTTGACAACACAACGATGCTATTCATGAAAGGTGACACACGAAGAACACAAATAACTCCAAGGCGCGAAAAGCTCCGCTACCACTTGATATGATCCGGCCTAGTGTAAGTAAGCCGAATGATATATGGAGCTTGAGAGGATCTAGCCAATGGAGTTAACAGCAAGATTTGAAGGGAGAAACCAGAGGTTCACACTCAAGACACGGATTTGCAGCGGAAATAGATTAGGAAAGGAAGAAACAATGTTACCCGGATGGATGATTGTTGCTAGATGGATGGTTAGGAAGCAATGAACAAATGCATAACTTGTAGAATATCAACCCAGAACAGCAAGCAAACATACATGTAGATTTCAGTCACCAAAAGGAAGTAGTTTGATTACAAGATAATTTCCCGGAGGAAGATTGGGAGGAGTGTTCTCTACTCAAGCAATCTTTCTCCAAGAACAAGTGATGAGTTTAGGGACCTAGGTGATAAGTTTAAGGAGTACTCTCAACTTACAATTATCACTCAAAGTCTAAAACTAAGGTCTGAAGAAGATGTACAAAAACTATTTATAGTGCACCAAAAGAAAGGCTGAAAAGCCCAAAAACTCGTCCACACTTTGTGTCTGGCGGCATGCCGCCCCACAGGATTGGGTCCTAGCGGCATGCCGCTACATTCGCTTGGAGTGGCCATTTAATTTAATTCCCTGGCGGTATGCCACTAGACTCGTTCACACTGCGGGCTGAAATGTCGACGAGCATAACTTTTGATCCACCCATCCGATTGGCCTGAAACTTGTCCCACCCGAAAGGTAACATCTTGAAGTTTCCGTCAAGCCTTTGATCTCTCGAATCGAACTCCATTTGCTTGTCCATAGGATAATGATGATTGGTCCTCGTGGATGGAGCATTTGATGTCAAGGCCTTAGGATGGGTGAGCATGGCCTGGTGACTTGCTTGGGTTAGACGCACCTCTACTTCATAGCTTTCTCGGCCATCTTGGAAGTTCCGCGTATCTAGGCCTAGGGATTGCGAAGATTTAGCACTCGATTCCCGACCTTGAGCATGATTGACACTCATTTGCAAGGCTCTGTTGCGCATGATCGGTCCTCTTGGCAATGTGTCACGTAAAACTGATTCGAAGGGGTCCGTGATCATATCACTTTCCTTAGTGATCAAGCGTCACTAAATTTTTGTTTATTATTTTGACCACCGAAGTCTGTATTTTGCAGCCCCCCTTAAATATTTCGATATATTCAAGTCACTTTTATTGCTGACTTTCCTTTATTTAGTTGCCTCCTCACCAACCCCTTTGGCGTTATCTTCGCCATGTTTTCCCAATGCGCTTACTTATCCGAACAGATCCTTAGCGCTCCCACCAAATTACAGAATTTGGTATTGGGTTAGCTTTCTCGGTAAGACTAGCGATAGATCAGCTTACTAGATCCTCGCTCCTTCCGCTGCCCGAAAAATATTCTGCGCATTCTCAACTGTAAATCATCAGTAACAAAAACACGTTACGAGGGATAGTAATTACCCGTAGGAGCCTTTTCGCTGCCATCATAGGGCGTTACCCTGGAACCCGCGGGAATCGTTCTCGCTATCAGCTCTACACTTCACCAGGGATTACTCATCTGGTTACTAGCCGGGATTTCACGATTCTCCGTGTTTCCCTAATTTCACGATCGGCCCTTAAAGTGCCTCGTCTTAGTGAGCTGTCGGATCGGGACGGCTATCACAAGGCTAGGGAATTTTCACTTTTGGGCATTGCCCTCGCGTCTAGAACTGTGTCCTTACTTAATGGCTTAGCCATAGTAGCCCAGCCGTTAAGATAGGATTCTTGTTTCTAGAACGGAGTTTCTATTTCTTTGGGGCGTGCCTCATCTTGTTGGGTCGTCTCCACGAGAACGGTCAATACAAGAAAAGGACTTTTCACTCCCAAAGATACCGGGTGGTGCCCTCACTTAATGAGCCATCTGATCAAGATCGGTCATCACAAGGATAGGACTTTTCACCCCCGGGGGCGTCCAGGATCTTTCGATCCGATGCTAATTCAAGGTATGGTGGGTAGTGCCCTCACTTAATGGGCCATCTGATCAAGACCGACCATCACAAGGATAGGACTTCTCACTTTCCCAAAATACCCCCTGTTTTATCTGCACAAAGACAACCACAAACTTCCATGAAAGCTCTCTCATCGAGCGTTAGTCATGGTTAGGGTTGACATAAATCGAAGGTGCAGATAAAATCAAATTCTAGAGTAATATAACTTCAAGCGAGCGATATTCCAAGAGTTGGATAAGGGTGTACCATCGAGAGTCTCCAGATAATAGGCTCCTTTCCCGACAACGTGGGTGACGCGATATGGTCCATCCCAGTTTGGACTGAGCTTTCCCATACGTTGCCCTGCCGCTCGCTTGTCTCTGAGCACCAGGTCACCGGGTTTCAGCAACCGTTCTTTGACGCGCCTGTTATGATAACGGGCCATCTTTCGTTTGTAATGCTGCGTTTTCAGAAGGATTTCCTCTCGGACTTCTGGTAACGCGTCCAGGTTAGCTCGTAACCTTTCATCATTTAGTTCCTCTCGAAAGTGAGCTACCCGCAAGCTCATGGTTCCAATTTCCACCGGTGTAACGGCTTCGGTCCCGAAGGCCAACGCGAAAGGTGTTTCTCCGGTGGTGGTCTTAACGGTCATGCGATATGCCCACATCACGTATGGTAGCTCATCAGCCCATTTCTTTTTAGACCCCTCTAGGTTTTTCTTGATACCGCTAAGGACGCTCCGATTGGTTACTTCCGCCTGTCCGTTAGTTTGCGGATGAGCCACGGAGGAAAAGCGTTGCTCGATTCCAAATTCTGAGCACTGGTCTTTGAAGAACTGGCTGGTGAACTGCGTTCCGTTATCGCTAACAAGGACACGAGGTACGCCAAACCTCATGATAACTTGATGTTTGAAAAAACGCCAAGTTTTTTCTGCCGTGATTGTGGCGACCGCTTCAGCTTCCGCCCACTTAGTGAAATAGTCTACCGCCACTATCACAAATTTCAGTTGAGACCTTGCCTTTGGGAATGGGCCTAGGATATCGATCCCCCATTTAGCGAAAGGACAAGGGGCGATAATTTCAGATATTTCAGTGGCAGGCCGCCGAGGAATCTTGGCAAACTCCTGGCACTTAGGGCAGGTTTGCACATAGTTGTGGCAATCTCTTCGGATGGTGGGCCAGTAGAATCCGGATCGAAAGACCTGTGCTGCCAGGGTACCGCCTGACACGTGCATACCACATACTCCTTCATGGATTTCGCGCAAGGTGTGAAGGCCCTCTTGTTCAGTTATACATTTGGCGGCAGGGTGGGAAAAACACCTTCGAATCAGGTCCCCGTCATAGTATGTACAACGTGCTGCCTGTCTCAATACCTTCTTCTTTTCAGCGGTATCCTCAGGCAGTTCCTCGTGTTTCAAGAATTTGATTACGGGAATTTGCCAGTCGCTTTCGTGCTCCTCCACACATAAAAATGCTTGCTCTTCCATGAAGGATGGTACCGATAACTCTCGATAGTATACACCTTTAGGTATGGACGCTTCCGGATTCGCGGCCATTTTGGCTAGATTGTCAGCTTCAGTGTTTTCCTCCCTAGGAATATGCTCGAAACTGATCTGTATGCCTTCTTTCTTTATTTCTAACAATTCTCGCTTTACTTTGGCGAGATATTGAATCATAATGGGTTCTCGGGCCTGAGAATGCCCCAAGACCTGGTCAATTATTAACTTGGAATCACCACAGATTTTTAAACGCAGGTCTCCTGTTCTTCCATTATCGTGCCTCCCTTTAGAGGAAAGTCCTTTCCCTATTCTGAGCCCGGCTAACAACGCCTCATACTCTGCCGCGTTATTAGATAACGGTTGTAGGATTCGAATGGCGTATCGTATTTGCATATCGTACGACCCATTTATAAAAATTCCAGCTCCAGCCAGCTCTTGGTTTTTAGCTCCATCCACATGGACGATCCAGAGGTCCGTGTAGGTTTCCGGGAACGGGAGATTCATGTCGCCCCATTCCGCTTCAGGTACACCGTCCAAAGGATCCTTTGTAAAGGTACATTCCGCTATGAAATCGGTTAGGATCTGAGCTTTTACGGACGGTCGAGACTGATACCTCAATCCATATTGTTCTAGTTCAAGCGCTCAAATCAACATTCTTCCGGAAGATTCAGGCTTTCGAAATATTCTTTTCAGAGGCTGGTCTGTGAGTACGATAACGGAATACGACTGAAAATACCAATCCATTTTGCGGGTGGCTTGTATCAGAGCGAACGCTATCTTTTCAATTCGGGCATATCGTAACTCCGCATCCTTCAGGACGTGGCTCACAAAATAGACCGGGCAATGAGAATGGTTATCGTTGCAAACGAGGACGGCACTGACCACTTCATCCGCGGTGCCAAGATACAAATATAAAGTATCACCTACTTCAGGTCTCGTCAATAATAAATCAGACGATAGGTAATATTTTAGGCCGATAAAGGCTTCCTCACATTCCGGGGTCCACCCGAACGAGGCTTTCTTGCGTATGATTTTGAGAAAAGGGAGTCACTTTTCTCCTTGCTTGGAAATGAATCGCCCAAGGGCTATGACTCGCCCTGTTAGCCTTTGCACCTCTTTAATGGTTCTTGGCGATGTCATGTCTTGTATGGCCTTAACCTTTGAGGGATTAGGCAGGATGCCTTTTTGGCTGACCACGTAGCCCAAGAATTTTCCTGTCTGAAATGCAAACATGCATTTTCGGGGATTTAACTTCATACGATACCTTTTCATCACGTCAAAGACTTCCTTTAAATCTCGTAGGTGATCTTGAAAGCTCGCGCTCTTCACCAAAATATCGTCAACGTATGCTTCCACATTTCTCCCTATTTGCTCTTCGAATATCTTATTGGCCATACGGTAGAACGTAGCCCCGGCGTTCTTCAGCCCGAACGGCATCGCCGTATAACAGTAGGTGGCCTTTGGAGTGAGAAACGCAGTCTTTTCTTCATCTTCCCGGGCCATGGGAATCTGATGATATCCAGAGTTGGCGTCCAATGAGCTTAGATAAGCGTATCCAGCGGTCTGATCAACTAACTGATCTATGCGAGGAAGCGGGTAGCAATCCTTAGGGCAGGCATCATTTAAATCTGTGAAGTCGATGCACATGCGCCAATCCCCATTGGGCTTAGGAACAAGGACAGGGTTCGCTAGCCAGGTGGGATATTGAACTTCGCGGATAAACCCTGCGTCGAGGAGCTTTGCTACTTCCTTATCCACAGCCAACGCCTTTTCATTAGAGAACGCGCGTCGCTTTTGCTGTACCGGCCTGGCATCTGGGTCCACATTGAGACGATGCTCGGCTATTTCTCGCGATATACCTGGCATGTCGGAGGGTTTCCACGCGAAATCTCCTTGGCATTTGTTTAACAGCCGGGCCAGCTGAAGATTTTCTGCTGGGCTGAGTTTTTCACTGATCAGGAAACTTGCTTCCTCTATACCAATTGCCGGAATGGGTACCATTTTGTCTAGAGGTTGAGCATGCTTCTCATCACTCTGCTCATAGGGGTCCGCTGCTATACATACGTACCTATCGCAGCTTCTTTGAGTCATGAGCGAGTAGCATTCTGCCGCCAGCTTTTGATCACCTTTTACCGATACTACCCCATCCCAGGAGGGGTACTTTATCTTTAGATGCTTCTGAGATATCACCGCTCCAAAGCGGTTGAGGAAAGATCGTCCGAGCACGACATTGTAAGGAAAATTCCGATCCACGACAAGGAACAACAGGTTCTCTGATCGCTTGTAGGTGTCTTCTCAGAAATATATGGGAAAAGTAATTACCCCCGTGACAGGGATTGGAACCCCATCAACGCCGACTATAGGCCGTTTGCTCGGTGTTAACTCATTGTCAGGTCGTTTCATGAGATTGTAAACTTCCAGTGAAAAGAGGTTCACCGCACTCCCGTTATCGATAAGAGTTCTTCTGATTCCATGACTGGCGATGACGGGCGTGACCACCAATGCATCGTTATGCGGATAGACGACGCCTTTCTCATCTTCTTCGGAAAAGGATAATACCATTCGATCCAATATGCCTATCGCTTCTCCTTTTTTGGTCATGCCATCATGTGTGCGTTTATCTCTTTTCGCGGCTGCCAATTGCTCTGATTCGTCCATATAAGGGGTTCCTCCCGCGATAATGTTAATCATAGGGATATATTCATCATCAACCGCAAGAGTTTCCCTATCTTTACCTCTGGGAGCATCATCCTTTTGCGGAGCGCGAGGAGGAACTGGTGGTTCGTCTGTTGTCCTTTTCATGAGATTATTTCTGGCATCTTCTCTTATTTGGGTAGCAAATTCCCCCAAATATCCTTCTTCTACCAAGCGTTCTATCGCCGATCTTAACTCCCTGCACGCTTCTGTGGAATGGCCCCTGGCTTTGTGGAATTTACAATAAGCATTTTCCCTTCTCCCTAGAAGCACTCCTGGTTTTGTAGGCGCGGGGTAGCGGATGGGAAGATTTCGCTACTCCACTATCGCCAAAATCTCTGCCCTTGGCACGTTAAGAGAAGGGAAATCTGGGTCATACGTACGATTTTTATAAGAATCCCCGTGACGTCGAGAAGGGGAACCACCAGTTTTTCCCTTCGAAAAATGACCCTTCTGTTTGTTGGAGGCCTTGGGGATATGGTCCTTCCTCCTGGCGTAATCGTCGAGAAAATGGTCGTCGGGTTGCAGCTTCGCGGGAGCAGTAGTAATTTGAGATGTCCCATGTGACGCGTTATACGTCTTATCTCTATTTTCTTCCTCTTCTATTTTTGCGTAATTGTGGGCTTTAAGCCTCAACGCATCTAAAGTCACTGGAGGATCCACCATGAGCGCGTCTTTCAGCTTTCCATAGCGGCAGTTCCTTTTCAGAGCTTCTATAGCAAAATCAATGGTAACGCCCGGCGTTAAGGACATTTCCAAATCGAAGCGACTGAGAAATTCCTTTAAGGTTTCTTGAGGCCTTCGTTGTATGTCAAATAACGCGGCGGCAGATTTCCTGATTGGAATTGCCGTGCTAAATCTGCTCCGGAATTTAGATTCTAACTGTGAGAAATTATTAATGGATCCACCAGAGAGACCCTCAAACCAGAGACGCGCCACACCTGATAATGTCATAACAAATATTTGGCACAACGCCGCATCACTGTGGGTCTGAAACTGAACAAAATCCTTCACCTTATTAATGTGCGAGATGGGATCCTTGGTGTCATCATAAACATCAGTGGGAAGCTTTACGCGCCGACTGACCCTGTGACGCCTTATACGACGGCTAAATGGGTGGCCCGATGTATCATCAAGAATTTCACGCACCTGACGCGGAGGAGACATTTCGTCCTGACGCCCCCTATTTCGTGGTTCTGGCGTAGGATGTCGTCTAGGAGATCGACTGCGGCTCCTGTGCGAACGACTTCGATGCCTTCGACTACTGGATCTTTCACTGTACTCTGGAGACAGACTTCTGTTGGCTCCTTCCCTCCGTCCGTCCCACAGGCTCCTAACCCCCCCAAGCTGCCTGTCTCCTTGTAGGAGGAAACCTTGCGGGATTTGTGGTACATAAGCCTCTACTCTTCCCTGAGTAAACTGCTCAGCACTAATCGAAGGATTTCCCGCGGATAAAGGCATCTGGAGGTTTTCTGGAAACAACGGTGATAAAGGTCGATCAGCGACAATAGATGGTGTAAACATGACGCGAGGAGGGAGACTAGATCCAGAAGCACCAGGCGTGGCTCTTGCAACCATTTCCGTCAGATATTCCAGCCGAGAACGAAGGGCCGCTATTTCCATTGCAAAAGGATGTTCACGATTAAGCACAGATCCCCTAGAAAGAGGAGTGGAGAAATCTGATCCCGCTATCTGAGATGACAAGATGTCCGTCTGCGAGGAGGCCTGTCCCCCAGCAATTCCAACCGAGAGGTCCAGAGATCCCGAAATGATTGGTTGTGTAGTCATAGAGAGGTCGGCAGTAGCAAAAGGGAATAACCGTCTACGGATTGAGAAAGGGATATTAGAGGATGATGATCGGATCGGCTCCGATCCCGTGATCATGACCATTCCAATCCTCCGACTAGACGGAGCTTGGCTATTAAGGACGCTCACTTAATATACCAAAGCTCTCAATGAAAGCACCATTTGATAAGATTCAATGTCGATCTTGTAAGATTCGAAGTCGTGGTTGATCGGAACGGTGGTGGTCGGTGTCAAATGTACCTGCAAAGCGCCGGAGGGGGGGCTCCGGCGTAGACACTCCGATGCTTAAGTCAGTTCGGGTTTCAAAAATAACAGAGGTTCGTCTTAGTGATCTTGATCTTACCTTCAGATTGGAAAAGTAGGGGTATTTATAGGCCTGTTCGGCGATACCTGGCGATACCAATCCAGGCGATGTCAGATGGTGACGTCACAAGCGATACCGACAGATGACGTCATGAGCGATATCATACGGGCTGCCGGGAGCGATAAGCTCGTGGGCCCCTAGGATGGGATGGTGCCGTGCGTGTAGAGCTGCGTGAGTCCCCCCCCCCCCCCCCCCCCCCGCTGATGTTGACCATCCTAGGAATTCTTCTCTGATTCTCGGGCGATATGAAGATATCTTACGGGTCTTATGGGAAATCGTCCTGGTGGGAGCCACAAGGGTGGTAGCACCGTTAGGGTTGTCTTGATTGTTATCATTTTTAGTTAGGGTATTCGAAATTTAGCGGGAGATGGAGAGTGAAGAAGAAAGGGATGGGACAAATCGCGAGGTGAAGAAATAGGTTAGGGTTTTTGGTTGTGAAAATGGAGTGGTAAATCGCGAGGTAGTGAAAGTGTTAGGGTTCAAACGACGTCGTTTCACCTGGTCCTTCAGCGGCATGTCACGCGGTCCAAACGACGGAGCTTACGCTCCCAAGTGGTGAAACTACGTCGTTTCACGCAAAATGAGGGTAGACCCATTTTGCGACCCGGATCCTTACTCGACCCAGTTGATTTCTGCCACGTGGCGTGACACGTCAGCAGTCAGTGACGTGTCGCTTGACGTGGCACGACACGTACGCAAACGGATGTAAAAATTGGATGGCGTTAGGGTGAGGGCTGAAATCCAATAAAATTCTTGAGTGGAAGGATGTAAAACTACTTTTTAAAAAGAAAGGGCTGAAAAAACTCAATCAATTAGACTGCAGGTACTAAATTTGGTTTTTGTCCAAACCCAATTGTTTCTTTCATCTAACAAATAATAACTTCCTTGTACCTTCTCTCATGTGATCTTCGGGGTACATTCCCAAATGAGATGGCAAGCAGATCAAATCTTCAGGATCTTACCTTAGCGTACAATACTGATCTCACTGGCAAATTTCCATCGTCCAATGAGAGTAATTCCCTTTGGTCCTTGGATCTGTACTCTACAAGTTTTTTCATACATTTTGAACCTAATTTATTCAATGCTCTAACATCATTGCAAGTCTTGTTTCCTGGTGGTGCAAGCAGTACTTTTATAGGGTCCTCCTCAAATATAGCACTTTTCGGTAATCTCACTCAACTCTCTGTGTTTTCGCTTCAAGATACCAATTTGGGAGGAGAAATCCCATCATCTTTTGGGAACCTTAATCAACTCGTTACATTGTCTCTTTTCAGCAATCATTTCACGGGTCAAATTCCTGAAAATTTCGGTAACCTCACTCGACTCCTTATGGTGGAGCTCAACAGGAACAATTTGGTTGGTTAGATCCCATTCTTCTTGGGAAGCTATAAAAAAAATTATAAATTGGATCTTTCAGACAATAATTTTATCGGTCAAATTCCTGAAAGTCTAGCTAATCTCACTTGACTTAATCATTTGTTGCTCGGTCATAATCGTTTGATCGGCCCCATCCCAACTTCTCTTTTCAAACTAGTCAACCTAACTTTCCTTGCTCTTTCATCAAATGACAAGCTCGTAGGAGAGCTTCCTTCTTCCATATGCAATCTAAAATCCTTAGAAATTCTTGATTTGTCTAACAACAGCTTAAGAGGTGTAATCCCACACTGTTTGGGAAACTTTAGCATGAATCTCACTGTGTTGCATCTGGGTAACAATCAATTTCAAGGAAGTTTCCCTCCAATATTTCCAGAAGGCAATAGCTTACGGTATCTCAACTTCAACGGCAACAAATTGACAGGAAAAATACCAGCTTCAATCAGCAATTGTGCAAATTTGGAGATTTTAGACTTGGGGAACAACCTTCTCGAGGACACTTTCCCTTATGCATTGCAATATCTCTCACAACTGCAAGTTCTTATTTTAAGATCCAATAAAATTCATGGTATCTTGAAGAGTACTTCAATAGCCTCCACAAACCAATCATTCGCTAAATTATAGATTCTTGATATCTCCAACAACAACTTGGGTGGATCTTTCCGAGCAGACTACTTCCTCAATTTTAGAGCCATGATGAGTGTTGATAAAAAAATGGGTTATATGAGGTCCAATAACTACTTTTACTATTATTCTATAGAAATGGAATGGAAAGGATCTGTGCTTTTATTTGTCAAAATCCACACATCACTCACCATGATAGATTTATCGGGGAACAAGATTTCTGGGTAGATTCCGGAGTCAATCGGGAAGCTTGCATCACTCAAGCAGCTCAATCTGTCTCATAATTTCCTGACAGGTCCTATCCAACCATCCCTGCAAAATTTGACAAATCTGGAAGCTTTAGATCTCTCCTCGAATTCTCTTTCCGGAAGAATCCCTCCTCAATTGGTAGAATTGACTTCCCTTTCGCTCTTAAACCTCTCCCATAACCATCTTGAAGGGTCAGTTCCTATAGGAAAACAATCCAATACCTTCAGCAACGAATCCTACGCGGGAAACTCAGGATTGTGTGGATTTCCCCTCTCGAAGTCCTGTGATAGTAGTGAGATGCAACCACCGCCATCGCCAAATTCCGAAGAAGCAGGAAAAGATTCAGTTCCTAGAGACGGATTTACATGGGAGAGTGTAGTAATGGGATATGGATGTGGAGTAGTTGTTGGTTTAGTAATAGGGTATATTGTGTTTAAAACAGGGAAACCGGCATGGCTTGTCAAGATGGTTGATGGCGGAATAATGCCTCAAAAATCAAAGAAGTCCAAGAAAAATGCTCGCCGGAGAGTATATTAATCGCCGATGAATTTGTATTTAAGTGGCACTTTTTTAAAGTAGGTAGCGCAATGTCTATGATTTGAGTCGTATTTTGCAGGATGTTGTTAGTTGTATGCTATGAAGTACAGATACGGACTCGTACACGAACACAATACAATATAATATGTTGATACAGTAATTTTAAAAAATTTAGGACACGGTTAAAGATATGTCGATTTTATATATTTTACTATTAAAAATCATTTTAGTAGTAATATTTTTGTAGATGTTAATTCAGGTGTAGAAATGCTCTCTTAGTTAAGCACTTAACTAGGTAGATTTGAGTTTATTGTTTGGGTTTCTAAGTTCGTGGAGGATGGCAGAGTTTTAGCAAATTAATAATGCAATTATGCGAATGTCAACGAAAACAACTGAGCGATGAAGCTAAAAGGTGTTGGGCTCTTTGAAAATTAAATAAAAATGAAATCGATATCAGTCTAGTGATCCAGATCAAAGGTTAGCAGATGCGCCATATAAACAAAAGGAAGTATACTCCAAGCCCATGGACTGGTTTCCTGCTTCATAATTTTTTTTTTCTTCAGGAGGTATATAAAAATGTAGATAAAAAAATTCAAACTCTTTATTTTGTTGGAAATATATTGAGCTACAACTAGGGGTGGTAAATTAGGTGTGTTAGGTGGGTATGAGTATGAGTAGATATGTGTAGCATTAAAGGTGGCAAAATGGACAGACGGACGTTCATGGATCAAGCCCGTTTAGTCCAAGAAATAAATAGGACAGACTAGTTCCAGCCCATTTAATAAACGGACGGATCAGACCCGTCCATCTAAATGAGCCGGGTTTAGACGAGTTCCCGTCCGAATAATTTTTTTTGAAATTGTTTTCAAAAAAATTCTACCAACGAACAATTTATGGGTTAAGTCATGAGGTTATGAATGAAACTATGAACATCACCACGAAAATTTCTACCATTACAAAAACATATCAGCGAAAAGTTCATGGGTTGAGTCATGGGGTTTTGAATGAAACCATAAACTCTACCACGAATATTTTCTGCCAATTCAAAAACCTATCAACGAAATGTTCATGGGTTGAATCATGGGGTGATGAAGGAAATCATGTATACCACAACAAATATTTTCTATCATTAAGGTCCATCACACAATCTCATCTAACAACTAAAAATTATTTTAAACTTAAGTATACACACAAAAATATAAAAACAGTATAGATTTACGTAAACCTAGAATCTCTTTCCAGGAAAATGCACCCAGGGGTCCCTATCGTTATTATTTTCATTTTAGTCAGTCCCACTTTTTGAATTTGGTTCAATTGGGTCCTAACCGTTAGCTCCGTTATGCACCTCAGGTCCCGCCGTCTAAATCGACGCTAACGGTCACTGACGGCTATTAACTCCCATTATATTAATTTGTCTGAAAAGTTTGCTGACGTGTGGGACCCACACGCCAGCAAAATCTGAAAATCTTATCCCTTTTGTAATATAATTTTACATTAATAAAATCAAATATTCAGTTTAAATTTTTTTTTAAATCGCTGGGTCCCACATCAAATTAAAATCTAAACCCTCACTCTACCTCACTCTGCCTCACTCTCCATCCCCCATCGTCGTCTCCATTGTTCTTTCTTTTCAACGGAGAACAGAAGCACAGAGGCACAGAGAAATTAGGTTTCCTCTGCCTCACTCTCCATCCATCCCCATCGTCTATCTCTCCCGATTTCCCCTCAGACCAAGAACAGAACCCAAATTTTCCAATTAAAAAACCCTAAATTAAACACTCATGTCTGAAATTTTTGTTTCCTCGTGTCGTACATGGAGGAGGAACACGTAAGTTGGTGATGAAAATTATGAAGGCGTATCTAGAATTTGCGATTGCGGTTGGAAAGCCAAAATGTGGGTTTGTTGGAAGGAGGATAATGTTGGAAGAAGGTTCTACAATTGTCCAAAATATAACTGTAAGTATTTTAGATGGCATGATAGTGAACGATTGTCACAAAGGTCAAAAGAGGTGATTCATATGCTATTAGATAGGGAGGAAAATTTGAAACGTGAAGTTAGGTGCTTGAATGGAAAACTAGATTGTTTACAGCATGTACACATGGAAACAATAGACAAGGTTTCCTGTTTGCAAGACCAATTAGATAGAGTCAAATTGGAGAAGTCAGATGTGTTCTTGAAGGGTGTAAAAGTAGGAATTTTCCTGTGTTTTTTTATAGGTATTGCTAGTTTAATTGTAAGCAAGGTTATTTAATGGTTTTGTAATCGGATGTGTACTTGTAATGGTTAATGAAAATGGAGAAATTTGAGTTGTGCTTAAAGTGTGTAATTGTCTGGATCTTGTTGGATCCTTTTATGTATCTCCCTACTCTAATAATAAAAATAAAAATATGATTAATTCAAATAATTAAGTACATATATTTATGATTTTCTCCTTTCTTAATTATGAATTTGCACATTTAAATTGCAAATAGATACATAATGCTCCAATTGTTCACCAAACAGATACATAATACAAAAGCAATTTTGTTCCTGTTACAATTGTTCACTAAATAGATACATAATGCTCCAATTGTTCAACAACCATCATGCTCCAATTGTTCACCAAACAGATACATAATACGAAATCATGGAAGTGGTTTATGTTTTTTGTTTTTGGAACCCTTTGGTCTTCCCCTCTCTCTTTTCTGTCTGCATAATTATTGGACAAGTAGAAGTTGGCTGCTCAGGTTGTTGAACTGTTGTTGTATTAGAAGTTTCATTGACATTTTCTTGTGGGGGCACACCTTCACTTGTAGGCAAATGACCTCCAAACCATCTAGTAAGTCTACTGGATTGGGTATGCTGGACTAGTGCTATACGACTCCTAGAATCTACTGCAGTTGATGCTTGTCGTGCCTAAAAAAAAGATGCCAACAACTCAGAAAAATAAACACACAAAGATAAACAATCACAGTTAACAAACAACAAACCATGTTCATGCCAGTCGTTGTATCTATGAATGCTTCTATCCCAGCAAATGGCCTGGTTGGTGGGATGCAATCAAATTGGTTTCTTCTCCTTTGCACTGCTTCAATATTAGTATTAGAGTTCTGGGTGCTCAAATTTTCAGATTGTGAACTCTCACCAGTGACACCACCCTATAGCAGTAACATTAGTGTATGTAAAACCAAAAAAATCATCACAGAAATGAGTTCATAGACTTACAGTTGTGTTATTGTGTTTTGAGCAAGTTTTTGATTTGTGTCCCGTCTTGAAGCACAGTGTGCATCTCTGCCTTGAAGATTTGGCTAGTTTTATAGGATTTTTCTGCCTATTTTTTGGCTCCCATACCTCTGGAATCCTACATACTCTACGCCTACCCTTCACTACCTTTCTAGGTGGTGCTATTATGTCTGGTAGCAAAGTCTTACGCCTGAACCTCTCATCATTCACTGGCTTGATAGAGTACTCATAGGATTTCAAGAACATATCTTTGGAATACCAGTGTGCCACAAAATCCTCAACTTTGCATCTCATATGAGAGATCACTGCCACTGCATGTTGACATGGGATTCCTGTTAAATCCCATACTCTACAACTACATTTCCTTTTTTCAAACTTCACAATGTACTTATCCGGCCCTTCGAAAACCTCCCAACCACCATCACCATTAGTAAAAACATGGCAATACACACTAGCATCTTTATGATCCTCTATTTTGGCCCAAATTCTTGGTCCATAATCACCAACAAACGTGCAATTCCCATATATTCTCATCTTTACAAATCTTTTCACAATCAACATTCTTATCTCTTCAAACATTGTCACTATAGATAGATGCCTAGCAGTCGAGATGAAGGCATTGAAGGTCTCACACATGTTATTGTCAACAACGTCTGACATAGAAAGACATTGAAAGAAATTTTTACACCAAAATTTAGGTGTTACCTTGAAGATGTCATCCACTGCATCGGGGTCAAAGTTATACAGCCTCTCTATATTTTCTTCCAAACTGGGTAAATTAGTTGACTTAACAACACTCCAATATAGGCTTGAATACATATCTCCATCACGACCCTTTCTCCACTTGGAGAATAAGTGCCTAGCACACCTTCTAGTCTCTGCTTGAGGCATAAGCACCCTAAATGCATGGATAATTGATTGCCAATACATAACGCAGAAAGATACATTAGTGTTCCATGTGTTGTAAACGAAAATGTGATAATAATATTATGTCCAAAAAAAAAAAAACTTACTAGATGTTGATCCGATTGAAATGTCCATCCCAGTCCTCCTTCTGTGATATGTAAGTCCTTCATCACAATCTAAAGAAACCATATCCAGTTGGAGTTGTTTTCTACATCCACAACTGCCCAAGCCACTGGGAACATTTGATCATTAGCATCTCTACCCACAACAGATAGAAGTTGTTGTCTATATGGCCCCTTCAAAAAA
Source organism: Viola odorata (assembly GCA_963691705.1). Classification (NCBI taxonomy): domain Eukaryota; kingdom Viridiplantae; phylum Streptophyta; class Magnoliopsida; order Malpighiales; family Violaceae; genus Viola; species Viola odorata. The sequence continues at coordinate 58,450,696 of OY829545.1, read as the reverse complement.
CAACCATCTACCCCTAACACTTGTCTGCATCCTGCCAAGAACCCTTTTTTCACTGCATCAAAACAAACATACATTCTTAAAAATACATTCCCTGCAGCTTCAAGGACAACAGTTGACCCAGGGTTGCTATCCTTCAACTCATTAACATAATCCCATATCCTCCTGAACTCCTTCTCCCAATCACCACAAAAGTGTTGAATTATTTGCAGCCTAGCTCTCCTTGCCTGACTTTCAGAAATCTCAATGCCAAGTTCTTCCTTACTGTATGTCTTGATGTCCTTTTGCTTCATTGCAGTAGCATTTGATTTCCTCTCCTTAATGAAGTGAGTTGCAATAAGCTTGTAATTAATTCTGCTGTTTGTGAACACCCTAGGGCACGTATGCTCAGGAATTAAAGTCCTCAACTGCCAATGAGATATATACTTTGGCTTCATGCAATAAGCATACCACTTGCAAGTTTTATCTAAGCACTTGAATCTTATCCTTTGCTTGTCATTCTTTACAAAATCAATCTCTCTGTGCACCTTCAAACTGTGTTCGATCACTGCATCCTTGAACTATTTTCCAGTCAAAAAGATCATCCCAGACTCAAAGTGTGGAATTTCTCTGTAGTTTGTAGTGGGTTTGTAAGCACTTGATATTTTGCTTCTCCTCCTCCCATGCTCTGCTTCACTTCCTGAACTAGTAGACAGAGCACTAGCCTCTGAATCATCTCCTATCTCATCATCTACTTGTTCCTGTCGCAAATCTGGTCTACCTGAACCACCATCTTCATTTCTTGTCCTTCTCACAGCTTCATTAATATCCTCTTCCCTATTCCCTCCCTCATCTTGATCTTGTCCTTGTCCTTGTCCTTCAACACCTCCACTGTTCTCCCCCCTCCCAGTCTTCTTCTTTGCTCTCGCTCCTTTCCTTAATTCCCTGTATTCTTCATCATCTAATAAGTATGGAACATCTACCCAAGTACCAAGACCCCCTTCTACCCCAACGTACTCTTCATCATCTCCACCTTCTTCACTGTTATCTTCATTTGCTCCATCTACTTCTTCAACAACCCTATCTCCACTTCCTAAAATATTCTCCCCATTACCACTCTGTACAACTCTATCTCCTTCAGCCTCCTCCTCACCAGCGTCATCAAACTCATAATTGAAGATTGCAGGGTTATAAAATGAAGAATATGGCCCAGCATTTTCATTTATGTGTCTAGTAAACCCCAATGACTTAACTCCCCCCTCAATATTAAAAGTACTGACATCTACTAACTCTACTGTGTCAATACTAAAGTAAGTAGCATGTATTGCGCCTGGAAAGTGTAGCAAGTCACACGGTAAAATTCTATGTTTACCTTCAATAAATAAAGGCTGACTTTCATCATGGTCTACATATAAATCCACCGAACCCTTCTCTGTTGCTAATTGCACAAACATTCCAAATGAAATTTCGCATTGTAGCAGAATCAAGTCCATATCCATATCAATAATGTCTTTATCCCATTGTTTGTAAAATAACAGTTTACCCACATTGTTTACTTTCATCCTACCTAGAATCCATATTAATAACTCATAAGACAATGATTGTTTCCCACACTTCCACTCAACAACAGTCGCGTTTTCATACCTATACGGATTAAACCTAAATTTACACCCACGTAAAACCGCAAAATAACATCCATGGCCTACCAAGCAAAACCAAACAATATAATTCAACGCATTGTCTTTAAACACATTGATAACAAACAAAAATGAAAGAACAACACAACAGGCAACTGCAAGGCTGCAAACAAAGGTTTTAAAATACATACCTTTTGGAATCTCAATGTCGTTGTCGTCCTACATCCTTCTCTTTAACAAACACCTTATACAACTCGCACACCACACGATACAACAACGCGTGCCTCCAATTTCAAGGCGTCGACAAATGCAGAACCGCACTTGCAGTAAATCGTCGGTGTTTTTGCTTTCTTCTAACAGTGGTAACAGTTGAAACCTAATTTCTCTGTGCCTCTGTGCTTCTGTTCTCCGTTGAAAAGAAAGAACAATGGAGACAACGATGGAGGATGTAGAGTAAGGCAGAATGAGGGTTTACATTTTAATTTGATGTGGGACCCAGCGATTTTAAAAAAAAATTAAACAGAATATTTGATTTTATTAATGTAAAATTATATTACAAAAGGGATAATATTTTTAGATTTTGTTGGCGTGTGGGTCCCATACGTCAGTAAACTTTTCAGACAAATTAATATAATAATGGGAGTTAACGGCCGTCAGTGACCGTTAGCGTCAATTTAGACGGCGGGACCTGGGGTGCATAACGGAGCTAATGGTTAGGACCCAATTGAACCAAATTTGAAAAGTGGGACTGACTAAAATGAAAATAATAACGACAGGGACCCCTGGGTGCCTTTTCCCATCTCTTTCCCATATTGTGTCATGTCATATCGTTGATGGAATTAGAACTTCCCTCATCATTCTCTTCATGTTCCATTGTCAACAGATTCCAAGGAAGCTCCTCAAATAATTTGCTTTGTATTTCCATATCTATGCATATAAACGACAAAGCAAATGTAACAAAAAGACAACTATATAATGTTTAAACCAAATAAGTAAATTTTAGGTAATTTACCTTCCGACCCATATATCCAATCTCTAGTACAAACCAACGCTTCAATAGTTTCCAGTTAAGCACACTTCGATATTGGTCGAGCACTCTTCCACCCGCGCTAAATGCAGTCTCAGAAGCTACAGTTGAAATTGGTATGCTAAAAATATCACGCGCCATCGAAGCAACATGAGGATATCGAAATTGACTAGCTTTCCAAAAAGCTAAAATATCCAAGCTTATTTTTCTATCCATATTTGATTCATCCAAATACTGCTAAAGCTCGGATCTTTGTAAGACTCCTCCTACTTCATAATCAAATTCCTATAAAAAGAAAAACACAATTGCTCACAAACATTGAAATTTAAATTGTTAAATGTAACTATCTAAATAAATGCAAACATTTTAAACCAAAATAACATACCAACAATACGTTACGAGTCTCCCTAGAAAAAGAGACCTCCATTGCATGAGAAGATTGAAAAGTGTCTTGATGTTCAAATCTATGTACTACTTGAGAAGATGCACTTGAAGATGATGTCGATACTAAAGACGAACTTGCATTTCCATTGAAGAGTGAGAACAACTTCTCTTTCAACTCCATAATTCTTATCACCCATCACTTTCACCATAAATTTTTAGTAGCACCATTCGACAAACCTATCACTAAGACCTCACTAAAATCTACCCAGTATTTCTCAAACTTTCCATGCATTGATCCTGTCATTGCTCTCATAAACTCATCACTACTTTTCATTGCTTCACACAAGGTTAAGTAAGCTGAAAATACACCAAGAAAGTACAAATTTGCAGTAGGGACCCCGAGAACACACAAATTATGTCATAGAAAATACCTAAAAACTTGCACATCTTTTCTATATTATCCCATTCACTTGCAGATGGACAATGCTTCTAATTTTAATCACTCAAAGTAAAGTGCGTCAAAGCAACACCACAATAAAGAACATTATCCAACATCTTATAAGTTGAATTCCAACAAGTGAGAACATCTTGTGGTAAACCTCTTTTAGCATCAAGAGAGCTATGGCCAACACACTCTAAGAATCTTTGCTTTCTAGTTTGGGATCTTATCGCACCTGCGCGAGCGGATCTTGATGACTAAAAAGTAAAAAAGAGAGTGAATCGTCTCTCTCGTTTGATACAATGGTGAAGTCGCCACCCTATTATTTCTAAGGTTTAGAGAAACCTAAAGTCTAGAAGAAAAGGAAAGAAAATAAAATAAAAAACTAAGGCATAAAAAAGAAAGGGTTTTAACCCGAGAAATATGGTTCGAGGTCGATTTATGGACTCAGGAAGATTTTAGGCACCCGAGTCTCATCCTAAAAAGGTTACCGGGAAAAAGAGGCGTTTAAAGATCATATTGAAAAAATAAGTAATTGGGCCCTCAGGGAGAATCGCCGCTTTAGCTCTTACATTGGTTGGATTGATTTTATCCTAATCATTTACCGAGTGATTAAAAGAAAGTAAACATTTTAATCTCTAAGAAAATAAAAAGGTTGGTTGCATTCCTATTAGGGCAAAAACCAAATTTAGTACATGCAGTCTAATTGATTGAGTTTTTTCAGCCCTCTGTTTTTAAAAAGTAGTTTTACATCCTTCCACTCCAAAATTATGTTGGATTTCAGCCCTCACCCTAACGCCATCCAATTTTTTCGTCCGTTTGCGTACGTGTCGTGCCATGTCAAGCGACACATCACTGACTGCTGACGTGTCACGCCACGTCATTCTTTTTTTCTTTTCTTTTCTTTCTTTTTTTCTTTTCTTTCTTTCCTTTTCTTCCGGTACCATGCATGCTTTTGTTTCTTGTTAACAAGGATGTCGTTGGTGATCCTACCTGGATTTCTAGATCAGCAACAACATACTACTTCAAGAGCCTATCACCAAATGCACGGGAGACGGCAAGAACACCACCAACCCTCCAAGTGCTTGCCATAACCATTTCAGTTAAAGAAAAATGGCAAGAAATTTATCACCAGTGAGGTTTTAGGAAATAGATAAAAGGACAACAGAAGGAACTCATTACCTGCCCACATCACAAATCCTCCAGCATCCTCAATCCGTTGTCGCTCATCAGTTTGGTCTAGCTTGTGGTCTCGAGAAACAGCAATAGCTGCAAAAATGACAAAATGATGCTTTGATACTAAATAATAAATGTGAATATGATCTTCATAAAAAGTAAAGTTGAGTTAATGTGCCATACCCATGCCACCTCGGCATATGACAGCTCTGGAATCTCCGGTCATGCATGGTATTAGAAGTGAGCATGCATGGTACCGGTTATGCATGGTACCGGAAGAAAAGGAAAGAAAAAAGAATGACGTGGCGTGACACGTCAACAGTCAGTGACGTGTCGCTTGATGACGTGGCACGACACGTACGCAAACGGACAAAAAAATTGGATGGCGCTAGGGTGAGGGCTGAAATCCAACATTATTCTGGAGTGGAAGGATGTAAAACTACTTTTTAAAAACAGAGGGCTGAAAAAACTCAATCAATTAGACTGCAGGTACTAAATTTAGTTTTTTCCCTTCCTATTAAGTTTCGTCAAGTTTTTAATTAGTCTGATTATATATTGAAAAAAAGAAAGAAAAAGAGTACAGAAAAAAAGAAAAAGAACAGCAGCGACTCTAGAAAGACTTGGAAACGAAGCCAGCGCTTGATGCTTAAACCCTCTCTTGCCTGAAACAACTCTTTTCAAATTCTATCGACTGCAATACCAATCAAACATGGAAATTGATTCCAAGCAATACCAATTGAGCTGCCATCTCCGCGGCCACCAAGACGATGTAAGAAATATATCCCATCTCACTCACTCGCTCACTCGAGCTATCTTATTTTCTCAATTTCTGCGCTCAGCTTATTGAAAACTCTATAATTTGCTCAATTTTAGGTCCGCGGCATATGTGTGTGCGGTAATGCTGGGTTTGCCACCTCGTCCCGTGACCGAACCGTGTGAGGTTTTGGTCTTTGGAATCATCGGAGGAGAAGAAGCAAAGTTTCCACAATCTTCCTTGATGAGTCCCCATCTGAAAGCTCACAATATTTGAATTTGAGTTTAATTGGGTACTGATAATATTTGATTAGGGGTGTGCCCATTTAGGTAATTGTGATCGCTGATCCTTGTCCCTTAAGTCTGCTCAGTGCCACTTGCAATGCGCCAGAGGAGGTTTCTGGCGTAAACTCTCCGACGGTCAAGTCAGTATGCTGAGCCAGTAGTAAAAAGCCTAAGGACAATCACTGCTGGTATGCGTGTGTGTGTGTACGTGTGTATTACCTTGCCATTTATAAGCCATACCCGACGACCGTTACAATGGCATCAATGTAGCAATTAACACCATTAAAGGGGAACAATAACTCAGTCTGCAACGTGCGTGACGGTCCACAACTGACCGTTACGAGCCAGTAACTGAAGCCATTATGTCAACCGGTACTTAGTTACCGTTATCCCCTTCTGACAATCTTATGAGTACCCAGTAGCTCTGTCTACCGGTATCATTGTGGCTTGGTACCGTTAACCTTGCGACCACCCGGTACACCAGTCTACTGATACCTGGCATCAACTTATCTTGACTGCGCTTACGTGGCCATTCAACCAGTCAATACTCCGAATCAAAAGACCCTTTCACCCTTGGGATTTATCTATGTATTATCAGAAGCCCAAACGAAAACGAGCCCGAGTTTTCACCAAGGGCTATCTATTCCCTAACCTCCGAATCACTGTACTCTGAACTTCCAGATTTGACATTTAAGCCTATCGTAAACATAATACCGTATGCCCACTTTTTACGTTTCCCGTTTGGCACTAGTACCGGGTTTGCAGCTTTTCAACTTCGTCAAAGTTCCCGCCAAAACCCAAAAGTCAAACGTAATGATGACTTTCCTCAGTCGATGATGTGGCTCGCTTTTATCTGCATAACGTTCTATACGCCGTTTCACGATTCCTCTTCCCAATACGATGATTCATCATTCAAATCAATCCAAAGGTCGCATCCCCCTGATTTGATCACAATTGTTTCCCTCTTTCCATAAAAAACAATCTTTCCTCATTTTAATTTCTTTTTACCTTCCTCCAACTACAAAACCCTAAGTTGCAATTTGCTCTTCTCCAAGGATTTCCTCGCCGTGTCGCCGCTTCTCCTACAACTTTAAGGTAGACCATCCCCTCATTTCTTCCTCTTTACTCTCCTTTTCACCCATGGCTAGCCGTACGCGCTCCATTGCTCAGGCTGTGGAAAAAATGGATCTCATCCCCTCCGTTATTACCAAAGAGACGACCTTAGCTGCCATCCTTAAAAGCCTGAAAGTTCAGATCCCTAACGGCTGCCACACCTACGTTGCCGGTCCCGACCTTAGGATGACCAGCGTGATGTCGAGTACCCGCCGTATAGTGTATACTAAAATGTTTTCATACGGGTTCTACCTTCCCGTTGAAAAAATGGTGGAAGACCTCTTGAAATACAGCCAACTTAACCCAGTTCAGATAACTCCACCCTCTTGGAGCTGTATTTATGCTTTCATCCGGATCTGCAGAATCTATGGGGTCGAACCTTCTCTTCGACTCTTCCGTCACTTCTTTGCCATGCATTGCCGCAAAGGAGTGATCGGCTTTAGCCCCAGATGGTTCACAGATGCAATTTTCCCCTTCCTCCGAAACTTCCAAAAGATCGAAGACTCAGTCAAAGGATGGAAAGAAAACTTTTTTGTTCTCGAATTCAATGAAACCATTTGGAGACCCGATTTTAATTTTACTATTGTCGAGAATGACTGGAGACTCCCCGGCAACCTTGATGAAGGTGACAAAGAGAATATTGCCAAGCTTGTTGTCGTACAAACTCCGTTCCACGTGAAAAAACTGGCTACCGGTGTCCCTCTCAAAGACTGCCGCGAGGGTGAGCCCCAGGATTTCTTTCTATTATACTACTTTTTCTGACCCTTATATTTTCTTTTGTGTTTTCTTGCAGACATTCCCCCAGGCTGGAAACCAATGTGCATGAGACGACGAGAAAAGACCAGAGCTGCTGCACAACCTCGCGATCCGAAAAGAAGGCGAACCGGATCAACCAGATCTGGGAGGATCACCGTTATCATCCCTCGTCCATCACCCCAAGTTACCTCAGCCTCTAACGACCCCATCGATACTGACATCGATCAGGTTTCTGATAGAGACATTGCTGAAGTTATCGATCCGTTAGTAGCTAAGGAAATTGCAGCCAACACTGACCAGTCAATTCCCCCACTCGTCGTTACCGTTGAAGACTGCTCGACTGAAGACGAGATGCCTCTTCAATCATGCGTTGGCTTCGCCAAAACTGCTAAGAGGAAACTAGCAAAGGAAGGTCCTTCCAGAAAGAAACGAAGGCCTCATGTTTCCGGAGAAGATCATCTTCCTAAGGATGCAGAAATAGTCAATCTCCACCCTTCTTCTCCCCGTGTGCCAGAACCGGAAACTACTCCTTCTATCAACGCTCCTTTGGAACCTCCTCCGGATACTTCTACCACCCTTCTAGACAATACTCCTCTAGATGTGACTCGTGAAGATCCTCCTCCTTCTTCTCTAACTCCAGCAGCTGCCACCGTTAGCGCCCCCGACAATGCCACAACAATCATGTCAGCATCCTCCACCAACCTCTCCGTAAACGGCGTTCGAAGAAATCAGCGCCTTCTGACAGTAACTTGGGTGACCGCATTCTCGGGCTCCGTCCCGGTACCTCTGCTCCTCAATTCTCCATAGACGATTTCAGGGTACCTCCCACTCCCGATCTCCATGTTACCGTCTGTGACCCTCAGTCTCCTGACATTCCTTTGGGCAAGATAGATTTGCTGAATTTTACCCAGAACAGCTGCCTTGCTCTCGGGGTGCCAGATCCCAGCTACAGGGACATCCAAATGGGCCGATTGATGTCAGAAATGATGACCTGCGAGACGGATAGGGCCAACTACTAAAAAGCTCCTTTCAGCGCTCAACTGGATTACTTCCGTAGCACTTCTTATACCATGATGGCCACTGCCCAATACCTGTATGAGATAGTCGCCAGTCGGAACAATAACCAAGTGGACTATCTTGACCACATGCATGCGGACGTTACCTCCCTAAGGGAAAAACTCTCTAAAGCTACCGATCTTCAGCAAAAAGCAAACCAGACCATCAGCCAACTCATGACAGAACTAGAAGAATCGAAGAAAAGAGAAGAGACCCTGGCCACTTCTATCCAAGAGCTGACTGATGACATCACCCTAAAGAATGAAATGGTAACTACCTTGCAGGAATAACTCACCCTCCAAAAAGAATCTATGGAGCGGGAACTGGATCTACGATGGCAAGACTTGTTTGCTCTTCAGAAGGATGTAGCCGAAAAATAGGTGCTCTTGGATGCTGTCCCTACCCGTATAGAGAATTGGAGAAATGCCACCACTCGCGTTGTCATTACCGGTTGCGTGGATTACTATGGGCCTAAAAACTTTGATGCTATCAGGGCTGGGGAATTTGCCGACACCAGGTGCCAGGCACTCACAGAAGAAATAGTCAACGCTCCTTCCGACGACGAGGACGACTTAGGAGACATTGATGATGCATAAGACGACGTCGAGGTAGGCAACGATGATGAAGATTATGACGGCACGGAGGTTGAAACGGAGGTTGGTCCCGTTGAAGGTGCCGAAACTGCTGATGGCACCGGTAACCCCAATGCAAATGACTGTGCCATGGACGAAGACCAACAGCCTCCCCAGACTTCTAGATTTTATTTTACTTCTCTAGTTTTCAGGCGGATTTTTTGTAGCTACTTATGCTATCGAATGTATTAAACTTTAACTTTATTATAACTTTGCGCCGTTATTCATCCTGTTTTCCTTCCGTTCTGATTATACTTTAATCTCTTCTAACATAATTTCCCTTAAATTTCTTTTAAACCGAAATACTTGTGCCCACTATAGAGTACTGTTCATCCGTTCTGCAAAACTCTTCTTTCTGTTTGCCAATTTGCACCACCTATCAAAACAGAAAAAAGAAACAAATTCTTTCTTTCCGTCTGTAAAACTCCGTTTGCACAACCTATAAAAACATAAAGAAACAAAACTCTTTCTTTCTGTTTGCAAACTCCGTTCGCACAATCATCACTACCATATAGTCATCTTAACAAAGATGAGGATGGATCCTCATGCGGCTTTTAAAATGGACCATGTTACCGTCTTCTCAAAAGACCGGTACCACCCCCAAGTAAAATGGACCATGTCACCGTCTTCTCAAAAGACCGGTAACACCCCCAAGTACCGTCACTACCATGCACTCATCTTAACAAAGATGAAGATGGATCCTCATGAGGCTTTTTTATTTAAAATGGGCCATGTTACCCCCAAGTAAAATGGACCATGTCACCGTCTTCTCAAAAGACCGGTAACACCCCCAAGTACCGTCACTACCATGCACTCATCTTAACAAAGATGAAGATAGATCCTCATGAGGCTTTTTTATTTTAAAATGGACCATGTTACCGTCTTCTCAAAAGACCGGTAACACCCCCAAGTAAAATGGACCATGTCACCGTCTTCTCAAAAGACCGGTAACACCCCCAAGTACCGTCACTACCATGCACTCATCTTAACAAAGATAAAGATGGATCCTCATGAGGCTTTTTTATTTTAAAATGGACCATGTTACCGTCTTCTCAAAAGACCAGTAACACCCCCAAGTAAAATGGACCATGTCACCGTCTTCTCAAAAGACCGGTAACACCCCTAAGTACCGTCACTACCATGCACTCATCTTAACAAAGATGAAGATGGATCCTCATGAGACTTTTTTATTTTAAAATGGACCATGTTACCGTCTTCTCAAAAGACCGGTAACACCCCCAAGTAAAATGGACCATGTCACCGTCTTCTCAAAAGACCAGTAACACCCCAAGTACCGTCACTACCATGCACTCATCTTAACAAAGATGAAGATGGATCCTCATGAGGCTTTTTTATTTTAAAATGGACCATGTTACCGTCTTCTCAAAAGACCGATAACACCCCTAAGTAAAATGGACCATGTCACCGTCTTCTCAAAAGACCGGTAATACCCCCAAGTACCGTCACTACCAAGCACTCATCTTAAAAAAGATGAAGATGGATCCTCATGAGGCTTTTTTAACCTATTACCGTCTTCTCAAAAGACCGGTAATAACGCGAGGTTCCTTCATTGGCCTGCAACCATTCTATGAGACAGATCCTAGCAGCATCACTGCGTACTACCTCCTATCCTGCACAAAATAAATAACTCGCATACACGCATATTTTTTAACGTGGTTCAGCCAAAAATGCCTACGTCCATGGTGTTACTTATTTATTCAGAAAGTACAAACAACACATCCACCCTTGGATGATACAATTTTAAATTAACAATGTTCCAGGAGTTGGGTAACGGGGTACCATCCTTTTCTTCAAGATGATATGTGCCCCTACCGACAACTCGCGTAACCCGATACGGCCCATCCCAATTAGGACTTAACTTTCTCATCTCGTGTCCTGCGACTTGTCTGTTGCGCAGAACCAGATCACCCACCTTTAGCAACCGCTCCTTAACTTTTCGGTTGTGATATTTCGCCATCTTGCGCTTATAATGCAGGTTCTTCAGGAACGCCTGCTCACAAAGTTCCGGTAACAAATCAAGTTGTGCTTGTAGTAATTCCTGATTTCGTTCCTCCTCAAAATGCTCTACCCGCAAACTGATGACCCCCAATTCTACCGGAGTCACTGCCTCGGTTTCATAGGTCAACGCAAATGGTGTCTCTCCTGTGCTCATTTTCTCTGTCATCTGGTAAGCCCACATAACATTTGGCAACTCATCCACCCACTTTCTACGAGCGCCTTCCAAGTTCTTCTTGATTCCACTCAAGATTGTTCGATTTGTTACTTCTGTTTGACCGTTTGTCTGCGGGTGTGCCACCGACGTAAACCTCTACTCAATGGCCAATGACTGACATTTTTCCTGAAAATATCTACTTTTGAACTGAGTCCCGTTATAACTGATTAAGATTTGGGGAATGCCAAACCGATAAATGACTTGAGTCAAAAAGAAGCGCCACGCCATTTCAGTCGTTATCCTTGCTAACGGCCTTGCCTCTGCCCACTTAGTGAAGTAGTCTACCGCAACTATCACGTATTCCAACTGAGATCGAGACTTTAGAAACGGTCCCAAAATATCAATTCCCCACTGAGCAAACGGGCATGGACTGATTAAAGTCGTTATGTCTGCTGCTGGCTGTCTTGGAATTCTTGCAAACTCCTGGCATTTTTTACATGTGCGCACAAATTGGTCACAATCTCCTCTTATCGTAGGCCAATAAAACCCCAGTCTTAAAAACTGTGCTGCCATGGTTCCTCCTGACACGTGCATCCCACAAATGCCCTCATGAATCTCCCTCAGCACGTACTGTCCTTCTATCTCAGAGATACACTTCGCCGCTGGATGAGAAAAATAACGACGAATAAGCTCACTATCATACAGAGAACATCTATCTGCCCACTTCAAGATTTTCTTCGCTTCTTTTTTATCCTTCGGTAGCCTACCATGCTTAAGGTAATCCATGACCGGTACCCGCCAGTCGCTTTCACCCATTGCAACGCACAAGGAAAACTGTTCTTCCATGAACGAGGGCGTCAATATTTCCTCTACCAAGACATCTTTTGGCATGACTGCTACCGGATCAGCAGCTAACTTTGCAATCTCGTCTGCCTCTGAATTCTCCTCTCGCGGGACACACTCGATGTCGACATGTATCCCTCTCTCCTTGACTGTTGTCAACTCTTTCTGCACATTTTCTAAGTACCGGATCATCATGGGATTTTTAGCCTGAGAAACACTGTTAACCTAGTCAGCTATCAGCTTAGAATCCCCATGGATCCTCAAACGGAGGTCACTAATTTCCCCATGATCATGCACTCCCTTGGTACTCAACTCCTTCCCAATGCGCAATCCCGTTAGCAACGCCTCATACTCAGTTGCGTTGTTAGACAGTGGCTTCAAAATTCGCAGGGCATATCTCATCTTAAGTCCATCTGGCCCAGCGATGATAATGCCCGCTCCTACTAACTCCTGATTTTTCGCCCCATTGACGTGAATTGTCCATGTGTCTCCATACAGTTCCGGTTGCGGTAGGGAGTTGTCAGTAGTCACCCCTTCCTCCATCAAAGGTGTTTCCAGAAATGTGCATTCGGCCACAAAATCAGCTAAAGTCTGAGCCTTAATGGATGGCCGTGTTTGGTAGCGCAACCCATACTGCTCCAACTCGAAAGCCCAAATCACCATCCTACCGGATATTTCTGGCTTTTTTAATATCCGCTTCAAAGGTATGTTTGTCAACACAATGACCAAATATGCTTGAAAGTACCGGTTCATTTTTCTGGTTGCCTGTACCAAAGCATAAGCTACCTTCTCTATTCGGTCGTACCTCAACTCGGCGTCTTTCAGAATTCTACTTACGAAGCAAACGGGTCGATGGATTCCACCATCATCCTGTACCAGTACCGCGCTTACGACCTCCTCGGCTACTCCCAAATATAAATACAGAGTATCCCCTTCTTTCTGCCACGTGAGCAGTAAATCTGATGCTAGATACTCCTTTAAGTCCACGAAGGCTTTCTCGCACTCCTCCGTCCAACCAAACGGGGCTTTCTTTCTATCAGTTTAAAGAAAGGCAAGCACCTCTCGCCTTGCTTGGAAATAAATCGACTCAACGCGATAATCCTCCCGGTAAGCCTCTGCACTTCCTTTATATTGCAAGGCGATATCATATCTTGAACCGCGCGTAATTTTGAAGGGTTTGGCTGGATACCCTTCTGGCTAACCACATAGCCCAGAAATTTACCCGTTTGAAATGCGAACATGCACTTCTTCGGATTAACTTTCATTCCATACCTGTTCATGACCTCGAATGCTTCTTGCAAATCTTACAGGTGTGCTTTGAAACTCTTACTCTTTATTAACATGTCATCGACATATACCTCCATGTTCCTCCCAATTTGCGCTTCAAAAATCTTGTTAGCTGTTCTCTGAAAAGTTGCACCAGCATTCTTCAACCCAAAAGGCATGGTTGTATAACAATAAGTCGCTTTCGGGGTTATGAAAGTTATTTTCTCTTCGTCCTCCAGCGCCATTGGAATCTGGTGGTAACCGGAATTGGCGTCTAGCGAACTTAAGTACTCATATCCCACCGTTTGGTCTACCAATTGCTCAATCCGAGGAAGGGGATAGCAATCTTTTGGGCATGCCTCATTCAAGTTTGTAAAGTCAATACACATTCTCCACTCCCCGTTAGGCTTAGGTACAATTACCGGACTGGCCAACCAAGGAGGATACTGGACTTCTCTTATGAAGCCTGCCTCGAGGAGTTTGGTCACCTCCTTCTCGATGGCGTCCGCCTTTTCTTTCGAGAAAGACCGCCGTTTCTGCTGCACTGGTTTCGCTGTTGGGTCTACATTCAAACAGTGCTCGGCCGTTTCTCTAGGAATGCTCGGCATATCCGCCGATGTCCATGCAAAGTTCCCAGTACATTTCCCCAATAGTTGTACTAACTGTGATTGCTCCTCTGGCGTTAGTTTTTCACTAACCAGAAAATGACCACCCTGTATCCCTTCCATGGGTACCGGTACCATTTTCTCTACCGGCTGGGCCCTTCTCTCATCTGGTTGGTCAAACGGATCTGAGGCTACACAAACATAGCGATCAGTGGCCCCACTAGTCATGACGAGATAACACTCTGTGGCCAACCTCTGATCTCCCCTGATAGTGACAACTCCATCCCATGAAGGATACTTCAGCTTCATATGTCGTTGGGATATGATCGCCCCAAAAGCATTGAGAAATGGCCGACCCAAAATCCCATTGTACGGTAGATTGAGATCTACTATCATGAATAACTGCTCCACAGTCCTCATTCCCGTGTCCTCCAAAAAGAATATAGAAAAATACGTTACCCCTACTACAGGAATAGGAATCCCGTCCACCCCTATGATGGGCTTAGGGCACGATATCAACTCAGATTCAGGACAGCCCATCACCCGGTATGCCTTGTATGACAAAAGGTTGACGGCGCTACCGTTATCAACCAAAGTCCTAGCTACACAGTAGCCCCCTACGACCATTTTCGTGACCATAGCATCATTTTGAGGGTATATGACCCCCATTTCATCTTCTTCTGAGAACGAAATCACCATGCGATCTAGCACGTCGAAACCCATACCTTCTTTCAGAGATTCCCCTCTCTTCCTTTTTTCTCCCACCAAGGATTCCTCATCCCCTTTTGTCATAGTACTAGTGGATCCTTTTACGCTCTCAGCTCCTCCCGCTATTAAAGAGATTAACGGGAAAACTCCCATGACTGTCGCAGCGATCTCCTTAGCTTTATCCTTTCGTCTGTCAATGACGGGAATTTCTGTGGTTTCCCTATTAGTTGCCTCCTCACGATTTGCTTCCTGTCGCGACTCAGTTCCCTGACGACGACCTTGGATTGCAGTTTCTCCCCAATAGCCATCTTCCGTTAGTCTTTCAATCGCCAACTTCAACACTTGGCATCGCTTAGTGTCATGCCCATTTGCTTTGTGGAAACGGCAATAATGATCCTTCCGTCTTCCCAAGTCCATTCCTGGTCTATGAATTGGGTACTTGATTGGCAATCCTTTCCACTCAATGATAGCTAGTATCTCAGCCCTAGGTAGCAACAATGACGAAGATCCCCGCTCCGCTTTGCCCCCTGCCTTCTTTGAGGAGTACTCTCTACGAGTCTTCTCCTCATTCTTTTTTACCGGAGGTGACACTTCCCGTTCCCGTTTCTTCCTTTGGTAATCAGCTTCTTCCATCCTGGCGAAATTGCTCGCCCGGATGCGTAAAAGATCTAACGTTGCCGGGGGATCAACCAATAGTGTATCTTCCAACTTGCCGTAACTACAGTTCCTCTTCATTGCTTCTACCGCGATTTCCATGGTGACATCCGTCATCACAGCCAACCGCTCCAAGTAAGCCTTCAGAGATTCCCCTTTCTTCCTCCTTATATCAAATAAATTCGTCGAAGATTTCTTAAGGGGAATCGAGGTACTAAATCGACTACGGAATTATTCTTTTAAGGTGGCAAAAGTGTCTATGGATCCAGCTGCTAATCCTTCAAATCATTTCCTGGCTACTCCAGTGAGTGTGAGGACGAAAAGCTGACACAAAGCTTCGTCTCTTCGCGTTTGAATCTTCACAAAATCTTTCACTCTGCTAAGGTGAGTAACGGGATCCCTTGTCCCATCATACTGCTCCGTGGGCAGTTTAATCCTTTGGCTAACTTGATGTTGTCGAACCCTGTGGCTCAATGGATGCCTAGGATCATCATTCTTCTCCCTCCGTCGAGCCGAGGTGGCTGATGGAGAACCTCGACGTGGTTCACTCTCATGCTTACTGCGCGGACCTCTCACGGAATAATTTTCGGGTGGCGACCTATCCCGACTCCGCCTATTTTCTGACTCCCTAGCCCTTCAATGGGATCGCCCTCTTGCCAAACTATGTTCAACTTCCTGGTCATCTTTCCTTTCGAAATTTTCCATGTGTCCTTCCTCCCTTCTTGGAACCACTTCCGACCGCACCCTCTGATAGACAGGCTGGCTCCTTCCCATTTTAGGAGCAAATGGTGGCGGTGGCGGAAGAGGTTGCGACACCTGAGGCAGCGAGGCGAATGGATTCAGAGTGACTTGTGGTGTTGAGAAATTCGGCAATGGGTGTGAATATGTCCTTGGCTGCCCCGCTAGGTTTGATAACAGCAACATCATCTCATCCATTCTCTGGTGCAACACGGCTATAGAACCTTCCGTTGCCGATACCGGGCTCCTAGAGACGCTTGACCCAGGCAACAGGGAGTTTGATATATTCGTGTTGTTTCCTGGTGTTTGGAGAAAATCCAAATGCCTGTAAAGTGGCTGATTGCCGCCCATACTGGGCAAAGCTAACGACTGCGTCAGCCCAGGAATTTCCTGACCAGAAATGATAGGAGAGGTGGTGATTCTAGAAACTTGAGGTTCTAAAGTCATTTCGAGCAAGTGCTAGGAAATTCCGTCGGTATGTGTGAAGGAGAGTTTGGATGATCAAGGTCTTCTCACTCAATGATCCAATGCTCTCAATGAAAGCACCAAATGATAATATTTGATTAGGGGTGTGCCCTTTTAGGTAATTGTGATCGCTAATCCTTCTCCCTTAAGTCTGCTCAGTGCCACCTGCAATGCGCTGGAGGAGGTCTCCGGCGTAAACTCTCCGACGGTCAAGTCAGTATGTTGAGCCAGTAGTAAAAAGCCTAAGGACAATCATTGTTGTATGCGTGTGTGTGTACGTGTGTATTACCTTGCCTTACTTTTCCATTTATAAGCCATACCCGATGACTGTTACAATGGCATCAATGTAGCAATTAACACCATTAAAGGGGAACAATAACTCAGTCTGCAACGTGCGTGACGGTCAACAACTGACAGTTACGAGCCAGTAACTGAAGCCATTATGTCAACCGGTACTTAGTTACCGTTATCCCCTTCTGACAATCTTATGAGTACCCGGTAGCTCTGTCTACCGGCATCATTGTGGCTTGGTACCGTTAACCTTGCGACCACCCGGTACACCAGTCTACGGATACCTGGCATCAACTTATCTTGACTGCGCTTACGTGGCCATTCAACCAGTCAATACTCCGAATCAAAAGACCCTTTCACCCTTGGGATTTATCTATGTATTATCAGGTACTCACCTCCAAACTCCACATATTTTGGTTTAGATGGATATTTACCATTTTTTACCCATTTAAAAATTAAACTAATCCATTTAATATTCATACTTGATAATAATGGAAACCGGGTGAGGGTTTATTTGTAATATTGTACCTGGACCAGACCGGGTTCGATTCTCATTACTCTGTGTACGGCCGATTCATTGGTCCTTCTTGTTCAGTTCGATGGTACCTGAAAAGTGCGTCGGGGGGTTGCCCCAGCGTATACACTCCGACGATCAAGTCAGTCGGCAGTCATTATGAGTATATATCGAATATACTATTCGCACCTACCTTAAGGTACATACGATGATGCCATTATAATTAATATGGTCATAATTACTGTTCACTGTCATAATAGTGAATAAAAGGTTGATACATACCTGCATGTAGTTACCTGTTAGTATGCTTGCTCTCAATAGCATGTGTACATACCATTACTGTGTTGTATGCTTGCTACCGATAGCCTGTGTGCATGCCGTTACTGTACCCTCCGGTAGCATGTGTGCATGCCGTTACTATACCAAGCCGGTAGCTGCCAAGTCACTTGCATGTCGTTTGCCTTGTTGTGACCCGTTACTTGCATTACCCGTTATTCATGTTGTTTGCCTTATATGCCCGGTACCATGCATGACCGGTACCAAGTTGTCCTTGCTAAGCCGTTTCTTGTTAACATGCTCCCGTTTCTTGTTAGCAAGGATGTCGTAGGCTTCCTTTACATGGCCAAGCCCATTTTGGCTATCTTGAGCCCATTTGGTTGCTCCTTTTGCTAGTGCTGGTGGGCTATCATTGGTGGGCTGCCACCACAGTGGCCATTACTTGCATTCATAGAGCAACCGTTTGCCTTGCATTCCGTTACTTGTATGCATACCGTTTCATGTGTCAGTACCAACAATTACTTTGTTGTCGTAATCTCCTTTCATGCGCATTGTTATCGTGGAAACATGAAGATCATGGCTTTATTAAAAATCAACACCAGAAAATTCTAGTAAAAGGGATAAAAATCAACACCAGAAAATTCTAGTAAAAGGGAGAGTGGTGTGCACTAGAAAAATCTAGAGAAAACCTATACTAGAAAAATCTAGATAAAACCTACACTAGAATTATCTAGATAAAAGAAAGAAAGGAAAAAAATAATAAATAAATGAAAAAGTAAGTCGGTGGTGCCTATATAAATAGGCAACCACCTTGCACCAAGTGTGCAGCAGAGTGAAGAAACAAAGAAAAGAAAAAGAGAGAGTGCGTGAGAAAGGGAGAGGAGAAATGAGGAGAAATTCAATTTCTCAAGTGAGGAGATATTGAGTGCTTAGTAAATAGGGTGTGTGTGAGAAAAATAAGAGTGAGCAAAATAAGTTTCCTGAGAGGGAAAGCTTTTAAGTGTTGTATGCCTATTGAAAGGCAATAAATATTTTAGCTCATCTGTATTTTTCCTACTTCCATTTAAATTAAAAATTCAGCTTTTGTAGCTCGTATCTCCACCCGATTGATTATTAGCTTTGTTAATTCGCACCACCTGGTTCAACAGGCTTGAGGGATATGTGATGTGTGGCGGTGATGACACCCTTGCCCTTGTGAGCCTCCTTTCCTTCCTAATTAAATACTGTTGGATTTTGGACAATAACGTGTACATTAGTATCCATTACCGTTAATTATATTTAGACCAATCGAGTGATCTAATAAAGTTTATGGTCTGAATTGTCTAATCAATTAAGTGCGAGGGGCAAATTTAATGTTTGTGCAGATTCTCGGGTTAATTACTAATTGTTAATGGACCAATTAGTAATTAACCATTTTGGTTATTTGGGAATTGGTCCCTGGAGGAATTTCTCCATTTTATTTAAAGCCTCTTCATCAAGGTAACAAAAAATAACACAGAAAACAAAAGGTTTTGTGCAAGAACTTTGGTTTCCATTTGCCTAGAGAATTTCATCCTCCAGAAGGCCAAAAATCCCTCTCCAATTTCATGGCATCGGCTAATACAGGTACGCTTCCGCTGTTTATCTATATTAATCATTTTATAATCGATTTGTTTTGATTCTTGGGATTGTTCATAAGGTTAGGGAACAAATCTAGATTTTACTCGAATCTAACAAATACTACATCCATGGTATTTTTCATATATGCGCCAGTGATGGTCGCCA
Source organism: Viola odorata (assembly GCA_963691705.1). NCBI lineage: Eukaryota > Viridiplantae > Streptophyta > Magnoliopsida > Malpighiales > Violaceae > Viola > Viola odorata. Next base: position 58,431,165 of record OY829545.1, on the reverse strand, counting down.
AGAGTGGACATGGATCCCCCCTCTTTCTTTCTCTCTATGTGCAGTAGAGATGGTGACAATGTGTAGAAGAGATTCTCTTGTTCTCTTATGCACTCTTATGCAGGAGAGGTATTTATACACCCCTTCAAACGATTACATAGGTGCTATAAAGTGCAATAAACACCATTAACGATACTTATTTCGGCAACGACGCATTAAACGCCATTAATTGTATGTTCAATGTTTGGACGAAAATGTTCTCCCAATATTTATTAGTGTTATCAATACTCATTTAATTAATTAAGTATGGGTGTATAATTAGCTGTGGATATATATTTTTAACCAAGTTTTGAACAAATTGGTAGTTATTTGTTAATTTTCTGGACCCACCAGCCAGCTGGAGCTGGAGCTGGGGCCGGGTCAGGGTCATAGTAATTGCTGCAATCTACATTCCTGTCAATCGTGTTACACTTTATAACAAACACACATCACTGTCCAGGAAATTAGAATCTCCTAGCAACAACTAGTAGCAGGAAATTAGATTCTGCTTTAAAGGTGTTTCTTATTACAGTCAGTTGAATAATCTCAAAGATCAAGAAGAAATCTTTTGAAACAATTTAGTACGGAAAACAAAGTAGAGCTGCATTGAGGAATGAGAACCATTCTATATATATAGCAAGTATTCAAAGAAGGTGGCAGCTACAGCACTTGTATGATCATAAGCGAGCTGACATCAAAAGCAATCTTTGATTTACTCGTATCCGCTCGTGAATTAAGATAAAAAATAACATCTTCTCCACTTATAATTAATTAACCAGTCCTCATGATAATGTGGACACCACTGTCAGTCTCCACAATTCCACTCATCTCACCAACCTGGCAAGCAAAAGTAGCTTCTTCAAAAGGCTTTTGCATCTGGCCTCGACCGAATTTACCTGCACAAAAATATTGGCATACAATTTTCTTTAGACACAAGAGATGATGCAGTAACAACAAGAAAAAGAAAACATTTACGAATTGACAAAACCACAACTTCAGGAAAGGAAAAACATCAGATGAAATCACCAATCATATTTTCAGTAACCGTAAAGGTATAAAACAAAGATAAAAATACATTCCACACACACACAGCTATTATGCAACAACAACCATTAGTCTCGCTTTTAATTTAAACAGATGTAGCTCTATAAAAGGGATCAGAGCATAAAGAACAAAAAGAAAATCTGTACATCTCATCTTGAACTGCTGTAACTAAGGTTCACTAGGAATAAGAAGTTGATATCAATTAGATGTCAGACTATTGATTGGTTGAAAAAGAAAATGCAAACGATCAGTTGTAGGAAATCTCAAAGATATTGATTCATAAAGAAAAAACAGGAATGCAGGCTATTTATTGAGATTGACCAGTCGATACATAGCATAAACTGAAACCACAGGTCAAACTTAAGGGTCTATTATCACTGATGAAAACATTAGGGTCTTCAAATAATCATGGCACACTTGTAGAGCTTATTAATACAAAACAGTTCTCCAATCATTCTGTTATTATGCCAAAAAAGTCCATTCGTGGATGCAAAGGCAACAATCATGGCAAAGCAGATTGCCTTATCCTACAGAATTTGGCCATTAACTAGAAACATTCTTGAACACATGGATGTCTAGCATAGCTACAAGAAAATGGTTCCATACGGTATCTCAGAATTTTCATCCCATTATCTCAAAACTCAGAATATGCCAACAAGAGCAATCCCACTGAACCTAAAAGTTTCATCTTAGAAAGATTGCACACTTGTAGAGCTGATTTATACAAAATTGTTCTCTAATCATTACGTGATTATGCCAAAATAAAGTCCACTTTGTGGATGCAAGCAAAGCACATTGCCTTATCCTGAAGAATTCGGATATTAATGAGAAACAAACTTGAACACACAGACATGAATATCCAGCATAGCTACAAGAAAACGGTTCCAAAAACTCAAAAGTTCATCTTTTATAAATACAAAATTATCGGTAACAACTGTTTCGAGCTACTTAAAGTGAGGTAGCAGTGAAGTTAGGTTACTGCTGCAAAGGTATCTAGCCACAGAGCCGTATATCAAATCTTAAAATAAAGCACCCCAACAGAGCTAGGTTTTCAGCGTTTTCAAAAAGGCAAAACGACGCACATCCCTTATCGTTTGCACAACACAACCAATCAATTACAAGGCAGAACAATAAAAACTTAAACCGGAGGAAAGAAATCAACTGACCCAAATCGCCACCTCGCTTGGCGGAGCTGCAGTCGGAGAAACGAGAAGCGATGTCCTCGAACTTAGCTTTACCGGAAACGATGTCCTCTTTGAGTGCTTCGAGCTGGGAGACGGCGCAGTCTCGCGTGGTGTTCTTGATCACACGACCTTCTGGATCCTTCCAGGACGCCTTCCTTCGAGACCCTTCATGCTTTATCAGTATGTGGGATGCCCTGACTTGATTGGACGAAGCCATCTTACTCCTCTTCTTGTGCTTTTCTCTCTTTTTCTCTGGATGTTGCTGTTCGATCTGCTGATGAGATCGAATCCTTCAACTTCCTCTTTCGATCTGACTCTATTTTGCTAAACCTTGTTTTGATTTTTCGATTCTAAATTTGGTGTGGTGCGAATGCGTGTTTTGCAGGAGCTACTAGCTTCTAAGTTTCAGTGCGTGTGCTAAGTAGCTATTGCTGGGAGTATAAATTATGGTAGAATCTCACCCACTAAAGTAATTCTGGTCCTTTATTATGTAGAATTAGATTTAAATAATTTAAAATTGTACAAATAGGTTTGTTAAATATCGATTCAAATTAGTTTTAATTCTAGATCATATGATTATTTTGACAATAAACTAATTACATATGCTTTAATTTAGATAGTTCAATGAGTTGATTATATTTTGGACTATGGTTGAGCTTAGACTGAGGCACGGGCCAGACCAGCCGAGCCTCGGCTCTGGTGGGCTTGGGCCGGGTTTGGGCTTCGAGGTTGAAGTTCAAATTCAACCCGCATAGTATAATCAGGTCTATCAGCGTTAAATTTACGATAAAATAATCTCATCATGTGTGTTTTTAAAATTTGTGCATCGTTAATTAGTTAAAAATTGATTAAAATGGGAAAAAATGCACAAATAATAATAATCCTTTGTTAGTTTAATTTTAGACACCAAATAAAAAAAAATAAAAATAAAAATGATTTTTTACTTGATAAATAAATAATGGGGTAATAGTTTTTAGCTCCCCTGTACTATCGTCGAAAAGCAAGAACCTCCCATGTACTTCATTTTTTGCAGTCCGCCTTCCCTAAACCATTGGCGGAGCCAGCTTTCAATGTTTGGGGGGGGCGAGATTAAAGATTTTATCTGTAAATAGTGATGGATCTAGAATCTGTATTTAGGGGGTGCGGGGGTTCGGGGGCAGCGCCCCCGAATTTTTTTAGTATTTTAAAGGGAAGGCAAGCGAGCTGAACGAAAAATTGAAAAAATGCTTAAGAGTATTTGTATCCGTCACTAAATAACAAATATTTAGATAAACTTAACAAAAAGATAAATAAGAAGACAATATAGAAAAAAATTAATTATACATTAGAATTCATCCAATATACGTACTTTTTACAATTGTTCTCTACGAGTATTTTTTTTTAGTATTTTAGATTTATCTCTGTCTATAAAATATGAACATTCTCATCAATAACTATTATAGTAATAAATTTAATATGTATTATGTATAATTAATTAAATTAGCTGAATTGTACCCGTCGTTCTTTCAAATCAATAAATTCATCTAATATCGAGTCTAAACTGAAAATCTCGACAATTTCTTTTTCAATATAAACCACCAACTTTAGGAGATGACCTTCTTGGGTTCTTTTATAAACTCAAGAATTAATATAACCAACAAATATATCACGACCATAGTCCTAAATTTGAGATATATTATCAACGAACACATTACCTTTTTATTTATTGACAATGCTCTATGAGTCATAATTGCAACCATATAAATAATGCAATATTATAGATATTATACGAGATATAAACAATATGTTAATCGGTGAGTTACGCGCAAAATTTAAGTACAAAATTAATTTAATGGTCCTGATTTTTGATCTAACACGGTACTAACAAGAGAGAATTGAGAATAAAATTCCTAAACATGTGCTTTGTCTACTAATTTTTGCATACTGCACTAAAGAAATAAATTCTATGATAATACTAATAATACATTTTTTTTCTTTTTTACTTTTATGATAATACTAATAATATATATTTTTTTTTTTAAATCCAAAAGTTTGGGGGGGGGGCATAGCCCCCCTGGTCCCTTCGTGGCTCCGCCACTGCCCTGAACTACATTTTCTAACCAAATTGCTCCCTTTCGTTAAATTAAGCTATTAAATCTAATAGATTACCTACTACAACAGGTTTTTTTTTTAACATAATTTAATTAATCTAAAAATCCAGAAAAAACGTAAAAATTCAAAAACAAATGTAAAAATTCCCAAAAAATGTTAAAATTCAAAAAAAAAACCTAAAAATTCAAAACAAACTGTACAAATTCCAAAAAAATGTAAAAAATCCAAAAAAAATCTAAAAAATTCCAAAAATTGTTAAAATTCGAGAAAAAAATTAATCCTAAAATTCGAAAAAATGTAAAAATTATCAAAAAATTGAAAAAAATTTAATTAATCTAAAAATCCAGAAAAAACATAAAAAATCCAAAAAATGAAATAATTCCCAAAAAAATGTTAAAATTCGATAAAAATTTCAAAAATAATTTAATTAATCTAAAAATCCAGAAAAAATGTAAAAAATCCAAAAATTGTAATAATTCCAAAAAAAATTGTACAATTCCAAAAAAATGTACAAATTCCAAAAAAAAATGTAAAAATTCCCAAAAAATGTTAAAATTCAAAAAAAAGATTAATCTAAAAATTCAGAAAAAATGTAAAAAAAATCCTGAATTTTTAGATTTTTTACATTTTATTTGGAATTATAACATTTTTTTAGAATTTGTACATTTTTCTGATTTTTTAGATTAATTAAATTATTTTTGGAATCTTTACATTTTTTTAATAATTTTTACATTTTTTTTGGAATTTTTACATTTGTTTTGGAATTTGTAGATTTTGTTTGGAATTATTACAATTGTTTGGAATTTTTGCTTTTTTTTTATTGTTTAGATTAATTAATTGGTTTTTCATTTTTAACATTTTTTCCTTGATTTTTAGTTTAAGTAAAAAAATTACATTTTTTTCTTGATTTTTAGGTTAATTACTTTTTTTTTGGAATTTTTACATTTTTTTGAACTTTTAACATTTTGTTTCTTGATTTTTTGGTTAAGTAAAAAAATTACATTTTTTTTGTAAATCTTTACTTTTTTTTTGAAATTTTTACAATATTTTGTGGATTTTTTACATTTTTTTTGGATTTTTTAGATTAATTATATTATTTAATTAATCCTAAAAATGTAGATAACCTGCTGCAGGGAGTGTCACTAACGGATCCGTTAGTGAAAGTGGACGGAAGGGCCTTTTTGCTCCAAAATAATAGTTCAGAGGAGGCGGATTGAAAAAATGAAGTACATGGAAGATTTTTGTTTTTCGACGTTAGTATAGGGGAACTAAAAACTATTACTGATATAATACCATGTTCTTTTTTTCTAAGAAAAATGAAAAAAATAATGAAATTTTTTTTTCAGTTTATAAAGTTAATTTCGCCAGCTCACACGAATCTGACCCATCTTGAGTTTGGATTGTACTTAAACTTAGAAAATTATTACTTAGGTCTGATCAAGGGCCAAAAAATCTAGCGCACACTTGGTCTAGTTGAGTTACAATAAGTTATTTGAACATAAAACATAACTATAGTGTTTGTTAATTAAAACGTAACATTATTTTCTTAATGAAATTATACGTCCGTGCATGGAAATAAAGACTCATTTTAGTTCACTGTGTTTTTTTTATAGCTTTGATTTATTGTATTGTTGTAACTAATTTATTTTTATGGAGGTTTTGCTTTTGCACTATCAATCATTTATTAAGAAAAGTGGGTAAATCCACCTCCAAAATAAACCACTATAATTATAATTGAATCAAATAAGTCACTGCTCGATTAATATAGACCACTATTATTTAAAATAGCAATACCTTATTTGACACTTTATAAATTTATCTACAAACCGAAATAATTATACCGTTAAAATAAAAATTATCGTGGTAATTTCTTCCCCTATAAAAAAAACGAGCAGAAATAAAGTAATTTCCCATTTTTTTCCAACGGAAAGAAATCAAGCCTCTCCTTTCTTTTACAAAATGCCAAACAAAATATTATTATTTTTAAGTAGTCGTGGTCAATGTTCACTGAGTGGACAAATACAATGAATTATTTGATTCAATTATAAATATAGTAACTGATCCTAACTTGTGGAATAAATGTAGGAGTAAATTTTACATTTTTTTCTATTTATCATTAAAATTGGTTTATAAAAAACTAGAATAGTCTTAAATAAAACATGTTATAGTTTAACATTAGAATAATTAGGGATGGCAACGGGTATCCATACTCGGATACCCGCCCGTACCCGAAGCTGTTTGACCGGGTAATACCCAAACCATACCCAATTTGACTGGGTATGGTTTGGGTATTACCCATACCCATTCGGGTATGACCAGGTATGATACCCGAAAATACCCGAACGGTATAACCTTTTTTTTATTATTATTTTCACTGCTTCTCCTCCCTCTCTCTACCGTCGCCGTCCTCCTCATCTCTGCCACACAACCATACCTCCTCTCAATTAATCCACAGCCGGATCCTCACCACCCATAAACTCCAAACCAACATCACCATCATCGTCAACCCATCAACGCCGAACCAACCAACCATCTCCCCTCTCCCGTCCTCAACCCATCATCGCCACCCCAATCCATCCTCGCCACTTAAACCCAGCACCATCCGAACCACCACCATCACCTCATCCGAACCAAGAACCAAATCCTCACCGCCAACACTTTCGGCCAAACCCATCATCACAACCAAATCCAACACCGAACCACCACCATCTCCCATTGCTGAAACAACCCACTAAATCGCCAACCACCTGTGGTGCTGCGGAAAGAAAAGAAAAAAGGAAAGAAAAGAGAAGAGAAGAGAGAGTGCGGCTAAGGAAAGAAAATAGGTAGATCTGAAGGGTTTGGCTTTAGTATTAAGGTTTGTTGTGATGGGTTGGGCTTTGGAAATTTAGTTTGGGCTTTTTATAGTTATGTTTAGGTTTTTGTTTGTTATAATTGGTTAACAGTGGAAATGATTAATGTCAAATGCTTTCTTGTAAGTTAAGTTGATTAGGAAGTGGAAGCATTAATTACGTAGCTGAATTTTCAATTGTGAGAAAAAGAAAAAGAAAAAGAAAAAGCTAAAACGGTAAAAAAAAATTGATAAAAAATGAGTCAAAACGGTAAAAACGAGTCAACGTGAAAAAAGAGAGTCAAAATGGTAAAAAACGGGCAAAAACGATAAAAAATGAGAAAAAAATGATAAAAAACGAGCAAAAATAAAAAAAAAACGAGCCGAAATGATAAAAACGACCCAAAATGGTAAAAAAATGAACCTAATTGGTAAAAATGAATCTAAATAGTAAAATTTTCCTTAATTATAAAAAAATAAAATAATTTGATGAATTGGATATCCATTACATACCCAATTGGGTATTGGGTATATTGGGTATGGGTAATAATGGATATTTAGTTTTGGGTATGAATTGGGTATTTACCCATACCCGCCCATACCCGTTTTAACATACCCATACCCGCCCAATTGCCATCCCTAAGAATAATTACGTACTAATAGTATTCTACGTAAGAGACGAAGAAAAAATTTCAATTATAAATAAAATTATATTTCACACCAATTTTTCTTTAAAAAAATGATAGGATTTTACAACAACACTTAATATTTTACTAGGATTATAAAGGGAGTTCACTCAAATTTGAAAAATGAAAATGTGTCACTCGTGTAAATTATTATAAATTAAGCTTCCTCAAGTACAATAAATAACATTGGTAGTTTTGCTTTCAAAAGGTGTGTAATGGTTTTAATGTTCTTAGGCTCTTAAGATAGTGTTTGGGGTTAAGAGTTGGGTTAGGTTGGAAAAGCTGGTGAAAGGTGTTTGGGGTTAAGGGTTGGGTTAGGTTGGGTTGGAAAGCTGGGTTGAGTTTATGCTTGAAACCTTGCGTTCCTGACCGCTCCAATTTGCTCCAGTGGCAGCAGCGGCTGCTTTTGCCTCTCTCCTATATTTTTTTTTCATTTTAATTTTATTTTTTTACTTTATATAATAGAATAAAATAAATTAAAAACTACCACAATAAAATCTCCATCTCAAGATAACTAATTCTAGATCAGCTTTTCTTATTTTTATTAATTTTTTAAAAATGGGTTTTATACTCCAACTATTTCATTTTTATAGTTTTATCAAACACCAAAAATAACTTCTCGTTTCCCACAGCACTTTTAAGAAATATTTACCAAACAACATACTAGCTTTTCCAGAAGTACTTTTCCCGGGAAAATGCAAAAAACGGTACCTGTACGTTGGGCCTTCGACTAATTTGGCACCTGTACATTTTTTTGGTTTTAAAAGGTACTCGTACGCAACTAATTGATCACATTTGGTACCTGCGGCCGTTTCCGTCACCAATCTGCCGTTATCTAGTCTACGTGGCATGCCACGTCATCCACTTCAGGCTGACATCGCTGACATGGCACGCCACATAGACGAATCCGACCCGAATCGTTGGTGCGTGGGTCGAGTAAGATTCCTAGCTGCAAACGACGTCGTTTGCATTTTCCCTTCTAATTGAACGACGTCCGCGTGCAAGAGACAACCAATGACCCCGGAGAAAAAACCATCTCTCTCCCTTATTCGATCCAAATTAAATCCAATCCCTGCCAGCTTCAATTAAATCCAATCCTCTGCCCAATTAATTCCAAATCCGAATCCCCTACCAAATTAATCAATCCCATTCCAATCCTTCTGCCCAATTAATTCCAATTCCAAAATCCTTTCCCAAATTAAAGCCAAATTCATCTTTGCCAAAACACAAATTCACCTCTCAATTACTAATCCCTCCGGCGCCGCCGCTGCTCGCCGTCCCTGCTGCTCACTGCCGTTCCTCCAGCGCCGCCGCTGCTCCCCACCACTCACTCACAGCCGAAATAACTGTTCCTCAACCTAAACCAAAACCCAGCCGAAACCATCATAAATCCAATTAAAACCGAACCCATCTCACTCTCCTCACTGCCAGCCACCGCAACCATCACCGCCGCGCCTCACAACCGCCACTAATTACCCTCTCAATTAACCCAAATCAACCACCAAAAAATCAACTCATCACTGCCCAATTAATTCCTCTGCCTCGTACCAAAAACCAACCTCCCTGCAAATTAAACCACCCAAACCTACTGCCAAACTCACCGGACCGATCCACGGCCAAAACCACCACCCATCAACCCTCTCCTCGCTAGCCCCGATCCAATCAAATCGGCCATCAACCATCCACCAACCGAAATCAACCACCACCAAACCATCATCACCACCATACCTCCGTCGCAACGTTACTGCAAGAGCCGAGAAGAGAAGGAAAGAAAGAAATAAAACAGAAAAGAAACAAAGAAGGAAAAGAGAGAAGAGAGGGCTGCGGGCTGCAGCCAAATTGGAACAAGGAATGAAATAATTGAAAGATGAGAAGAGAGGGAATTTAGGGTTAGGTCTAGTTTGAGAGAAGGGAAAGTGTTGGATGAATGAGGGAGATGAAGACAAAGCACGCGGGCGTCTTTCACTTAGATGGGAAAATCCTACCCGACCCACCCACCAACGATTCGGGTCGGATTCGTCTACGTGGCGTGCCATGTCAGCGATGTCAACCTGAAGTGGATGACGTGGCATGCCACGTAGACTAGATAACGGTAGATTGGTGACGAAAACGGCCGCAGTTACCAAATATGATCAATTAGTTGCGTACGAGTACCTTTTAAAACCAAAAAAAGGTACAGGTGCCAAATTAGTCGAAGGCCCAACGTACAAGTACCGTTTTTGGCATTTTTTCTACTTTTTTTATAACACTTTTCGGACTAGAACCGGAACGCCAAACAAACCCTAAATGGGCTCCGAACAGTATGTAATGGTTTTAATGTTCCTAGGCTCTTAAAACCTCGGTTGGTTGGTTTGGAGCTTGGGCCCATAATTTTGTGACCTGTTTTGACGCTATATAAGTCTCTCTAACTCCAAAAACCCTAGCCCTCTCATTTTGTATCTCTTGCCTCTCATATCGCCGCTCAGCACACACACCCTTTGCAGAAATGGGTCGCGTCATCCGTGCTCAACGTAAGGGTGCTGGTTCCGTCTTCAAGTCCCACACCCACCACCGCAAGGGACCTGCTCGATTCCGTTCCCTCGATTTTGGCGAGCGCAACGGTTACCTCAAGGGAGTGGTGACCGAGATCATCCACGACCCCGGTCGTGGCGCTCCACTTGCTCGTGTCTCTTTCCGCCATCCTTTCCGCTACAAGAAGCAGAAGGAGCTGTTCGTCGCCGCCGAAGGCATGTACACTGGTCAGTTCGTGTACTGCGGCAAGAAGGCCAATCTCATGGTCGGTAACGTTCTCCCTGTAAGATCTATTCCTGAAGGAGCTGTCGTCTGCAACGTGGAGCATCATGTTGGTGACCGTGGTGTTTTGGCCAGATGCTCTGGTGACTACGCTATTGTTATCAGTCACAACCCTGATAACGACACCACCAGGTCTTATTTCTGATCTATTAACGCTTAATTTTTCTGAATTCGATATTGTAATAATCTTGTAAAATGCTATTGCTTGTTGATTTTTGGAAATGCTATCACTAGTTTTCTGTAGCTTGTGTGCTGTGGTGTATTAGTTGATGCAAGTTAGGTTGAGCGTGTGTATTGTGGTCTATTATTTGATACAAGTTAGGTTGAGCTTGTGGAATTGTGTGCCTATCCTGCCATGTAATGATGACTGTGATGTGGTGGTGTGGTTATGAGTAAAATGGCTTTCTTTTTGCGTGACATGTTGTCAAACTTGATCTTTTTAGATGCTGAATTTTGAAGGGGTCTATTGTTGTTGCTGTCTGTAGTTTGAGTTCTTTGGTTGGAAACTAAATTTGCTAGTGACTGTGTTCAGGCAATTTTAATTGGGTTGTGGGTTTTGTTGTTGTAGGGTTAAGCTTCCATCTGGTGCTAAGAAGATCATTCCCAGTGGCTGCCGTGCTATGATTGGACAAGTTGCTGGTGGAGGCAGGACTGAGAAGCCTATGCTTAAGGCTGGAAACGCTTACCACAAGTTCAGAGTGAAGAGGAACTGCTGGCCTAAGGTGCGTGGTGTGGCTATGAATCCTGTTGAGCATCCTCATGGAGGAGGTAACCATCAACATATTGGTCATGCTAGCACAGTCAGGCGGGATGCACCCCCTGGCCAAAAGGTTGGTCTCATTGCTGCTAGGAGGACTGGTCGTCTTAGAGGACAAGCTGCAGCAACTGCTGCTAAAGAGAAGGCTTAATTTACTTTATTTCTGTCGCGTGTTATCGCGTAATAGATTATTTCTGGACTTGTGGGCATGTTCTGTAGTCGAAGTTTTGATAAGTTGTTTGAGTTTCAGATTCTGCTGTTTAATGACGATATTTTACGAAATGGCAACATGTTTTTTTTGCTTACATTGTTTTTCTTTATGATTATGTTGCTTTTGCCAATAGTCAAGGAGAAAGGAAATGCTTTGTGATGCACAAAACTTGCACAGGCAGTCTGGGGTTCTGTGTGATTTGTTGTTATTCAAAGCAGCTTAACTTTATATGATTGTAGCGCCAAAAATGACATTTCACCCCTGGCGTGCGATGCAAGGTGCAAATGCTCTAATCCTTTCTGAAGAAATTTCAAGGGCTGGAGGAACATGAATGTTGATCCATGCAAGGAAATAGTTGGTTTATTGGAAGTCTTTCTTTTTTTGTTTTACCAGCTGTTGAATGGTCCCTGTTGTGTTATTTTCTTCTGCTGTACTATCTATTTGAGTAGCTTCCATGGACTCCAGTTTTGTTGGTGAGAGGAGTTCATCGGACAAATATTACCTTTTAATAGTAAATGAATAAAAGGTACCTAAATACTGTTTTTGCTGATTAATGAATGTATTGAGGCGTACACCAAACTTTCACATGCAACTCACAAGCTAAAATGTCTCGAAGCAATTAAACTTTCACTTCTTCAATTCGCCTCTTCCCTTTCTGGTAGGGTCCAAAGTAGCTGGATGTGTAATCTTTAACCTTCTTGTATAGGGCTGGCCTAGTCTCGCTCACCAGTCCTTCAAGTGGTTCAATGTCGTTGTTTGCATCTGGACTGCAGAACATAGCCACAGTCACAGAAGTCCTCTCCCTGTCTGAGTTTGTTACCACCCTGTGTACTGGGCCCTTGAACAAACCATTGCTTAGCATCTGTGTAATCATGACACTAAGGCATATATTTATGATCAAGATCATTACTACTAAGTGACTTCTGATTCAATTTGTTTAATTACCTCTACTTGGTCACCAGAATTAACTAGTAGAGCATGTGGAATGATGGGAACTCTAAACCATTGATTGTCCTTTTGAATCTGAAAACCTTCTACTTCTTGGTCTTGCAGGACAATGGTAATCGCTGATCCATCTGAATGAGGTTTCAGGCCAAGAGCTCGATCAGGCCTTGGACATGGTGGAAAGAAGTTGAATCGTGCAAACATTATTGGACGTTCTCCATACTTGTCCAGGAAGCAGTTTTCTTGTAGTTTCAAGGACTTTGCCATGGCTTTAAGGACAACTTCAGCAATCATCTTTAAGTTTGATGTGTATTCACTAAAAGTTTCCCTGCAATTGCCAGTTCAGATAAAGGTTTCTTCTTTTCAATATTATTTCTTAAGTGAATAGTAAGTGCTCCGATCTTATCAATATTGCCTCGCATATAGTGCTTCAAGATCCATGCGGGTGCAAAAAATCAAGAAAGACTGGAACAATTTCATCCACATAATGATCATGTGTTCTTATTAAGAAACAGCATGAATGACTTACTTGAAATCTTGGGGCTTTTCAGGCCAAAGTTTGAGCGGGCGCTCATCTTCTAGGTTTACTTTAGGGGTAATGACATTTTACACCCTGTACTCGATCGAAATTGTCATTTTACACCTCTAACGAAAAAAAGAGCCATAATAAACTCTCTACTCGTCAAAATTGACATTTTACACCCTCCGTTAATATGTGGCTGTTAAATGCTGACGTGAAATTTATTTTTGAATTGTTTTCCTTTCATTAAATATGTGTATTTCCGGTAAGCATTTCCACCTAAAAAATAATTAAAAAAATAAAAAAAAAAATAATAAAACATTTTCTTTTTACTTTCATCTTCCTTATACTCCCGTAACTCCTCCTCCTAGATCATGATGTAGGTAGATCATGATCTACCCAAGTTTTTTCCCCTCTTCTTCCTCATCCAACCACCAACCCTTTCCCTTCTCCTATTGACATTAGGAGAACCAAGTTGCGGCTACTCTTTCTGGCGAGACGAGGAGGACAAAGCGGCGGAGATTTCTTCAGGTGAGGAGGACGAAGCGACGGCTATTCCTTCAGGCGAGGCGAGGAGGAAGAAGGTAACGGGTTGGGTGTTCGGGTTATTGTTGGGTGTTGCGGTTTGGGTGTTCGTTTCTCTGTGTTTATTTTTTTCTAATTTGGTCTCAATGTGTAGGGAAATAAAATGGTATTGGTAGTAAGGCCTGAAACTGACAGTGAAATCGATGGGGTAGTTTATGGTGAAGGAGTAGTTGTTGGGTTTGAAACTAGTAATGATGAGGACGAGGCAGTAGTACATGGTGAAATTGGTGGGATAGTTAATGGTGAGGGAGTAGCAGGTGAATCTGAATCTGATAATGATGGGGATGAGGAGCATGAAGAAGATGATGAAGTGGGGATTGACTACTGGGTCCATGTGGAAGGGGCTAGTGACAATGACGATGATGAATTACAAAGGATAAGAGAGGTAGTCAGGGAAATTAAAAAAAATAAGAGAGGTGAATTTGACAGTAGGCCAACTAATGGGTCTGACCCTAGTGACTTGGGTGATGGTCTTGAAAATGTAGAACGCTCTCATGGGGAGGGAAACTTGAATTTAGGGGGAGGTAATATGCCGAACAATATTGGAATTTGTGGAACATGTTTAGATGAAGGTAAAGAGTTTGTATTTTCTAGTGATGATGAAGAGTTTGCCACTGATAGCGAGGATGAGGATAATGTGAAAAGGGGAACCAATCCTGAAAGAAAGAGGTATGATCCAAATACTGTAGTACAACATTTTGACTTGCACATGATATTTCTGAATAATAAACAGTTTAAAAAGGCAGTTGTTAAGCATGCTATGTTAGGGAAAAGAGATGTTAGGTTTTAGAAAGATGAAAAACATAGATGCATAGGGAAAAGAGATGTTAGGTTTTAGAAAGATGAAAAACATAGATGCAGGGCTGTTTACTTATTGCATTGTTCATTTATTGTAATGTGCACCGTAATGGTTATTGAATTTTATTTTTTGTTGATTGCTATGCATGTGAAGCTAATTCTGAAAATGTAGCAATGGGCAACCATTCATCTCAAATTGTGCAAAATGAAATGCTCGCGAGTGGGCAAACATTTGTACCAAATCTGCCACAAGTAAATCTGCCACCCTCATCTTCTGCTGCAAACGGATTTATAGAAACAAATGTAAGTTGATGTTCATTATTTATGTAGCATGTTCTTATTCTTATTTATGTTTTTATGAGATAACAAGATAAGTTATGTTGATTTGCAGACAAGAACAACATTTTATAAAACAGTATAGAGGCCTAAGAAGCAACAAACTGTAAGAGCAGCACCGCTATCTGCAAGACACCCTACACCAAAGCGACCTACTGCATCGGTTTCTACTCCAAGGCCACCAAATGTAGCAGATTACACTCCCATGCCAGCTTCTGCTCAATCACACAGCAAGAAAAGGACACGTGAGACTATTGGTACCCAAGAATCTACAGCAGGGCAATCTCACCTGCTTAAAAAGCCTTGGATCCCCTGATTAGTATTTTACTAGAGCTTTTTTTGTCAATGAAATAGTTGTTTTGTTGATGCCCAAGTGACTTGTTAGATATATTAGGTTTCTTTAGTATTAAACAGAGATCATAGGACATCGAACAAACAATTTACAAATTTCTTAGACTTGCCAAACCACTATTTTTTTGATTTTTTAATTTTATTATATTATTAATTATATTTATTTACATCATTTTTTAACTTACATTTTTCTGAATTTAAATTAATTAAAGCATTTTTTAGATTAATTAAACTATTTTAATATATTTTTAAAGTAATTAAATTATTTTTCTTATTTAATTACATTATTTTATGGATTAATTAAATTAATTGTACTATTTTTCTGTATTTGTAACATTAAATTAATTACATTATTTTTTTTGGATATTTTATATTAAATTAATTACATTAATTATATGATTTACTTACATCATTTTTTCTATTACATTTTTTTGGATTTTACAAATTAATTATATTATTTATTGGATTTTTAAATTAATTAAACTAATTGTATTATTTTTCTGTAATTTTTACATTAAATTAATTATATTTTTTATGAATATTTTATATTAAATTAATTATATTATTTTTCTGAATTTTTAAATTAATTAAAACATTTTTTCAAGATTAATTACATTTTTCTTCTGGATTTTTCAAATTAATTACATTATTTTTCTATATTTTTAAATTAATTACATTATTTTTCCTATTTAATTACATTATTTTTATGGATTAATTAAATTAATTGTATTATTTTTCTGTAATTTTTACATTAAATTAATTACATTTTTTCTGGATATTTTTTATTAAATTAATTAAATTATGTTTTGAATTTAAATTGATTACATGTTTTTGGATATTTTACATCAAATTAATTACATTTTTTTGGATATTTTACATTAAATTAATTACATTATTTTTCTGAATTTTTAAATTAATCAACGCATTTTTGCTAGATTATTTACATATTTTAGGATATTTTACATTAAATTAATTACATTTTTAAAGATATTTTACATTAAATTAATTAAATCATTTTTGTAAGAATAATTACATTTTTCTTCGGGATTTTTGAAATTAATTACACTATTTTTCTATATTTTAAAATTAATTATATTATTTTTCTTATTTAATTACATTATTTTTATGGATTAATTAAATTAATTGTATTATTTTCTGTAATTTTTAAATTAAATTAATTATATTTTTTTTGGATATTTTACATTAAATTAATTAAATTATTTTTCTGAATTTAAATTAATTACGTTATTTTTCTAGATTTTTTAAATTAATTACATTATTTTTTTATATTTTTAAATTAATTATATTATTTTTATGGATTAATTAAATTAATTGTATTATTTTTATGTATTTGTTACATTAAATTAATAACATTATTTTTTCTGGATATTTTATATTAAATTAATTATATTAATTTTCTGGATTTTTTAAAATGAATTACATTATTTTTTTTATTTAAATTATTTTTAATTGCATTTTGTTTCTGTATTAATTAGTAATTTTTTTTTAAATTATATTATTTGTCTAGATTAATTATATTATTTTTTTGAGTTTTTAAATTAATTATTTTATTTTTATTTTTTTAAATTAATTTCTGAGGTGGAAATGCTTACGGGGATGACACATATGTAATGAAATGAAAACAATTCAAAAATAAAATCCACGTCAGCATTTAACAGTCACGTGTTAACGGAGGGTGTAAAATGACAGTTTTGGCGAGTAGAAGGTTTGTTATGACTCCTTTTTCTGTTAGAGTTGTAAAATGTCAATTTCGATCGAGTAAAGTCTGTAAAATGTCATTACCCGCTTTTGTTCTCTTAAATTAAACGATGAAAAAGTGCTTTTCTTTCTTTCTTTTCTTTTAGTAATATGTTCTTTTTTTTTTAGTAAAATGTCACACCGATCAAAATCTCAATCCCTCACCCTCTCCTTCACACCGAACCTCTCACTCCCTCCCTCGATCAAAACTCCCTACCTCACTCTCAATCGAAAACTCCCTCCCTCACTCTCATCTTCAACCTTAAAAACACACAGACAAGACAACGCACCGGCTTAATCCCATCTCTCGGCATCTCCAAGCAAACCAGGCAGTCACCGCAAGAAAACAAGGTTACATACAAAGCAAACGGATTTCTTTAAGGTATGAATTATATTAGGGTTTGAATGGAATTTGAAATTACTCTGTTAATGTCAATTAGGTTAGGATTTGTCAATTAGTTTCACATGGGCTTTATAAGGTAGCTTGATAGAAGGACATTGTAGAAAACTCAATACTTAATTAGATAGAATTTAGGATGGATTTATCATTTGTCAAATAGGTTAATATGCTCTTCTTTTTCTGTTTTGGGTTGCTGGAGTTCTTTTACTGTTTTGGGACGGATTTGTCAATTAGGTTAACATGCTCTTCTTTGACAAGCTGTGTTGAGGATTTCAATTGTTCAAATAAATTGAATCAAAGTTGATTTTAGATATTGAATTAAGTTGAGAGCAGAGGATGTCATCGTGGATATAGTTAGGGAATAGTACTTGGTTGTGTTTTTCATCTAGGGGTGAAGTTGAGATGTATTTTTGCATCCTATTGAATTCTTCCTCTTTGAAACTAGCATTTGTTAAATTTGGTTTTCTCTTTCCATATTCTATTAACTGGCTACAAGACAGGAGTACTTGTGTGAGTTGTTCCTTTTGAAATCCATTTTTAGCATGTTATTAAGCTTTTGTCCTTACTCAGTTCACTTACAGATTTTTGTCTAGGCTAGTATACTAGAAATAATGTTCTTAAACATAACTGTGATTGTAAATTCTGGTCGGTTGTGACAGTAGATATATTGCTTGTTAATTTTCTGTTTTATACAGCTTAATGGTTCTATACATTGTACTGCTGCTACTGTTTGCTTGTTAATTTTCTTTGCCATGTGAAGTGCTCCGGTTCCTGGTTGGACGGATTTGTGTGCATGGATTTTAATTTTGATTTTGATTCAGCAGTCGCAGCGTTTGAGACGAAGACTTGAAGCACAATCTGATCCAGAGGTCAGCCACTTTGCTGCTCCCAGCTCTTCTTCTACTTCATCTGACGAGATGCCTATCCAATCGCTTCACACCCAATGGTCCAGGATCAAGCGGAGAAAGCTTCAACGTGAGGGTACTTCTGCTGAGGGTGGAAGTCATGCGGCGCATCCTGCCGCTCATATGACGGCAACCAACTTTCCTCCCGTTAATCCAAGCTTTACTCCAACAGAAAAACTGCCGGTCGATGCTCCTACTAGCGGCAGTGATTCGGCTCCACTCCCCATGATTCCCGAATCTATTGCTGAGCCGTTTGTTCCTATCTCGTTGGCTATGGCGTCTCCCGTCAATGTCCCTCATCATGATGAGCCAATAAATCCAGGATCCTCTGCTGAGCCAAGTTCTTCCAGAACTGAAGAAGAGCCTTCGCCTCCTACTCACCATTTTGTCCAAGGATCACCGCTAGCTCCGTTTTTGATCTCCGATATTAGGCTTCGAGGTCCTCTTCCGAACCTGATTGCCAATTTATTAGATCAAGGTCCTAGCTGGAGTTTGGGATTGCTTGAGCCTCAGTATCGGGATTGGCAGATGGGAAATCTGATGTCGAAGATAATGAC
Source organism: Viola odorata (assembly GCA_963691705.1). Lineage (NCBI taxonomy): Eukaryota > Viridiplantae > Streptophyta > Magnoliopsida > Malpighiales > Violaceae > Viola > Viola odorata. The sequence continues at coordinate 58,412,396 of OY829545.1, read as the reverse complement.
AAATCCGGCAGACAAGGTAGAGTTTAGGAAGATGCCACGCAGTGCTCAGTTTGGCCATTTTCGAGTCAATACCTGTCTGAGACCACTGATGAGAGGATTGAGAACCATAAGGTTATTATCAAGAAGTTGCAAGCATAAGGTTATTATCAAGAAGTTGTGCAAGGACCCTTTGAGGAGTGCCAGACTAGGTTGGCTGAAGTTCAATGGGAAAAAGAGTAACTGTTGGGATCCGTCAATGAACTGGAGCAGCATAAGGTTATTATCAAGAAGTTGCAAGGAGCGTTTGAGGAGTGCTAGGCTAGGTTGACTGAAGTTCAACGGGAAAAAGAGGAACTGTTGGGATCCGTCAATGAACTGGAGCAGCATAAGAAGTCTCTTCAGTAAAACCTTCAGCGGATCTCTGAGGAGCATAAGGTTATTATCAAGAAGTTGCAAGGAGCCTTTGAGGAGTGCCAGGCGAGGTTGGCTGAAGTTCAACGGGACAAAGAGGAACTGTTGGGATCCGTCAATGAACTGGAGCAGCATAAGGTTATTATCAAGAAGTTGCAAGTAGCTTTTGAGGAGGGCCAGACTAGGTTGGCTGAAGTTCAACGGGAAAAAGAGGAACTGTTGGGATCCGTCAATGAACTGGAGCAGCATAAGAAGTCTCTTCAGGAAAACCTCCAGCGGATCTCTGAGGAGCATAAAGTTATTATGAAGAAGTTGAAAGGAGCCTTTGAGGAGGTTGAAGTCCAACCTAGCCTGACACTCCTCAAAAGCTCATTGCAACTTCTTGATAATAACCTTATGCTCTTCAGAGATCCGCTGGAGGTTTTCCTGAAGAGACTTCTTATGCTGCTTCAGTTCATTGACGGATCCCAACAGTTCCTCTTTTTCCCGTTGAACTTCAGCCAACCTAGCCTGGCACTCCTCAAATGCTACTTGCAACTTCTTGATAATAACCTTATGCTGCTCCAGTTCATTGACGGATTCCAACAGTTCCTCTTTTTCCCGTTGAACTTCAGCCAACCTAGCCTGACACTCCTCAAAGGCTCCTTGCAACTTCTTAATAATAACCTTATGCTCCTCAGAGATCCGCTGGAGGTTTTCCTGAAGAGACTTCTTATGCTGCTCCAGTTCATTGACGGATCCCAACAGTTCCTCTTTTTCCCGTTGAACTTCAGCCAATCTAGCTTGACACTCCTCAGGCTCCTTGCAACTTCTTGATAATTTGAATTCCTTCACAGTGCAATGTCTTTCGATGCTATTTGGCATGAGATCAGCCGCTATGCTACAAATTGCCCTAACGGCGAGTCTTTTGTCTACATTGTAAGTTGGAATGATCACTTCTTTGTCCTCAAGGTTGAGCAGGATGCATACTACATCATCGACACATTGGGAGAGAGGCTCTACCAGGGATGCAATCAAGCATATATCCTAAAATTTGACAGAGATACAACAATTAAGCGGCTGCCAAAGGAGACCAAAGCCGCATCATACAAGAAATCTGCCCGGCAAAAGGTGAAACCTAGCAACTCCAAGGGAAAAAAACCAGCTAAGACCAAATTTGAGGTAGGTAAGAATGAGATGGAGGAAGAGATTGTGTGCAAAGGGAAGGAGTCATGCAAGGAGTATGTTAAGAGCTTCTTGGCCGCAATTCCTATAAGAGATTTGTCGGGTGACTTCAAGAAGGGCGTGATAGCATTAGATCTTGTTTTTCATCGGCTACAAATTGAGTTCCTTTATACTCAGCCGACACAGTCCGCAGTAGAAAGTTCATGAACTGATGGATTTAGCCTGATGCACTAGCCTAATTTTCTACAATTGTGATTATTCTAACCATTTTGGTGCAATTGATGAGCTAATAGGTTTTATGGTGAAGCAAGTTTGAGTGGTTTATTTCATCCATTCACTTTTTTTCACTTGTAATTTTTGACAAGGAATGTAACCCAGTAATTCGACAATGATTAGTACTCTAAGTTTCCCCTATTCATGCAATGTCAGAACCTCCTTTGCTCCACCTATGTATCTTCCCTTAATGAACAACCTTGGCGGCATTGTCTTGCCATCCAATACACTCCATAGCTCATCTTTGAACTCCGCGTGGATCGATATATCTCGTTCGTGAAATGAAACCCTAAAATTCTCTAGCAGAAACCTTAAGTTGTGACAATCCTCAAATGTTTTCCTTATCCATAACGGTAAAGAAGGGTACCTGGAAGGCCTTATTTATAGGGGTGTTTAGGTGTTTTCCCTTGTAACTAGGTTTTAGTATAAATAATTAGTGATATGCGGCTTATTTTGGCGGTGTCTTTGATTTTGTGAGTTATCTTCTACTTAGACCAACTATCTTAGGTTAGCTTTAGGATTTTAGGGTTCTTAGAAGGGAAAATGCCAAAAACGGTACCTGTACGTTGGGCTTTCGACTAATTTGGCACCTCTACCTTTTTTTGGTTTTAAAAGGTACTCGTACGCAACTAATTGATCACATTTGGTACCTGCGGCCGTTTCCGTCACCAATCTGCCGTTATCTTGTATACGTGGCATGCCACGTCATCCATTTAGACTGACATCGCTGACATGGCACGCCACGTAGACGGATCCGACCCGAATCGTTTGTGGGTGGGTCGGGTAGGATTATAAGAACAGCAAACGACGTCGTTTGCATTGTTCCCATCTAAGTGAAAACCCGCGTCAATTTTTTTCCCATCTCCCTCATTCATCCAACACTTCCCTTCTCTCAAACCAGACCTAACCCTAAATTCCCCCATCAAAATCCACGCTTTCCTTCCTTTTAAGTCGCCACTCTCCCAATCGTGAGGTCGCAGTGCAAGACGGAGGAGGTGGAGCCTGGGAAGTTTAATCGGAAGTGCGAGAAGACGGAAGAGGTCCTCCACGACTGTCTCGGAAAGTAAATAAACTAAATCCCTTATCTTACCGTTTCCTCTCGTCTGAAATTGTTCTTTTTTCCTGTTTGTTTACCGGGAAACTGGGTGTAATGTTATGCAATTTCATGTTTTTGTTTGTTTTTTTTTAGTTTGTGATGTGGTTCTCTGTTCAATTAGGGTGAATGCAATTTGTTTTTGTTTGTTTTTTTTGGAAGGAGTAGATGATAGGATGAATGCAATTTGTGAGGTTATAACAGTAGTATGACTATCAATTTGGTTTGGGGACAACATTTTATAGGTTGGATGTGAAAAGTTTGGGGAATTGACCCTGTTATCATGACTTATAGGAGCTGCGAACCTAATAGTAAGATGCTGACATGATTTTAGCTTTTTGTGAAGTTTGCTTCCATTTGGATGTCGACATGACTTATAGGGAATTGACCCTGTTATCATGACTGTTGTGTTCCTTGTAATTTCTTTTAAATTTAGGATGTCGACAAATTCTTCATCATCGATTTGTAGTAGTCAACGTCGTGAACATAGACGTAGTGGAGTGTTGACGTCGCTTGGGAAACAAAAGCCAACACTAGATTACGAGCCTCCAATATATTGTAAGTGTGGATATGTTGCAGCAAGGTGGATATCATGGACGGACAAACATCCAGGTATGTGATTTTACAAGTGTGCTGGGTTTGATGGACATGGTGGTTGTGGATTCTACAAATGGCATGATGAACCAGTAACAGGTTGGGTTCGTGAAGTGATAATAGAGTTGAAGAATCGGGAGAAAGAAATGGCTGAAAGAATGGCCGATTTTGAAGCAAAGAATGATGACTATAGGTCTAATGTAAGCAATGTTGTTGATACTGAGATCAAGTGTGTGCTAGATGAGGTTAGGACTGTTAGAGTAGTAGTCAATCAAACAATTAGGCTACTGAAAATGATATTGATAGTTATGGTTTGTGCTATTGTGTGGTTTAGTATTAGTAGGGTATGATTTTCAATGTATTTGTTACATTTAAAGACAATGTTATATTTATGTTGTTGAGGCATTCGCTGCTGTCCAGTAATTCAAGCATATGAGCTTGCAATTCTTCACATTTTAATGGATGCTTTCAACATTATGATATTTCTTGACTCTATTTTGCTTTCCTCTCGTATAAGAGAGTAACACTGCTATATGTAACTAGGAGAATAAAGTTGCCACTCAACCCTTGGCTTATGGCATTTTAATTTAGCTGCTAGCACATTGAAAACATCAAATTTTTAGGACATGTAAAAACACACAACCGTGGCTATTTTTAACACATTGAAAACTACAAAATTAATTTACCATGGATATATGTGCTACTAAACATAATATTAATGACATGTAAAAACACACAACCTTATATAAAATAAGTCAATCCTTAAACAATTATTAAACACATTGAAGGAAAATTCCAAACGCATTCAAGGACCGGATACGAACGCATCAATTTTTGACACAATACTTAGATACAAACTTCAATAATTCTTAAACACATTCTATTGTCTAGAAGTTGCAGCTGCACCAGATGCTAGCCGTTTGGCTTTGGTCTTGCTTCTTACAGGGACATCAATGACCCTTTGTCGAGGAGTATTAGGCTGCAAAATATGAACATTTAGCAAAAAAATGAGTCTACATGTACGTTATACCAAATTACACCAAAATAGGAATCGGAACCTCACTCACATCATAACAGGTCCATCCCGATTCTGCAACAAAACAGCCCAAACCGCTTGGAAGCTTACCCTTTCTTTTGTCAGACTTCTTCCTCCCTGTAGATGTGCCACACTTTTGTCGTAGTTCTTGCAACAGAACTTGAGTTCTATGTGCAGCAGGTAAGGGAACGGGTGCTGGTTGTGAAGCTGGTTGTGAAGCTGATAGTTGCGAGTCTGGTGTAATAAATCGCTGCAATTTTTTATCCATATGGTCACACATTAAAAGCAAGCAGAAGTATCATATAAGGAGAGTAAAAATGAAAAATAACAAAAAAACAACCTTGCTGGTAGGATTGAGTACACAGGTGTTTTTCCGGTGGTCTTCCATTTTGCAAAATGAGCAAACAGTTCTCCTTCTTTGCACTATTTTGTTCTGATCCGCTATCTGCACTTCATTTGTGCTAGCAGCTTCAGCAGCCTCCACATGTGCTCCACCAGCCTGCACATCTGCTCCATCAGCCTGCATATCTGCTCCATCAGCCTCCACATGTGCTCCACCAGTCTGCATATCTGCTCCAGCAGCCTGCATATCTGCTCCAGCAGCCTGCATATCATTATCAATAGGCGCTCCACCAGCCTGCATATCTGATCCACTAGCCTGCATATCATCATCTACTGGTTATAATTGCATCATCTAAATATACCCATAATTACACATAATTTTTTTTTACCTTAGCTGGGCAAGTGTTGGATATGTGTCCATATTGCCGGCATAATGTGCACGACATCTTCCTTCCCTTTCTGCTCATTTTCGTCCCACCAATTGCCGGCTCCCAAGGTTCTCTTCTTCTTAATTTCTTTGGTCTTCCAGGAAATTTGGTAAAAGAAGGTGGCTTAATTGGAGTAACTGCTAGCCTTGGCCAAAATCTCATACAATGCACAGGCTTGATTGGGTCCATATAAGCCATCTCAAACATCTCCTGAGTATACCACTTAGAAACAAACCCTCTAACATCTAAAGTGTTTGTCTCATTTACAATCACACAAACTGCATGCGCACAAGGTATACCATTTAATTCCCACATCCTACATGTGCATGTAGATTTCTCCAAGCTAACAATCCAACTAGTATCCTCGTCTAGATGTACTTCAAACCCATCATCGCCGTTACTATCCACATAATAGTTAAGACTTTCTTCCATGTTAGCATTGATTTTTTTCCATATGTTAGGCCCGAAGCCATCCTTGAACTTACCTACAAACACCTTCCTCTCTTTGAATCTCTTGAATACCAACTTCCTTATAGTCTCAAATAGCTTAACTACACTTTTATACCTAGACTCAATGATTAAGCTATTGAATGACTCACTCATGTTGTTATCAACTATATCAGAACAAGGAGAGGTATCCTGAAATGCTTTACACCAAAAAGTGGGAGACACCTCCAAAAAATCATTCATCGCAATTGTGGACATACCTCCTAAAATTTCAAGCTCATCAAGGAATTCATCCTGAGTGGATGCTTTGCAAGTCACCCAAAATTGACGATGAAGATCATCACTGCAATGTTGTTTCCTCCATTTTGCAAAGATGTGCCTAGCACATCTTCGATGAACTGCTGATGGCATCAATTCACCAATTGCTAAAATCAATCCCTACAATTGAGAGGAAAACGAGTCAACAAGTAATATATAGGTGAATGTAACAAATTATTAACGCAAATTGAACAAGGAATGAAGTACCTTCTGTTGGTCTGACATAAATGTGAATCCTCCTCCTCGCGCGATATTAGGGGCACCATCTGAAGCATACACGTAGTTCCCAGCAGCAATATCTAAATCTACCATTAACAATTCAAGAAACCATTTCCAGGTTTCTTTATCTTCATAACCCACAACAGCCCATGCTATTGGGTAGATCTGGTCATTGGCATCCCTACCTATTGCAGTAAGAATTTCACCTTTAAATGGTCCTTTAAGAAAGCAACCATCTAGCCCTATTATCTTCCTGCAAGCGGTATTAAATCCCTTCCTAACACCAGCGAAGCACACGTACATCCTCTTGAATACACCATCTGGTGCCTCTAAAACCACAGTACTTCCAGGATTACTTCTATTTAGTTAAGCCACGTAATCCTCCAACCTAGCAAACTCTTTCAAAGGATCACCGATATAATGCTCAATCACCTTCATCTTAGCATGCCTGCACAGTCCTTTAGACACACTAATCTTTGTTTGATCCTTGAAATGATCTCTCATTTCAACTAGGGTAAGCTTCAAGGTAAGTCTCCTAAGGCGATGAATGAACCAATCGGCCAAAATCTTGTAATTCAGACAAGATATGTGGTGCTGTTTTTGGCAACTGTGCTGTCCAAAATATGTCTTCACCATCCATTGCCTACTCCTACCATCAATTGAGCACAAAATTCTCCACTCACACTCACTCTGCTTACAAACAGCCCTGCACCTTTTCTTCTCATTCTGAATGAATCTCACATCTCTCCTAAAGTGTATTGCATGGCTAATCACAACTTTCATAAACACACTCTTATTTGGAAAGACCATACAAACAGCAAATTGAGGGATTTGTTCACCTTGTTTGAACCGAGGCCGGGTATGTTTAATTCTCATTGCATGTTCAGCCTCACTCCCACTACTTGATGTCAAGAAACTGTCTTCTGACCCGCTATCAAAAGACGCATCATTGCTCTCCTCAGCAACTTCAGCTTCAGTAGGTTGTACATGTGCTCTTTTTCTCATTTCCCTTCTTAACTCTTCCACAAACTCTTCATTCCCGCCAATATTTCCCTCCTCTCTCTCCACCCGTGGGCCACCTACATCTCCCTCTTCTCTTTCCAACCGTGGTCCACTTACATCAACTTTCTTTTGTCTCCTACTTTTGAATTTTTTTTTCTTTTCCCGATGCGACAAAAACTCTTCCTCCTCATCAACAGACAAATAAGGACAATCTACCCAATAGTCATTTCCAACTTCATCATTATCATCACACTCATAGTCAATATCTTGTAATTCAGACACATATCCATCATATTCATCACATTCAGCAATCACATTTTTTCCGTTATTAGACCCACTAGTCCCACCTAGTCTAACTCCATGGTCTGATATCCCAAGATTTTCACACAAGGTCTTGGGATTTTCGGCACCAAAATATGGATGTGTTACATCATTATGCTCAACATATATATGCACTACATTATTCTCAAGAGCATATCTAATGAACCGCACAAATGAATTATCATCACAGAAACTATTCAAAGTTTCTCTTAATCCTGCTCCATTAGAATGTTCATCATCATACCATACTTTACCTATGTTCTTATATCCAAATGCAGCACATCTTTCTAATATAGTAAAAAAAGATACCTTATCCGGATCAATAATATCTTCAATCATTTTTCCACCAATATAGAACCACTGGCTCACTGTTCGGACTATTTTTCCCCCAATATGGAAAGTAAGAATTGTCATCTGCACATACCAAGAAACAAACACAAAAACAAAAGTCAATGGCCCGATTTTAAGAAAGCTATAAACAAATACACTAACGAGTACAAGTACCATTTAACAAAGCTATAAACAAATACAAGTACCATTTAAAAAAATAGAACGTATAAGGCCCTACCACCAAGAATCGGAATCAAACAAATAGGGAAGCATGGACCACTAATTTAGAATAAAACATGGTGGACCTTTTCTGTAAAATGTATTTTTCCTTTCACATCCACTTCAAAGCAGACAGCAGCACGACAATATTGAAAGCAACACACAATATTATTGTCGGCTTCTTCCACATCCAACATAAAAGAAAATAAACGGCAAAAAGGATATATTAGATTGCTATGGATTCACAAGCATTACTGTCGCTTCTTCCATTAAACACACGGCATTAATGTCACGATCGATTGGAAGAGTGGCAATTTTAAAGATGAAGACAAAGCATTACTGTCACGATTGATGGGGGAATTGCAAATAAATATAACATAACTCGGATATAATAAAACAAATTGCAATAGAACAAATTGCTATTACCTCACGATTGGGAGAGTGGCGACTTAAAAGGAAGGAAAGCGTGGATTTTGATGGGGGAATTTAGGGTTAGGTCTGGTTTGAGAGAAGGGAAGTGTTGGATGAATGAGGGAGATGGGAAAAAAATTGACGCGGGTTTTCACTTAGATGGGAACAATGCAAACGACGTCGTTTGCTGTTCTTATAATCCTACCCGACCCACCCACAAACGATTCGGGTCGGATCCGTCTACGTGGCGTGCCATGTCAGCGATGTCAGTCTAAATGGATGACGTGGCATGCCACGTATACAAGATAATGGCAGATTGGTGACGGAAACGGCCGCAGGTACCAAATGTGATCAATTAGTTGCGTACGAGTACCTTTTAAAACCAAAAAAAGGTAGAGGTGCCAAATTAGTCGAAAGCCCAACGTACAGGTACCGTTTTTGGCATTTTCCCTTCTTAGAACTATCATCTATTCCAAATTCCGGGTTGCTCAAGCAAGCCTTGCGACTTGAGAGGGTTGGATTGGATTTTAAAGATCCTTACTTTCTTTGTGACAAGGTTGCCTTTGTCTTAGATTGTAAGTTACATGGCGGGACACAAGTCAACGACAGTGGGCAGGTATCGGGATACGACAATCATTGGTTAACTACCGGGTCCTGTTACCTTCACCTAAATCTACGGGATCGACCCCTGCTCCTATAAATAGCGCCATATTCCTAACTTATCCTCACTTATCCTCAGTTTTTGTCTAAAGTGTTTATTGCTTGCGTAGAGAATATTCCGCCCCTTACACAGTGTATACACCAGAAAATCACCTTGTGAGAATCAAGTCCAGAAGACGACTTGATTCCTGCAAGTAGTCTGTCTTCATCCTTTTACTTCGCTTTATGCTGAACTTGGCGACCATTTCTGTAAATTGGTTGTTGAGTATTTATATTGGATGTCGTTGCTGATTGTTAAATACAAGTTAGATTTGGATGTTTATTGTTGATCGATTGTTTTCTCTTGGATATTGCTGAAATTTTGTCATCTCTTTGTTCTTGTACAGGATGCTCTTAATAAATCAAATTTTAAGAAATATAGCTCCAGAGAACATGATTCCCTGGCTAGCTGGGTGCCTGATTGCATTGGATTAACCTCATAGAGGCCGTTTTGTGCCACATAAGCCGAATGGAAAGACCTGGTGCTGTCTTAGTATTCATGACTGGCTGGGAAGATATTAGCTGTTTGAGGGATCAACTTAAAGCTCATTGATACGATCCCGGTTCCTTTGATTTGGAGTGCGGAATTAAACCAAACAGAAACTAGAATATTGAACCGGAAACACACCTCTTGATTAAACAATCAAAGGATCTTGTTCAATTAATTGATTGGTACAAAACGAGTTTACAAATAAACTCACTAATGGATACAAATACAAACAGCAACAATGCTGGAATTTGGTAAAGGGATAGATGAGGAGCAACGCTCAACTCAATTACAGGCACGAGGAGCAACGCTCAACTCAATAATGAAGGAGGAGTTCAACTCAGTCAAAGACTACAACTTACAGGACATCTCTTGTTTTTAATTGACTCAAACCAAGGCTTCCCACTCCTAGGTAAGTACCAAGGAGACTACTTGAAAGGTAGCCATTCGCTGAATTCTCCCCCAAGCCCATCAGACCAAACACGAATATACAGCAGAAGAGTCTAGACGACCAAGACTATAAATTACAAACTCTTAAAGAGCTAACTTTCTAGCAAATGATGAAAAAAAAAACATAATCGAAGCACAAGCCTCCATCCTTTTAAACAAATTCCTAGCAACCACAAATTCTATATTTCTATTTAAACAAGTTCAGGAACCAAACCACATTACATAACAAAATTGCAGCATTAAATTTAAATGAAAGAAAAACCTAACTTTTATCTTTCATGTTTCTACCACTCATCAACCTTAAGAACCCCATTTAAAGTTCAGTTAATGTCTGTTTCCTACATTTATGAATACCCTTCTCAAACCACACCGCAGATGCATATTCAAACGAAGGAAAAACAAGAATGGAACAGTAGCACTATTACCATGAGAGTATTCAAGTCCCGAAAAGCATCTTGAAGACTCTTATCCGTGTTTTCCCACAATTTTTGCTCCTTCCGCAATATCCCCGCCAGACCCACCATCCTCACCGTCGTCCCATCACTTGAATATAAGCCACCAACTGATTTTGAGTCAAACCCAGAACCAGAAGCTGAGTCAAATCCGACCCAGTACCTAAATCGCTACTTTCATCCCCTTCCCAGTCTTCCCTCTCCAACTCTCTCCAAATTTCGCTAGAAACCTATCAAACTCTCCTTTCCCTCTGAACACCACAGTGACGACCACACTCTTCGAAGACTTGGAACCGGACCCGAGGGGAGTGGAACCTGGATCTTTTAACGGAGAAGATGTGGGTGATGGTCCATAAAGGAATGCAAATGGGGCTAGCGGTGGAATTCGATGGGAGCCAAAGCAGACGGTGGGTTGTGAGGGTGAGGAGGCGTGATTTGAAGGGAGAAAAACTTGGTGAAGGGTCATCCGACTCGAGGTCGACATTAGAAAGTAGCTGGTGCTCAACCTCGTTGGGTAAAAGGACTGGACGGTCACTGCTGGTGATAGAGGCTGGTGGAAAGAAATCGGTATTAGAGCTACCGCTGGCCATGGAAGAAGAAAGACGATTACCGTCGCTTGTTGTTGTTTATGGTGGTGGTGGTGCCGTTTGATCTGTTTATACTTTATAGCTCCATACGCGAGTCAAAGTCTCAACTTTTTTTTGTCTCCAACTTTTCCAAACGAGAAAAAAAAACTTGAAATGATAATTAATTTATTAATAAAGGTCACGGATTCAAGTTTTTAAAAATCTACCAAAATTAATTTCAACTGAGAAACCCACCTACGAAAATAAAAAAAAGAAGACTTAATCATAAATTACTAATTAAAATTCAAAACGAAATTGAGAAGAAAATAAAGCTTTTCATTTAGAAAAATTCAATGTCATATTAATTTTATTCTCTAAGTTTTTGAGACTTTTAATTAATTTCAACTAAAAATCAAGGACTGAATTGAATGATTTAAACAAAAAGAGAAGAAAAACTCATTGGATCAATACCGCATAAGGTGTTTTGATTTTTAAATGTAGACCTAATCTCAAACTTTATAATCAATAATGCATCCTAACTTTCCTTTTTCGTTTCCAGGTGTGTATAATATTATTATGGGTATATTAATATTATTACACATTCAAACGGAATTTTGGATTAAACACGAAAATTGTCGCCGAGGCATTAACCAGAGACATGATATGCGGAATCATTACAGGATGCTTAAAGTCAGCGCAATCCCAAAATCGAGTTCAACTAGAACCAATCTGTTCACAGATCAGTCCTTTCCTGTCAGATAATAGAACCTTTCAAAATAACCCAGCAATCAAAGCTGATACCATGACTAAATAATACACGAGGACAACAGCAAAATATCTAAGAAATTACTTATTCTTAGGATCATCTGACACCCATCTCCATGTGTTTCCACAAGGCAGCCCTCATTCTCATAGCCACTCCCCCTCGGGTGTTTCTGGCCTGTGCTTGAATCTGAGTTCATAAAAACAAGGAAACAGATTACATGAGTGTGATGCAAAAGCATGCTACATAAAAGAATGAAAAAGTGGTAGTAGATAAAGACTCAACAAAAACATTGGTAAAACTTGAGAGTAAGACTACAGAGAGGGTACTTGCAGGATGCGCACATCTCAAAATGAAAAACAAAACTAACACATGCAAAAAGAGGTTATGGTCCAGGCAACTTAAGGTTGGCTCTAGAATCAGAAAGATCCATGAACCATAATACTTTATAAGCATACGAACTTTCATCACGGACTTACAATGATAAGCTATCTGAAATTTGTCAGCTTCTGTTCAACAGGCTAAAAGCAGCAATACAATCCATTTCACAATACCACACCTACTGACTCCAATCAATTTCATGGCTTTTCAATTTTCTAGGAAAAAAATGTTAGATGAGTGATAATCCGTGGACCGGAGTGGGGGGTTTTCCGGTAAAGTAGCTCACTGGAAGGTGGTGGTCAGATCTTCGTGAAGGACCTGCACAGTGCCGGAAGTGTTTTCCGGCGCAAGAGCTCCAATGCCAAAGTCAGTATTTTTGTTAAGTGCGTAGAAAGTGTGTGTGTTCTGTTTTTCGTGTGTCCCCGAGTAGAGGAGAAAACTTCCCTTATATACCACCATCTAGTCCTTAGGCTGGACTAGAGTGGTTAGATCTCTGACATCCCCTCTCCTTTTTCCTTAGCCGGTGGTCTAGGGGCAGGGATTCATCATTGTAACATGGGGCGCAGACCTTATTTCAGGGGAATAGGGTCGTCCCTTTGTCCGGTTGTCAGGTGACGATGTGATGGGAGCAGGTTATCCTCCCTGCCAACCTTGACTAAATGTATACTGACTATGGAGCACTATACCAATAATATCTACGAGGGCAGATTTATATCTGGACCCCATCAGTGCGATGCCGTTCGTGGAGAATCGGCAAGGAGCCGTTCGTGGAGAATCGGCAAGGAGCCGTTCGTGGCGAATCGGCAAGGAGCCGTTTGTGGAGAATCGGCCGAGTGTCGTTGTCTTCATCTTTACCGTCAAATCGGCTCTGTGCCGTTTCGGTGATAACGGGCTGGGCTTGTCCTTTAGTTACTTATTCCCGTTGACCTGGTCAATCGATCACGACGCCTTTTATATCGTTGACTTGGTCAAACCGGCCATGTGCCGTTTTGACCGGTTAACGGTACTTCGTGAAGGCGCAAAGTCCATCGTGCCCTTCTGATAATTTTATGTATTATCAATGAGCGTGCTGAATCACCATGTTTGTTTCCTCCTGTCCACCCCTTCCCCCTTGCCCCCAACACCCAACCCCTATCCTCCACTTTTAAGGCATTGCTATTGCCTTCTGCCTTACGGAGTATTGGAATGCATATGAGACTGAACAGCTATATGTTGTAATGGCACAGCACGGAAGTAACTTAAAGGGAAAAGGAAACTCAGAAGGTATAGAAAGTAGAAACCCAAGTTACAACTCAGGGTTCCATCAAATTTATTTAAATCATTTCAGTTGAAGTTAGAAAGCAAATCCCACACTCGACCATTTCAAAGGCCAAATCAAGGAACTTTATCTCTTTATTGGCCTAAACAGGTGGCAAACAAACATTGTCTTTCTATCCAGGAACATATAGTGAAAGATATAAATCAAGTAGAGCATTTTGTCAACTACTTAGACTGAACCTTGGGAACATAAAAAGAGATCTCTTTTTGGTACAAAAATAGCTGGCAGCAGATGAAGCTAACCTTCTCATGCATTGACCAAGTATGAAGTGATAAATTGTTAACTTAAATTAAATATTTATAATGCCCTAGAGAAATCATTTGATCCAGTGAAGAAAAATATGTTAACAGGAAAGAAGGCAAGAAAAGCTATTATACTGATCAAACCGAATGAATGAGAAAAAGAAAAAAAGATAGCAACAGTGTACAGGGAACACAAGATTTTTAGACTTAAGGTTGGCTCAAGAATCAGAAAGATCCATTAACCACAACACTTTATAAGCACACGAACTTTCATCACAGACTTACAATGATAAGCTATCTGAAATTTGTCAGCTTCTGTTCAACAGGCTAAAAGCAGCAATACAATCCATTTCACAATACCACACCTACTGACTCCCAATCAATTTCATGGCTTTTCAATTTTCAACATGCTTTCACCAACTTTTTTCTAACTAAACCATTTTCCTGATTGGTACAGTTTAATTCTCTGGTTGCAACATCTGGCAACAAAAAGAACATGAAAAGAAAAGGACTAGGTGCAACAAAAAGGAATGATGGATCTTTCTTTTGTCCCATATTAAAGCTACTATAAAAGGCCCTAGGCGAGCCTTCCTCACATGGTTTCTACAGCAAGACTGCAAATGCCGCAAAGTTAACTTACTTTCTCAAAGGTACTGAGGATGACCTTTCCATTTTGTGAAGCCATAAGATCATCGTTCATACAACAGCAGACCCACTTAAGCTCATCACCAGGCACCTAATGTGTCAACAATAGGAGAATAAGAGTGCACCCTCTTCAATGAACCACGACACCAAATACAACAGCAGAATGAAAAGGCAAACCAATTGAATGGCTATGATTCCCGATGAGCGTATGGCTCAGAACAAATTCAGCTTTTTTTGTATATCCACTGGTTGTGAGCATCACTAAAAATTGATCTTCAGTAAACTCACTCACAGGAATGGTCGAAGTTATTCTTTCCCCTTCAGATAAAGATAAGATCTATCTCCAGCAAAGCAAAGATGTAGGCAACCACAAGACATCAAACTATGTGATAAAAATCTGAAGAATACAAGAATTGAGAATACCTGAACCAGTGGTGTGCCTGCTGCAGTCCTGGTGCATTCGGGAATTTTATAGTGCTGAGTGCACTATTCCTCGGTCACTGCAAATGTAATATGGGGTTATAACCATAACCAAATTAACTAATAGAATTAACAGGGGCAAATTGATGCAAGATCCTGAAACAAATAGCCAGTCAGGGGCCAGGATACCACAAAGCTAAAGCAGAGCAGACGAACCTGAAGTATAGCACATGGCCATGTGCGCGGCGCGGCAGACAATAAAGTCAGATTTTGTATCATTAAATCTCAGTTTTCCAACAGATGTACCAATTGTGCCGTGATGTTGAAGATTAAATGTGTCGGGCTTCATCCGCTTGACATAGCCCTTTTCACTGAAAGCCTGAAATTAGATGAAAAATAATTCTGAACAAACAATTGGATATCTGAAATCAACAAAATTTAATACATCTACCATCAGCAAATAGGACAGTTTTAGTAATTCAATGTGATGGAAACAGAGTCACTAAGACAGAAAGCATGATGCCAATTACCAGTAGCATTTCATCATTCGGAATAACATCTATATCTTCAACTTGACCACTGTCAGAGTCTTCCAAGGTTGAACGCCTTGGATTTGAGAACTTATTCTTGAGCTCAACTGCTTCTTGTTCTATCAACTAAATGATGAAATAAGAGCAGGAAACAGTAAATGAGTTAACACCAATAATATAGAATGTATCCATGTAAAGACTCTTATGAAAAGTGGTAAAGTACATCAATAATGAACATTGGGCTTTAGATTCACAAATAAAAACTAAAAAGAGAATAAATAGGAAAAAGAATTACAGGGACAACCTTGCATGAAATGCACACCCACTAAATTGCAAGAAAACAAGAAATGAGGGAGGATAAGCAACTAGAGATTAATGCTATAGAACTGATAACCACATCATTTGCATACAATCAATACTTGTAGAAACAGCAAACAAGAAAATTTTGGAAGGAGAAAGGGGAGCATTAGCCATTGAATCCATATAATTGACACAAGTAGGAAAAAGCAATTGACACTTTATTAAGTGGTTAAAGATAATGTCATGAAAAGCAAAGAGTATCAATTCCGTGGTTGTGAGAACTAGTTAATCCAGCATACCCAATCAAAGAGCTAGTTCAATCTCATAAAAGTATAGCAACTGAAACAAGAAAAAAGGAAGATGAGATTAAAAGTTAAAACCAGAAACATCATAAGTATTGTATTCAAGACAAAACTTTGAGTAGGTACAGCTGTGCTGGTGCATGTATATGGACTCAAACTTCCAACCAAGGTACATACACTTGGTGTAGCCATAGTAGTACTTAGATGGGTGACAAAAATGAGTGGGTCAAAATAGTTAATCAACTAATTTTTTACTTTGTCTGAAAAAAAACAGGATTTAGTTTCATAAAGACAAAGATGTCCAAATGGAGAAAACAAGTGACCATCACCACAATAGGTTACCAATAATATATTTTCTCTGCTTGACAACAGTTCCTCTAGCTTTGATATTTATTCCACCAATGATTTGTTTTCATCAACAAACTTTTTTCTCTGCAAAATGAGAATTATATAATTTACATAATATAATTTGCCAAATGAGAAAAAAAATTAACAAATGTGATAACATGCACCTCGAGAAGGTTAAGACGTCTAAGGCTTATGTCTAATATAGCTTCAGCTTGTTTCTCAGAGAGATTGAACTCTGCATCAAGAATTTGGCAAATAACAATTAGCAATAAAAAGAACTAATTACTTCCTACAATTCCTAGACAAAACAAGGGTGACCAAGTAACTGAAAACACAAATACTTGTACTTATTTTATAATGTCTAAAGCTGCTTTTGCTAGCCTAAAGGCAACGGCCATCAAACAGTCAGGAGAGTTAATTGCAATCACAGGCTTGGAAAAGGAAACATACAAGCATGGACGTAAAGGAAATGTCATAAAAGCCGAATAGGGTTACGATTTCTCAAACCAGCAGATGCAGCTGCGTTACTTGAAGCCGCCTTAATTATACGAACCACTTCATCCATATTATCAAGACCCACCACGATCCCCTTAGCGTCAAAAGAACAACCATAAATCAATAATACGGATCAGAAAGATCAACCAATTCTCGTTTATCATATACCTAGGAAGTAACAGAGGAGAAAATAATAGGGCCGGAGTTCTTAGGCTGGGAGCAGAGTACAGATTATTACATCTCTAGTGCTAAACTTTCTTGGTCAATCCTATTTCATTCCAAAACATTTGTCTCATATATAAAGTCCTATGCCTCTGAAACAATCGCATGTTAAGGTCTTTCTTAGGATATACTATTGTTTCATAACCGTGGTTGACCATGACTATAAAACTAACAATCACGTCAGCAAATGCCTTATGAAGAAGTTAACTTCCCTTTCATGGAAAGTGTAGTACTTGAGGAAATGTAAAATGTGTTGGACCGAGATGAGTTATCAAAAAGGCTTAGTTCTAACATGATCATCATCCAACAAAAATACAATTGTAAGGTAAAACAGGTAAATAAAACAAATACCTTAGCATACCTCAACAATGTGTCTTCTGTCTTGTGCTTGTGAGATAATTAGATAGTGTAATTCTAATACATCTGTGAGTAGCACAACACTTGCAAATTCAAATTAAGGGAAATGAGAGGTGCATTTCAAAATGAAGCAAGTGTAACTAGTCACCTGCAGAAGTTCTTTTAGACCCATCTGTTTAGGTTGTCCATCCAGTATACTGCAACACAGAGGTCACCATGAAATGACTGTAGAGCTCCAAGAACAAAAAACAAATTGAGGCAGAATATTGAATGAAGCTCTGTGTAGCAGAAATGAAATGTCTATCTAGAGACTAGATAATAAAGTACTACTTACCCCACCCTATTGCAGCTAAAACCTGACTGCAGTGGAGTTTGGCAATAAAGATTGTTTAAGGTGATTAAAGGGTCAGCGCCCCGTTTCAGCTACAAGATGTAAGGAAATAAATTAGTCAAAGTAACCAAGTGATATAGCTTATGGGCTGTATAAGCCATCTAAAGTTTTAAACAACATTACTTCTCTATATCATGACTACACGCATTCCAGTGCGATCACTTTCATCCCGGATATCACTAATGCCATCTAAGCTGTCATGTAATAACCAAAATATTTATACATCGAACTCCATATACTAAGAAATTTTTGGTTCGGTCCGGTCTGATTCTAGCCCTAAAATAGAACTGGACCGAATCAGACATTAACGGTCCAGTTCGGTCCGGTTCTAATTTTTCCGGTTCTTACTAGGCTGGTTCCCCGTTCTGACCCGATATTTTTTTTATTTTTTTAAATATTTTTTTGCTGCTGGCTGACGAAAAGAGAGCTAGAGAGGTAGAGGCAGCCGACAACTAAGACTGACGACGACGAGAGGGATGAAGCTGATGTCGTTTTGGCTGACGAAAAAAGAGAGGCAGAGAGGTACTGCGGTTGAGCGGCGAGAGATCTGACCGACTGGGTCAGTAATACCATTAAAACAACATCAACATTGTTTCAGGTTGTTATTTAGGGGGAAAAAAAGGAGAAAAAATGTTCTCTTATACAGGGCTCGCGAATTGGAAAATCAACCATGTTAAAGAATAGAAGAAGCTTAACCCATAGAAATAGATGGAAATAGATCTAGGCTTTTTGTGAAGGTGTGGTGGCTGTTGATGTGGATGTGGCTGTGAGAGGAGGAGGCGGCGACTTGAATTTTAGGGTTTTAAAATCTTTAGGACGCGGGGCTGTACATGGGTCGGGTTGGGCCAGTTATGGCTCATAATCAGCACCAACCCGTCAAATATTTAACGAGCCGGGTTGGGTCGGTTATCCACCTATAACCGCTAGTTGACGGGTTGAGCGGCTATAGGCAGCTAACCACGGGTTGGCGGTTATAGGAATGAGAATTTTTTCTATACTCATTGTCCAAAATCTCCGACTCTGCCATCACCGACATCGACTCCGATCGCGATCGACTCATTGATGATCTTCGAATGCTTCTCGTTTCGATTCTTTGAACAATCACCTAGTATGGCATTGTCCCAATCGTTGCTACCATAATTACTGTCCCTATAGCTGTCACCCAAATTGCCAGCCAAGTTTCATGACTGCCCACAACCACATAGGAGAGCGCAAGGGACAGTAATTATAGAAAAATGTTTGAACAACTAGCCACATTAGCTTGTTGATTACTGTCATTAGTTGCTTCTTTGCCTTTCTCTCTATCACTACAACAAATGTTTGAACAACCACAACAGCCAACGATATGAAAAGGGCTATTGATAATAGGTAGACAGGTTGGGTCGATTATAAACGGTTTTTAAAAACTCGACCCGCTATTCGACCCAACCCAATTATAACGGGTCGGTTATATAATCGTTACCCGCGGTTATGTTCTTTTGACGGGTTGGGTCAGGTCGGTTATACAGGTCAGACGGGTTGGGTCAATTTTTTTAGAACCCTTGCTGCCATGTTGAGTTTTATTTGGAAAGGGATACTAAACACGACAACGTTTTGGTTGTATTTTTTTTATTTGTTTGTAATTTGTATGCCAAGTTCCTAGGGGTGAACAAAAACCGGCTCGAACCGGAACCGCCGGTTTGGTCCGGTTCGGTCCCTTTTTTTTTTTTTTTGAAAAATTGAACCGAACCGGACCTGACCGGACCAAACCGGTTCGGTCCGGTTCTCCTAGGCTGAAAAATCAGAACCGAACCGTAAAACCGGTAGAACCGGTTTTTATTTATATATATTTATTTATATATATATGCACATTAATATTAAAGTATAAATTTGGTTTAATGGCTAAACTTTTACCCATTACCTTAAATGGGAGAGGTTCAAATCCCCAAGCTTGCAATTTCTTTTTTTCTTTATAAATTTAACTTCTTATCTTTATTTTTTCCTCCAAAACTTAATTAAAATACCTCATTTTTTCTTTTAAATTTAATTAAAAGTTTTCATTTTTCCCCTTTTATTTTTTTATTTTAAATAGAAAAAATTATTAAGGAAGTTATATAAGAATTATTATGAGTAGAAGACATTTTCTCTTTTAAACTTTGAAACTTAACTAAGCTCTAAATATATGTTATCATCATAATGTATATCCATCATAATCTTATCATCTTATTGTTAGTATTGTTCACAAATATATTATTGTAAATTATAATAGCTATTTATATAGTTAATTGTTAATATGTATTATTAATACTTTTTTTTTTTTTTTTAATAAGCTGAAGAATTTTATTCATTCCCTACCAGAGGTAGGAAGGAAGAAGGAAAGAATGTACAGAAAAAGCTCCTCAACAGAGGAAGCGACTTACCAAAACTAGGAAGGAAACCAGCAGAGTAAAGATAACAACAGCCAAGACTACTGAGCTATCCGACCTAATGTAAGTAACCACGACGGAGACAGCAACATCATACCCAAACTATAAGGGAAAGCTTGCTCTGAAGTCTTTAACCACCTATACCAAAACGAAAAGGCGCAGTTGAAAACCCGTCTCGAGCAAAACGTTTCTTGCTGAAAGACAACCTTGTTTCTTTGCAACCACAAGCTCCATACTAAAGCATAAAATAGAACCCTCCACTTCCCTCTGATCTCTGCCCCTCCCCAAGGCACAAAGCTCATCCAAGAGCCCCATAGGTCACCTATATTCCTGGGAGGACACCAGGACACGCCTAACCAACACATCACTGCATCCCAGCATGTCATGGAAGTTTTACAGTGGAGCAAAATATGATGGACAGATTCACCTTGTACATCGCATAGAGGACAAACATTGTCTTCCTCAAGTAGCATCCTACGTTTCCATAAAAATTCCCTAGTCACTAGACGGTCGCGAAGTGCCAGCCAAAGGAAAAATTCGACTCTGTATGGGACTAAATTGGACCAGCACGACTTTAGAGTTGGGTTGGCTTGGAAACGTTGTATATCATAACCCAAGCACCAGGATCCAACCGAAAACTCTCCTTCGCTGTTTAACTGCCATCTATTCTTTACAACACCTTGTGTATTCTGTGGCGCCGTGAGGTGAGATGACAAGCAAACCCATTCTTCTAATTCCCATTCAAATAGCTCGCGGCGCCACTGATTATTCCAGGACCACTGGTCCCCATTCCAGATTCCAAGATCAAAGATACACCCATTAGTATTGATAGATAAATTGTAAAGTCTTGGATAGACCAGAGCTAAAGGGGTCTTGTTGTGCCAAGGATCCCACCAAAAGGACACACAGCGACCATTGCCCACTGTAAGGTCCATGTGTCTCACCCAAAAATCAAACCAATCACCTCCCTTAGAGAACATCCCAAATATATCACGCCAAATAAAAGAGACCTTAGCCATTGAAGACTTCCATAAGAACCCAAAATTTGTGAAGGCATATTGTCTTCTAACTATATCCGCCCATAATTTTCCGCTTCCATTACAAAGCTCCCACACCCACTTGAATAAATAAGCTGCATTCCGACTTTCAAGATTACCTATTCCCAGACCCCCAAGCTCCTTCGGCCGAATCATATCTTCCCATTTAACCTTCGACAACCCACTTTTAGACTCATCCCCACTCCACATGAACCGCCTCATAATCCCTTCGCATTTCCGGCGCACAATTTTTGGCATCTTATAAATAGACATGTTATATATAGGGAGACTTGAAACCGCTGCCTTGATCAAAGTAACACGTCCGCCAACAGACAAGAGATGACCCTTCCAAGTCGCCAACTTAGATCTCATCTTCTGAATAAGGAAATCCCAACTAGCTATTCTCCTAGGATTAAGGCCAACAAAGGAACCAAGATACTTGAAAGGTAAATGTTCGTACTTGCACCCCGCTCTCCTGGCTAGACAGCCCCCTGCTTGATCACAAATGTTGATACCCACAAGAGTGCTCTTATGAAAATTGACTCGTAGCCCAGAATAAGCCTCAAACCAGCGCAGAGTCCCTTTCACTCCTTGTATCTCACTCTCATCATTCTTAACAAAAATTAGAGTGTCATCTGCAAACTGCAAGTGAGTAATCTGCCACCCAGCCTGATCGTTACCCACGCCACTTAATAACCCCTCTCTTCTGGCACGGACCAAGATGCGATGTAACCCTTCTGCAGCTATGTTAAAAAGGAACGGGGACATAGAGCATCCTTGTCTAAGCCCACGACCAACCTGGAATTGACTAGTAGGGGAGCCATTAATCAAAATAGAAACTCTGGAAGTACTAAGACACTGCAAAATCCACCCCCTCCAGCGTTCCCCAAAACCCATTTGGCGCATCACCTCCTGTAAGTAACTCCATTCGACCGAGTCATAAGCCTTTTCGAAATCCAATTTGAAAAGTAAGCCTTGCTTCTTAGACTTTTTTAAGTGATTAACAACTTCATTAGCTGCCATCACACAATCAAGAGTCTGTTTACCTCTCATAAACCCATGTTGTTCCCCACTTATCACCTTCTCAATCACCCTTCCCAACCTAGTCGCAAGAATTTTAGAAATAATTTTGTAATAGCTACTCACCAGACTAATAGGACGGAAATCGCTAAACTTCTTAGCGGAATTAGACTTAGGCAGGAGCGTGATAAAAGAAGAGTTGGCCCCCTTCGGAAAGATACCAGTTCTAAAGAAACCCGTAATCAAGACACAGAATTCAGGACCAATAATATCCCAAGCGTTCTGGATGAACCTAAGAGAGAAACCATCTGGACCGGGGGTCTTATTACCATTGCAACTCCTAACAGCTTCCCAAATCTCTTCAGAAGTGACCTCACCTTCTAACCAATTAGCTTCAATGTCACTCAATCTGTTGAACCCCAGGTCAGGAATCATAGGCCGATCCCAAGTCACAGAGTTAAAGAATGAGGAGAAGTGTTGGACAGCAGCATTTTTTATTTCAGTGGGATCGACTAAACGACCATTAGAAGTCACAATGTCAGTCACTCCCTTCTGAGCATAATTGACTTTTGCTAACCTGTGAAAGTATCCTGTGTTTCTGTCCCCCTGTAAATCCCATTGAGTTCTATTTTTCTGTTTCCAAAACCTGTCCACCCGACCCTGTTGCTCCCTAATCTCATTAGCCAGCTCCAGCTTCCTCCCTTGTTCTGATAAAGACAAGGTTCTCTCATCAGCTATCCTGTCTAGTTTCAAATCCTCCTCGTGAAGCGCCTCAAGGCGCTTCTCCACATGACCATAGACCTCTGCATTCCAGCTCTTGATTTTCTGTTTCACCCATCTTAACTTCTGAATTTCCCTGCAGGTACCTGAAAATTCAGAGGAAGCCTCTCTCCACCAATCTGCCACCAAATCCTTGAAGCCAACCACTTCCCACCATATAGCTTGATCTCTGAAAGGCTTCGGACCCCAGTCCACTGATTCCTGAATCAGCAGCAATGGAGAGTGATCTGAACCGTGTCTGTGCAACGCTGTCAACCTGTCCCTTTGCAAGACGATACCCCATCCTGTTTGAATAAAGACCCTGTCCAATCTACTTCTACAAATCGAGTTCGCCCACGTAAAACGTCTGCCGACCAGTCTCAGATCTTGGAACCTACATTTGTCCACCCACTCTTGAAAATCCTCCATACCTCTTGCCTGACTTGAACCATTAAGTCTATCAGACGGCGATAGTATTTCATTAAAGTCTCCTCCCACCAGAACTGGGTGAGCACAACTCTCAACTAGATGAGCAAGAGTGTCCCATAATCGACGTCTACTATCCACATCATTATACGCGTAGACATTCAGAATAACACATCGGAAATTCCCTTTCTTCAAAATGCCTTCTAACCAAATATAACGATCACCAACAATCGACCGTTCTAAAGAGAAGGAGCAACTGTTCCACATTGTTAGTAACCCCCCAGACCGACCGGTCGAAGGAGCACTCAACCAACGAGCTTCCTGATTCCCCCATAAGGACTGAATGAAAAACTCATCAATAACCTCTAACTTTGATTCCTGCAACAAGCAAAAATCCAAATGCTCTCTACGCCAACATCGTTTGACAAAATTCCTCTTTCTGGCAGCTCTCAACCCCCTACAATTCCACGACATTAGATTAACCATGATAAAAAGAGGACCACGATCCGGGACGGAACTAACGAATGTACTGAGCCAATTCAGCAAGGAATCTTTCTTTGTCGAAAGAAAGAAAAGCCTCTTTATCTACATTCTCAGTTAAAGAAAGTAATCTGCCCACATTCCACGAATCTGGATTAATCATCGTGGCATCTGTCGCCCGATTCATGCGAGATATATCTTCATCATCTGCTTTCTGAACATTCACCCTGGAACCTACTTCAGAATTAGCTGATGCAAGGCTTCCCGCTTGACCAGCCAGCTTTTTAAATTTATCTACCCTCCGTCTCACCGTAATGAGGGGTAAGCCACCTGGAATTGCAGTTTCACAAGATGGTTTAAAAACCCCATTTACCTCTTGATCGTCAATGTTCTTATCCTCTCCTGATACAAGTTTATCCCCTTCCACACTATTCTCCAACTCACCTACTCCCTCATCTGACGACCCATCAGACCCTTCAAAATCAATCCTAGCACCCACCATCCAATCAATGTTAGTGACAGCTCCATGCATGGGTTCTTCTTTGCAAATAATCTCATAAAACTTCCCTTCTACCCTTACCTGCATTGCTTCGTTTATAGTGGTACGATCCGAGGTGATTAGAAACCTCGCGACATCAAGTCTTGTCCTCGCAATTGTGTTATCGTCCACTACCACCAATGACCCCAAGCGACTGCTAATTTTCTCGAAAGTCGAAAGACCCCAAGTCTGGACAGGAATCCCGATGACTTGAACCCAACATAGCCTTCCTCCCTTAGCGATATCATAATCCCAGGGGACTACTTTGGAGAACAGCCTTGAACTAGCTTCTGCAATAGCTCTGTCTCTGTCAATTTGCCTATCAAATTCCAACCAAACAAGACCTCTCCCCATTACCCGCGTGTCGCAAATCCAACCTGACTCCAGGACCAGTTCTTGAATCTCCGGAATAAATTCTAGTTTCCGAATGACCCCGATCGCACTTTTGTTTAACCATTCTTTATTATCTGCTGGAATATCCAAACCTAATACCCCCGTATTAGGATCCTCCTCCTCCTTGTTAACACTACTGGCCTTACTCTTCTCTAGCTGATTATCCCCTCGCACCACCTCCGCCAACGAACGAGCCCCAGGACCACTACCTTTCCTGGCAGGAATAGATTTTGCTACCACTCTTATGGCAGAGCTTGTGATGTATTGTGATTGTTAATATGTTGAACAGAAATTGTGATTGTTAATATGTTGAACAATACATCATAATCTTATCACAATATTTTTAGTATTGTTCAAAAATATATTATTGTAAATTATAATAGCTATTTATATAGTTAATTGTTAATATGTATTATTAATACTTATTAATAGGCATTTATATAGTTAATAATTGTTATTAATACTTATTATCTAAAATGTATTGTCTCCATAATAACTATTTAAAACCAAAAAACAGAAAAGATTAATAATTTTTACTTTTAAGCTCTAAATATAATTATATATGTTATCATCATAATGTATAATCTTATCATCATATTTTTAGTATTGTTCAAAAATATATTATTGTAAATTATAATAGCTATTTATATAGTTAATTGTTAATATGTATTATTAATACTTATTAATAGCCATTTATATAGTTAATATATATTATTAATACTTATTATCTAAAATGTATTGTCTCCATAATAACTATTTAAAACCAAAAAATAGAAAAGATTAATAATTTTTACTTTTAAGCTCTAAATATATGTTATCATCATAATGTATAATCTTATCATCATATTTTTAGTGTTGTTCAAAAATATATTATTGTAAATTATAATAGCTATTTATATAGTTAATTGTTAATATGTATTATTAATACTTATTAATAGCCATTTATATAGTTAATAATTGTTATTAATACTTATTATCTAAAATGTATTGTCTCCATAATAACTATTTAAAACCAAAAAACAGAAAAGATTAATAATTTTTACTTTTAAGCTCTAAATATAATTATATATGTTATCATCATAATGTATAATCTTATCATCATATTTTTAGTATTGTTCAAAAATATATTATTGTAAATTATAATAGCTATTTATATAGTTAATTGTTAATATGTATTATTAATACTTATTAATAGCCATTTATATAGTTAATATATATTATTAATACTTATTATCTAAAATGTATTGTCTCCATAATAACTATTTAAAACCAAAAAAATAGAAAAAATTAATATTTTTTTTCTTTTTAAGCTCTAAATATGTTACATGTATATTAAAATTGAAAAAAAAAATATATTCAAAAGAGTCAAAACGACTCCATTTCACAACAAACAACACTACAACGTGACTGTTCATTCATTCAATCTAATTTCTTCTCAAATCCAATTTCCTTTCACAAACCCTAGAAAATCGCCTCCGTCCTCACCACGACGCCGCCTCCTCGCTCTCATCGCCACGCCGTCTTGCTCTCGTCGCTGCATCGCTCTCACCGCACAAGTTGCCACTGTCGCTTGCTCCTGTCGCCGCTCTCATCTCTCTCGTCGCAGCCTCCTCGCTCCTGTCGTTGCTGTCGCCGCTCAAGAACTAGAAGCTAATATGAAAAGTAGATTGTGAGCGTGAGTCTAAATGGATTTGAAAGCTTACATGTGAAACAGTGGATTGCTATTATTTGTCTGTGAGCATATTTGGGTTATTTGGCAATGGACAAAGGAGGGCCTCCGCCGCCACCGCCGAATCTTTTTGTTAACGATGGGTCATTCATGGAGAGGTTCAAACAACTCCAGCAAGTTAAGGAGAAGGAGAAGGGTGCAGACACAGTTGCAATTGAAAAGGATTCAAAGCCGAAACCAGTCATGTTGGGGAGTGTGACTCCAAAAGTTTCGGTTGGGGGCAAGATAGCTATGCAAATTAAGGGTGGTGATGCTCGCAAGTCAGCTGCAGTTCCACAGCCTGGTGCTTCTGGAGGGAAACTGGCATTCAGTTTGAAACAGAAGTCAAAGCTTGTGGCACCTGTAGTTAAGTTGGGTGCTGACGAGGAAGATGAGGATGATGTCAATGCTGGAACTGTTACAGTTGATGTATCTGCTAAAAGGCTGAAGCTGGATCAACCTGATGCTTCTGAACAATCGTTGAGGCGGTTAGATGTTGGTAATTACTGTTATATTGATATCCTTTGATTGGTTGGGTTCAAAAGGTTTCTTTGAATCTTGCTCAAGGTCTGTTCAGTTTGCTCCTTTCGTTGTCAGCAGTCAACATTTTCTTGTCAACAAATTTACTAGCGAGCATAATGACTTGATATTAATTATTGAGTTTTGAGAATTTGATGGATTATATCTAGCATGTTTTAATGGTAATTTGATGGATTATATCTAGCATGTTTTAATGGTAATTTGATGAAATTTGATGGAATTAATTGTTTTATTGGCTACTGTTGAACAAATGTATTTCAATGTTGTTTGGTAATTTGATGGAATTAATTGCTTTTTTTATGGAACAAAAATGCTGATTCAGTGAGCATTTGATGGAACAAAAATGCTGGGCAGCCCGTTAAAAGGCTAGGCCCATTGTAAATTTTTTTTTTTATAATTCAAAAAAAAAAAAAATAGTAACGGGCCGGAACCGGAACCGGCCCGTTAAGAATCGGGAATTTTGGAACCGGACCGGACCGGACCGTAACATTCCGGTCTGGTCCGGTTCTACCGTAATTGGAACCGTATATTATCGGTTTGGTCCGGTTTTAGCCCCAAAACCGGACCAAACCGGCCCGTGTTCACCCCTACAAGTTCCCATACTCTATTTAATATTTATTCCTTTTTTATGTTAAAGGACACCGTTTTGATTTAAAAGATGCCGTTTTAATTAAATTTTAAAGAAGAAAAAAAAGAC
Source organism: Viola odorata (assembly GCA_963691705.1). Taxonomy (NCBI): domain Eukaryota; kingdom Viridiplantae; phylum Streptophyta; class Magnoliopsida; order Malpighiales; family Violaceae; genus Viola; species Viola odorata. Next base: position 58,384,438 of record OY829545.1, on the reverse strand, counting down.
ATTTAGTTACTCTTAAAAAGAGAATAAATTAATAATTAATGGTAATATTATTATTAGTGTCGTATTATTGATAATTAATAATCTTAATTTATACATATTAACAATATAAATGACTATTATAACTTACAATAATATACTTTTTCTCGTATTAAATTTTTTAATTTTTTCTATTTGTTGGTTCTGACTAGTTACCCCGAAGAAAATATTTTTTCCTCATAATAATTCTTATACAACTTCCTTAATAAAATTTTATATTTAAAATAACAAATAAGAGAAAGAACAAAAATGAGGACATTTAGTTAAGTTTAAAAGGAAGAAAGGAAAAATTATTAAAATTTTCTATTTGTTAGTTCTTACTAGTTACTACGGAGAAAATATTTTTTTCTCATAATAATTCTTACACAACTTCTTCAATAAAATTTTATACTTAAAATGACAAATAAAAGAAAAAAATGAGGACTTTTAATTAAGTTTAAAAGGAAAAATTATTAAAATTTTCTATTTGTTGGTTCTTACTAGTTATTACGGAGAAAATATTTTTTCTCATAATAATTCTTATACAACTTTCTCAATAAAATTTTATAGTTAAAATAACAAATAAAAGAAAAAAAATGAGGACTTTTAGTTAAGTTTAAAAGGAAAAAAGGAAAAATTATTAAAAAAATTTATTTGTTGGTTCTTACTAGTTACTACGGAGAAAATATTTTTTTCCTCATAATAATTCTTATACAACTTCCTTAATAAAGTTTTATATTTAAAATAACAAATAAAAGAAAAAATGAGGACTTTTAATTAAATTTTAAAGGAAAAATTAAATTTTTCTATTTCTTGGTTCTTAGTCTTACTAATTACTACGGAGAAAATATTTTTTCCTTATAATAATTCTTATATAACTTCCTTAATAAAAAATTATATTTAAAATAACAAGTAAAAGTGAAAATGAGGGTTTTAATTAAGTTTAAAAGAAAAAAATATGAATGTAATTAAGTTTAGAAGAAAAAAAGAAAGATGAGGAGTTAAGTTTAGAAAACTTTCGTAATAAAATTACATATTTAAAATAACAAATAAAAAAATGACGACTTTTAGTTAAGTTTTTAAGGAAATGATTAATTTTTTTTTTGTTCTTCCTAGTTACTAGGGAGACAATGTCTTTTACTCATAATAATTATTATATAACTTCCTTAATAATTTTTTCTATTTAAAATAAAAAATAAAAGGGTATAACTTCCTGAATAAATTTTTCTATTTAAAATAAAAAAATAAAAGGGAAAAAATTAGGACTTTTAATTAAGTTTATAAGAAAAAAATTTATGAATTTTAATTAAGTTTAGAAGAAAAAAAGAAAGATGTGGAATTAAGTTTAAAAAACATCCGTAGTAAAATTTTATATTTAAAAGAACAAATAAAAGAAAAAATGATGAATTTTAATTAAGTTTAGAAGGAAAAAAGAAAGATAAGAAGTTAAGTTTAGAAAGAAAAAAATAAAATGCAAGCTTGGAGATTTGAACTTCTCCCATTTAAGGTAATAGGTAAAATTTTAACCATTAAACCAAATTTGTACTTTGATATTAGTGTGCATATATATTTATTTATATATATATAAGAACTAGTTCTCCTAGTTCTACGTTCGGTTTGGGGTTTTTAGAGTTGGAGAACTGGGACAGTACGGTTCGGTCCGGTTTGGTTCACTTTTTTTTTTAAAAAAAAAGGGACCAAATTGGTAGTTCCCGGTTCGGGCTGATTTTTGTACACCCCTAAATAATATGGAATGTGATCGTTATCACGAGGAATTTTATTAACATCAATGGTTAAATCAAACTGTAAGTATCTCTATTTAGCCGAAAATAATACATTAGGTTTATTTATTTACGTTTCCGACACATTGAGTCATTTACTTTTACTCCGATAACACTTGAAATATCTCATGTTGATTTGTCATCATTTTATTGGTGAAACAATTCCCTCATTTTTTCCCTCGTATGTCAATTAAATAAATGATATATCAGCAAAAAAGACAAAGTATCACTGAAGTGAGAATAAACAGACTAAATATATTGGAAACTTAAACAGAGAGACTCAAATTGTCATTTTCGATTAAATAGAGAGACATACGGTGTAATTTAACCGGTGATCCATATAACTAAATTGCTTTCAACATGATCAACGGTCATTGATTGAGTTAGTAATAAGTTACGTTGGGCGTAATCATACGCCATTTTTTTTATGATCTTAAAATATATAGTTGTTTCTTATTTTGATTTTTTTTAGTTTTTCTTTCTATATTTTCACGTTTCAATAGTTCCTTTTTTCCTATTTGGTATTTAATTAGTTGATTCGTGTCCTATTTCCATAAATTTTTTTTGAGAAAAAATAAATTAGCGTAGAAAAAAGATGAATTTAAAAAAACTAACAATTTATATAAATCATGGAGCCAAGTGTGTATAATGAGTAAATGACTCCGCCCAACATAACTCATTGCTAACTCAACTTCAATATAAAGTGTGCATCACTTTACTTACTTGCAAAGAAACCGAAGCTAGGTTTGAACCCTAACAAAAAGCTCTTTGGTGAAGCAAAGTTAGAATTTTTGGGTAGTTTAAGTTTATAATAAACATGAGAGAAATAGGAATTGAAAGAAAAAATACAAACTCAACGATGCAAATAAAATGAGGAAATATTGTCATTTTATAGAGAAAATAAACCAACTCATACACGGTTTATGTACCGTTTTAAATTTTAGTGGTTTTACAAAAAAAATACTATCAAATACAAGCAAACACTAAAAAGACAACACTAAAACCACCAGCGCATAGTAAAAAATATAAAATTATGTATAAAAAGTTTAAAATGGAAGGAAGAATTAAAACTAAAAAAACCAGAGCGGTTTTAACAAAAAAAGGTACGTAATTAATATGAATCTATAAACGCCAACTAAATTCCAACTTTCTTCTTTATCATTACAATACTAGGAATTGAACCTAATATTATAAAAATGATATGCAATAACTAGTTGGATTAAAAAAAAAAGTAAAAAATTATTATTATTATTATTATCATTAATAATAATAAATTGTTATTGTGGGCCGAGGCAACAGAATTGGGCTGCCCATACATGTAACTGATTTTAACAGTTTAGAGCCCAATTTACTTTCCTATCAAGCAGTCACCCCTGACCTTCTGTTTACCTTGAAAAAAACCAAGAACCCTCGCGAATCTCTCCTCCCGTCTCTTCCTTGTCACTGTCAGGGGAGATGTCACAGCCAATTGAGGCAACTCAAGGCTAAAGGAAGAAAGCACGGGAAGGGAGTAACAAACTTGCTTAGCTGGCAAGACAAGTGGCAAAGCAGTTAAGAAGCAGTTTTGGAAACAGCTGGTTGTTACAGCTCATCTTGGAGAAAGTTAGATAGTTGTTAGTTAGTTATGCAACTTGCATTGTAGTTAAGTGATTAGCTGTCATACTTAATAATCAGTAGCTAAGTAGTATAAAAGGAAGGATGTAGAAGAAGGAATTACGTTTTGTCATTTGTAATCAACAATCAAAATTGTACTTTGCTACTTCAATGAAGAGCATTATAATCTATAGGTTCAATGGACCTGGTTCTGTTTACAATTTGCAATCCAAGTTTGTTACAAATGGTTATTCTAATCTACTTTCATCAATCTCCAGCTGCGCTTCTCCCTTCATCAACCTCCATTAACATCTTCGAGCTCTCTTGCGTTTTCCCTTCCATTTTCCTCAGCAGATCAACTCTTTGATCTGTTCTTCATCTTTCCTTCTCAGTTTCGTGTGTTACAAGGTCTGGAATCTTTCCAGGCCTGTGACAAGTGATTCTGCTGCGATTATCTCTGCTATTATTCAAATCAACACTTGCAAACCGGTAGCCTTCGCAAACTGGTAGCCTTCGCTTGATCCTTTCCCTTGTTCTGTTCTTCTCTTCTTCTTGTGTTCCTTGAGTGCCACGGCGGGAAAATCCTTCCAGGCCCGTGACAATTGGTAGCGGAGCATCGATCCTATAACCTGCAACTCAAGATGGTGAGAAGTCATCATCCAATTGATTACAGCACAATCACCAACACTGGTGATAGAGTGATAGGAGTTGAGACCAGATTGGGAAAGCTTGGACAATCTATAGAGAGGATAGAAAGATCACTTCAAATCCAGTTGGATGCACAACAACTCAACCGTGATCCTCCTCCTCAAGAGCATGGACATGAGAATCTTGCTAGAGCACCTGCCTTCTAGTCAAATCCAAAGCCTACTGTCCTGAAATTTCCTTGGTTTTATAGAGCTGAAGTGAATGATTGGATCTTCCAAGCCAACAACTACTTCGAAAGCAATTACACTCTGATAATATATAAAATGGTAAGACTCCTTGGGAACTGTTGTCGAGGACGTGTCTTCAAGATTTGACCTGGTTCGACCTGCAAAGCGCCGTAGGGAGTCTTCGGCGTAGACTCTCCGACGGTCAAGTTAGTAGATTTACTAATAATAGCTCTGCAAATCAGTATGTGTGCGCGTACCTTTTCTCTCCTTTCTCAAGGATATTTATAGGCGTGAATACTTGACCGTTACAGATGATTTAATGCTGTCCATTCATCAATCATTCATCATTAATGTTCTTTATTTGCTTGTGCGGCTTTGCTTAATCATTGCGTAACGTCCGCATAATGACTGTGCTATAGCCGTTACATATCATAAAAGAGGAGTTCAATATAGTTACCGGTACCCTTCAGAAGTACTGGTTATAACCCTTGTGCTATTACCATAATATCCTTCTCTTTATACTCGGTAATCTTCGTATATAACGGTCATACCGTTTGTCTTTATACCCGTTACCCCTCATAGGTAACGGTCTTCACACACGTTTCCGGTCTATCTCTCAAACTATCCATTCAGACATATAATCTGCCTACGTGGCCTTCATAGACTAATCAAACATATGACAAAAAGACTAGAATGCCTTTGCGATTCTCTTATAAGTTATCAGAAGCCCAAACAAAAACGAGCTCGAGTGTTTACCAAGGGCTTATTTTACATACCCTGGTATTATATCCCGTTATCGTCGTTGTATTCCGGTGTTTCCCACACGTGTACCTCGTGCTGGTTTAAAACGTGTTGAGCACCCCGCTAAAACCACAAAGTCAACAATAATGATGACCCTTGCAGTGGCTTAGGGTGCGTTTACCTGGGAGAATTTTCAATTTTCAATTTGCTGTTTTTGAGAATTTTCAATTTTCAATTTGCTGTTTATTTTCATTCTGAAAACTGGAAAACGCGTTTACTTCGCGCTTGTTTCCTGATCAGAAAAACTGGAGAACGCGTTTACTTCGCACTGAATGTAAGAATTTCCTGATCTGAAAACTGGAAAACGTGTTTACTTCGCGCGTTTTCATTTTTTGTGGAAAATTGAAAATATTTGTAATGATGTGAACACGAAATATTGTTTTGTCAACTCTTTTTTCTTGGTGCCTAAGCCAAATCCAAATCTCTAAAAATAACTTGGGAACAGAGTGAATAGATTAAGGCAAGGAAGGGGATTAGAAATTTATACTACAATGATTTAATTATTTGTAACATTTTATATTTGTATTGTGAATAAGATTAATCATAACGATATGTGTATTTAACGGTATAAAATTGTCAACAGAAAAATCATAATTTTTGTTCTTTTTGGTAAGAATCACACATCTGATTAACACGGTGATTCAGTATGATTTAAATCCTCCTATAATTGTCTCAATCTTTTTAGTAATTAAGTTAGAACCACATAATTTAGGTGTTGAAAATGTAAAATGCGTAAGTTTATAATTTAACAGTACTTTTTAAGGTAACGAATAGTTAATTCTTGATTTCGATATCGCGTTTCTATCTATACAAAACACTAGAATTTTACACAATAAATATAGTGAATACATATTATTTTTTCTATGTACGTATTGTTAGTATAAATCAACGAACTACAAACTTATTGATGTTGTTTCTTTAATAGTAGTACTAGTATGTAGTCGTACATATCTTATTGAGGGTGCTTTTCCGATAGTTTATTCAAAAGGACTTGACTTGTATTTTATCCATAAGCATATATACTTGCCTTGTGACAGAAGCTGATTCTACTAAAAACAAAAAAGACAGGAAGAAGCCGAGCCTAAAACTTGCACAAATGAATCCATAGCATAACTGGTTATAAGATAGCAAGTCATAGGTTCAGTTCATGGTGGCGTAAGGAATAAGATTTCCAAGGTTACCTTGCCCTGTTGCATGCCCATCAAGTTATCTCTGCCACTTATTCAAAATTATATCCCAAGGGAATCCTTCTTTTGTAACTCTAGAAGAGGATTCAAGCAGTTGCAGAAAAGAATAATAACAAACATTACTACTTAAGAAGGGTAGAACCACACGAGGAATTAGAAATTCGCTGCGAGAATTCTTACGGGCAATACTGAACAAAGATACATGTAATGGAGTAGATAAAATGGTTATGATCAACCAACTAAATGGCTCTTCTAACATTCTAGTGACCATAATGTATTCAGATAATTCAGGTTTTGAAACTGGACATTGTAAAAGTATTGAATCGTCTCAATGGTCACACAAGGTCACAAACATCATCTCAGGCATGACCATGTTTACTCTTCCATTGCATCGGCGCCTACTTCAATCACTTGAACCCTCTCCCTTAGTGGAGTAATCCTTGTTAAGAGGACCTCTACAAGCAGTGACATAAAAATGACAAATCAATTCATGCGGGTGGCTTTAAAAGAAATTGCATGTTATCTTGCTTGATTGAACCACGCATGCCTGTAGTAGGGGGTTGCTCTTAATATCTTATACTTGAAACAGAGACATCATGCTACTACAATGTATTAGAAGTCAAGAGATTAGAAGTAATCAACCTACAAATTGCATTGATCCTATCAATATTAAGATGGGAGACAAATTCCATGCAATAAACTCAAGAGATTAGAAGTCTTCAAACCTGATCTGGATCCAAAACTAGCAGACAGAATGCAGCAGCGGGTCCTGAAGAAGAATCAAGAAATGGTTCATTAGCAGATTGCTGCTCGGTTAGAGAAGGAAGTCCTGGATTAGGCACCAAATACTGCAGTCTTGATTTGACAGAACTAGCAAACCAAGAATGAAAATCTCAATCTTGTAATACATTAGACTGTACCATTGGGAAACAACGGCAACCACATTTCTAACACTCAGATAACATGCCATACGAAAATTATGTTTTATGCTGTCTGCCTACAGTGATGTTCTACGTATATGCTGATTAATTCTTCACACGTTAACCCTTTTCTTATGCACAATGGCTAACTGTATTAGAAGCCCAACTGACTCAATTTAACAGACATTTTATTAGCTCTATAGCAGCAGTGTAATAGTTACTTTTCAGCACCAGTGTACAGTGGCAAATGCAAACACCCGCAAACAATACATCATCCTTTATAGATAATGGTATCGACACTGTAAGCAATAAGCAGTGAACGAACCTGAAGCTTTACAGGATCAGGATTCGACCCATCAATAACATCAACTCTTCCATTGATCCGGAATTGCTCCCAAGAATCAGTAAAATACCAACATATCTAGAAAGAAACACAGTAAAATGAAGCTTAGCATGCCTCATTATTTCAAACAAGGATCCTTAAAACAACCATCAATCTGAAGAAGCTCACTTATAAATATTACATAACAGAAGAACATAGTCTGCATTACTCAAACTCCACAAACAGTTATAAATATAGCCAACAGAATAAGTTAATGCCCCATGGATGATGCACCCAGTATCAAACTAACAACCATTCGTTTTAGTAAAACCTAACGACTATTAGTCACAAAAATCATTCCCTGCTTGCCCCATAACACCTATTCTTCCCTCTAATCATAAACTCAAAAAAAAGTAACCATACATGATACAACACAACTTTTTCTTATGGACTGTCCACAAAAATGATGAACACAACGTTGCTATCTATAGAAGGCTGAACTGTCAAAGAAAGGAACAAGCAATTTCAACTTTAAACCTGATAAAAGGGCCAAAAACTAAAACAAGATTCCCAATGAGCAACCTGGTGCTATAGAACAACTGACTTGAAAATACAGATGTAGCAGCATCAATCATAAAAAAATCAAAAAGAGTTGCCATATGCTAATAAATCTAAAAACCTTAGAAAATTCAGGAACAAAAATGTAAGTTTTATTATCTAAATTAGGTTAGTTTATGAGCACTTTTCCTGCACATCAACGTACGTACAACCTCAAAACACTTAATGGAATAGCAGTTTATATTACACTTGATTTCTCATTCTCATTACCTTAGCTTTGTCTATGTGAGCAGAAAAGAGACAGAAACACTTAACAAAGGATGTGTTGTATTAGCTAAGTCAAGATAGAAGTACCAGCTCAATCTGGAAGGGAATGCAAAAAGCTCTGATTGAGGAGTTTTAACAAACACCTAGGATGCCTTTTTCCAGAATATCACTTTCACACCACAAGATAGAATACCAATATTAATAAAACGCAACCAAACTAAGAACTCCAAGTAAACATCACGAAATCTGGGTAAGAGAACTAAGATTATGAATTATCCTACTTCAACCACTCTGCGATTCGCAAACTCCTCCAAACTTAGAATCCAATCCTAATTTATACTTCGTTTGAGAGGAATAGAAAACCCTGATTAAACAAGAATAGAGAATTAACAAACCTGGACTCTGCTGCTATCCTTGGTGCTGGGTGATGGAGAGTCGAGAGCAGGTTCAGTCTTCTATGTCTACAACGCTAGACTGAGGACGAGAGCTTGATGCCGAAGAAGAGAATGGAATTTAGGGTTGGGAGTGACAGAACCAACATCGACCCGAAGAGGCAGAGATGAGTAAGGGTAGAGTTGGTATTATGAAAGTTTCATTTAATTTTCCAAATGGAGAACCGAGTTCTCTATTTGTAAAGCTCCCTTTGTAAAATTTTGAAAACAGGTTTTTGGTGTTTTCAAAACTTCACGAGTTTTAATTCTGAAAATTTTCATTTTCGTTTTCGAAATGAAAACAACGCGAAGTAAATACGTTTTCGAAAAAAATAATTCAGTTTTTAAAAATTTGGAGAATTTTCGGGAAAATTCCCTGAGGTAAACAGGGCCTTACGTGGCACACGTCTACCCGTAAAAAGTGGACTTCTCATTAAATGCTCACGCCTTTACTCCTCAAAACGACAACCCATTAACGTCCGTGCACCTCAAACGCATCCCTTCAATTTCCACAAAATCCTTTGAAGTGACACAACTCACGCCCTTTCCTTACAAATAACGATTTGATTTTCTTTTCCATCTTCTTTCACTTTGATTTTCTTTTACTTCTTCTTTCACCTTTAAATTGCTAGATAAAAACCCTAAACTCTTTTCTTGCTTATCTCTCCACAAGTTTCATCGCCGCGCCGCTCCTTCAATTATCGCAGGTACAAAATCCTCTTTTTTCCCTACTTTCATACTCCCCATTTATCCATGGCTCCTCGCGCTCGTCCCATTGCCAAGGCCGTCAAAGATATGGACATTATACCCTCTCTGATCTGGAAAAAAGAAACTTTGGATGCCATCCTTGCTAGCATGGAGGCGAAAATCCCTAACGACTGTCACGTCCACATTGCCAGCTCTGATCTTAGGTTTAACAGCGCCATGCTCGGCAAGCGCCGCATCATGTACACCAAAATGTTCTCGTATGGGTTTCGATTACCCGTTCCTGCTATGGTGTCAGATCTGCTCAAAAGGACCGTCCTTAATCCAACACAAATAACTCCCCCCTTCTGGACCTGTATCTCCTCCTTTATCCAGGTCTGCCGGATGTACGCGGTCAAGCCTACCCTCAGGCTCTTCCGTCACTTCTTTATACTTTACAGCCGCAAGGGAGTTATCGGTTTTGGTCCTAGATGGCATACAGACGAAATCTTTCCTTTCCTCCGAAACTTCCAGAAGATTGAAGAATCGGTTAAACTCTGGAAGGAAAATTTCTTTGTGATTGAGTTACCGGAAGCTTGGTGGCGGCCCGATTTCAATTATACCATTGTTGATAGTGATTGGACGCTTCCTCAGAACCTTTCAGAGGATGAAAAGAAAGATATTGCTAAGCTTGTTAGCATACGGACTCCGTTCCATGTCAAAAAACTGGCTACCGGTGTCCCACTCAAAGATTGTGGGGAAAGTGAGCATCTAGGATGAAAATTGGTCGCCTACTTCTTTCCTTGGTCCTAATACTTTCCTTTTGTTTTTCTTGCAGTTGTTCCTCCTGGTTGGAAACCGACGTGCATGCGATGTCAAGAAAAAAGAAAAGCCGCTGCTCAGCCTCCTGCTCCAATCATCCCCAAAAAGAAAAGAGGTTCCGTTTCTGGTTCCGGTTCTGGTAGGATCACCATTTCCATTCCTCAACCGTTAACCCAAGCTGTTCTGTCTCCGTATCTTCAGACCCAGAATTGGCCCATGTCGATCTTGAGATTGACAAAGTTACCGACCAGGAGATAGCTGAGGACGTTGATCCCCAAGTAGCTACTGAAATTGCTGCCGGTACTGATCAAACTATTTCCATTGCTGCTTTCGCCGCTGAAGAGTCTACCAGTGGTGAAAGAATGCCTCTCAACTCCCTAACTTCCATGGGGAAACGGGCGAAAAGAAAGGCGCTAAGAAAGCTGTCTGATCAGAAAGCCCGCCGTCTTCGTATCTCCGATGAGACTTCACCCGTTAGAGAAGACGAGACTAATGCTCTTTCTCCTCCGCGTGATGTCGTGGTCATTCCTAATCCCGCTACCCCTGGTGAGGTTCCAGTCATTGCTCCTAATATTGTTACACCTCTTGTTCAACCAAACAATATTGAGGAGGTTGACTTTGAGAGTACTCCCACTCCTCAATCAGCCCTGGTTCCAGACTCATCTTTAGTGGAAGAGGCCAGAGTTGAGGAGAACATTCCCCCTGCCAATGCTCTCGGGGTGGAGTTCGCCCCTCCCCCTGCTCCCAACGCCAAACTCATTGAGGCTTCCGGGAAGGATGCCGTTAATTCTCTGGATGCATCCAGTCTTCCCTCTCTTCATTTGCTACCTGGAGACAAACTTTTCGTGCTTCCCGTTTCAGATGTCACTCTCCCTCTCCCTCCTGATCTTTCCGTAAGACTATCAGGTGCGGGTTCCAGCAATGCTCCCATTGGTGAGCTAAATCTCCGCAATTTTGGTTATGAGAGCTGCCAAGCACTTGGGATGCCAAAACCCAGTGCTCAAGATATTCAGATGGGTTGCCTGATTTCAGAAATCATGACCTCTGATGCTGATCGAGCTGAATTTCAAAAAGCATCCCTCAGTTCTCAATTGGACTACTGCCGCAGTCTCTCGTACACTCAGATGGCTTATCTCCAGTATGCCTATGAAACCGTTGCGCAGAGAATCAATGCCCAAGTGAGCTTTCTTGACAAGTTGTGCACTGACAAGAGTTTTTTGCAGAGTGAACTCTCGAAGGCCACAGAGCTTCAACAGAAAACGGATGAAACGGTAACTCTTCTCCAAATAGAGCTGGTCGAAGCAAAACAGAGAGAAGAGACTCTGGCGGCTTCTGTACAAACTTTGACTGACTCTGTCCAGAAGTTGTCTGATTCTGTTACTGAGAAGGAACAACTCGCCTCTTCTCTTCGAGAAGAGTTTACCGTTCATAAGGTGTCCATGGAGCAGGAACTGTCTTTAGCGAACTAGGATTTGGCCGCTGCTCGACAAAGTCTGGAGGAGAAGTAGGTAGAGCTTGACGCTGTTCCTAGTCGGATCGAGAACTGGAGGAACGCCACTGCCAAGGCTGTCATTATGGGATGTGTAGATTACTATGGCCCAAAGAACTTTTGTCCGTCAGAGATGGTCATTATGGTGAACTCCGGATAGCGGCTTTGAAGGAGGAAGACTTCGACAAAGTGAGCAGTGACGATGATTCTAGTGGGGCTGACGATGATGAGGATGCTAAAAATGACGGCAATGACATTGATAATGCTAATGCAGAGGTCGCTCCCGAGAACCAATCATCTCCTCCAACCATATGAAGACTCTTTCTCCCCTTGGTGAGTTTTTTGTAACAGATAGGGTCTTTTGTCTGACTGTTGTTGAACAATTTATGTGCACTTAACACTTTTGTTTCTAAGACTTGTCTTTCCCGTTACTTGCACTTTTATTTTACATCCTCGCACATTATGTATTATTGGGAAGCCCAAACGAAAAACGAGCCTGAGGGCTTACCGAAGGCTTCCTTCTCGTTCCTTGAAATGCTCTCATGGGTGCCAATACTTTTACTAACACAGCGTAAGTTACTCGTTTTCCTCTTAACGTGCATGTTATCTTAGCAATATTCATGCCAATAGGATACATGCGTCTTTATCAATGCACGTCAGAATTCCATCCGTGCTATCGCTTACTGGTACTCACACCGGAAAGGCTTACGAATGCCTTACCGGTACTTATGCCGGTAAGACTTACATAATACTTTACCAATACTCTTGTTGGTAAAGTACGATTTCTTGACCACTGATACTCATGTCAGTGATGTTGTTTACCGGTGCCATGCCGATAAGACTTACAAATTACTTTACCAATACTCTTGTTTGTAAAGTGCGGTTTTTGGACCACTGATACTCATGTCAGTGATGTTGCTTACCAGTGCTCATGCCGGTAAGACTTACAAATTACTTTACCAATACTCTTGTTGGTAAAGTGCGATTTCTTGACCACTGATACTCATGTCAGTGATGTTGCTTACCGGTGCTCATGCCGGTAAGACTTACAAATTACTTTACCAATACTCTTGTTGGTAAAGTGCGATTTCTTGACCACGGATACTAACGTCAGTGATGTTGCTTACCGGTGCTCATGCCGGTAAGACTTACAAATTACTTTACCAATACTCTTGTTGGTAAAGTGCAGTTTTTGGACCACTGATACTCATGTCAGTGATGTTGCTTACCGGTGCTCATGCCAGTAATACTTACAAATTACTTTACCAATACTCTTGTTGGTAAAGTGCGATTTTTAGACCACTGATACTCATGTCAGTGATGTTGCTTACCGGTGCTCATGCCGGTAAGACTTACAAATTACTTTACCAATACTCTTGTTGGTAAAGTACGGTTTTTGGACCACTGATACTCATGTCAGTTGTCGCACCCCCTTTTTCGTTGAAAACGAGTTTAAGGTTTGCGGCGGATGCTTCGCATAATACAATGAAGTTGCCACCCTAATTTCTAAGGTTTAGGGAACCTAAGCGTCATGGCATAAAAAATAAAACTAAGGCACAAATGGTCTAAACCATTGAACAAAGGTTCGAGGTCGTATTGTGGACTTGGGAAGGTGTTAGGCACCCAAGTCACACCCTAAAACGGTTACCGGTTATAAAGTGAGGTGTTTGTTATGTTTAATATTTTGACACGAAAATAAATAATCGAAGCATGTCAACCTCCTCTTCCCACGAACTCAAGTCACTTTCCGATCATTTACATAGGCCAGTGATCTAATCGTGCCAACAGAGTTCGCTTACTGACTTGGGACACTTTCCGATTATTTAACATTTTTGGCACGATTTGGCCCTCAAAGGTGACGTTACATCTTAGCATATTTTGTTGGGACGTGTTATTTCCGATCAGGACACGAAGGACGGGGTTACCGTTTGTTCGTTATGCTAGAGCGGACGTTCCCCCTTTTCATCGAGCCATGCATGATTAATTAATTAATTACTACGTGATCCTAACATGGACAATACTAACATCGTACATTTTCGTGAATGCAAATAATTGTGTGGGATTTGAAGCCACCATGCTCATATATCAAATAGCAATTTATTTCATGGCATAAACAAAGCAAGTGACTTAAACACATAAACATATGAGTTGATTTTAATCATGCATACAATTATAGTTTTTTAGCATTTTAAGATAACATACATGAAAATAATATTTGCAAAAGGCATTAAATAAATAAAAGAGACTTAGAAGAAAGACGTACTTGCGTTGCGTGATCTTGATCTTCCTTGCAAAATGAGAGTGTTAGCAACGTTTTCGAAAATAAATAAATAATAAAGAGCGCATGCAAACATTTAATAAATTTACGAAAAAGTAAGTAATTAATTAAATAAAACATGGCATAGCAAATAAACAAATCATTTAAAACATGGCAAACAAACTAGGCAATTTATTTCATGCCAAACAAATAAATAATTAACAAGACATAGGAGATAAGTGAATAATTAATTAGACATGGCAAATGAGTAATCAATTAATTCATTTATTTCATATGGGCAATTTGTAACACTTTAAGCATGACATAACTAATAATTAATTTATTCATAGCATGCAATATTAAATTAAACAACAAAAAAACATGGCATAGCAAATAAACAAATCATTCATGGTATGCAAACATTTAACTAAATAAGACATGGCATGGCACTCAGCATATCACTTATATCATGCAAGCAAATAATAAAAATAGAACATGGCATAAATAAATTATTTAAATCATGCAAGCATTTAATTAAATAAAACATGGTATAAATACATTATTTGAATCATGTATACAAGCATACGAATTGTTCATGACATATTAGTATGAAAATTGTTCTTGGCATATACGAAAATTATACATGGCGTACGAAAACTATTATACATGGCACATACGAAACAAATTATACATGGCATTCGTAAGCACGCGAAAATTGTCCTTACGATGTAAATTGAACGAAATTGAACGCGGTGGTGTGAAAGAGAAAATTAACACGTAATTATCAAACAAATAAATAGCGCGTTCGAGCCTTGGTCCGAGAAAACTACTCGAGACCGAGAAAAGTTCGAATAAAGATAGTTAAAAGTACGAAAAAATAAAAAGGCACGAGATGACTCAAAATTTTAAACAAACTAGCCTAGGACCAAGAATCGACAAGAACTTGACATAGACGAGGTATTAAATGTGATAAACATAAAAATACGTAAATACGTTGACGAAAACCGAAAAATACGGTTTTAGTCGAAAATACGAGAAAAATACGAAAAATTTAAAAGACACAAAATGACATGAAATATTAAAATAAATAGTCTTTGATCGAAAATCGATTGAAATTTGACGTAAACGGGCTATTAATGTGACATGAAATAAAACGAGAAAGTTGTGACGTAAGTCAAAATTCGGGTAGCAACAGTTGCCCCCTCTTTACTGTCTGATCAAAAATACAGTGTTAACTGAAATTTTTGATTAGCAGTAAAGACAGTTGCCCTTAAGTGCTACCACGGTTTTGTGAAAGGCATTGCAAAAATGCAAACAATGTCGCTCAAGGAGGAGATTTTGGTTGGCCAAAAGGTAGTCGCTCAAGGAGGAGATTTTGCATAAATGTAGTCGCTCAAGGAGGAGATTTTGATTGGCAGAATGGTAGTCGCTCAAGGAGGAGATTTTGGTTGGCAAAAAGGTAGTCGCTCAAGGAGGAGATTTTGATTGGCAGAAAGGTAGTCGCTCAAGGAGGAGATTTTGGTTGGGAAAAAGGTAGTCGCTCAAGGAGGAGGTTTTGGTTGGTAAAAAGGTAGGTAGTCGCTCAAGGAGGAGGTTTTGGTTGGTAAAAAGGTAGTCGCTCAAGGAGGAGATTTTGGTTGGCAAAATGGTAGTCCCTCAAGGAGGAGATTTTGATTGGCAGAAAGGTAGTCGCTCAAGGAGGAGATTTTGGTTGGCAAAAATGTAGTCGCTCAAGGAGGAGATTTTGGTTTTTGCAGGAGGGTAGTCGCTTAAGGAGGAGATTTTGGTTGGTAAAAAGGTAGTCGCTCAAGGAGGAGGTTTTTGCAGAAATGTAGTCGCTCAAGAAGGAGGTTTTTGCATAAATGTAGGATTATATGAAGTGAGGGTAGCACTCGTACTTCATACGTTTTGACAAAAAGGTAAATGAGAGTTTGGGACGTACCTTTGGTTCAGGGCAACGTACCTTTGCTTGAGCATTCTGATGGCTTAATGTGAATGGTGGTGGTTGTCTTGGATGACCGTTCCGCCCTTCACAACTTGATTTGGACTTTGTTTTAACGAAATCGATGGTGACGTGTGAACTGAAGTTGATTTGAATGTGAGGGAATGTGATCCGCCACATGAATTTGACTTGGGAGTGGTAACGTTCTCCATTCGTTCGTTGATCGGATTTTAATGAAAATCCAAGGTGAGGGCATTACAACGATGTTACATCGAAGACCCAGTGTTGGTGTGGTTCCATCAAAGCGTATCTGTATCTTGTAAATAGGAAGGAAGAAAACACAAAGTAGCAACAGATAGAAAAAGGAAAGAGCAATTGATAATGTGAGAAATATCATGTATTCCTATATTTGACCCATGGCTTGCCCCCAAGTTTTTGTTTGAAAATGATTTCTTTGTTTTAAGAAAATAAATTCAAGCATTTTTTGTTTTGGATAAAATGTTTGTCCAATTTTTGTTATATGAACATGATCGATTCAAGTCTAGATAACGTCTACGTCTTGTTCAGGAAATAACGATCTCAAGGACAAGACTTTTCCATGGCATGTAGCTGTAAGCAATCCTCACCAGATGTTAGTGTTTGACCTCACGCTCAGAAAACTAGGTTATGTGTTTACACTCCTAAAAATGCAATAAACCTAGTACAAAAATTAAATTTGCAATGTCAATCCGAGTGAATAGACTTCAAATGAAGATGCACATGCATGGGTCTACCAATAATCAAAAGGACTTTGCGAGGGAACAAGAAAGGAGGAATTTGTAGAAGAAAAGAGAAGTCTTGTGTTGTTTTTTTTTTGGTAAAAGGTTTTAATGAGTTCGTGCTCGACCGCTGTTCGTGATGAAAACAAATTGTGGCGAACGATGCTCGACGATTTGATCGTGGTGAGAGCAAAGTGCACCAATTCTTGACTCTTTGCTGTAGATGTTCCTTCTGGTTTGTTTTGAGGGCATCATGCCCAAATCCTTCAATATCCGCAAGAAATGATTTTTTCCTTTTGAGATCAATTTGATGTTTGACCTCCTCTTTTGTGTTTACTTCTATTGTTGTTTTGTGGATTGTGTTCTTTGAACACTTTTTGATTTGTTTTTTTGTTTTTTTGTTTTTTTTTGTGTGTTTTGTCTGTTTTTTGTTTTGTTTTGTTTTGTTTTTGATTGATTTTTTCATCATTTTTTCTCTTTTCTTTTTTTGATTTTTTTTCTTTAATAGGCACCTCAAGTATAACTTTTTTTTGGTTTGTCATCCTCTCTATCTTTGGCAGAGGCCTCCAAGTCTTATCGTATTTTGCCTTCTTCTGACGTTGATTTGCTAGCGATCCTCTAAGGGCTCCCTTGTCATAGGTACCTCCAATTCAGTGGTCTCAGTCGAGAACTCGACTCACTTGGTAAAAAGATTTTTGGGTGTTTGGTAGAGTTGTACACGGTGTAC
Organism: Viola odorata; assembly: GCA_963691705.1. Taxonomy (NCBI): domain Eukaryota; kingdom Viridiplantae; phylum Streptophyta; class Magnoliopsida; order Malpighiales; family Violaceae; genus Viola; species Viola odorata. Next base: position 58,367,009 of record OY829545.1, on the reverse strand, counting down.
AAAATATGTGTTTTGAGGGTAAAAAGGTTAAAAATGAAAATGTGGAAGAAGAGCAAAAGCAAAGTCCAATGTCATCTTACCGCTATCTCATGTCTGATTGTTCATGTACCCTGGATATTATGCAAATCTAACTAGCACCTAGTTTAGCATTTACACTCATGAAGGAAAATAAGGCGTGAAGGCTCAAAATACTCACAGGGATATGTTCGTGTTTGTTTACATCTAAACATGTCATGGATATAAGAGTTAACAAACAAGATCATGTATGTTTGTATAATTTCTAATGAACGCACAAGTTAAAAATGATGAACGCTTGATTTAGAAATGTTAAAAAACGCGGGATTTTCAAGCCAAGCAATATCTATTTATTTTAGTTGTTGTGTTTTTTTTTTATTATTTTATTTTTTGGCAAAAACTATGAATTTTAGTAGACATGACGCACACACTCTTGCAACAACATAAATTGTGGAAATTCTAAAATCGTGGAAACGGAAATTGCAAAAACAGAAATTGCGGAAACGGAAATTGCAAAAACATAAAAGGACAACTTTCCTGAAAAATGAGCTTGGACATTTTTCGACACCTGCTTTTGGTCGTTACTTCACTTGCTTGCCCCCAAATTTACAAGTCTCGTTGTACCTGAAATGTAAAATCGTGGAAACACGAATTACAGAAACGTAAATTGAGGAAAGGGAAACTGTAAATGTAAAGGACAACTTCCTTGAAAAATGAGCTTGGACATTTTTCAACGCATTCTTTTGGTTGTAACTTCATTTGCTTGCCCCCAAGTTTACAAGTCTCGTTGCACCTGAAATGTAAAATCATGGAAACCCGAATTACAGAAACGTAAATTGAGGAAAGGGAAACTGTAAATGTAAAGGACAACTTCCTTGAAAAATGAGCTTGGACATTTTTCAACGCATTCTTTTGGTTGTAACTTCATTTGGTTGCCCCCAAGTTTACAAGTTGCGTTGCACCTGATACGAAGAGATAAGAAGTTTGTAGGGAAAAGGTACACCAAGATGTTGAATTAAAAAACAGAAATATCGAAAAGAACACGTGGGTCGCCTCCCTGGGAGTGCCTTTGTTTAAAGTCGTAGGCTCAACTATGGTGAAGCTTCCTTTTACGCATGTGATCAGGATTGACAGAAGTAGGGGTGTGAACCGCTTGCCCAAGTTTGGTTATCGACATCTCTGACAGTTCCATCATAGCATCTTGAAGAATAGCCATTAAGTTCTTGAATAGTGTTCTAGATGAGAATGGCCTCTCCATCATCCTTGCTCGTGCGTGTGGAGAAAAACTCATCATGCTAAAACATGTGTGAACGCACACACCTATCATTGTACCTATAAAACTTAGCATTGGGTTAATGGGGTTAGTCAAAGCGTGGTTCTTGTGACCCTAACTACTCCTAGGTCCGGCTGACACCACACAAAAGGTTTGACACGCGATTTTTTCAAAAAGGTTCTCATCTTTGTTTCGTGTTTTGTTTTGTTTTTATCTTTTTTTTTTAGCCGAAGGGGAACGCGAGTTCCCATAGAAGACAGCAAGACATGAATATATTGTTTATATTTTGTTTTTTTGTTTTTTTTCTATCTTTTTAACCGAAGGGGAACGCAAGTTCCTATAAAAGACAACAAAACATACGTATATATTTTGTTTTTTGTTTGTTTGTTTTACATATATATATATATATATTTAACCGAAGGGGAACACAAGTTCCTATAAAGGACAACAAAACATACATATATATATTTTTACAAGTGGATATCGAGAAGCGTGATGGCGATCCAATGGCGCACGGGTCCTCCAGACTTTTTCACGAAAATGGCCGAGTCTTAAGACGATGCTTCTTATCCGAGTGTGCAGACTTGGAAACCTGGGGCTATGCCGACCGCGGTTGAATCCGAGTTGACGATTTCGGCCGCATCGCCTTCGGTTACGGGTACTCTTAGTCCTTGTGTCTTTTCCTCTACCTCTTCGGGAATCAATGGGCCTTTCCCTTTGGCTAGCCTTTGTTTCTCAATCTCTTCCAAAAATGCAGCAACTCCCGATATGAGTCATGCCCCCAATGTTAAAGGTTCCGGTTGTCAAGGTAGCGAAAGGAGGAGTCGTGATGACCGTGTACCCGTAGTCGAATGGGACGGTGTGCAAATCTTGGCTAGGAGTGTTCTGAGAGAACTTGAAGACTAGCTTGAGTGGCGTTGCAACGGGTGCCTCGGCTTGAGCTACACATTTGAAGGTATATGGGGTGGGAGGTTCATCCTCAATGGTGCCGATTTCCTTTATTCTGCTGGTGCTCTTTTCAGCTTGGATCACCCCGAAATTCATGAGTTGTTTCAATTTTTCCATGGAGAATTTGCAATCTTGGATTTCGTGACCGTTTGCCTGTTGGCAAAATAGGCAAGTGCCCCCACCTCCTTGAGAGTGTGGTAGGTAATTACTTTCGACTAGTGCGGCGAAGAGCCTTTCTCGAGGTAACTCCAAGATGAGAGGGAGGGGATCTTTAACTTTTTCTACGGAGAGGGCACTCACCCCTTCGCTCCCCTGGGTATGGTTTGGGAGAGGGTTGATGGTGGTGTTAGGCCCTTTGGCCAATCTTTCGAAGGAGACCCATCCACCTTTGACCAATTGTTGTACCTTTATTTTAAAGGCGTAGCAATTATCCATCGTGTGACCGGGAGCTCCTGCGTGGTATTCACATTTTGCATTGGGGTCATACCACTTGGGGTAAGGAGGTAGCCTCGGTTGGGGATGAATTGGCACAATTTGTCCATCTGTCAGGAGATGCTTGTAAATTTCTCTCGCGGGGAGAGGAAGAGGCGGTAGTGGTTCCCGACTCCAACGATTAACTTTAGCAGCTGGGTTACTAGGGTTCTTTGGTGGGTTATATGGAGGCGGTGAGAATGGTGATGGCGCATGGTATAGTGGTGGTGCGAAGGGTGGCTGCATGGGATTGACAAAAGGAGGCCAAATTCTCGTAGGATCGAGAACTATGATTTGAGTAGAGTGGCCCTGAGGTAGGAGAAAGCTCTGGGATTCCTGAGGAATCAAATTTTGACCAGGGTCTAAGGAGAGGTTAACGAAAGAATGTTGTAGGGTTGTAGCAGTTTCTCCACCCGTGTTAACTATAGGATTTGTGGTGATAGGCGTAACAAAAGGGTCCGTCCATTTCCATTGACCTCCGGGACTAAGGAAGGATTGAGGAATTGAAGATCCAGCGATGGCAGATGAAGTAGGTCCTGTCATCTGTTTAGGGTCGAAGCCAGGTGGGAACTTAGAGATTGCTTCATCTCGCTCTTTTTCGGCCTGAGCGGCCCTTTTTGTAGTAACCCTAACTTGTTCCTCTAGTTCTGCTACTTTAGCAGCCAATATCTCTTCTGTCTTAGTTTGTTCGGCCATTTTCAGTGCTTGAAGTCTAGTTACAGGGAGCTTTGATGGAGTAACTTTCTTTCGAGGAGCTATCGTTACCCTGAAAAGAAAACAAGGGAAGAGAAATAAGTATAAGCGATAATGTGGGTATTATGTGCAACCTCGAGGCCTCCACGCTGATTTGATCAATTTCCAGCCACTCTTTCACTTGATACTTTAGGGGGAGCGAGAAACGGGCGCATCTTGGGTTGGTGCTCTCGGTGGAGACGTGAGGGAAGTCTTCATTTATTCTAACGATGCGATGTGATCTTGGATGCTACTAGCGAAACTCTTGAAGTGGCTTGGAACGAGTAGCTAAGGTCATCTCTAAATGGTTTTTTGAGGGATCTGTTGCTTATAAACCTTTGATCTTTGGTACAAGCATACTTCAACCCGATGACAACATCTTCCGTGTTTTGACCAAATGGAAATTCTGAGTCCATCGTGTGGATGTTAGACATGGTAACAGACCGCGTAGCTGAGACCGAGCGAACTGTCACCCTTACGCCCAAATTGTTTACGAGTGATGTGTCACTTGGAAAAAAATTCCATTTTTGGTGAGGGAAATCTTAAATGTGTCGTGAATATCTTTCGTGTTTTGGTCTAGTGGAAATTCCGAGCCAATCGTGTTGATATCAGCCAAAACAAAAGAACGCGCAGCTGAAGCCTAGCGGAGCAGCTATCCTTACGTCTAAACTATTTGCGGGAGATGTGTCACCCAAAAAGTTCTGAAATTTGGCATGGGCATGCTTCAATGTGTTACGAACATCTTTTGTGTTTTGGTTGAAGGGAGACTCTGAGTCCATCGTGTTGATATTGGCCAAAATAAACGAGCGCGCAGAGTTGGGAGCCGAAGCTAGCGGCATGCCGCTAGGGGCCAGGCGGTATGCCGCCAGAGATGGCCTTTCGTGGGCCTTGCTTGGGACTGAGGTGCGCTGCTCCGAAAAATCCTAAATTTGGTGAGGGCGAACTTCAATGTGTTACGAACATCTTTCGTGTTTTGGTAAAACGGAAATTTGGAGCCAAACACATTGATATTGGTTGGGACAAAAGATCGTGCGGTTGAGACCGAAAAAACTGTCCTCCTTACGTACAAATTATTTACGAGTGACGGGATGCTCGGAAGAATCCCATTTTTGGTGAGGGAAATCTTCAATGTTCCATGAACATCTTTCATGTTTTGGCCGAGTGGAAATTCTGAGCCCATTGTATCCGTATTGGCCAAAACAAAAGAATGCGCGGCTCAGACCGAGCAGAGCAGCTGTCCTTACGTCTAAATTATTTGCGAGAGATGTGTTGCTTGGAAAGTTCTGAAATTTGGTATGGACATACTTCAATATGTTACGAACATCTTTTGTGTTTTGGTCGAAGGGAGATTCTGAGTCCATCGGGTTCATATTGGCCAAAATAAACGAGCGCGCGGCTGAGCGGACGATTTTGGAGGCCAAAAAATGATTTTGAAGGAGTTGGGAGCCGAAGCTAGCGGCATGCCGCTAGGGGCCAGGCGGTATGCCGCCAGAGATGGCCTTTCGTGGGCCTTGCTTTTGGCTAAGGTACGCTGCTTAGAAAAATGTGAAATTTGGTAGGGACATACTTCAATATGTCATGAACATCTTTTGTGTTTTGGCCGAATGGAAATTCTGAGCCGAACACATTGATATTGGCCGAGACAAAAGATCGTGCGGTTGAGACCGAAAAAACTGTCCTCCTTACGTCCAAATTATTTGCGAGTGACGGGATGCTCGGAAGAATCCCATTTTTGGTGACGGAAATCTTCAATGTGCCATGAACATCTTTCATGTTTTGGCCGAGTGGAAATTCTAAGCCCATCATATCCGTATTGGTCAAAACAAAAGAACGCGCGGCTGAGACCGAGCAGAGCAGCTGTCCTTACGTCTAAATTATTTGCGAGAGATGTGTTGCTTGGAAAGTTCTACAATTTGGCATGGACATACTTCAATGTGTTGCGAACATTTTTTGTGTTTTGGTCGAAGGGAAATTCCGAGCCCATCGTATCGATATTAGCCAAAATAAATAAGCGCGCGGCTGAACGAATGATTTTGGAGGTGAAAAACTGATTTTGGAGCCGAAGCTAGCGGTATACCGCCAGGGGCCAGGCGGCATGCCGCCAGAGATGGCCTTTCGTGGGCCTTGCTTTTGGCTGAGGTGCGCTGCTCCGAAAAATCTGAAATTTGGTAGGGACATACTTCAATATGTCATGAACATCTTTCGTGTTTTGGCCAAGTGGAAATTTTGAGCCGAGCACCTTCATATTGGCCGAGACAAAAGATCGTACGGTTGGGACCGAAAAAACTGTCCTCCTTATGTCTGAATTATTTGTGAGCGATGAGCTGCTCAGAAAAATCCCATTTTTGGTATGGACATTCTTCAAGGTGTTATTAATATCTTTCGTGTTTTGGCCAAGTGGAAATTCCTAGCCGATTGTGTTGATATTGGCCAAGATAAAAGAGTGTGCAGCTGAACCCAAAACAACTACCTCTTGCGTTCGAATTTTTTTAATTTTTTTAGCGTGTTTTTTTTCCAAGGTCAATCAATCGTGTGTTTTTTTTTTGGTGGGTATTATTTTGATTTTGAGGAGAGTCGTATATTCGCGGTTAGTGGCCCTTTGGTACATACATACATGTATATACATTTTTTGTACGAAAGGAGAACTCATATGTTTTATCCGAACATTGATGATTTTTCAAAAGGATACAACCAATATATGTTGGATCAAGTATTTACATTCATCTAAAAGCTAGTAGACAAAAGTCTAGCAGTTACATTTGGACAAAAAGCAAAATCTGGAGCGTCGGGTACATGCTCTTTCTTCTGGGGGTCTCAAGCCTTGGAAGGCGAGGCCTGCTTGTTCACTCCAGAAGTATTCTAACGATGCCAATTCCCCTACTTGCATCATTAGCTTGGCCTCTAGTGCGGCCACTCGTGCTCGCAATGTTCAGTTTCCTATTTTTCCTCATCGACCTGAGTCGTCAAGACCTTTGTTAACGCATCTTTGTCCTTGATTAATGCATTAGATGCTTCCTTTTTGCGGACTTTGCTAACCAAGTGCTTTTGAAAGTCATTGAAGGCCGACTTCTGATTCCTCATACGTGCGGATGTTATCTCCGTGGCATCCTCCTAAATTGTGGACCTTGAGCCCTAAGTCCATTTGCTTGGCTACGAAACTCTCTCTTTTAAGTGCTATCTTCCTCCTCCATGAGTCTTTTGTTTCCCGGGTGAGGCAAAAACGTCCCCGTTGATTTTGTCTTTCCTCCATTGTAAGTGTTCTTCGGTCGCCGAGGTAGGGATAACATGTCCTTCAAGGCAAAACGGAGTAATCCAATCATGTGCATATTGTTGGCGAGTTCGATCTCTCATCGAGTGTGGAAGACTAGAATCCATCATGCCGAATGTTGCGGGGGTTACTTGTATGATGCAAAATTGTCTTAAGACGAGAGCGGGGCAATAAGGTACGCATCCTCTTGCGCCGATTATGGGGACCCATGGTAAAGGCCCGCAACACACTATGGGATTGGTGGCCCGTAGCCACTTAGCATGCCAATTGAAGTCCTTTTCGGGAAGGTCTAACAGCCTGTCAACCCAAACAGCCTGTCAACCCAAGTATGTTTGTCTTCGATCTTCCACTTATCTCTGGCCGTCTCTTGGCCCATTCCTCTACTGACTTGTTCCAAAGGGTCCCAGCCTAGGTAGTTTGGCGAAAATAGGGATTGATCCGGTCTTTGCTTAAAATGACTGATCAACCAAACGGTCAAAAGTGGTGTGCAGCAAGCAAGCTTCTATGTCCCAGTCCGCCTACAATGGTCCAAAGAACGGAAAGTTTCGGCTAGGATTGCAATTGTAGGGTTAACTTTGTTCTTCTCCATCTCATAAAATACGTGAGCCGCTTCAAAATCAATATAGCCCTTCATTTTAGGAAACAAAACCAAACCGGTTATGGCGAAGGCTAGAATCTTCGAACGTGCCGCTCCTTGCGATGAACGAAATTGTTTCACGATGTCAGACCAACACCATATGTGTTTCCCATTCTCCCAATGAGTCAGAATCTCTAAAAGTGCGTCTATCTTTAGCTTGACGCCGGCGGAATCGGTGTGGACATTCTGATAGATGCATGATATTGGAGGAGTGAAACATAGTAACGTGGCGTATTCCTCTAGAGTAGGAGTCAAATCCACTCCTTGATCAAAGGAGAAGCACCGGTAATACGGGTCCCAAAACTTAAGAGCTGCTCGGACACAACCCCAATCAGTTTTTACATCAACCAAAGTCCACAACTTCCCATAGTTGCACTTGAATTTTATCTCTTCCTCTTGAGTCAATTCATCCCTTAATGCCCTAATTCTGATTACGTCAAGATTCGTGACCTCCGCTTTAAGCTTGATCGGAATATTAGTGACGAAATTGGGTTTTAACATATCCCCATATGCGGCTTGATTCTCGTAACTCTTCACCGTAAAAGTATCAAGTGAAAGTAATGTTGGCGTTGCCATTTGAACAAAGCAGGATGGATCTTGGGAAAAACAAAATAGAGCTCCAGTGTTAGTAATTTGCACAAAATATGTTACTAGGTTCTTTACATGCATTACTAGATTAGTGCGAAAGGAAAAAAAACGTAGAAAATGTGGTAAACTAAGCCACGACAAAACAAGTATGATGCACGTGATGGGGCTTTTGACGTCGACTAAAGTTCTAACGGCCTGAAGGTTCCCGACGATGCCATAGAATGGTCCAAAAAGTGTCGTAGAGCGACCACCTATTCCTTCCCACGAACTCAGGTCACTTTCCAACCATTTACATAGGCAAATGATTGAATCATGTCGGCTGAATCCGCTTACCAGAATGGAGGCCAACCGTCCGGCTAGCTTTAAGGGTTCGAGCGGGTTGGGTTTCGAGAACATTACCCAGGACTCGTGTCTCGAGGTGTCCTTACTCCCCGTCCTAAACTTATTTGGTAAGGCGACCCTTGGGTGTAGGGCCTATGCATGCAATGCATATGACAATTGATCAAAGCAATAACAAATAGTCACGAAAACTGTTTATTAAAGCAAGTAAAAAAAACAAACACCTTAAAAAAAACCGGCTTCGACCCTACTAGTCCCCAGTGAAGTCGCCAAACTGTCGCACCCCCTTTTTCGTTGAAAACGAGTTTAAGGTTTGCGGCGGATGCTAAGCATAAATGGATGCTTCGCATAATACAATGAAGTCGCCACCCTAATTTCTAAGGTTTAGGGAACCTAAGCGTCATGGCATAAAAAATAAAAACTAAGGCACAAATGGTCTAAACCATTGAACAAAGGTTCGAGGTCGTATTGTGGACTTAGAAGGTGTTAGGCACCCAAGTCACACCCTAAAACGGTTACCGGTTATAAAGTGAGGTGTTTGTTATGTTTAATATTTTGACACGAAAATAAATAATCGAAGCATGTCAACCTCCTCTTCCCACGAACTCAAGTCACTTTCCGATCATTTACATAGGCCAATGATCGAATCGGGCCAACAGAGTTCGCTTACTGACTTGGGACACTTTCCGATTATTTCACATTTTTGGCACGATTTGGCCCTCAAAGGTGACGTTACATCTTAGCATATTTCGTTGGGACGTGTTATTTCCGATCGGGACACGAAGGACGGGGTTACCGTTTGTTCGTTATGCTAGAGCGGACGTTCCCCCTTTTCATCGAGCCATGCATGATTAATTAATTAATTACTACGTGATCCTAACATGGACAATACTAACATCGTACATTTTCGTGAATGCAAATAATTGTGTGGGATTTGAAGCCACCATGCTCATATATCAAATAGCAATTTATTTCATGGCATAAACAAAACAAGTGACTTAAACACATAAACATATGAGTTGATTTTAATCATGCATACAATTATGGTTTTTTAGCATTTTAAGATAACATACATGAAAATAATATTTGCAAAAGGCATTAAATAAATAAAAGAGACTTAGAAGAAAGACGTACTTGCGTTGCGTGATCTTGATCTTCCTTGCAAAATGAGAGTGTTAGCAACGTTTTCGAAAATAAATAAATAATAAAGAGCGCATGCAAACATTTAATAAATTTACGAAAAAGTAAGTAATTAATTAAATAAAACATGGCATAGCAAATAAACAAATCATTTAAAACATGGCAAACAAACTAGGCAATTTATTTCATGCCAAACAAATAAATAATTAACAAGACATAGGAGATAAGTGAATAATTAATTAGACATGGCAAATGAGTAATCAATTAATTCATTTATTTCATATGGGCAATTTGTAACACTTTAAGCATGACATAACTAATAATTAATTTATTCATAGCATGCAATATTAAATTAAACAACAAAAAAACATGGCATAGCAAATAAACAAATCATTCATGGTATGCAAACATTTAACTAAATAAGACATGGCATGGCACTCAGCATATCACTTATATCATGCAAGCAAATAATAAAAATAGAACATGGCATAAATAAATTATTTAAATCATGCAAGCATTTAATTAAATAAAACATGGTATAAATACATTATTTGAATCATGTATACAAGCATACGAATTGTTCATGACATATTAGTATGAAAATTGTTCTTGGCATATACGAAAATTATACATGGCGTACGAAAACTATTATACATGGCACATACGAAACAAATTATACATGGCATATACGAAATAAATTATACATGGCACGTACGAAATAAATTATACATGGCATACGAAAATAAGTGGGCCCCACAAGGGATTTTTGGACATTAAAAAATGGGCTTGGCACAAGCCAAGCCCAAATTTTATTTTAAACAAGTACACAACTTAATTAAATAAAATATGGCATTAAAAGCATACGAACATGTAAACAATTCATATGATATTTAAAACATGACAAATAAAATAAACATATTGCCTACGAACACGTAAACAATTCTTGCGATATTAACATTTAAATAAATGAACGGTTTATAAGCATACGAAAACCATACGAGAAATTGAATTGTATACATACGAAATTTTAAACGGGCCGGGCCTATCACTTGTCCAAAACAGTGGCTGGGCTTGGGATTAAATCAAGCCCAACACTCATTTATTCAAGATGGGCTTGGGATGAAATCAAGCCCATCACCTTTGCCTTTCTTCTTTCCCGCCATCACCTTTCTTCCTTACCTTTCTTCTCTACCAAAGCAGCATCCATGGCTAATTACTCAAACTCCCAACCTCCACCATTCTTACCCAAAATGGTTGAAATAATTAAGGTAGCAAAACAGCACATCAAGGCCACAAAAACAGCAAAGAAAAATAACTCCAAACCGTAGCAATTTTCCATGGAAAGACAAGCTTAATTAATATGCATATATGTCCATTAATTAACCGAAGCTTCATGCATTCAAATTGGAGCAAGGGAAGCATAAATAACATGGAAACTAAGCATTCTAAGCATGTTCTAGCAATTTATTCATGCATTAAAGGGAAAAATGAAAATTAAAGAAGCTAGAGAGAGAGAGGTAGCTTACCTTTCCGGGAGAGCTAATGGCCAAGAAGGATGAGCAAGAAGTAGAGATTAAGAGGAGGATTTGGTGCCCTTTTCTTGTTGATAGAAGCAAGCTATTTATAGGAGAAAGGGAGAGTTGGAGTCGGTTTGCAACTTGTGGTTGCAAACCATCGGGATGAAATATCCATAAATATCAAGAGTGATGATGAGCTTCTAGGCTAGAATCTATGAGCTAGGGAGGGTTTCTTGTGGCCAAGAGTGATTATAGGGGGCTTGGTGATGATTAAAGGGGAGTCGGCAGTGAGCTGGAGGATGAGAAGGAATTAAATGGCATTTATGTAACATTTATCCTATTTTTGGGTACGAACGAGATATTTTTGTACGAACGAAATCGCTCGAAAACGAAAATAAACCCGAAGTGAGATCCAACTATGTGTAGAAAAATAAGCCGAGAAAACTAATATACAGTGAATAAACGCGAAAGTTGAGGTGACGTGTTTATTTTCTCTTTCGGAAGTGTCAACACGTTTGTGCGCAAAATAGATGTCCTTACGACGTAAATTGAACGAAATTGAACGCGGTGGTGTGAAAGAGAAAATTAACACGTAATTATCCAACAAATAAATAGCGCGTTCGAGCCTTGGTCCGAGAAAACTACTCGAGACCGAGAAAAGTTCGAATAAAGACAGTTAAAAGTACGAAAAAATAAAAAGGCACGAGATGACACAAAATTTTAATCAAACTAGCCTAGGACCAAGAATCGACAAGAAATTGACCTAGACGAGGTATTAAATGTGATAAACATAAAATTACGTAAATACGTTGACGAAAACCGAAAAATACGGTTTTAGTCGAAAATACGAGAAAAATACGAAAAATTTAAAAGACACGAAACGACATGAAATATTAAAATAAATAGTCTTTGATCAAAAATCGATTGAAATTTAACGTAAACAGGCTATTAATGTGACATGAAATAAAACGAGAAAGTTGTGACGTAAGTCAAAATTCGGGTAGCAACATCAGTGATGTTGCTTACCGGTGCTCATGCCGGTAAGACTTACAAATTACTTTACCAATACTCTTGTTGGTAAAGTGCGGTTTTTGGACCACTGATACTCATGTCAGTGATGTTGCTTACCGGTGCTCATGCCGGTAAGACTTACAAATTACTTTACCAATACTCTTGTTGGTAAAGTGTGATTTCTTGACCACTGATACTCATGTCAGTGATGTTGCTTACCGGTGCTCATGCCGGTAAGACTTACAAATTACTTTACCAATACTCTTGTTGGTAAAGTGCGGTTTTTGGACCACTGATACTCATGTCAGTGATGTTGCTTACCGGTGCTCATGCCGGTAAGACTTACAAATTACTTTCTTTCGATGGATCTTTGCAATGGTCGTTGTGTACTATCTTCTTATTTCTCTATTGATTGGTGTTGTGTTATAATTTGCATGCAGAAAGAACACCAACATATTTTTTAACGTGGTTCGGCCAATAATACCTATGTCCACGGTGTTATTTATTTACGTATCATTTACAAATAACACATCTGCTCTCGAGTGATATAATATTAAATTAACAATATTCCAAGAATTAGATAAAGGGGTACCGTCCATTTTTTCTAGATGATACTCCCCTTTACCGACAACTCGTGTCACCCGATAAGGTCCATCCCAATTGGGCCTCAACTTTCTCATTTCCTGCCCCGCAACTCGTCTGTTATGAAGCACTAAATCACCCACCTTCAGCAACCTTTCTTTGACCTTCCGGTTATGGTATTTCACCATCTTGCGCTTATACTGCAGATTTTTGGCAAATGCTCGCTCACGAAGTTCTGGTAATAGGTCGAGTTGGATTTGTAGTGATTGGTGATTTCGTTCTTCTTCAAAATAGTGTACCCTCAAGCTAATAGCTCCAAGCTCTACCGGTGTTACCGCTTCAATGCCATACGTCATTGCAAATGGTGTCTCTCCAGTGCTTGTTTTTTCTGTCATGCGATAAGCCCACATAACGTTAGGCAGCTCATCTACCAACTTCTTGCTAGCTCCTTCTAAGTTCTTCTTGATTCCCCTAAGTATGATACGGTTAGTGACTTCCGTTTGACCATTTATCTGGGGATGTGCAACAGATGTGAACCGTTGCTCGATTGATAAGAACTGACACTTCCTTCGAAAATAAGCGCTTGTGAATTGCGCTCCATTGTCACTCACCAAGATTCTGGGAATGCCAAACCGGTAAATTACTTGAGTTTGGAAAAAATGCCATGCCTTCTCTGCTGTAATCTTTGGGACTGCCTTAGCCTCAGCCCACTTGGTGAAATAATCCACTGCAACGATTACAAAGCTAAGCTGTGAACGAGCTTCCGGGAAGGCCCCTAAGATATCAATTCCCCACTGAGCAAATGGGCAAGGGCTAAGCATTGCCGTTATATCCATTGCCGGTTGCCGAGGAATCCTTGCATATTCTTGGCAAGATTTACAGGTTCGCACAAATTGATCACAATCTCCCCTGATTATAGGCCAATAAAATCCCCTTCGCAAGACTTGCGCTTCCATGGTTCCTCCAGCAACATGCATTCCACAAACTACTTCATGAATCTCGCGAAGCACATATCGGCCCTCTGCTTCAGAAATGCATTTGGCCGCACTTATCTGCCCTTTTTAGAATTTTCATCTTCTCTTTGGGATCCTCCGGTAATGTTCCATGTTTAAGGTAGTTGACGACCGGTACTCTCCAATCGCCTTCAATTTCATTTAAACACAGAACCCTCTGCTCTTCTATGAATAAAGGGTGTTATGATTTCTTCTATGAAAACATCTTTGGGCATAACAGCCGTTGGATCAGCAGCTAACTTGGCAATTTCATCTGCCTCTGAATTTTCTTCTCGAGGTACTTGCTCAATCTCTACCTGTATTCCTTGATCCTTCACAATGGCTAACTCCCATTGTACTTTTTCTATATACCGGATCATCATGGGATTCCGGGCTTGAGACAGGCCGTTAACTTGATCGACAATTAGCTTGGAATCCCCATGAATCACCAGGCGTAACTCACTTGAATCCCCGTTCATGCGGGTGTCTCCTGTACTCAATTATTTTCCAATACGGAGCCCTGTCAGCAACGCTTCATACTCTGCTGCGTCGTTAGATAGTGGTTTCAAAATTCAGAGAACTTATCTCATCTTAATTCTGTCTGGACCGGAGATGATGATACCAGCTCCTGCAAATTCTTGATTCTTTGCTCCATCCACATGGATTATCCATGTTTCAAGGTAAGCTTCCGGCTGCTGCAAGTTATTATCACTGATTGCACCGTTTTCACCTTCTAGTGAATCTGTAAATGTACATTCTGCTATAAAATTAGCTAAAATCTGAGCTTTGATTGACCGGCGTGCCTGGTACTGCAGCCCGTATTGCTCCAACTCGATGGCCCAGATAACCATTCTCCCCGAAGTTTTTGGTTTTTTGAATATCCGTCTTAACGGTTGATCTGTCAGCACTATTACCGGGTATGCTTGGAAGTACCTTGGCATCTTTCTAGTAGCCTGTATTAGGGCATATGTGACTTTTTCTACTTTGCCATACCGGAGCTCTGCATCTTTCAAAATTCGACTGATAAAGCAAACGGGTCTGTGAAGACCGTCCTCATCTCGTACCAACACAACACTCACTACTTCTTTAGCGACTCCCAGATATAGATACAAGGTATCACCCTCTACCGGGCGCGTCAATAATAGATCTGATGACAAGTACTCTTTCATTTTGATAAAAGCTTGCTCGCATTCCTCCATCCAGCCGAATGGGGCTTTCTTTCTGATCAATTTAAAGAAAGGGAGGCATCTCTCTCCCTGCTTGGAAATAAAATGGCTTAACGCGTTAAGCCTCCCGGTAAGCCGCTGGACCTCTTTGACATTACGAGGCGATATCATGCTATGTACCGCCTGAAGCTTTGAGGGGTTGGGCTGAATCCCTCTTCTGCTGACTATATACCCTAGAAACTTTCCTGTTTGGAAGGCAAAACATGCATTTCTTGGGGTTTACCTTCATTCCATACCGCCGCATGACCGTAAATGCTTCTTCCAGATCGTCCAGGTGTGTTTCAAAGCTTTTGTTTTTTGTTAACATGTCATCAACATAAACTTCCATGTTCCGACCAATTTGTGCCTCAAAGATCTTATTGGCTGTTCTCTGGAAGGTTGTTCCGGCGTTCTTCAATCCAAACGGCATTGCTTTGTAGCAATAAGTAGCTTTTGGGGTTATGAAGGTTGTTTTCTCTTCATCTTCAATTGCCATAGGGATCTGATGGTACCCAAAATTGGCATCCAATGAGCTCAGATATTCATAGCCCGCTGTTTGGTCGACCAGCTGTTCTATCCTAGGAAGTGGGTAACAATCCTTTGGACAAGCTTCATTCAAGTCCATGAAGTCTATACACATTCTCCAGTCCCCACTAGGCTTGGGAACTACCACCGGGTTGGCCAACCATGGTGGGTATTGCACTTCCCGAATGAAGCCTACTTTTAGCAACTTAGCCACCTCTTTCTCGATAGCTTCTGCCTTTTCCTTTGAGAATGAACACCGCTTCTGTTGTACCGGTTTAAACGTTGGGTCTATGTTCAAATGGTGTTATGCCACTTCCCTGGGAATTCTCGGCATGTCTGATGAAGCCCAGGCGAATTCCCCCACACATTTTTGCAACAAACGACTTAACTGTATCTGCTCCTCTGCACTCAATTTTTCACTGATTAGGAAATTTTCCCTTTTTATGCCTTCAACCGGTACTGAGACCATCTTTTCCATTGGCTGGGCTCGCCTCTCGTCTTGGCCGTTAAAAGAATCAGTTGCTACGCATACGTACCGGTTACATGCGCCGCTGGTCATGACCATGTAACATTCTGCTGCCAACTTCTGATCACCCTTGACGGTGACCACTCCATCCCAAGAAGGATATTTGATCTTCAAGTGGCGCTGTGAAATTACATCCCCGAAGGCGTTCAAAAACGGCCATCCCAAGATGCCGTTATAAGGTAAATTAATGTCAACTATCATGAATAACTGCTGAGCTGTTCTCTTCCCGTTATCCTCCAAAAAGAAAACAGGAAAGAAAGTTACCCCAACGACTGGTATTGGGACCCTGTCCACCCCAATGATGGGTTTTCCGCATGAAATTAGTTCCCTTTCCGGGCGATTCATCAGTTTATACGCCTGATCAAAACGACTTCGGACTTCCACATTTGTACTCTTGGAGAAGAAGAACCGTCTCACAGTTCATTCATTTCCGTGAAGAAGTCTGGGGAGCTAGTGTGCAACTGGACCGCTACCGTGCTTCCCGATGTCTCTATGTAATTTCCTTTTTTCAAGACATGCATCCATGGCTTTTAAATTTCCCTAAACGGAGAAAACTCTTTTGTAGAGCTTATGCTCCCTTTTATCGTATTAATATAATTACGCGGTTTCCTTTCCAAATATCTTTTGTCTTTTGTATTTTTATTTTCAGGATAAATATTAATTCGGATTGTCTTGATATACCCTATGTCTTTACTGGTGAAGAGATTATCGCCGCAACAGAGGATGAGTTTGAGATTCCGCATGAGTTAGCCCGTTTGGTAGAGAATTCTGAGAGGAAGATAGTCCCTCACCAGGAGGAGTTGGAAGAGATAAACTTGGGGGCAAGCGATGATGATCGGAAGGCTGTCAAGATTGGAACAACCTTGAATTCTGTTCAGAAAGAGAGTTTGATTTCACTTCTCAAAGAGTACGTGGACGTGTTCGCATGGTCATATGAAGATATGCCGGGTCTTGACCCTAATATAGTGGAGCACCGTATTCCGTTGAAGTCCGAGTACAAGCCTGTAAAACAGAAACTCCGAAGGATGCACCCTGATGTTCTTTTGAAGATAAAAGAAGAAGTCACAAAACAGCTAGATGCGGGTTTCCTAAGAGTTGCTGAATACCCGGAATGGGTCGCCAATATCGTGCCACTACCGAAGAAGGATGGGAAAGTTCGCATGTGTGTGGATTTCCGTGATCTTAATCGAGCAAGTCCCAAAGATGACTTCCCCCTTCCTCATATTGATGTCCTAGTAGACAGTGCCGCCCATAATGGCATGTTCTCCTTCATGGATGGATTTTCAGGGTACAATCAGATTAAGATGGCTCCTGAAGATAGCGAGAAAACGACCTTCATCACACCTTGGGGAACCTTTTGCTACAAAGTGATGCCCTTCGGTTTGAAGAATGCAGGTGCTACTTACCAGCGTGCCGCTGTTACTTTGTTTCATGACATGATGCATAAAGAAGTTGAGATATATGTCGATGACATGATAGCCAAGTCTTGCGAGGCACAA
Source organism: Viola odorata (assembly GCA_963691705.1). Lineage (NCBI taxonomy): Eukaryota > Viridiplantae > Streptophyta > Magnoliopsida > Malpighiales > Violaceae > Viola > Viola odorata. Next base: position 58,349,741 of record OY829545.1, on the reverse strand, counting down.
AATCATGTTGACGTCCTAAAGAAAGTATTTGAAAGGTTGAGGCAGTTTCAGTTACGCTTGAATCCGGCCAAATGTACTTTTGGAGTGACATCAGGGAAGTTATTAGGGTTTATCGTCAGTAACAGAGGTATAGAAGTAGATCCCGACAAGGTGAAGGCGATTCAAGAGTTACCTTCTCCCAAAACCGAGAAGGAAGTACGGAGTTTCCTAGGGCGTATTAACTATATTGCCCGCTTCATTAGTCAGTTGACACTTACCTGCGAGCCGATGTTCAGAATGCTGAGAAAGAATGGAGACGCAGAATGGGACGAGGGTTGCCAAAAAGCTTTTGAGAAGATCAAGGCGTATTTGCAGAATCCTCCGGTGTTGATCCCTCCGACGCAAGGACGCCCTTTACTTATGTATTTAACGGTCACAACTAGTGCCATGGGTTGTGTTTTGGGGCAACATGATGAATCTGGGAGGCGTGAGCAAGCCATTTACTATCTGAGTAAGAAATTTAATGAATGTGAGATGCGTTATTCCATGTTAGAACGGACTTGTTGCGCTTTAGCATGGAGTGCTCGAAGACTCAGGCATTATATGTTATATTACACAACGTGGTTGATTTCCCGCATGGATCCTTTGAAGTATATTTTTGAGAAACCATACTTGTCGAGTAGAATTTGTAGATGGCAGGTCTTGTTGGCAGAATACGAGATCGTGTATGTGACTCAAAAGGCGGTTAAAGCAAGTGCTCTCGCCGATCACTTGGCTGATCATGCTATGGATGAATACGAACCACTAAAGTTTGATTTTCCGGATGAAGATATAGTGGTGATTGACGCTGAGCTTAAGGAAAATACGGAGAAAGATGAGTGGTGGACCATGTTCTTCGATGGTGCGGTGAACCTTTCAGGAAAAGGAGTGGGCGCTGTGATCATTGCACCAGATGGCCGACAATTCCCCGTGGCTTGCAGATTGAATTTCCCATGTACAAATAACATTGCTGAGTATGAAGCATGCATCAATGGATTAATGGCGGCAATCGATTTGAAGGTGAAAAGATTGGAGATTTTTGGAGACTCCGCTCTTGTCATTTATCAAGCGCAAGATTTGTGGCAAACTAGAGATTCAAAGCTGATACCTTACCAAAAATTGCTCACCAAGCTTATAGATGAGTTCGAAGAAACTAAGTTTAATCGGATTGATCGAGAGAAGAATCGTTTTGCAGATGCATTAGCTACTCTAGCTTCTATGTTCAAACTGGAATGCGGGGTAATGCTCCAACCACTAAGAGTAGAAGTGAGAGAGACTCCAGCATGTTGTGCTGCCTTATAAGATGAGCCTGATGGGAAGCCGTGGTTCCACGATCTGGTGCAATTCATCAAATATCGAGAATACCCACCGGGAGCAGCTCAGAGTGATAAGAAAACTCTTCAGCGTTTGGCTTTAGACTTCTACCTCGATGGTGAAGTTTTGTATAAAAGGAGAGCAGATGGTGTCTTGCTTCGTTGTGTTATCGTTCATGAAGCCAGGAAGATCATGACTGAGACTCATGAGGGGATTTGTGCTACGCATACTAGTGGACACATGATGGTGAGACAGATAATGAGACGGGGTTACTTTTGGCTCACCATGGAGCGAGATTGCATTGACTATGTCAGAAGGTGTCATAAATGCCAGGTTTACGCTGATCACATCAATGTCCCTCCCGCTCCCTTGTTCAACATGACATCTCCTTGGCCGTTTGCAATGTGGGGAATTGACATCATCGGTCAGATTCATCCGAAGGCCTCCAACGGTCACCGATTCATCCTTGTTGCGATTGATTATTTCACGAAGTGGGTTGAAGCTGCCTCCTACCCGAACATCACTCAGAAGACAACCATGCGGTTCATTGAGAAAAACATTATCTGTCGTTATGGGGTTCCTGAAACAATCATTACTGATAATGGCACTAATTTGAATGGGAAGCTAATCGACAACCTTTGTAAACAATGGAGAGTGAAGCACCGAAATTCTTCGCCTTACCGTCCAAAGATGAATGGTGCAGTCGAGGCAGCAAACAAGAACTTAAAGAAGATTATTCAGAAGATGGTGGTCACCTACAAGGATTGGCATGACATGCTTCCTTTTGCTTTACACGCTTATCGGATCGCAATTCGTACTTCTACGGGGGCAACTCCTTATTCCTTAGTCTACGGCATGGAAGCAGTGATTCCACTCGAGGTGGAAGTTCCTTCTCTTAGAATCTTGGCAGAATCAGAAGTGGAAGAGTCTGATTGGGCAAGAGTAAGGTATGAACAACTGAATCTAATATCAGAGAAACGATTGACAGCCATGTGTCATGCTCAATTATATCAAAAAAGGATGGCTAACGCTTATAACAAGAAAGTACGACCTCGCGAGTTCAAGACTGGAGATTTAGTATTGAAGAAGATTCTTCCTCATCAGGAGGACAGTCAAGGGAAATGGGCCCCCAAGTATGAAGGCCCATATGTGGTCAAGCACGCATTCTCTGAAAGTGCTCTAAGGCTTACTAATATGGATGGAGATGATTTACCGAGACCAGTGAACGCTGAATCTGTCAAGATGTACTTCGCATAGAAAGCTGTAGACAACGCCCCCCTTCGATCAAAAGACATAAGGGATTTGTCATGACAAGACATTTAATATTTATTCTGAATTAATAAAATGAGCATTTTTCTAAAAAACTTGCATATTTAAAAACTCTCATCTTAACCCTTGAGGCGACAAAAAGGAAGCATGGTACCAACGGTCAAGGGGAATAGTTCGAATTAGAAAGGCTGCCTTTAGCCTTATTTCACTAATCAATGTTAAGTTTTGCAGGAAGTCTAACCTTTGTTTTGCAGAGGTACCTTTTAAGCATCCGAGTGGAGCCACCAGCTTCTGAGTAGAGCTGGATTTAAGTTTATGCATCGCGGTATTCGAGGGGAGACGTCCGAGTGAATCCGCATTTTACCTTTTCTAAGACATCCGAGTGGAGTCATCAGTATCCGAGTTGGAACTGAGTTTTTTAGGCATCCGAGTGGAGCCATCAGCGTCTGAGTAGAGCTGAATTTTTCAACGTCCGAGTGGGGTTGTCGGCTTCTGAGTAGAACCGTATTTCAAGACGTCCGAGTGGAGTCATCAGTATCCGAGTGGAGCTGAATTTGCAAGGCATCCGAGTGGAGCCACCAGCGTCTGAGCAGAGCTGGATTTACGTTTATGCATCGCAGTATTCGAGGGGAGACGTCCGAGTGAAGCTGCATTTTACATTCTTGCAAGGCATCTGAGTAGAGCCATCAGCATCCGAGGGGAGCTAAGTTTATTTTTCCACAAATTAAATTGTTGCGTCTACATCTGATCGAAAAGAGGTAAATTTACATTTAAGCAATTTATATTTCTGCGAAGTGTCCGAGTAAAGGTACGTCCACATTTTCGGGTGAGGTCATTTCCTTTGTTTTTTTTAACCCTGCATTTCAAACATTCGTGGTACTGGGGCAACCGTCTTTACTGCTCATCAAAAATTTAAAGTTACACTTTATTTTTGATAAGACAGTAAAGAGGGGGCAACTGTTGCTACTCGATTTTTGACATGAGTAATCGTTACCATATCATAACATACCCACATTTTCATTTTTATTTTTATCGTCCATAATTATTGTTGATTATTATTAAGTATTATTATTATTATTATCATTATCATTATTACCATTATTTATCCTGGTATTTTGTTTTATGTTTTTGTTCGTATTTTTATTCGAGCTTTTATCAGTTTATCAGACCATTAGCTCGAACTAATTACCCATAATCGCCGAACCACCTCTTCCTCCTTATTTTTCAAACGAAATCAGACACACTCTGCTCACATCTCCCATTTTTCAAACGAAATCGGATACACCCTTTCATTTGTCAAAGATCTCTGACATTCAAAATCATCTCCGCTCCTACCCGTTACCTCGTGTCCAGGAATGGAATTAATGCACCAATTTCCTTACCCTCTATAAATCAAAACCCTTTGCTAAACCGAAAGAAAGAGACGAATCCTCTCCCAAATTAAATCAACCTACTCTGCTAAACCGAAAAAAAACCAATCCTCTCTCAAGCTAAATCAACCAACCTACTAAACCTACTCCGACCACCACAACCTACTAAATCAACCGCCACGACCACAACCCAAATCAGCCCACTGCCGCTCCACCCAAACCACCACCGCGTCGCCCCTACTAAATCAACCGCCACGACCACAACCCAAATCAGCCCACTGCCGCTCCACCCAAACCACCACCGCGTCGCCCCTACTAAATCAACCGCCACGACACAACCCAAATCAGCCCACTGCCGCTCCACCCAAGCCACCACCGCGTCAGCCCCTGCAAAAACCAAATCCGACCACAACCAAAACCAACCCCACCGCTGGCCAAACCAGCCAAACCAGCCCCCTAAATCTGTCCAGAAACTAACCCCAAATATACTCCAAATCTGTCCAGAAACCAGCTCCAAATACACCCCAAAATAGCCCAGAAAAACAGCCCAGAAACCAGCTCCAAATCAATACCAAATCTACCCCAAATCTGTCCAGAAAATAGCCCCTAAATCTGTCCAGAAACTAGCCCCAAATATACTCCAAATCTGTCCAGAAACCAGCTCCAAATATACCCCAAAACAGCCCAGAAAAACAGCCCAGAAACCAGCTCCAAATCGATACCAAATCTGCCCTGAAACCCGCCCCAAAATAGCCCCAAATCTGCCCTGAAACTAGCCCCAAATCTAACCAAAATCAACACCCAAATCAGCACCCGAACCAGCTGCTCACTGTGCCTCCGCCGCCAGCCGCGCCACTCCACCGTTCTCTCTCGCTTTCCCGGACCAATACCTCTGTAATTTCTTGCTTCTTCTTCCCTAGTTAGCTTGTTGTTTTTGTGTGTGCCTTGCTGCTGTGTTTTTTTTTTGCTTAATTTGTAGGAGGATTCGGATTAAGAAGAACAAAGGAAGGAGATGTGGTTTAGCTTGGTGGCCGGCTTGGTTTCTAAGGAGAAGGGGAAGAGATGAGATGTATTTGTTTTAGGTTTAGAGGTGCTTGGGTTTAATCTTTTGTTGGTTTAAGATTGGGCTTGGCCAATAGGCCGGCCCATTAGAAAGAAAGGGTGAGCAGATGGGCTGATTGGTTGGTCCGTCGGGGGTCTTTTTATTTATTTCTTCGTAGCTTACTCGTATGTATGCTTGTAATATTTATTTATCTGCTTATTTGTTTATTACTCGTGCTACTAACCGATCTTGTGATGCAGGTACCCGCCTGAAGGAATTTTCGTTATTTATTCTATTAGTCATATGATCGAATGCATGATTATGTAGAGATTGTTAGAATTTAAATAAGCCTATTTGCATGAGAATTTTTTTTATATCAACAACTCCTTTTAATAGTTTCACTTGCTCGACCCTTGCCTGAACGAATTAGGCTTAGTAATTACTCAACTTTTATTTTATTAAATGCATGAAATTTGAATAGGATTAGTAATAAACATCACGCCTTAATTTAATTGCATGATTATTAATTACTAAAATTCACACTCCTTAATAATTCCCTAAAAATAAAAAATGAATAAAATCAATCAAAGAAAAAATAAACAAAGTAGTAATCAAAACAATAGGATTTAAATCTTTTCCAATAACTCAAGTTCCCTCTAAAATTATTGGATAGTAAATCACCAAAGAAAATAATCATTTGAAAGCGGAAAGATAGTAAATGGGCCCTAAGCCCAACTCGTAGAAAATACCTCCATATTTAATCCCCCTTATCATTAGAGCTACCTTCTAAAATGAGATTTAAATCTTTAATGTTGCGTGATCGTTTAAATTTAGCAATCCCTTGATATTTACTTTATGCTCATGGATGTATGTTATCTTTGACGAATGTGTTATGTGCGCGGCTTCGACCCCACTTCCCAGTTTTTCTCTTTTCAACGTGTTTTCTCGCATTCATATAAATGGTATTTTGCTAGTCTATGCATGCTTAGAATCACCTAGTAAATAGGATTAATCATATGCATTTGCCCGATGATGTAGTAACTCATCTGTGATGATAGTGATTTCGATCGCCGTGATTCGTCTATGATTTACTAGGGTCGTCGCTTTAGTAAAGATTAATAATAAAATGGTAGTAATTTCACTTAATCAATCTTGCATGTAATCTGACTAATTTTTGAACTCGATTAAATATAACCGGAATAGGTATGCAAACCGACCTTTTTCTTTTTTAGAGGATAAAATGTTTATTTTCTTTTTAACAACTCGACAATAATTAGGATAAAATCAACCGAACCAACTAAAGAATTAAAGCGACGATCCCCCCTGAGGGCCCCAAATTACTTGTTTTTAACATGATTTTAAAACACCTCTTTTTAGAACCGGTAACCTTTTTAGGATGAGACTTGGGTGCCTCACACCTTCCCAAGTCCATAAAACGACCCCGAACCGTTGTTCTCGGGTTTAGACCCTTTTTATTTGTGCCTTAGTTTTTGTTTTATTTTCTTCTTCTTTTTCAGACTTTTAGGTTTCCCTAAACCTTAGAAAATAGGGTGGCGACTTCATTGTTATGTGAATTTCTTTGCGTCCCGAATTTCGCTCGCGACTGTTGATACCCAAATTTTGACACGAATAATTTAAATCGTTCATTTTTTGGCTCATTCTTGATCTTATTTTTAGTATTGTTATTTCCGTTTATTTACTATTTATTATCTTGTTTTCTTTTGTTTCATGTTATTTATTTTATTTTGTATATATTTTTCGTTCGAACTTTTATCGATTTTAAATAAAGTTTCTCGTATCATTGGATGGAACCACAAAAACTAATCATACCCATTTTTCACTTTCACTTTACTTTACATTACTTTACTCATTTTTTCCTCTCCACCATCCGCACATCATCATCTCTTCCCTTTCAATTTTATTAAAAACACCATCATTACACCCTCTCCCTTTCCATTTTTTTCTTCCACGGATACCAACATTGGATTCCTTTTTCTTACCTCACCTCTCCCATTGTCAAAGGAGATCGGAGACACAATCCTGTCCTCTCCATTTTTTTCAAACGAACCCCTCACTCCTCTCACACTGATACGTTTACTCTCCCTCTCATTTTTCTCAAAAAAACCATCATAAAAACGGGACCAAAATTGACACTCTCTCCCTGACAATTTTCCCTCTCAAATTCTCTCTCACTCTCGGCAAACTAAGAAAGCAAGGCAAGTAATTCCCATCTCTTTCATTCTACGCATTTAATTAATTTATTACTTGCTGCCTCACCCCTCTATTTCTTTCCCCATTTTTCTGCATATTTGCTTCCTTGCCGTGACTACTGTTTTGTCGCCGGAGAAGCTGCCGCCGCCTCGCTGCTGGAGTTGTTGTGCTGCTGCCATCGGCGGGAGCTGAAAGAGGTCGACGTGGAGCTGACGTCGCCGGGGAGCTGCTGCTGTGCTCCGCTGTTGCAGCTGCCGTTTCTGTCTCTACTGCCGTGATCCTCCGTTGCTGCTGCCGTGATCCGCTGCTGGTCTGCTGGGCGACGCTGACGAAAGGAAGAAGACGACGACATTACTGCCGAGCTACTGAACCGCCGCTGCTGTCGCCGGAGCTCAACGCTGCTGCCTTGCCTGCTGTGCTGTCGCTGGAGCCGTTGCCGTGTAAGTCGCTGCTGTCGCCGGAGCTCACCGCTGCTGCTGCGTTGCTCCTTGCTGCAATGCTCCATTTTCTTTATTGTGCTGCACCTGGATTAAAAGGAGAAGATGATGAATAAGGGTATTTAATTTGGTTATGGGCTTGTTTTGTCTTCGCCCAGCGTAAGAAAAGAAAGAGGCTTGGCCATGCTGGAAATAAGAAGAGAAGGATGGGCCTGGTACTGTTCATTGGCCCATCAAGAGGAAGAAAGGGTTTTCGAGGCCCGATAGGTGGCATCGTTTCGAGGGGTTTGTTGCTTTTATTTTCGTATGCGTTATTTAAATTTTCGTATGCATGATATAATTGTTGGTATGCAATAAATAATTGGTTTGTTTTATTCATGTTAATTATTTATCAATTGCTGGTATAAGATAAATAATTTGTTTATTTTATTTGTCATGTTAATTATTTATCAATTGCTCCTATAAGATAAATAATTTATTTGTTTTAAATGCATGTTTAATTTAGCTATTCGTTTGATCAAAATAAAATAAATGTTTATGTGTTTCTTTATTATTTATTTTCCTCCGAACTATCGCTAATAATCTCATTTTGTAGGGTGAAATCAAATGGACGCTCGCAAATGTTCGTACTAATATTTCGTTTCAATTGCTAATTGTTATCAACTTGTGGTAATAATTAGTTAAATATTTTGTAGTTAATCATTTTAATCTATTTTAATAATTAGATAAATATCCTACCTCTTGTCGTAATACTTAGGGAATAAATCATTTTTATTGTTGTTTGTAATAATTAGTTAAGTAATTAGTTAGAAATTATGCATGTTTGTTTATACCTATATTATTATCACTTGCCACTAATCATTGATTTGCAGGTAAAGCTCGTCCAGGTATGTTTTCCTTTTTCCCTTTTATTTTGGATAAATGTACTTTAATTTATTATTAATCGTATGCATGATTATTTAGAATTGTTAGAATTCGAATTAATCCGTTTGCATGAGAATTAATTTATATCAATAACTCCCTTTAATAATTTCACTCAAATCGACCCTTGCTTGAATGAACTAGGCTTAGTAATCACTCAACATTTATTTTATTAAAAGCATGAAATAAAATAGGACTAGTAATTACACATCACGCTTTAATTTAATTGTATGATTATTAATTACTAAAATCCTCAAATCTTCAATAAATCCCCACAAATCTAAACGGATAAAATCAATTCAAGAAAACTAAACAAATTAGTAACCAAAACATAGGATTTAAATCATTTTCTAATAACTTAGGTTCACCCGAAAATTATAGGATAATAAATCACCAAAGAGAATAATCATTTGAAAGCGAAAAAATAGTAAATGGGCCTTAAGCCCAACTCATAGAAAATACCTCCATATTTTAATCCCTCTTATTGTAAGAGATCCCCTATTAAAATGCGCTTTAAATCTTTGATGTTGAATGATCATTTAAATTATGCTTGTTTCGTGTGCGGCTTCGTCCCCACGAATTTATGCTATCTTGACGAATGTGTTATGTGCGCGGCTTCGACCCCACTTCCCGGTTTTTCTCTTTTCAACGTGTTTTCCCATTCACTCAAAACGGTACTTTGCTAGTCTATGCATGTGTAGAATCACCTAGTAAATAGGATTAATCACGTGCATTGGCCCGGTGATGAAACTGGCGTCGCTTTGGTAAAAATTAATAAAACGGTAGTAATCTCACCAATTTTGCATGTAATCGGACTAATTTTGAACTCGGCTAAATATAACCGGAATAGGTATACAACCAACCTTTTTATCTTTTAGAGGATAAAAAAAAATGTTATTAAACAACTCGACAACAGTTAGGATAAAATCAATCTCACAAACTTAAGAACTAAAGCGACGATACCCCCTCTGAGGGCCAAATTACTTGTTTTCAACATGATTTTTAAACACCTTTTTTTAGAACCGGTAACCTTTTTAAGGATGAGACTCGGGTGCCTAACACCTTCCCGAGTCCATAAAACGACCCCGAACCGTTGTTCTCGGGTTTAGACCCTTTTTATTTGTGCCTTAGTTTTTGTTTTATTTTCTTCTTTTTCAGACTTTTAGGTTTCCCTAAACCTTAGAAAAATAGGGTGGCGACTTCATTGTATGTGTTTTTCATTGCGTCCCGAATTTCGCTCGCGACGGTGCGACAGTTTGGCGACTCCGCTGGGGAATTAGGGTCGAAGCCGGAATTATTTGCTTGAGGTGTTTATTGTTGTTATTTTATTTGTTTATTCGCTTTGATAACAATTGTTGACTTCTCATTCGCATCACGCATAATGCCCTATTGTCGGGCCTGTTCCAAATAGGATTAGGAGGTTAGTAGTGAGGCCCTGGGGCACGTGTCCTGGGTAGTTTTCACCAACGCCAAACTCGGATTCGAACCCCTAAATGGATGAGCGCTACGAACTTTTGATGGTTCGGTCGGCAATCATGTATCCGTTTACTGAGGGACCACTTTTTGGTATCGTCCGGGAGCCTTTCAGCCAGCTAGAAGTAGTCGAAATTACCCCAGCACGTGCATCATGATCGTATGTATATTTCCAACGTGCCTCATAATTGCCATTATTCTCCATCTTTTTTACCATGATGCCATGATAATTCTTGTTGCGATGCGATGATTCACTATTTTTCTCGCGATGCTATGATTCTATTTTTTCTTGTGGTACCATGATTCTTTTTTCCTATGATTTTACTTTCGTCTTATTGAATTTCATCCGTATTGTTATTGTTATTATATCCTATTTTTATTCATTATTACTCACCTTTATATACATTCTCTGTTCAGATACTACTGATTAGCGTTCATTTTTCTACATACTTGCAGAATAGAAAGACAAAAGGGAGTTCGGTGGAATTGCTTTCCTCTCACATATCTACTCATCAAGGAGCATTAATTACATATCTAGTTTAATATGTTTTTTTGTAGCTAGTGATAAGTTGTAATTATTTTTTACACCGTTGTCGGAGAATTATTTATCAAAACGAAATCCATATTTTTTTTTTATTTTTATTATTATTACTGTATGATTTATATTATACTTATTTACACTTTTTGTTTATAACCAGGCCTGAAGAAGACAAACTAGATTTTCGGGGTCCAAAAGAAAAACTTTCCCGTGATTAGTCATAATTTGTCTTGCCCAAGACACAAACTGTCAGAAAAGATGAAATTAAGACGTGTCCAACTACTTCGCTTTGCTCAGATCACCCTAACACTCCAGCATCCCGACACCATACGCAATGGATGTTTCTCATACCATATCAATATCGTTAATCCTTTAGCACATGCATGAATTTGATGCTACTAATGGATTGTATTTTGTATCTTGACAGGTGATGATCCATGGGTGATTGAGAAGGAGATAATTAGGATTTGATTCCAATATAGTCATGAACCCGAGTCAGAATTTGAATCATTCCGCGGTTATCTGCATAACGCCTTGCCAGAAAAGGGAGATTCCATAACTTATTAATTATATTGATCATTTTTTCTTTGAATCACCCTTCATTCTAACCATTTCTTCTTTATTTTTCAGGAACCCAGGTCAGAATTTGAAGCATGTCGTGATTATCTGCATAACGCCTTGCCAGAAAAGCGACCGTGTTAGGGTTTGAATCAGCCCGTGGTTACCTGCATAATGCCTCGCTAGAAATGGAACTCATCCTGTCATGGTTACCTGCATAAAAATTTGCTAGAAGACCATTCATTTCATGTGATAACTCACATCAAACTACGTGCACGAAAGGAGCACATCAATCATTAGCTTGGGCAAGCAACAAAATGACGACCAGAAGAATTCCATCACTACCCAGCGGGACAAAGGAATCCTCTTCCTACCAACTCTTGAATAATTGTCATTTCTACCCTTGCTGCTTCTGCTTCGCATACCCCGGGTAGTCCCTTTCTTTTTATGCCTTTTCATTTTAGTGTAGTCTTGTTTCTACATTGAGGGGCACTTCATCCATAGTTGGGCATATTATTTTTGCAGGGGGGCAAACATACAGAATGATAGCTCGCAACAATGAGCTCTTTGCGTCCATTTTACCTTGGCTTTAGCCCAACGCTACTCAGTGAGTGTAGAGGAATCCTCCTACCAGCACTTGAATGAGCATCCCTCCATGCTTTGGGAATGAATGAAAGCTCCCCTCGTATCTTCAGCAATTTCACCAGAGGCTATGGTTTTTGACAATTTTTGGGCATTGGCCAGAGTGATCACGCTAACGTCTGACAATGTGAGCATGTTGGTCCGTTTTGGGTGAGGGAAGAGTTAGGCCATGTAGGGGTGTACAAAAATTAGAATAACCCACGGTTAACTAGTACATAACCGACCCGTTATAGTTGGGTTGGGACGGATAGCTGGTCGGATTGTTAAAACCCGCCTATAACCGACCTGACCCATGTACACTTCTGGCCATCTGGGAGGTCTCTTTTTGGCAATGTATGGATCCATGCTCGTATCGTTGATAGTCTGATGATTCCAGGATTTAAGAATGTTTCTTCCCCGCTATGTAATCTACATCAGCGTCTGAATTTTGCGGTATCCCGTTCGGATCTCATCTCTTCATCAACATTCAAATTTTGCAGTGGCCCCGCCCAGATCGCAATCTACAGTTCCCTATCGTCATCCTAGTGGGCAGCAACATCCGAATGTATCCACGTCTGATTCCTGCAAAAGCGTCGTGAAGCTTCGACATCCAAATGGAAGAACCTAGGATAGAATTCGAATCACACCAGGCATATTGGCATAAAGCTGTGCTAGAATAGGGAGAGTCTAAAAACTTATTGATTTCATTACTGTCTTTCCTGAGTCGCCCTTCGGTTCTCCCCATTGCTTCTCCCTTATTTTTGCAGGAACTCGAATCATACCATGATTATTTGCATAATGCTCAGTGAGATGAAAGAATCCTCCTCTTATCAACTCTTGAATGATCCTCCTGTGAGCCTTCTTTGCCCTGCCGCGCTTATCAGAGAGTCCGTTATGCATTCTACATTGGGGGCAACCATTTGGAAACATTCCACTTTCATCCATTGCGGCGGCTCAATTCCCCCCATCTTCATCTATGTTATACGACAGAATAAAACCCTATTTTTATCCACTACGTGGGCATCAACGTCAGAGTGAGGTCCACACTTACCTTTCTGTGGTAACATCCTCGCTACGACCTTGCGGCCCCGCCGCACACATACAGAGAAGTCCATTCATCTCTCTACCTCTTTAATTTTTGTGCAATAATTCATTCCTGCATTGGGGGCAATTCTTTTTATTTATTCATAGATTTTCTGAGTGGTCATACCCTCACATTTTTGTAAAAATTGCTAAAACTATTAAGATTTGCTACAAAATGTGCATAAGATTCTTTGAATAAAATCCACACTACCCCCAAAATTGTCAAACCTTCCCTAAATTGAGCATGTTCAACATGTTTCTGCATCATGGATAACTTGTGCATCCATTTGAAATTATGTGACATACATGATCTTGCCTGCTAGCTCTTATATCCGCGGCATGTTTAGACGTAAGCAGTCACAAATACATCCCTGTGAGTATTTTGGGCCTTTATGCCATACTTCATTCATGAGTGCAAATGCTAAACTAAAGTGCTAGTTAGATTTGCATAATATCCAGGGTACATGCACCATTAGCCATGGGATAGCAGTAAAATGACATTGGACTTTGCTCTTTCTTCCATTTTCTTTTTTTTTTATATATAAGACAATGAATAGTGCCAGACTGAGATTGCTAACCGGGGGCAAGGTGCACAACGAGTGAGGTTTGCAAAAAGAAGAAAGAAGAAATCCTTGCATATTGATGGTCGGCACTGGAAGGACGCCGAGAAGAGCAAGAAATGAAGGCCTCTGCCTTAAACCAAGACCAAGGAAAGCCAGCACGAAAACGGTACTTGTTCTGCTTGCTGATGTATTTTGTGTTAGAATAAAAAGAGAAAAAGAAACAAAAAAAAAAAGAGAGAAAAAGAAACAAAAAAGAAAAGAAAAGAAGAACAAAAAAAGAGAGGAAAAAAAGGAAAAACAAAGAAAAAAGAAAGGAAAGAAAAGCAGAAGCAAGTACGAAAAAATGGCTCCAGGTCAATCTTCCAAAAGGAGAAAAGTGAAGGCTATTTCCCCATAACAACCAAGGCAGGGGTGGTACACAACAGTGGCAATTAGTTCGACCAGTCTCAGGCCCATGAAAAACCTCATCGTCTAGGGTTCACCGAGATTCAAAGACTTAGAACCCAGTTGTATTCAAACAATAAATTGTGGACCTCTCAAGGGAAAGTTTCAGGGCTTCGCCAAAGTAATTAAAGAGCGTTCCCGACGAAGATCAAAGAACCTGGGCGTTTTGCCCTCAAAACGACCAAGGAGGAGCATATCCAGCATCTAAGCACTGCGCCCTCAAAGTGATAGTGGGACGAAGCATCCCCAGCAAGACTGAAGGACTTGTGCACTTTGCCCTCACTGTGGCCAATCAGCAGGCCCTGTTCATTAAAGAAAATATATTCACTTCTTCTCCCCGCAAAGTCCTTTCGATTATTAGAATGCCCATGCATGTGCATCTTTATCTGAAGTTTATTCACTCGGATTGACATTGCAAATCTGACTGTGTGCTATGTTGCTGCATTTCTATGAGTGTAAACACATAGCCTTATTCCTGAGTGTGAGCGCAAACACTAATATCTGGTGAGGATTGCTTACGTCTACATGTTGCGGGAAAGTCTTGTCATTGAGGTCGTTATCTCTTGGGCAAGATGCGGATGCTTTTCTAGACTTGTATCAAGCATGCTTATATGATAGAAAATGGATGACATGTTCTCCAGAAATGCATAAACTTATTGAACCTTCTCTTGATAGGGAAGTTGCTTTTATAAAATACTGGGGGCAAACCTTTGGGTAGTGTGGAAATACTTTCATATACAACATACATGATTTGATTGTTTCCATTTATCATTTGCTCTATACTTTTTCCATCCACTGCTGCTTTGTGTTTGTTTCCTCCTTATCTGCAGGATACAGATATGTTTCGGTGGAATCTCACATTATGATCAATTTCCGCCAACAAATCCATCCAATAAACGTCTGAATGGAGAACGTTACCACTCCACCTTCCAAAATCGTGTGGCGGTTTAAACCCCACATTGCAAAAATTGTGTGGCGGTTCAAACCCCACATTCAAAAAAAAATCGTGTGGCGGTTCAAAAACCCCACCTTCCAAAATCGTGTGGCGGTTCAAGCCCCACCTTCCAAAAAATTGTGTGGCGGTTCAAGCCCCACACCTTTCAAAAATTGTGTGGCGGTTTAAACCCCACATTTCAAAGATTGTGTGGCGGTTCAAACCCTACCTTGTAAAAATCGTGTGGCGGTTCAAACCCCACCTTGCAAAATAGTGTGGCGGTTCAAACCCCACCATTCAAAAAAGATCGTGTGGAGGTTCAGAAACCCCACCTTTCAAAAATAGTGTGGCGGTTCAAACCCCACCATTCAAAAAAAGATCGTGTGGAGGTTCAGAAACCCCACTTCTCAAAAATCGTGTGGCGGTTCAAACCCCACCTTGCAAAATAGTGTGGCGGTTCAAACCCCACCATTCAAAAAAGATCGTGTGGAGGTTCAGAAACCCCACTTCTCAAAAATAGTGTGGCGGTTCAAACCCCACCATTCAAAAAAAATCGTGTGGAGGTTCAGAAACCCCACCTTTCAAAAATCGTGTGGCGGTTCAAAAACCTCACCTCTCAAAAAAGATCGTGTGGAGGTTCAGAAACCTCACCTTCCAAAAATCGTGTGGCGGTTCAAACCCCACCTTGCAAAATAGTGTGGCGGTTTAAACCCCACATTTCAAAGATCGTGTGGAGGTTCAGAAACCCCACCTTTCAAAAATCGTGTGGCGGTTCAAAAACCCTACATTTCAAAGATTTTGTGGCGGTTCAAACCCCACCTTTCAAGAAATCGTGTGGCGGTTCAAACCCCACCTTGCAAAAACCATTTAACGTTTGTTTTGCAGAATCAGGCATGATTATCAGCGTCCAAGTGGAGCTGAATTTATCAACGTCCGAGTGGAGTTGTCGGCATCTGAGTAGAGCCATTATTGATCAGCGTCTGAGTAGAGCTGAATTTACATTTTCTGCATTGCGACATTCGAGGGGAGACGTCCGAGTGAAGTCGCATTTTACATTTCTGTAAGGTATCCGAGTGGAACCAACAGCGTCCGAGTGGAGCTGAATTTATCAACGTCCGAGTGGAGTTGTCGGCATCTGAGTAGAGCCATTAGTGATCAGCGTCCAAGTGGAGCTGAATTTATATTTTTCAAGACATCCGAGTGGAGTCATCAGTGTCCGAGTGGAACTGAATTTGCAAGGTATCCGAGTGGAGCCATCAGCGTCTGAGCAGAGCTGAATTTACATTTTATGCATCGCGGAGTTCGAGAGGAGACGTCCCAGTGTAGCCGCAATTTACTTTTCTGCAAGGCATCCGAGTGGAGCCATCAGCGTCCGAGTGGAGCTAAATTTTCTTTTCTACAATTTAAATTTCCGCATCAGCAATTAAGTAGGCATCGAAGTGGTCAAATGGAGATATCCAAGTGAAGCTGCAATTTACAGTTCTGCAAAGCATCCTAGTATCCGAATTGAACAATCAACGTCCAAGTGGAGTCGTCGACGTTTGAGTAGAGCCATTACTGCAAGACATCCGATTGAAGCTGTATTTACAGCACCGACATCCGAGTGGAGTTGTCAGTATCTGAATAGAACCTATCAATCAGCGTCTGAGTAGAGCTGAATTTACCCTTCTACAAAGCATCTCGCATCCCAGTAGGCATCGGCGTTCGAGTGAAGCTGAATTTATTTTTCTGCAATTTATTTTCCTCATCAGTGTCCCAGTAACATCGGCCTTGGAGCAGAACTGAATTGGCATTATTGCAAAGCTGTCCAAATAGAGCCGTCAACATCGAAAAAGCTAAGTTTACACTTTTGTAATTTACTTTTCTGCAACACGGCATCCGTATAAGGCTGTTTGATTTTCTGCTTTCAGATTTATGTCCTTTCATAATATACATATATGAGTGGGACTAACTCACATTTTTACATCGCAGCATCCGAATGGAGCCATCAATGCCCGAATGAAAATGAATCTACGTTTCTTCGACGGTGTCCGAGTGAAACTGAATCCAAAAGGCATCCGAGAGGAGCCACCAGCATCTGAGTAGAGCTGAATTTATGTTTCTACCTTGCGACACCAGCATCTGAGTAGAGCGGAATTTATGTTTCTACCTTGCGACATCAGCATCCGAGTGAAGTTGAACTTATTTTCATGCGTTTTAATCAATGTCTGAGTGGAGGTAAATTTACAATTTTGGCAATTTTTATTTCTGTAAGGCATTCAAGCGAAGGTAAGCTCACATTCTCGCAATTGACATCTTTGCATCATGACGTCCGAGTGGAGTCATTTTCTTTTTCTGCATTCTGAACATTCGTGGTACTGGGGCAACCGTCTTTACTGCTCATCAAAAATTTCAGTTACACTTTATTTTTGATAAGACAGTAAAGAGGGGGCAACTGTTGATACCCAAATTTTGACACGAATAATTTAAATCGTTCATTTTTTGGCTCATTCTTGATCTTATTTTTAGTATTGTTATTTCCGTTTATTTACTATTTATTATCTTGTTTTCTTTTGTTTCATGTTATTTATTTTATTTTGTATATATTTTTCGTTCGAACTTTTATCGATTTTAAATAAAGTTTCTCGTATCATTGGATGGAACCACAAAAACTAATCATACCCATTTTTCACTTTCACTTTACTTTACATTACTTTACTCATTTTTTCCTCTCCACCATCCGCACATCATCATCTCTTCCCTTTCAATTTTATTAAAAACACCATCATTACACCCTCTCCCTTTCCATTTTTTCTTCCACGGATACCAACATTGGATTCCTTTTTCTTACCTCACCTCTCCCATTGTCAAAGGAGATCGGAGACACAATCCTGTCCTCTCCATTTTTTTCAAACGAACCCCTCACTCCTCTCACACTGATACGTTTACTCTCCCTCTCATTTTTCTCAAAAAAACCATCATAAAAACGGGACCAAAATTGACACTCTCTCCCTGACAATTTTCCCTCTCAAATTCTCTCTCACTCTCGGCAAACTAAGAAAGCAAGGCAAGTAATTCCCATCTCTTTCATTCTACGCATTTAATTAATTTATTACTTGCTGCCTCACCCCTCTATTTCTTTCCCCATTTTTCTGCATATTTGCTTCCTTGCCGTGACTACTGTTTTGTCGCCGGAGAAGCTGCCGCCGCCTCGCTGCTGGAGTTGTTGTGCTGCTGCCATCGGCGGGAGCTGAAAGAGGTCGACGTGGAGCTGACGTCGCCGGGGAGCTGCTGCTGTGCTCCGCTGTTGCAGCTGCCGTTTCTGTCTCTACTGCCGTGATCCTCCGTTGCTGCTGCCGTGATCCGCTGCTGGTCTGCTGGGCGACGCTGACGAAAGGAAGAAGACGACGACACTACTGCCGAGCTACTGAACTGCCGCTGCTGTCGCCGGAGCTCAACGCTGCTGCCTTGCCTGCTGTGCTGTCGCTGGAGCCGTTGCCGTGTAAGTCGCTGCTGTCGCCGGAGCTCACCGCTGCTGCCTTGCCTCGCCGAGCTGCTGCTGCGTTGCTCCTTGCTGCAATGCTCCATTTTCTTTATTGTGCTGCACCTGGATTAAAAGGAGAAGATGATGAATAGGGGTATTTAATTTGGTTATGGGCTTGTTTTGTCTTCGCCCAGCGTAAGAAAAGAAAGAGGCTTGGCCATGCTGGAAATAAGAAGAGAAGGATGGGCCTGGTACTGTTCATTGGCCCATCAAGAGGAAGAAAGGGTTTTCGAGGCCCGATAGGTGGCATCGTTTCGAGGGGTTTGTTGCTTTTATTTTCGTATGCGTTATTTAAATTTTCGTATGCATGATATAATTGTTGGTATGCAATAAATAATTGGTTTGTTTTATTCATGTTAATTATTTATCAATTGCTGGTATAAGATAAATAATTTGTTTATTTTATTTGTCATGTTAATTATTTATCAATTGCTCCTATAAGATAAATAATTTATTTGTTTTAAATGCATGTTTAATTTAGCTATTCGTTTGATCAAAATAAAATAAATGTTTATGTGTTTCTTTATTATTTATTTTCCTCCGAACTATCGCTAATAATCTCATTTTGTAGGGTGAAATCAAATGGACGCTCGCAAATGTTCGTACTAATATTTCGTTTCAATTGCTAATTGTTATCAACTTGTGGTAATAATTAGTTAAATATTTTGTAGTTAATCATTTTAATATATTTTAATAATTAGATAAATATCCTACCTCTTGTCGTAATACTTAGGGAATAAATCATTTTTATTGTTGTTTGTAATAATTAGTTAAGTAATTAGTTAGAAATTATGCATGTTTGTTTATACCTATATTATTATCACTTGCCACTAATCATTGATTTGCAGGTAAAGCTCGTCCAGGTATGTTTTCCTTTTTCCCTTTTATTTTGGATAAATGTACTTTAATTTATTATTAATCGTATGCATGATTATTTAGAATTGTTAGAATTCGAATTAATCCGTTTGCATGAGAATTAATTTATATCAATAACTCCCTTTAATAATTTCACTCAAATCGACCCTTGCTTGAATGAACTAGGCTTAGTAATCACTCAACATTTATTTTATTAAAAGCATGAAATAAAATAGGACTAGTAATTACACATCACGCTTTAATTTAATTGTATGATTATTAATTACTAAAATCCTCAAATCTTCAATAAATCCCCACAAATCTAAACGGTTAAAATCAATTCAAGAAAACTAAACAAATTAGTAACCAAAACATAGGATTTAAATCATTTTCTAATAACTTAGGTTCACCCGAAAATTATAGGATAATAAATCACCAAAGAGAATAATCATTTGAAAGCGAAATAATAGTAAATGGGCCTTAAGCCCAACTCATAGAAAATACCTCCATATTTTAATCCCTCTTATTGTAAGAGATCCCCTATTAAAATGCTCTTTAAATCTTTGATGTTGAATGATCATTTAAATTATGCTTGTTTCGTGTGCGGCTTCGTCCCCACGAATTTATGCTATCTTGACGAATGTGTTATGTGCGCGGCTTCGACCCCACTTCCCGGTTTTTCTCTTTTCAACGTGTTTTCCCATTCACTCAAAACGGTACTTTGCTAGTCTATGCATGTGTAGAATCACCTAGTAAATAGGATTAATCACGTGCATTGGCCCGGTGATGAAACTGGCGTCGCTTTGGTAAAAATTAATAAAACGGTAGTAATCTCACCAATTTTGCATGTAATCGGACTAATTTTGAACTCGGCTAAATATAACCAGAATAGGTATACAACCAACCTTTTTATCTTTTAGAGGATAAAAAAAAATGTTATTAAACAACTCGACAACAGTTAGGATAAAATCAATCTCACAAACTTAAGAACTAAAGCGACGATACCCCCTCTGAGGGCCAAATTACTTGTTTTCAACATGATTTTTAAACACCTTTTTTTAGAACCGGTAACCTTTTTAAGGATGAGACTCGGGTGCCTAACACCTTCCCGAGTCCATAAAACGACCCCGAACCGTTGTTCTCGGGTTTAGACCCTTTTTATTTGTGCCTTAGTTTTTGTTTTATTTTCTTCTTTTTCAGACTTTTAGGTTTCCCTAAACCTTAGAAAAATAGGGTGGCGACTTCATTGTATGTGTTTTTCATTGCGTCCCGAATTTCGCTCGCGACGGTGCGACATAAGACAAAAGATTAACGGCACTCCCGTTATCGATCAAAGTTCTAGCAATCCGGTAGCCTCCAACCACCGTTGTTACCACCATTGCATCATTTTGAGGATAAATGATTCCCTGCTCGTCTTCTTCTGAGAATGAAATAATCATTCTATCCAGCACACTGATTCCCATATCTTCTCTTAAAGGATTCTCTCGTTTCCTCTTTTCTCCGACCAAAGATATATCCGGGTCCTCGACCGATGCACTAGAGGATCCTTCCAGATTCTCAGCGCCTCCTGCTATCAAAGATATTAAAGGGAACTCCCCCATGGCTACAGTCATGACCTCTTTGGCCTTATCTTTCCGTTTGTCCCCCTAGGGGACTTCATTAGAGCCTGTGGCAACCTCACTGGCTCGGAAGTTATTTGGCTGCTTGTTAAGCTCCTTTTGTCATCCATGAGCTGCCATCTCCCCTAAATACCCGTCTTCAATTAAGCGCTCAATTGCCGCTTTTAGAATTCTACAATCTTCCGTGTCGTGGCCCTCCGCTTTGTGGAAACGACAAAACTGGTATTTTTGCTTTCCCAGGGTGATTCCTGGCTTATTTGTGGGATACCAGATTGGGTATCCTTTACGCTCAATGATGGCCATTATTTCCGCTCTGGGCAACAGTAGCGACGAAAATCCACGTTCCGCGTTTCCCCGAGAGCGGGTGCCTGATTTAACCTTTCCGGTATGTTCTTTCTGACTCTTTTCTTTAGCCTTTTTTGACGAGATCGCTTCAGCCCGTTTTCTTCTTTGATAATCCGCTTCCTCCATTCTGGAATAGTTATTAGCTCGAATGCGCAGGAGGTCTAGAGTTGGTGGTGGATCAACCAATAATGTATCCTCTATATTATCATAACTGCAATTCCGTTTTATTACTTCTACAACGATCTCCACCGTTACATTAGTCATGACAACCATCTCCAGGTTGAACCTTTCTAAGTATGCCCTTAAAGACTCTTCGGGTTTCCGTTTGATGTCGAATAGATCTGCCGAAGATTTTTTGAGAGGGATGGAAATGCCGAATCTCCTCCGGAATTGCTCCGTCATATGAGAAAAGGTATCTATGGAGCCTGCCGGTAGCCCCTCAAACCACTTTCTCGCGGCTCCTGTAAGTGTGAGAACAAAGAGTTGACATAGGGCTTCATCCCTCCGTGTCTGGATTTTCACGAAGTCTTTCACCCTGTTCAGATGAGCGATGGGATCTTTCGTTCCATCATACTGCTCCGTTGGGATTTTGATCTTTCTACTGACTTGATACCGACGCACCCGGTAACTTAAAGGGTGCTTTGGGTCGTCGTCTTGCTCCCTTTTCCATTCTGTAGATACCGAGCGATCCTCACCTCTGCGACTAACCGACTGACGAGGTTCTGGGGACCTATCTCTACTTCTCTTACCCACCGATTTCCTTCGTCCTTGATGAGACTGACTGCGATGGGCACTGCGTCCCTTTTCCTGACCATTTCCCCTGTCCGAATTCTCCATGTGTCTCTCATCTTCCCTTCTAGGGATCACTACCGATGGAAGCCTACGGGGAATAGGTTGACTTCCGGCCATCTCTGGGACACGCGGCAGGGGCTGAAGTGGCACTAATATTTGAGGCAACAGTTGGGATGCGACGAGGGCCGCCGTGAAAGCCAGCAAGGTGCGGGGGTATACCGCTGGCTGTCCAGCTAGGTTTATTAGGAGTGACATCATCTCATCCATTCTGCGATGTAGCACAGGGACGGATTCTACCGTTGGTGGTAACAGTGCTGCCGTCATGCTGGGACCCGGAAGCGATGTGTTAGGCGTGTCTGAGTTGTCTCCTGGGGTTCGGAGGAAATCCAAATGACGGAAAAGAGGGTTGGATCCTGCATTTAACGGAGTCGTCAACGGAGGAAATGTGGACAATCCTTGTGCTGGGACCCTAGAGGCGTTTAGAGACACTGCAGCTTGCTGTTCGGAAGTCATCTTTTGCCACAGCTACCTGGAGTAAACAAAGTTAAACAGAAGAGCTTGGATTATCAGGGTATCTCACTTCACAATCCAAAGCTCTCAATGAAAGCATCAAATGATACTATATAAAACGGTAAGACTCCTCGGGAACTGTTGTCGAGGACGTGTCTTCAAGATTTGACCTGGTTCGACCTGCAATTCGCCGGAGGGAGTCTCCGGCGTAGACTCTCCGACGGTCAAGTTAGTAGCTTTACTAATAATAGCTCTGCAAATCAGTATGTGTGCGTGTACCTTTTCTCTCCTTTCTCAAGGATATTTATAGGCGTGAATACTTGACCGTTACAGATGATTTAATGTTGTCTATTCATCAATCATTCATCATTGTTGCTACCCGAATTTTGACTTACGTCACAATTTTTTCGTTTTATTGCATGCCGCATTAATAGCCTGTTTACGTCAAATTTCAATCGATTTTTGATCATGGACTATTTTTTTTAATATTTCACGCCATTTCACGTCTTTTGAATTTTTTCGTATTTTTCTCGTATTTTCGACTAAAACCATATTTTTCGGTTTTCGTCAACGCATTTTCGTATTTTTATGTTGATTCTTGGTCCTAGGCTAATTTGTTTAATATTCCGTGTCATTTCGTGTCTTTTTAGTTTTTCGTATTTTCGACTGTCTTCACGCGAACTTTTCTCGGTCCCGAGTAAGTTCTCTCGGACCGTGGCTCGAACGCGTAATTTCTTTATTTGATAATTACGTGCTATTTTTCTCTTTCCCTCCACCTCGTTCAGTTTCGTTCAATTTTTGTCGTAAGGACATTTATTTTGCGTTCAAACGTTTTGACGTTTCCGAAAGAGAAAATAAATACGTACTCAAACTTCTCGTTTATTTACTGTACACTAGTTTTCTTGTCTTATTTTTCTGCACGTCGTGGGTTCCTCGGCTCGGATTTATTTTCGCTTTCGTACGATTTCGCTCGTACGAAAATATCCCGTTCGTGTCCAATTTCATGCATTAATGACAATTAATGCATGAAATGTCCAAATTGCCTCTCCTTTCTTCCAAGCTACCTTCGCCGACTCTACCTTGATCATCACCAAGTCCCATCCGATCAACCAAGGCCACACAAACCCAAACTTGGCCTCCACTCCAGCCACTGTTCACCCAAGATATTTCTCCCGTCCATTTTCAGCCACAAAACCTCCTCCAAACCGACTCCACTTTCCTCTATAAATAGCAAGCTTCATGCAACGAAATAAGGGCACCAAAATTCACTCTCACTCCCCACTTTCTTGCTCATCCTTCTTGGCAAAATTCTCTCCTGGAACAAGTAAGCTTTCTCCCTCTAAACTCCCTTTCAATTTCATTTTTGGTCTAAAGCATGAAATTAATTGCTTAAACTTGCCTCACATGCTTAGTTTTCATGCTAATTACATGTCCCTTGCTTCAATTTAATTGTATGTGGTCTTGAGTAATTGCTAGCCTAATATGCATGTTAATTAGCCTATTATTTCATGTGAAATTTGGCTACTGTTTTCATTTAAATTTCTTACTGTTTTTGTTGCCTTGATCTACTGCTTTGATAACATGATGATTGGGGCTGTTTTGGGTAAGTTCCATGGGTGGGGTGAAGCTTGAGTCGCCGGCCATGGTGGCCGGCGACGTTGAAGAAGAAGAAAGGGAAGAAGATGGCTACTGGTGCTTTTTTTTCAAATAGAAAGGTGATGGGCTTGGCAAGGCCAAGCCCATGTGTTTTAATTAAAATGTTTTGGGCTTGGATTAATTCCAAACCCATTTTTTAATGCCCAAAATTCCTGTGGGGCCCGGCCCATTATTTTTTGTCAATTTTCATGAAATGTTCGTATGCTTTCCAAGACATGTTTAATTCGTATAAAATGTTCGTATGCCATGTATGATGTTTTATTTAGCTTATGCCATGTAAATTATCAAGAAATTAATTGCATGCTTAATATGATGTTTTATTTAGCTTATGCCATGTAAAATATCAAGAAATTAATTGCATGCTTAATATGATGTTTTATTTAGCTTATGCTATGCAAATTATCATGAGATTAATTGCATGTTTCGTATGATGTTTTATTTATTTCATGCAACGTTTTAAAATGGAATACTCGTATGCTAGATTGAAGTAAATTGTTCATCAATTATGCCATGTTTTATTTAATTAACCAATTGCTTGTTATAAATGTTTGCATGCGTTCTTATTATTTATTATTTTTGAGTTATTACTAACACTCTCACTTTGTAGGTTAAACATTAAACCTTTGCGCAAAAGTACGTTTTACCTTTCTTTTATTTAATTTAAATGATTTCCGTAAATGTTATTTGCATGCATGTTTACCAAAATTAGGAATCCAAGTATGGGCCTAACCCGGCCCATTAGAAATTATAGGTCTTCATTTCCATGTATTCGTTGTGATAATTAATTGTCAATTACTTTTAATTGCATAAATGTGGTAATAATTAATTGTTAAAACTTGTTGTAATTAATTGCTTATTTTCACTTATTGTAATAAAGTAATTACTCACTATCAACTTGTTGTAATTAATTAGTTATTTCAATTGTTGTAATAATTAGTTAGATAGTTATTCCGACCTCCAATTTGTAATAATTAGATAAGTAGTTATTATTTTGAATTGTGGCTTGTAATAGTTAGCTAAGTACTTAAATCGTGTTTGTGTATACCTAAAGTACTTATGTCAATTGTCGTCGATCGAGGTTCGTCCAAAAGGTGAGATTACCTTAAACGTTTCCTTGTATGTTCACACAAAGGTCCAAAGCCTTAAACCTTATCGTATGCATGACCACTTAGGAAGCGTTAGAACCACCATTCGTATACATGACATATAGAATTGTTAGCAATTAAAATCAACCCACATGCTTACATGTTTACATCACTTGTTTTCTATGCCATGAAATTAATTGTCATACTGTGATGTATGCATAATGGTTCCAAAGACCATATCCAATATATGTACATTCATAAAAATGTACTTTGCTAGTTTTGCTATGATAGATCACTTAGTAACTAGATAAATCATGCATGGCCCAATGATAAGGGGGGGAACGTCCGCTCTAGCATCGAGACAAAATGGTAACCCCATCCCTTGAACCCAAACGGAAATAACAAGTCCCGAATGCTAAGATGTAACGTCGCCTTTAAGGGCCAAATTGCGTAAAAAATGTTTAAATAATCGAAAAGTGTCCCAATTCGGTAAGCGGACTCTGTTGACATGATTCAATCATTGGCCTATGTAAATGATTGGAAAGTGACTCGAGTTCGTGGGAAGAAGAGGTTGACATGCTTCGATCTTTAAACAAATCTTTGTATATCAAAACTGTTTTCAAACACCTTTTTACCGGTAACCTTTTAAGGATGTGACTTGGGTGCCTAACACCTTCCCAAGTCCATAAAAATGACCTCGAACCATCGTTCTTTGGTTTAGACCATTGTGCCTTAGTTTTTACCTTTTTATGCCATGATGCTTAGGTTCCCTAAACCTTAGAAAATTAGGGTGGCGACTTCATTATGCGAAGCATCCATTTATGCTTAGCATCCGTCCTAAACCTTAAACTCATTTTCAACGAAAAAGGGGGGTGCGACAATCATTAATGTTCTTTATTTTCTTGTGCGGCTTTGCTTAATCATTGCGTAACGTCCGCATAATGATTGTGCTATAGCCGTTACATATCATAAAAGAGGAGTTCAATATAGTTACCGGTACCCTTCAGAAGTACTGGTTATAGCCCTTGTGCTATTACCATAATATCCTTCTTTTTATACTCGGTAATCTTCGTATATAACGGTCATACCGTTTGTCTTTATACCCGTTACCCCTCATAGGTAACGGTCTTCACACACGTTTCCGGTCTATCTCTCAAACCATCCATTCAGACATATAATTCGCCTACGTGGCCTTCATAGACTAATCAAACATATGACAAAAAGACTAGAATGCCCTTGCGATTCTCTTATAAGTTATCACACTCCTCCTCATCTCAAGGTAAAAATTGCCTCTCAACATCTCTAGGTGATGCTTTAAAGTGGTATAAGTTTAGAATGGAAAATAACGCACAAGAATTGTGGCCTTGGTTTGATTTCGTGAGATGTGTGATCACATGGTTCTCACCCAAGAAATTAGATGATCTGATGGCTGATCTATCAAACTTGAGATAGGTATCTGGTGTTGCAAATTATGTTAATCAATTCAATGCAATATATGATAGAATAGAGGTGTATGATGCATATGGTAGAAGTTTGTTTTTGGCTGGATTGAAACTAGAACTGGCTCAGTTAGTGAGGATGTTTAAGCCTCAAACATTTGAGGATGCTGTAGAGTTAGCTCTCTCTACTGAAGTTGCTCTTCCAACCTTTAGATCCATGACCACACCAGAAAACACATCAAACAGCTACATCCAGCTAACTCTAAACACACCAGTCCAGAACACTAATCCCACCTTCCAAACACCTCTACCAAGCCAAAAAAGCAACCTTACTCCATAAGTATCCTTACCAAACCAGACACAAGCTCCACAAATATCCATACCAGACCAGACACAAGCCAAATTCAACACTAAAACTCCAAACTTACCCTTGCAAACCCTTGACGAGAAGACCATGAAAGACAAAATAGCTACAGGATTGTGCAAGCACTGTGGTGAAGAGTTCTTTAGAGTCCACATATGTCAGTCAAAACATTTTTTCTTGGTTGTGAATGGATATGAGGAGCAAGACGCGGAGGAGTATGGGTTTGAGGAGGAAAAATAGAAGGAAAAAGAGGCACAGGTGATTGAGGATCCTTGTCAAGACCTTAAATTGGACTGGCCTGCGAAGATTGATCCCATGGTTTTCTCGTATTCAGTCCATGACATCAAGAAAGCAAGGTACAACTGCAACACAATTGACGATGGCTTGAACACCAGAAACACACCTTTCTCCCGCGTGGGAGTGAGCTGATCATCTTCAAACAACCTTTCCACGTTATTCCTTGTGGTTAAGGGATTTCAACGGAGGGGTATTGTCACAGCCAATTGAGGCAACTCAAGGCTAAATGAAGAAAGCGCGGGAAGGGAGTAACAAACTTGCTTAGCTGGCAAGACAAGTGGCAAAGCAGTTAAGAAGCAGTTCTGGAAACAGCTGGTTGTTACAGCTCATCTTGGAGAAAGTTAGATAGTTGTTAGTTAGTTATGCAACTTGCATTGTAGTTAATTGATTAGCTGCCATACTTAATAATCAGTAGCTAAGTAGTATAAAAGGAAGGATGTAGAAGAAGGAATTACGTTTTGTCATTTGTAATCAACAATCAAAATTGTACTTTGCTACTTCAATGAAGAGCATTACAATCTATAGGTTCAATGAACCTGGTTCTATTTACAATTTGCAATCCAAGTTTGTTACAAACGGTTATTCTAATCTACTTTCATCAATCTCCAGCTGCGCTTCTCCCTTCATCAACCTCCATTAACATCTTCGAGCTCTCTTGCGTTTTCCCTTCCATTTTCCTCAGCAGATCAACTATTTGATCTGTTCTTCATCTTTCCTTCTCAGTTTTGTGTGTTACAAGGTCTGGAATCTTTCCAGGCCTGTGAGAAGTGATTTTGCTGTGATTATCTCTGCTATTATTCAAATCAACACTTGCAAACCGGTAGCCTTCGCTTGATCCTTTCCCTTGTTCTGTTCTTCTCTTCTTCTTGTGTTCCTTGAGTGCCACGGCGGGAAAGTCCTTCCAGGCCCGTGACAGGAGAGCACAAATATTCTTTCTTTGCTAATTCAATTGTCTTCTTGTAATGCTTCATGATAATAATGGAAACCGGGTGAGGGTTTTTCTGTAATATGGTACCTGGACCAGACCGGGTTCGAGTCACATTACTCCTTGCACGGCCGATTCATTGGTCCTTTTCGTTCCGTTCGATGGTACCTGAAAAGTACGCCGGGGGGTTGCCCCAGCGTATACACTCCGACGATCAAGTCAGTCGGCAGTCATTACGAGTATATATCTAATATACTGTTCGTACATACCTTACTGTACATACGATGATGCCATTATAATTAATATGGCCATGTTACTTACTGATCACTGTCAGTATAATGAAATAAAGGTTGGTATATACCTGGTACCGTTACCTGTTACCATTGCTTTATTCCCGTTACTACCCCATGAGACGTTTGCCTTGTCCGTCACATGAGTTCCGATTTATGTGTGCATGACCGGTACCCATTGCTGTCCGGTAGCTGCCAAGCCGTTACCTTACATGACCCGTTACCATGCCTGACCCGGTACCTTGCACTACCGTCTCTTGTTATCCTGCCTTGGATGTCGTCACTTGGCAATCCATCAACACCCACAATTAAATACAAAGGCTTCCTTGTCGTGTTGCTAGTGAGTAATCTTGTGTCAAACCTTGCTTGTAGCAAGATAAGATGATGAGGATCATGGTGATCACGTGGTGTGATGAAGGGTGGAGATCACGTGGTGGTGATCATGTGGTGATGATCATACGGCGGTGATGGCATCCTTGGGCCAAGTGAGCCTCCATTCCTTCTTATTTAAATACTGCATCCATGGTATTTTCCCTCTATGCGACAGTGATGGTCGCCAAAAGTAGACTAGATCCCCCTTTTCTCTCAGGTGGGAGAGGTATTTATATGCCCTCTTCTGACCGTTACTTAGGTGCTGAACTGCCAATAAATGCCATTAACGACGCATTTATACCTGTAACAGCTACGGCATTAACGACATATTAAACGCTATTGATTATGTGTTCAATGTCTGTACAAAAATGCCCTCCCCATATTTATTAGTATTATCAGAAGCCCAACCGAGAATGAGCCCGAGTGTTTACCAAGGGCTCCATTCCGGTACACGAAAGAACAATCTGAATCCCGTTTCTTTTTGTTGGGAACAGTCCAGTAACAGGGACTGAATTTCTTGCCATTTGCATTCCGTTTGACTTTCCTGGATACTGTTCATCCGTTTGATTTCCGTTTGCAAAACTCTTTATGCACAACCTTCTGCAAACTCCATTTGCACAACCTGTAAAAATAGAAAAAAGAAACAAACTCCTTTCTTTCCATTCGCAAACTCCATTTGCACAACCTGTAAAAACAGAAAAAAGAAACAAACTTCTTTTTCTCCGTTTGCAAAGCTCCATTTGCACAACATGTAAAAACAGAAAAAAGAAACAAACTTCTTTCTTTCCATTCGCAAACTCCATTTGCACAACCTGTAAAAATAGAAAAAAGAAACAAACTTCTTTCTTTCCATTCGCAAACTCCATTTGCACAACCTGTAAAAACAGAAAAAAGAAACAAACTTCTTTCTTTCCATTCGCAAACTCCATTTGCACAACCTGTAAAAACAGAAAAAAGAAACAAATTTCTTTCTCTCCGTTTGCAAAGCTCTGTTTGCACAACCTGTAAAAACAGAAAAAAGAAACAAACTTTTTTCTTTCCATTTGCAAACTCCATTTGCACAACTTGTAAAAACAGAAAAAAGAAACAAATTTCTTTCTCTCCGTTTGCAAAGCTCTGTTTGCATAAGCTGTAAAAACAGAAAAAAGAAACAAACTTCTTTTTCTCCGTTTGCACAACCTGTAAAAACATAAAAAAGAAACAAATTTCTCTCTCCGTTTGCAAAGCTCTGTTTGCACAACCATCATCACCATACAGTCATCTTGTCGAATGATGAAGATGGATCCTCATGCGGCTTTCCAAATGGACCATGTTAATGTCTTCTCACAAGACCGGTAACACCCCCAAGTAAAATGGACCATGTTACCGTCTTCTCAAAAGACCGGTAACACCCCCAAGTACCGTCACTACCATACACTCATCTTAACAAAGATGAAGATGGATCCTCATGCGGCTTTTGTATCACCGTCTTATCGAAAGACCGGAATGGCTTTAGATACCGTCACTACCATACAGTCATCTTATCGAAAGATGAAGATGGATCCTCATGCGGTTTTACACTAACGGTGCCACCTTCTTATCGAAAGACCGAAATGGCTTTAGATACCGTCACTACCATACAGTCATCTTATCGAAAGATGAAGATGGATCCTCATGCGGTTTTACACTAACGGTGCCACCTTCTTCTCTTTGTAAGAAATCTGAATTCCTGGAAACAATCACAGAAAACAAAACAGCTATGCACTTGACTGTTGTTAGAACATGTATTCGATGAGCACAAAATATTCTCATGCCAATAATTACAGAATGGAAATATATATATCAAAGCACAGTAGCTTATACTTTTCCACCTTTCCCAATCCTGTGACGTCACTTTGAGACTCAATATCTCCTCTGTAACTTCCGTATCTCACTTAGATATCTTCATAAGAATTGTAGCTCTTCCCGTTCTCTTCAAATCAAGTTATTATACAGAAAATTCTGAGAGCGTATGAAAAAGATGAATTTTCTCGTGAAATTCAATATAACTGCCCAGCAGTACACTTTTCTCAGGACCAGATTTTCTGAATCTGTTTCCACCTGACTCCAGTACTGACTACCTGGATGATTGTTGTTCATCATACAGTAGCAAACTTTAGTTAAATACAGTTTATATCACAAATAATAAACCTTCTGTTCGGTGGGCGAGAAATTTCATATTGACAATAATTGGGTAGCTATTCACCAGATAACTACGATTCTGAAAATCGTTCGTATGAGGTAGATATTCACCCGATAACTATGATTCTTGAAAATCGTTCATCCGGGGTAGATGTTCACCCAACATATAACGCTCTGAATAGATATTCACACGGGGTAGATATCCACCCGATATATAACATTCTGAATTAATATTCACACGGGGTAGACATTCACCCGATAGATTTTATCTGATTACCGCTCATACATAATACTCTCTGAGCAGCGAATGATGAGCCCTCATAGATTAGCGACAAACATAATCCAGAGGATACTACTTCCTTACTGTAGTAGCAAAAAAATGGATAATAACAGATAAATAGATCAGACTGCAACCAGACAGTAGCTGAAGAATTCAAACCATAATCATACTGTAGTGTCACCAGGTAATACATTCTGGGCTTGACAGCCACGAATCACCATACCGTGACTGTAATTTTCGATAAATAAACAGAAAAAGAGAGACCGTAAACGGCTACCGAATGATGAACCGGTAATTTTTTGTGATGCCAACCTCTGCTGCCAACTTTGACTTCTTGCTATTACTGTGCGGACCATTCTCCATGGTCTCGGCCTACTTTTTCCAAGGAAAAAGCTTTGCTATTTTGCTAATTAAATACTAGTGACTAAGACTTGAATCCTATGACAAATTCATAGCCAGAAAACTTGCAACAACCATATCGATTGATCAATAAACATATACAGAGAGTCTTTAGACATCAAGGAACTCACTTGATCACCTAAATGCTCTCAATGAAAGCACCAAATGATAATAATGGAAACCGCGTGAGGGTTTTTTTGTAATATGGTACCTGGACCAGACCGGGTTCGAGTCACATTACTCCTTGCACGGCCGATTCATTGGTCCTTTTCGTTCCGTTCGATGGTACCTGAAAAGTGCGCCGGGGGGTTGCCCCAGCGTATACACTCCGACGATCAAGTCAGTCGGCAGTCATTACGAGTATATATCTAATATACTGTTCGTACATACCTTACTGTACATACGATGATGCCATTATAATTAATATGGCCATGTTACTTACTGATCACTGTCAGTATAATGAAATAAAGGTTGGTATATACCTGGTACCGTTACCTATTACCGTTGCTTTATTCCCGTTACTACCCCATGAGACGTTTGCCTTGTCCGTCACATGAGTTCCGATTTATGTGTGCATAACCGGTACCCATTGCTGTCCGGTAGCTGCCAAGCCGTTACCTTGCATGACCCGTTACCATGCCTGACCCGGTACCTTGCACTACCGTCTCTTGTTATCCTGCCTTGGATGTCATCACTTGGCAATCCATCAACACCCACAATTAAATACAAAGGCTTCCTTGTTGTGTTGCTAGTGAGTAATCTTGTGTCAAACCTTGCTTGCAGCAAGATAAGATGATGAGGATCATGGTGATCACGTGGTGTGATGAAGGGTGGAGATCACGTGGTGGTGATCATGTAGTGATGATCATACGGCGGTGATGGCACCCTTGGGCCAAGTGAGCCTCCATTCCTTCTTATTTAAATACTGCATCCATGGTATTTTCCCTCTATGCGACAGTGATGGTCGCCAAAAGTAGACTGGATCCCCCTTTTCTCTCAGGCGGGAGAGGTATTTATATGCCCTCTTCTGACAGTTACTTAGGTGCTGAACTGCCAATAAATGCCATTAACGACGCATTTATATCTGTAACAGCTACGACATTAACGACACATTAAACGCCATTGATTACGTGTTCAATGTCTGTACAAAAATGCCCTCCCCATATTTATTAGTATTATCACTTCACATCGTGATTTATTCGCTCGTGTTGTGAGTAGAGTGCTCCACGATTGTTCTGTCGCCTGTGGACTGAAGTATTGATGGAATATATAGGTTCCGCTTCGATCATAGTCACCTCAACTTCATTGCGCAGTACTAGCTCCCTCCGCACTGTTTATTGTTTTCAAATTCTTTTGGAACCAGTGGGGGTTTCAAAAAGTCATCAAAATGTCTCGAAAAGGCTTGATGGAGCAGGACTTGAGCAAACTGGATGTAACTAAGTTGCATCCATTGTCGCCTGAGGTTATATCTCGCCAGGCCACAATCAATATAGGTTGGTTGCTTTTCCACTTCACTGTTGCTTGAATTTGCTTTTTGGTAAAATGGTTGCCATTTCTGTGGGTTTAATTGCAAGTCTTGAGTTGAGTTCTTTCTTGTTAGGTACAATTGGTCATGTGGTGCATGGAAAGTCGACTATTGTGAAAGCAGTATCTGGTGTTCAGGTGATTTAGATGTTTCCTCTTTCTTATGAGCTTGAGCTTGAGCTTGGCATGAATTGCTTTTTGAGATCATGTTAATGTCTTCGTTTTTGTACACCAAAGTGATTGGTGTCTTGTTGTACTGGCTATAAGAGCAATGTTAGCATAGGTCCCTGTTACTTTTGGTTTATTTTTTGCTTATATGCCAGCTTGTTGATAATGAGAGCAAGTCACTACGACATATTGTTTTGTAATAATACGGATATGAATGAATGAAATTCATCCAGAAGTAACTTAGATATTTGTTATATTTCTATATACTGTTTTAAGATTGATGTGTTTTTATGTATTGTCAAGTGATAATATGTGAAACAGTAGGACTCCTTGAGAACAGCTACAGTTGACGTATCTTCAAGAATTGATCTGGTTTGACTTGCAAAGCGCCGGAGGGAATCTCTGGCGTGGATTCTCCGACGGTCAAGTTAGTAATTTGACTAGTAATAGCTCTGTAAATCAGTATGTGTGCGCGTACCTTTTCTCTCCTTTCTCAAGGATATTTATAGGTGTGAATGCTTGACCGTTACAGACGATTTAATGTTGTCCGTTCATTACTCATTCATCATTAATGTTCTTTATTTGCTTGTGCGGCTCTGCTTAATCATTGCGTAACGCCCGTATAATGATTGTGCAATAGCCATTACATATCATAAAGAGGAGTTCAATATGACTACCGGTACCGTTCAGAAGTACCGGCGATGGCTCTTGCGCTATTACCACAATATCCCTCTCTTTGTACTCGGTAACCTTCGTATATAACAGTTATACCGTTTGTCTTTATACTCGTTACCCTTCATAGGTAACGGTCTCCACACACACTTCCGGTATGGCTGTTAGACCACCCATTCAGACAGATAATCCACACACGTGGCCGTCATAGACTAGTCAAACCTATAACAAAAGACTAGAATGCCCTGGCGATCCTCTTATAAGTTATCAGAAGCCCAAACAAAAATGAGCCCGAGTGTTTACCAAGGGCTTATTTTACATACCCTGGTATTATATCCCGTTATCGTCGTTGTATTCCGGTGGTTGCCACACGCGTGCCTCGTG
Source organism: Viola odorata (assembly GCA_963691705.1). Taxonomy (NCBI): domain Eukaryota; kingdom Viridiplantae; phylum Streptophyta; class Magnoliopsida; order Malpighiales; family Violaceae; genus Viola; species Viola odorata. The sequence continues at coordinate 58,315,286 of OY829545.1, read as the reverse complement.
CGGGTTTAAAACGTGTCAAGCATCCCGCCGAAACCATAGAGTCAATAGTAATGATGACCCTTGCAGTAGCTTACGTGGCAAATGTCTACCCGTAAAAAGTGGACTTCTCATTAAATGCTCGCGCCTTTACTTCTCAAAATGACAGTGCATTAACGCACGTGCACCTCAAACGCATCCCTTCGATTTCCACAAAATCCTTTGAAGTGATACAACTCACGCCCTTTCCTTACAAATAACGATTTGATTTTCTTTTCCTTCTTCTTTCACCTTTAAATTGCTAAAGAAAAAACACTAAACTCTTTTCTTGCTTATCTCTCCACAAGTGATGCGAATCCACGCATCCAGGTGCCTTTACCGCCAGCTGGTCCAATGACTCGAGCCAGGGCTCAAAAGCTTCAAGACCGAATGTCATCTCTCATTCACAAAGAGCTGGAATCTGAGATGACAAGTGAGAAAGCTACACTGAGAGAGAAGACAATAAGAGTGGTGAATCTTCTCACTTTGGACTTGACCGATGATCCGTCTGATAGAAACGGCATGGAGCCGATTCGCGGAAACGACACTTGGCCGTTTTGGATGAAACGGTATCTGTCCGATTCACACAATCGGCACTTGCCGTTTGTGTCAAAATGGCACTTGCCCGTTTCACTTAGCCGTTGCCGTTTCCATCATCTGTCGCGCATGCCGATTGCTGTTCCCTTTCCGCGTCACACCTATCTGCCTTTTTGTTGATAACGGCTCCTGCCCGTTTCGCCTGTCCTAGAGTTGACGCGCGTTGACCAGTCTGTCTTTAGCAAGGCTGCGACCTTCCTTTTATTCTAGCTTAATTAATTAGACTCTTTAATTAATTAGTTAAGTCTTTTACTTTATTTATTATTCCTATTATGGAATTAGGGTTTGCTTGTAACCATTATATAAGGAGCCGCTTGGCCTCCTTAGAAACTTGGCTGTTATTTGATAAATTGAGATATTCTCTTCAATCTCCGCCCCTTGTTCAAGTTGGTTGAACCTTGTTCTTCTTGAGTCCGCAATACTTGAGTCGTATACAAGTAAATCTTGGAATTGCATCCTACTTGTTGTTTATCTTCTTGTTCGGACTTTGGTTGGCTGTTGCCTAGCATTCAGCAGGTCTTAGTTGTGCAAGTTTATCATTCACAAGGACCCTCTCTTGTTCGGATTTTGGTTGGTTGTTGCTTAGCGTTCAGCAGGTCTTAATTGTGCAAGTGAGTTCTACCTATTCTATCTATTCCGCAGGAAATCCATCTTTGAACAAAGATCAAAATTGGTGCTACGCATCCTAAGGAACCAGGATCGTATCAGTTGGTAGCGGAGCTTAAGACGTTCAAAGATTGGTAAGTATCTTTATATTGTTTTCAAGTTTTCATTGTTGAAATCGGTAATTCATTCTACTCCATTCAGAACCGATTTCTTTGTTGTGCTTGGTTCGTTTATGTGCAAATTCTGGTCAGTTATCAAAATCGAATTTTAATATATACCTATTGAAGTCCGATTTGGGTGATTGTGGGTTCGTTGGAAAGCTGCACTTGTGAGGATTCCGAATCAAAAGGAATCGAGTTATTTGGACAATTGGAACAAAAGTTACACCCGTTTTACTAAATTGTGATTCGGGATTTTCAGTCAAAAAAAAAAATATATATATATATATACAAGAAAGAAAGAAGCAGAAAATTTGCTTTGATCCATTTCAGTTGCAAAAAGAACAACAATTTGTGTTGTTAGATCCAACATCCGTTCAACTTTGGAATCACATGTGCAAACATTTTGTTTAGTGGTTGTACTTTATTCTAAAAGTAGAAGGCAACCCATCCTTCCACTATGTTTTGTCCCGCACCCACTACCTTTTAGTTGGGAATATTCTCTGTTTTTGTCTCCCACTTACTAAAGGCAAAATCTTAGTTTATTCTTTCACCCATGCAACATATATTATACAATATTATATTGGAGATTAATTTTATTTGAGTCCGTTCGAGTCAGATAGAGCTTTTCTTTGATTCTTTAATATTGTTTTCCACTCCACTTGTTATTTGTTTAATTGGTTGATCTTACAATTAATCAAATACCAAGTATCCCGTCTTGTTTCAAGCTTGTTGTCTTTGAGAGTCTTCTTGGAAGCTTTTTCTTGGATTCTTGAGTCTCACTAACGCTTGAACATTGCAGGAGATTTTGAGAGAACTTGTGAGATTATTTGAGTGTTTAAACACGAGAGTAAACACGTGAGGGAGTGCTAGGAATAGTGCAATTTTACGTTTTTCTTTTTGTGTTGTGATTTCAGGAGTTGCCGATGTCTCAAGAAGGAGTACCACAGCCCGATATGGTGGCTATGTTAACTGCCATAATGGAACAGCTCCGAACTTTGAATGAACGGCAAGTAGCTGCCAATGAGCGACAGCTGGCTGCTGATGTAAGAATGGCTAGGGTGGAAGCGTTAGCTACCATAAACCCGAACCCTAGAGCAGTGGAAGATCAGCGTGATGGTCATCTATCCGATTGGTCCGAAGCAGATGATAACGCCCGTCGACCACGTGATGTGAATCGGCGGCATGAGCTGGCAAACGTTCCTCCCAGGCGCCTTGCTAGGCGTGGTCCATAACCTGATCTGGTAGAAGAACCTGACGGGGGAGAAGGTTGGATATATGCTCGGGACGGACCGAGAGGAGGAAGAAGGGATGATCGGGATGGTAGAAGAGATCGGGATGAAGACCGATTAGATGCTAATCTCAGTAGCATCAAAATGAAGATACCTCCGTTTGAAGGTGCTGACGACCCTGATGCTTTCCTGACTTGGGAACGGAAGGTAGATGCTATCTTCCTGTGTCACAATTATTCAGAGATTAAAAAGGTTCAGCTAGCCGCCGTTGAATTCAGTGGATATGCTAGTCATTGGTGGGAGCAGTTCAATCTGAAGAGGACAGTTGTTCTTGCTGGTCCGATTGCTACTTGGGGAGAGATGAAACAGGCAATGAGACAACGGTTTGTGCCGTTACACTTTCACCGCGAGCTGCACCAACGGCTTCAAACTTTGAAGCAAGGCAGTAAGGGGGTTGGAGCCTATTTTAATGAGATGGAGATTGCTCTAGCTCAAGCAAGGATTACTGAGGAACCTGAGGTCACAATGGCTCAATTCATGGCCGGTTTGAATACAGATATTGCCAATGCATTGGAGCTGACTCAATATAACACTCTTGAGGAGATGCTTCATATGGCTCAAAAGATTGAGAAACATAGGAAAGCTAGGAGTTCCTATAAGTCTACTGGTTCGACACCTTGGAAGAAGACGTCTTGGACTAAGGACGACAAAATGGTTGCGGCCGTTTCGAAAGGATCGGCTAGTGCCGTTATGCCTTCCAAAATGGCTACCTCAAAGCCTTATACTCCACCAGTGGATCAGACCGCCACTAAAGACATAGTATGTTTCAAATGCAACGGCTGAGGGCATAAGAAATCAGAATGCCCAAATAAAAGAGTCTTCATCATCAGGCCGAATGGAGAGGAAGAATCGGATGATGATAAGGGGGAATCGGAACCAGAGGGAGATGGTAGTGCCGATTCGGATGGAGACTGTCAGAACGGTGAGCAGGTTCATCTGCTTGTTGTCCGACAGAATCTCAGTGTGCAAGCCACAGAGGAAGTGTGTGACGAGGAACAACGGACAAATCTGTTCCATACCCGTGGGGTAATCGACAAGAAGGGTTGTTCCATCATCATTGACAACGGCAGCTGCACCAATTGTGCGAGTTGGATGATGGTTGATAAACTGGGCTTACCGACGATAAAACATCCAAAGCCATATCAACTTCACTGGATGACCGATGCAACCGGTATCAAGGTAAATCGGCAGGTACTTGTCAATTTCCGTATCGGCAAATACCAGGATGAAGTCCTTTGTGATGTGGTCCCAATGCAAGCGAGTCGTATCATTCTTGGCAGACCATGGCAGTTTGATAGAGACGCGACCCATGAGGGCAAACAGAATCTCTATAAGTTGGTGAAGGATGGCCGCAAATTCACCTTAGCCCCGTTGTCACCAGCAGAAGTATGTGAAGATCAGCAATGGCTTGCTAAGTCTTATGCTGAATATGAAATTACAAAAGAGATTGAGAGAGAGAAAGAAGGTTTGCGTATGCCCAATAAAGAGAGAAACAATGAGTATGTGAGCCTTCAACATTCGCATGAAAATAGTAAGCATGCAGAGGGAGAGTGTAAACATTCGCACGAAAAGAGTAAGCGTGCTGAGAGTGGCATTGAGAGAAAAGGAGAGGCAAATAAAAAGAAATTGAGTGTATATGCCAAAGGGAGCGAAGTGAGGAGAGCCATGATTTTTCAACAAAATTGTTTTGACGCAAGCCGTCCTATTCTTCTAATCCGTTTTCGCTCTTATTGTTTGACATCGGATGGAACGGAACGGCTACATACCGTTCCGAGTCGCATTTCGTCTCTCTTGCAGGAATTTGGAGACGTACTGCCCGAAGAGATGCCGCCTGGTTTACCTCCGATCCGCGACATAGAACATCAGATCGACTTTGTTCCTGGATCAGCAATCCCACATCGGCCAGCTTACCGATCCAATCCAGAGGAAACCAAAGAACTGCAACGGCAAGTGGACGATTTGCTTGCGCGTGGGTATGTTCGGGAAAGCCTGTCTCCATGTGTCGTTCCAGTCATTCTAGTTCCGAAGAAGGATGGATCTTGGCGCATGTGTGTTGATTGTCGCGCAGTCAACAAAATCACTGTAAAGTATCGTCATCCTATTCCTCGATTAGATGATATGCTTGATGAATTAAGTGGTAGTAAGTTATTTTCAAAAATTGATTTAATGAGTGGCTACCACCAAATTCGTATGAAAGAAGGAGATGAATGGAAAACTGCTTTTAAAACTAAGTATGGTTTATATGAATGGATGGTTATGCCGTTTGGTTTAACTAATGCTCCTAGCACCTTTATGAGGTTAATGAACCATGTACTTCGGCACTTAATTGGCAAATTTGTTGTAGTTTATTTTGATGATATTTTAATCTATAGCAAATCTTTTGATGAGCATGTTTTACATCTTAAGGAAGTTTTTCTAACACTTCGTGCACAGAAACTATATGCTAAACCGAGTAAATGTTCATTCGCAATGGAACAAGTTGGTTTTCTAGGTTTTATTGTGAGTGCCGATGGTGTTAGCATCGATGAAGAGAAGATCCGCGCGATTTGGGAATGGCCGACGCCAAAGGGCGTTACCGATGTGAGATCGTTCCATGGATTAGCGAGCTTCTATCGGCGTTTTGTCAAGGATTTTAGCACCATTGCTGTCCCATTGAATGAACTAACAAAGAAGCATATTGCTTTCCGGTGGGATCAGCCTCAGGAGGAAGCGTTTGCTACCCTCAAGGATCGGCTCTGCTCTGCTCCGGTACTCGCATTGCCCGATTTCAGCAAGGCGTTTGAGATAGAGTGTGACGCCAGCGGTTTGGGAATCGGTGCCGTTCTGATGCAAGAGAAACGACCGATTGCCTTTTTCAATGAAAAGCTCAAGGATGCTCAACTCAGGTACCCGACCTATGACAAGGAGTTCTATGCTCTTGTCCGAGCGTTGGAGACTTGGCAACATTACCTGATGCCGAGGGAGTTCATCATCCACACTGACCATTTGAGCTTGAAATACCTCAAGGGACAAGGGAAGCTGAATCGGAGACATGCCGTCTGGATGGAATTTATTGAAGCTTTCCCTTATCACATTCAATACAAGCAAGGTAAAGAGAATGTTGTTGCTGATGCTTTATCATGCAGGTACGCGTTAATTACTTCTCTTAATGCCAAGTTGCTTGGATTTTCGCACATTATAGAACTCTATGCTGCCGATTCTGATTTTGGTGACATTTATTTGCATAATGTTTCTATTTCTGGTTCTAAATTCTATAAGCATGAGGGATATTTGTTTAAAGGTAAACATTTATGTATTCCTCACTGTTCTCTTCGTGAATTACTTGTGCATGAAGCCCATAGTGGTGGTTTGATGGGTCACTTTGGCATAACTAAAACTATGGATGTGTTACATGATCACTTTTATTGGCCTCACATGAAGCGTGATGTAGTGCGCATTATTGCTAGATGCTTGACTTGTCGTAGGGCCAAATCTAAATCTGCTGGTCATGGAGAATATATGTCGTTACCTGTCCCTTCCCATCCTTGGACCGATTTGTCCATGGACTTTGTCGTTGGCCTGCCGCGGTCTCAAAACGGCAAGGATAGTGTCTTTGTTGTGGTGGACAGATTTTCAAAAATGTCCCATTTTATTGCATGTTCGACTACTTGTGATGCTACTCAGATTGCTGATTTATTCTTTCGTGAAGTAGTCCGTTTGCATGGTGTTCCTTTGACTATTGTGAGTGATAGAGATACTAAGTTCCTTAGTCATTTTTGGCGTGTTTTGTGGAAAAAGCTTGGTACCCGATTGTTATATTCCACTTCCTATCACCCACAAACGGATGGTCAAACTGAGGTTGTGAATCGCACGCTTGGTTCATTTTTACGCACGTTAGTTCGTAAGCATGTCTCTACTTGGGTTGATCATTTACCGTTTATTGAATTTGCTTACAACCGTGCTGTTCATTCTACTACTCATTACTCACCGTTTGAACTTGTGTATGGTTTTAATCCTAGAACTGTTTTGGATTTAACTCATTTACCATTGAGTGATGTTGTAATCTTAGATGGTGCACAAAAGGCTGATTTTGTTAAGCAATTACATGCTAAGGCAAAACAGAACATTGAGCGAATGAATGAGAAGCTGATGCAGAAACGGAACGAGGGCCGACGGCTAGTGACGTTCCAGGTGGGCGATTGGGTCTGGTTGCATATGCGCAAGGAGCATTTTCCTGACCAACGCCGCGGCAAGCTCTCTCCTAGAGGAGACGGACCGTTCCAGATTGTTGAGAAGATCAACAACAATGCCTACAAACTGGCATTGCCGAGTGAGTATGGTGTCGTTAGCTCTACTTTTAATGTTTCTGACTTAGTACTATTTGATACAGATGACGAGTATGGACTTTCTGATGATGCCAATTCGGATTCGAGGGCGAATCCTTCCGAAGGGGGAGGGAATGATGCGAATCCACGCATCCAGGTGCCTTTACCGCCAGCTGGTCCAATGACTCGAGCCAGGGCTCAAAAGCTTCAAGACCGATTGTCATCTCTCATTCACAAAGAGCTGGAATCTGAGATGACAAGTGAGAAAGCTACACTGAGAGAGAAGACAATAAGAGTGGTGAATCTTCTCACTTTTGACTTGACCGATGATCCGTCTGATAGAAATGGCATGGAGCCGATTCGTGGAAACGACACTTGACCGTTTTGGATGAAACGGTATCTGTCCGATTCACACAATGGGCACTTGCCGTTTGTGTCAAAATGGCACTTGCCCGTTTCACTTAGCCGTTGCCGTTTCCATCATCTGTCGCGCATGCCGATTGCTGTTCCCTTTCCGCGTCACACCTATCTGCATTTTTGTTGATAACGGCTCCTGCCCGTTTCGCCTGTCCTAGAGTTGACGCGCGTTGACCAGTCTGTCTTTAGCAAGGCTGCGACCTTCCTTTTATTCTAGCTTAATTAATTAGACTCTTTAATTAATTAGTTAAGTCTTTTACTTTATTTATTATTCCTATTATGGAATTAGGGTTTGCTTGTAACCATTATATAAGGAGCCACTTGGCCTCCTTAGAAACTTGGCTGTTATTTGATAAATTGAGATATTCTCTTCAATCTCCGCCCCTTGTTCAAGTTGGTTGAACCTTGTTCTTCTTGAGTCCGCAATACTTGAGTCGTATACAAGTAAATCTTGGAATTGCATCCTACTTGTTGTTTATCTTCTTGTTCGGACTTTGGTTGGCTGTTGCCTAGCGTTCAGCAGGTCTTAGTTGTGCAAGTTTATCATTCACAAGGACCCTCTCTTGTTCGGATTTTGGTTGGCTGTTGCTTAGCGTTCAGCAGGTCTTAATTGTGCAAGTGAGTTCTACCTATTCTATCTATTCCGCAGGAAATCCATCTTTGAACAAAGATCAAAATTGGTGCTACGCATCCTAAGGAACCAGGATCGTATCAACAAGTTTCATCGTCACGCCGCTCCTTCAATTATCGCAGGTACAAAATCCTCTCTTTTCCCTACTTTCATACTCTCCTTTTATCCATGGTCCCTCGCGCTCGTCCTATTGCCAAGGCCGTCGAAGATATGAATATTATGCCCTCTCTGATCTGGAAAAAAGAAACTCTGGATGTCATCCTTACTAGCATGAAGGCGAAGATTCCCGACGATTGTCCCACCCAAGTTGCCAGCTCTGACCTCAGGTTTAACAGTGCGATGCCCTGCAAGCGCCGCATTCTTTATACTAAGATGTTCTCGTATGGGTTTCGATTACCCCTTCCTGCCATGGTGTCAAACCTACTCAAAAGGATCGCCCTTAATCCAGCACAAATAACTCCCCCCTCCTGGACATGTATCTCCTCCTTTATCCGGGTCTGCCAGATGTACGCGGTCACGCCTACCCTCAGGCTCTTCCGTCATTTCTTTATACTTTACAACTGCAAGGGAGTTATCAGTTTTGGTCCTAGATGGCATACAGACGAAATCTTTCCTTTCCTCTGAAATTTCCAGAAGATTGAAGAATCGGTTAAACTCTGGAAGGAAAATTTCTTTGTGATTGAGTTACCGGAAGCTTGGTGGCGGCCCGATTTCAATTATGCCATTGTTGATAGTGACTGGACGCTTCCCCGGAATCTTTCTGAGGATGAAAAGAAAGATATTGCCAAGCTTGTTGCTATACGGACTCCATTTCATGTCAAAAAACTGGTTGTCGGTGTCCCACTCAAAGATTGTGGGGAAAGTGAGCATCTAGGATGAAAATTGGTCACATACTTCTTTCCTTGGTCCTTATATTCCCCCTTTAATTTCTTGCAGACGTCCCCCCTGGTTGGAAGCCAATGTGCATGTGACGTCAAGAAAAAAGGAAAGTCGCTACTCAGCCTCCTACTCCAATCATCCCCAAAAAGAAAAGAGGTTCCGCTTCTGGTTCCGGTTCTAGTAGGATCACCTTTTTCATTCCTCAACCGTCAACACAAGTTGCTTCTGTCTCCGCTTCCTCAGACCCAGAATTGGCCCGTGTCGATCTTGAGATTGACCAAGTTACCGACCAGGAGATAGCTGAGGACGTTGATCCTCAAGTAGCTACTGAGATTGCTGCCGGTACTCTGATCAAACTATTTCCATTGCTGCTTTCGCTACTGAAGAGTCTACCAGTGGTGAAAGAATGCCTCTCATCTCCCTAACTTCCCTGGGGAAACGAGCGAAAAGAAAGGCGCTAAGAAAGCTGTCTGAGCAGAAAGCCCGCCGTCTTCGCATCTCCGATGAGACTTCACCTGTTAGAGAAGACGATACTAATGCTCTTTCTCCTCTGCGTGATGTCGTGGTCATTCCTGACCACGTTACTCCTGATGCGGTACCGGTCATCGCCCAGCATGTTGCTACACCTCTTGTTCAACAAAACAATGTTGAGGAGATTGATTCTGAGAAGACTCCCTCCCTTATTTCGGCTGCAGTTCTAGACCTGTCTTTGGTGGAAGAAGCCAGAGTTGAAAGAGATATTTCTCCTGTCAATGCTCTCGAGATGGAGTTTGCTCCTCCTTCTGCTCCCAACGCCAAACTCATTGAGGCTTCCGGGAAGGATGCCGTTAATTCTCTAGATACATCTAGTCTTCCCACTCTTCATTTGCTGTCTGGAGACAAACTTTCCGTGCTTCCTATTTCAGATGTCACTCTCCCTCTCCCTCCTGATCTTTTCGTAAGACTATCAGGGGCGGGTTTCAGCAATGCTCCCATTGGTGAGCTAAATCTCCGCAACTTTGGTTATGAGAGCTGCCAAGCACTTGGGATGCCAAGGCCCAGTGCTCAAGATATTTAGATGGGTTGGCTGATTTTAGAAATCATGACCTCTGATGCTGATCGAGCTGAATTTCAAAAAGCAGCCCTCAGTTCTCAATTGGACTACTGCCGCAGTCTCTCGTACACTCAAATGGCTTATCTTCAGTATTCCTATGAAACCGTTGCGCAGAGAATCAATGCCCAAGTGAACTTTCTTGACAAGTTGTGTGCTGACAAGAGTTCTTTGCAGAGTGAACTCTCGAAGGCCGCAGAGCTTCAACAGAAAATGGATGAGACGGTAACTCTTCTCCAAACAGAGCTGGCCGAAGCAAAACAGAGAGAAGACACTCTGGTAGCTTCTGTACAAACTTTGACTGACTCTGTCCAGAAGTTGTCTGATTCTGTTACCGAGAAGGAACAACTTGCCTCTTCTCTTCGAGAAGAGTTTACCGTTCATAAGGTGTCCATGGAGCAGAAACTGTCTTTGGCGAACCAGGATTTGGCCGCTGCTCAATAAAGTCTGGCAAAGAAGCAGGTAGAGCTTGATGCTGTTCCTGGTCGGATCGAAAACTGGAGGAACGCTACTGCCAAGGCTGTTATTATGGGATGCGTAGATTACTATGGCCCAAAGAACTTTTGTCCCGTTAGAGCTGGCCAGTATGGTGAACTCCGGCTAGCGGCTTTGAAGGAGGAAGACTTTGACAAAGTGAGCAGTGACGATGATTCCAGCGGGGCCGACGATGATGAAGATGCTGACCATGATGGTAATGACGTTGATAATGCCACTGTAGAGGTTACTTCCGGGAACCCATCATCTCCTCCAGCCATATGAAGATTCTTTCTCCTCTTGGAGAATTTTTGTAATAGATAGTGGTTGTTTATCATTGGACAATTTATGTGTATTTAGCACTTTTGTTTTTAAGACTTGCCTTTCCCGTTACTTGCACGTTCCTTTCTTTATTTTATATCCTCGCGCATTATATATTACTGGGAAGCCCAAACGAAAACGAGCCTGAGTGCTTACCGAAGGCTTCCTTCTCGTTCCTTGAAATGCTCTTATGGGTGCCAATACTTTTACTAACACAGCGCAAGTTACTGGTTTTCTTCTTAACGTGCATGTTATCTTAGCAATATTCATGCCAATAGGGTACACGCGTCTCTTATCAATGCTCGTCAGAATTCCATCCGTGATATCGCTTACCGGTGCTCCTGCCAGAAAGGCTTACGAATGCCTTACCGATACTCATGCCAGTAGGACTTACATAATACTTTACCAATACTCTTGTTGGTAAAGTGCGATTTCTTTACCTCTGATACTCATGTCAGTGATGTCGCTTACCGGTACTCGTGCCGGTAAGACTTAGATATTACTTTACCAATACTCTTGTTGGTAAAGTGTGGTTTTTGGACCACTGATACTCATGTCAGTGATGTCGCTTACCGGTGCTCATGCCGGTAAGACTTATACATTACTTTACCAATACTCTTGTTGGTAAAGTGTGGTTTTTGGACCACTGTTACTCATGTCAGTGATGTCGCTTATCGGTACTCGTGCCGGTAAGACTTAGATATTACTTTACCAATACTTTTGTTGGTAAAGTGTGGTTTTTGGACCACTGATACTCATGTCAGTGATGTTTCTTACCGGTGCTCATGCCGGTAAGACTTACACATTACTTTACCAATACTCTTGTTGGTAAAGTGTGGTTTACCTTCCTTGCACCAGTCCTTGCGTATCATCTTCTCATTTCTCATTGATCAGGAACGCTGGCATATTTTTTAACGTGGTTTGGCCAATAATGCCTACGTCCACGGTGTTATTTATTTATTTATCATTTACAAATAACACATCTGCCCTCTGGTGATATAGTTTTAAATTAACAATATTCTAAGAATTGGGTAAAGGGGTTCCATCCATTCTTTCTAGGTGATACGCCCCTTTCCCGACAACTCTCGTTACCCGATAGGGTCCATCCTAATTGAGACTCAACTTTCTCATCTCCTGCCCCGCAGCTTGTCTGTTACGAAGCACTAGATCACCCGCCTTAAGCAACCTTTCTTTGACCCTCCGATTATGGTATTTTGCCATCTTGCGTTTATACTGCAAATTTTTGGCAAATGCTCGCTCACGGAGTTCCGGTAATAGGTCGAGTTGGGTTTGTAGTGACTGATGGTTTCGTTCTTCTTCAAAATATTGTACCCTTAGGCTAATAGCTCCAAGCTCTACCGGGGTTACCGCTTCAGTGCCGTATGTCATCGCAAACGACGTCTCTCCTGTGCTTGTTTTTTCACTCATCCGGTACGCCCATATAATGTTAGGCAGCTCATCCACCCATTTCTTACTAGCTCCTTCTAAGTTCTTCTTAATCCTACTAAGTATGGTATGGTTAGTGACTTTCGTTTGACCATTTGTTTGGGGATGCGCAACAGATGTGAACCGTTGCTCAATTGATAAGGACTGACACTTCCTTTGAAAATAAGCGCTTATGAACTGTGCTCCATTGTCACTTACCAAGATCCTGGGAATGCCAAACCGGTAAATTACCTGAGTTTGGAAAAAAATGCCATGCCTTTTCTGCTGTGATCTTTGGGACTGCCTTGGCCTCGGCCCATTTGGTGAAATAATCCACCGCAACGATTACGAAGCTAAGCTGTGAACGAGCTTCTGGGAAAGGTCCTAAGATATCAATTCCCCACTGCGCAAATGGGCAAGGGCTAAGCATGGACGTTATATCCGTTGCTGGTTGTCGAGGAATCCTTGCATATTCTTGGCAAGATTTACAGGTTCGCACGAATTGATCACAGTCTCTCCTGATTGTAGGCCAATAAAATCCCATTCGCAAGATTTGTGCTGCCATGGTTCCTCCTGCAACGTGCATTCCACAAACTCCTTCATGAATCTCGCGAAGCACATACCGGCCTTCTGCTTCAGAAATGCATTTGGCCGCAGGATGGGAGAAGCATCGTCGAATAAGCTCTTCGTCATATAGGGAACACTTATCTGCCCTTTTTAGAATTCTCATTTTCTCCTTGACATCCTCCGGTAATATTCCATGTTTTAGGTAGTTGACTACCGGTACTCTCCAATCGTCTTCAGTTTCATTTAAACACAGAACCGACTGCTCCTCAATGAATGAAGGCGTTATGATTTCTTCTATAAACACATCTTTGGGCATAACAGCCGTTGGATTAGCAGCTAACTTGGCAATTTCGTCTGCCTCTGAATTTTCTTCTCGAGGAACCTGCTCAATCTCTACCTGTTTTCCTTGATCCTTCACAATGGCTAACTCCCGTTGTACTTTTTCTAGATACCGGATCACCATGGGATTCCGGGCTTGAGACAAGCCATTAACTTGATCAGCAATTAGCTTGGAATCCCCATGAATCACCAAGCTTAGCTCACTGGAATCCTTGTTCATGCGGGTGTCTCCTGTACTCAATTACTTTCCAATACGGAGCCCTATCAGCAGCGCCTCATACTCTGCAGCGTTGTTAGATAGTGGTTTCAAAATTCAGAGCGCATATCTCATCTTAATTCCGTCTGGACCGGATATGATAATACCAGCTCCTGTAAATTCCTAGTTCTTTGCTCCATCTACATGAATTATCCATGTTTCCCTGTAGGCTTCTGGCTGTTGCAGGTTACTATCACTGACTTCACCATCTCCGCCTTCTTGTGAATCTGTAAATGTACATTCTGCTATAAAATCAGCTAAAATCTGAGCTTTGATTGATGGGCGTGCTTGGTACTGCAGCCCGTACTGTTCCAATTCGATAGCCCAGATAACCATTCTCCCCGAAGTTTCTGGCTTTTTGAATATCCGTCTTAATGGTTAATCCGTCAGCACGATTACCGGATATGCTTGGAAGTACCTTGGCATCTTTCTAGTAGCCTGTATTAGGGCATAAGTGACTTTTTCCACTTTGCCATACCGGAGTTCTGCGTCTTTCAAAATTCGACTGATAAAGCAAATGGGTCTATGAAGACCGCCCTCATCTCGTACCAACACAGCACTCACTACTTCTTCAGCGATTCCCAGATACAGATACAAGGTATCACCCTCTACCGGGCGCGTTAACAATAAATCCGATGACAAGTACTCTTTCATTTTGATAAAAGTTTGCTCGCATTCCTTAGTCCAGCCAAATGGGGCTTTCTTTCTGATCAATTTAAAGAAAGGAAGACACCTCTCTCCTTGCTTTGATATGAAACATCTTAACGCGTTGAGCCTACCGGCAAGCCGTTGGACCTCCTTGACATTGCGAGGCGATATCATGCCATGTATCGCCTGAAGCTTTGAGGGGTTGGGCTGGATCCCTCTTTTGCTGACAATATACCCCAAGAATTTTCCAGTTTGGAATGCAAACATGCATTTCTTGGGATTGACCTTCATTCCATACCTTCACATGACCGTAAATGCTTCTTCCAGATCGTTCAAGTGTGCTTCGAAGCTTTTACTTTTTATTAACATGTCGTCAACATAAACTTCCATGTTTCGACCAATCTGTGCCTCAAAGATCTTATTGGCTGTTCTCTGGAAGGTTGCTCCGGCATTCCTCAATCCAAATGGCATTTCTTTGTAGCAATAAGTAGCTTTTGGGGTTATAAAGGCCGTTTTCTCTTCGTCTTCAATCGCCATAGGGATCTGATGGTACCCGGAATTAGCATCCAATTAGCTCAGATATTCATAGCCCGCTATTTGGTCGACTAGCTGTTCTATCCTGGGAAGTGGATAACAATCCTTTGGAAAGGCTTCATTCAAGTCCGTGAAGTCTATGCACATTCTCCAGTCCCCGTTAGGCTTGGGGACCACTACCGGGTTTTCCAACCAAGGCGGGTACTGTACTTCCCGAATGAAGCCTGCTTTTAGTAACTTAGCCACCTCTTTCTCGATGGCGTCTGCCTTTTCTTTTGAGAATGAGTGTCATTTCTGTTGTACTGGTTTGAATTGATCTATGTTCAAATGGTGTTCTGTCACTTCCCTGGGGATTCCCGGCATGTCTGATGAAACCCAAGCGAATTTGTTCACACATTTTTGCAACAAACAGCTTAACTGTGCCTACTCTTCTGCGCTCAACTTCTCACTGATTAAGAAGCTTTATCCTTTTAGGCCTTCAACCGGTACTGGAACCATTTTTTCCATTGGCTGAGCTCGCCTTTCGTCTTGGCCATCAAAAGAATCGGTAGCTACGCATACATACCGATCACACGCGCTGCTGGTCATGACCATGTAACACTCTACTGCCAACTTTTGATCACCCTTGACTGTGACAACGCCATCCCAAGAGGGATATTTGATCTTCAAGTGGCGCTGTGATATTACGGCCCCGAAAGCATTCAAGAACGGTCGTCCCAAGATGCCGTTATAAGGCAAATTAAGGTCAACTACCATGAATAGCTGCTGAGCTGTTCTCTTCCCGATATCCTCCAAAAAGTAAACGGGAAAAAAAGGTTACCCCCACGACCGGTAT
The DNA here is from genome assembly GCA_963691705.1 of Viola odorata. Taxonomy (NCBI): domain Eukaryota; kingdom Viridiplantae; phylum Streptophyta; class Magnoliopsida; order Malpighiales; family Violaceae; genus Viola; species Viola odorata. Next base: position 58,299,898 of record OY829545.1, on the reverse strand, counting down.
TGGGACACCGTCTACCCCAATGATAGGTTTCCCGCACGAGATTAATTCAATTTCCGGGCAGTTCATCAGTTTGTACGCCTTATAGGATAATAAGTTAACAACACTTCCATTATCGATCAGAGTCCTGGCTACCCGGTAGCCTCCAACCACTGTTGTTACTACCATTGCATCATTTTGAGGATAAATGATTCCCTGCTCATCTTCTTCTGAGAATGAAATAGTCATTCTATCCAGTACACCGATCCCCATATCTTCTCTCAAAGGATTCTCCCGTTTCCTCTTTTCCCCGATCAAAGATGTATCCGCGTCCTCGACCAATGCACTGGAGGGTCCTTCCACGTTCTCAGCGCCTCCTGCTATCAGTGATATTAAAGGGAATTTCCCCATGGCTGCAGTCATGACCTCTTTCGCCTTATCCTTCCGCTTGTCCCCCAAGGGGATTTCATTAGAGCCTGTGGCAACCTCACTGGCTCGGAAGTTATTTTGTTGCTTGCTAAACTCCTTCTGACGACCGTCAGATGCCATCTCTCCTAAATACCCATCTTCAATTAAGCGTTCAATTGCCGCCTTTAGCGTTCTACAATCTTCTGTATCGTGACCTTCTGCTTTGTGAAAATGGCAAAACTGATCCTTTCGCTTGCCAAGGGTAATCCCTGGCTTGTTCGTGGGATACCAGATAGGGTATCCTTTGCGCTCAATGATGGCTAGTATTTCCGTTCTGGGCAACAGTAGTGACGAAAGTCCACGCTCGGCATTTCCCCGAGAACGGGAGCCTGACTTAGTCTTTCCTGCATATTCTTTCTGGCTCTTTTCTTCAGCCTTTTTTGACGGGATCTCTTCAGCCCATTTTCTCCTTTGATAATCCGCTTCCTCCATTCTGAAATAGTTGTTAGCTCGGACGCGCAAGAGGTCCAAAGTTGGTGGTGGATCCACCAATAAGGTGTCCTCCAACTTATCATAACTGCAATTCCGTTTGATTGCTTCCATAGCAATCTCCACTATTACGTCAGTCATGAAGGCCATCTCTATATTGAACCTTTCTAAGTATGCTCTTAAAGATTCTTCCGGTTTTTATTTGATGTCGAATAGATCTGCCGAAGATTTTTTAAGAGGGATAGAAACGCTGAATCTGCTCCAAAATTGCTCCATCATGTGGGAAAAGGTATCTATGGAGCCTGCCGGTAGTCCCTCAAACTACTTTCTCGCGGCTCCCGTAAGTGTGAGAACAAAAAGTTGACATAGGGTTTCATCCCTCCGTGTCTGAATTTTCACGAAGTCTTTTACCCTGTTCATATGAGCGATGGGATCTTTCGTCCCATCATACTGCTCAGTTGGAATCTTGATTCTTCTACTGACTTGATACTGACGCACCCGGTAACTTAAAGGGTGCTTTGGGTCGTCGTCTTGCTCCCTTTTCCATTCTGTAGATACCGAGCGATCCTCACCTCTGCGGTTAATCGACCGACGAGCTTCCGGGGACCTGTCTCTGCTTCTCTTACCCACCGATTTCCTTCTTCCTTGATGAGACTGACTGTGATGTGTACTGTGTCTTTTTTCCTGACCACTTTCCCTGTCCAAATTTTCCATGCGTCCCTCATCTTCCCTTCTGGGGATCACCACTGACGGAATCCTACGGAGAATAGGTTGACTTTCGGCCATCTCTGGGACACGCGGCAGGGGCTGAAGTGGCACTGACACTTGGGGCAATGGTTGGGATGCGACGAGGGCCGCCGTGAAAGCCGGCAAGGTGCGGGGGTATACCACTGGCTGTCCAGCCAGGTTTGTTAGGAGTGACATCATCTCATCCATCCTGCGATGTAGTACAGCGACGAATTCTGCCGTTGGTGGTAACAATGTTGCCGTCATGCTGGGACCCGGGAGCGAGGTGTTAGGCGTGGCCGCGTTGTCACCTGGGGTTTTGAGGAAATCCAAGTGATGAAAAAGAGGGTTGGACCCCGCATTTAACGGAGTCGTCAACGGAGGAAATATGGACTATCCTTGCGTTGGGATCCCAGAGGCGTTTACGGACGCCGCAGCTTGCTGTTCGGAAGTCATCTTTCGCAACAGTTACCTGGTTTAAACAAAGTTAAAAAGAAGAGCTTGGATTATCAGGGTATCTCACTTCACAATCCAATGCTCTCAATGAAAGCTCCAAATAATAATATGTGAAATAGTAGGACTCCTTGAGAACAGCTACAGTTGACGTATCTTCAAGAATTGATCTGGTTTGACTTGCAAAGCGCCGGAGGGAATCTCCGGCGTGGATTCTCCGACGGTCAAGTTAGTAATTTGACTAGTAATAGCTTTGTAAATCAGTATGTGTGCGCGTACCTTTTCTCTCCTTTCTCAAGGATATTTATAGGCGGGAATGCTTAACCGTTACAGACAATTTAATGTTGTCCGTTCATTACTAATTCATCATTAATGTTCTTTATTTGCTTGTGCGGCTCTGCTTAATCATTGCGTAACACTCGCATAATGATTGTGCAATAGCCGTTACATATCATAAAGAGGAGTTCAATATGACTACCGGTACCGTTCAGAAGTACCGGCGATGGCTCTTGCGCTATTACCACAATATCCCTCTCTTTGTACTCGGTAACCTTCGTATATAATAGTTATACCATTTGTCTTTATACTCGTTACCCTTCATAGGTAACGGTCTCCACACATGCTTCCGGTATGGCTGTTAGACCACCCATTCAGACAGATAATCCACACACGTGGCCGTCATAGACTAGTCAAACCTATAACAAAAGACTAGAATGCCCTAGCGATCCTCTTATAAGTTATCATCAAGTATTCTAGATTTTGACTTAAAATTGCTGAATTAGATGCGTTTTGCTGCCTTGCTCCAACATAAGTAGGCACAATATGAATTAGATGCGTTTTGTTGATCTTCCCGGTTTTGTAACTATGCATGTTGTGCTGTCATTTTCTTCCCTTTCCATTTGTTATACTAAGTTCAATAAAGCAATAATTTGAAGGAGGTGGTGCTTTATCATGTGTAGTAGGCATCTCCTGTAGAGCTAATATCGGTGTTTCTCCTCTAGGGCTAATTCCCTTGTCATGCAGGTGAATTTCTTCCTTCTGATGGTGTTCGGACGAAGGGTGCAGAGAAGCAGGGCAAGGTTGCTAAGCTGACCAAAGCAGAGATTCTCATGTTTAACATTGGATCCATGTCAACTGGGGCTAGGGTAATGGCTGTAAAGAATAATTTGGCAAAAGTTCAATTGACATCCCCAGTGTGTACCAGTAAGGGAGAGAAGATGGCGCTCAGCAGGCGTGTCGAGAAGCATTGGCGTTTGATCGGATGGGGCATGATTCAAGCCGGTACTACCATTGATATTCCACCCTCCCCATTTTGAGTGATCTTTGAGCCAGGTAAAGTGGTAAAACAGTTAAAACGTAGTGGTGAGTGCTTGACTAAGATGTGGGAAGGTAGACATTTGCTTGGGACAGTATTCGTCCTCTGGAGGAGAAAACACTAGTTAAATTGAACGATTAATGCTTCATTTTTCCTTTTTAATATTCCAATTTTGTGAATTCAAATGATTATTTAAGGCAGTTTGTTGAATGAAAGAAGTATTTTAATATTTTTTTCCTATGGATGGATCCTTGATCTTCTTGTCTTCAACACAACAAGAGTTGGCATAAGACCAATCATTATTTTTTGGTGCTAGCATAAGATTAAAGCATTAATGTACAAGAGTTGACAAAAGATTAATCTCCAAGTGAAAAAATGGGGGTTAGTTGATATACATGCTATTTCTTTCTTTCTTCTTTTTCCTTTTTGAATAAATGACTAACTATATTTCAGCATTGTTTGATCATTTGATTTTTCAATGCTTGAACTCAAGATTGGAATTAAAAATATACGAGCCTTTTTTCTAATTTACCTCGACTATCATTGTCTGATAATAATATAAACTAAATAAAAAAACTTGGAAAATTCCTAAATGAAAAATCTGTCTTAACTTTTAAGCAAGGGACTATTGTAAAATGATTCTAATTTTTTTGGTAATAAAAATGATCCTAATTTTTTATAAAAAATGGTTATCTCTTTTTTACCCTCTAGAAATAAATTTTATATTGATTATAATACTAATAATTATAATCTACTTTTCGCTCAAAAATAAATAGATCGAGAAATAAACTGGTTGTTCATTAAAAAAATTAAGCGATTAAGATAGTATTGAGGCCAATTAATTATGAAAGGAATTAAAATCTCTATCAATTGTGATAAATATTTTCATTATAGAAAAACTAAATCTCTAACAACTTATTCTCATCTCTATCTTCCTGTGATTAAATTTTGTGATAATAAAAACTAAAAAAATCGATAATAAACTAAATTTTTTAAGAAGATCTTATTTTAAAATATTTTTACAATATTTTAGGATCTTTTAATTATTATTTCTTAGATTTTTTTAATTAAGAGACTAAAATGAAATCTTCAGTAAAATTTTAGACCTCTTGACTATCATTTTGGTCAAAACTAATTGATAATCTTGGATATGGGGTGTGGGTTAAATGGTAAATGCGTTGGATGGGGTGGATCTGTGATTGCTAAATGGGTCCCTCTGTTGGGTCCGGCTTGCCACGTGGTACCTGAAAAGCACCGAAGGGGGCCTCCAGCGTAGAGGCTCCGACGGTCAAGTTAGGGCGAGAGATGCGTGAATAGTGAAGGATCTTAGTGAATAGTGCGGTCGAGATGCTTACCTCCCGTTAGTGGGGGATTGGGGGGGGGGGGGGGTTTATAGGCCTTTTCCACTTGAGTCGATGGGACACGTATCGCTAGGACGCCGAGTCCATTAGTGGGACACGTGTCACCCACAGACGCATCTGGAGTCCATTAGGCCGTATGCTGGTCGTTAGCCCCAAGAGGCGTTGGACCGTAGTTTGATTGACACGTTGGCAGTGGTCCCCCTTAGGGGGGAAGTCCATAACGCCCCTGTAGCCTGATTATGTATTATCATGCCTGAACGACGACGAGCCCGAGTGTTTACCAAGGGCTTAGTCCAATAGCGGGACAATCGGGAGGCCCGTTTGCTCTCGAGGCGTGGTTTGCTAGAGAGACTGTGATGATGGGTCGTGAAAGAGGCCTTGCTTTGTTTTGCTTTTTTGGGCCGAGTGATGGTAGCGTCATGCCTCATTAAATGTGGAGCAGAGGTAATGATGGTTGGGTGCGCGTGCGTGCTTGCGTGGTGCCCTTTCGCCCTTTGCTGGTCGTGTCCAAGTTGAAAAAATCGAGGAAGGGCGTTTGGTTTGTCCGAGACGGCTTGTCTCAGCGTGGGGAAAGGTCATCTCAAGAGTTTCCTTCGCCACGCGTCGCTTCCTCATTGGTCGTGTGGTGTCCTTTATAGCGCGCCGCTCTCCTTCATTCCTCTCTTTCCAGAAAAACAAGAGAAAAGTCAGAGCAAATAAGTAAAAATAGAGAGACTTTGTTCTTCTTCCTTGTCCATTCTAGATTTTTGTTCCCTTCTTTCCCCTTCTTATCTCATGGCTGAGCCCGTAGCTCCTCCTGCCGTTCCGGACATGCTTATGTCCGCAGTTGAGGCCAAGATTGCCGCCACGATTTCGGTGATAACCACTCGAGTCGATTTGGATGCCGAGTTGATTTCCTGCGGTGGGATTATGGAAGATAAATACACGGCTATGGTTGCTGGGCCGGATGTTAGGCTGAATACCAATTTTACTGGGAACGACCGGGTGCTTTATACGAATATGTTTAAGTACGGGTTTCGCCTTCCGCTACACTCGCTGGTTCGCGATATGTTGATTGAGTTTGATCTGAACCCGACACAGATTCCTCCGAATTCTTGGGCCGGTATCTACGCATTCATCCGGGTGTGTCACTAACGGTATTGCACAGCTTAGCCTTCGGCTCTTAAGGTATTTCTTCCAATTGGGCATCCGAAAAGGTTGGGTTTCTATTCACCCTCGAAAGTTTGATCCTTCGGTTAAGTCTCTTACTATGCATTTCCAGAAGTTTAACTCATCGATCAAGAACTGGGCGAATCACTTCTTCATTCTTGAGATGTTTGTACGTGCCTGGAGGTCTGGTTTCAATCGGCACATTACTAATGCCCGATGGGCCAAACCTCAGCAAAATGAACTAATGCTTGAGGAGGTGGCGGCTATCGGCAAGCGCCTAGGTGCTGTGAGGAAGTCATTTAATACGTGACTATATGCCATTTGGGAACTGATAGATCAGTGTGGTATTGGTAAGTTCTTCCTCTTTGTGATTTCTTTAGCTTCTCTGCTAGGCCGATGGTGTCGTGTCATTTGTTGTAGCAGGATGGCCTTGATTGCTTCTGTAGATAAGAAGGACGACGAGGAGGACGATAGGGAGACCTCGCTAGGCCAAAGCGAAGGGGGGCTTTCGCCTTCGGTGGAGTGGGAAGAGAGCCCTGAAGTTTCTCTTCAGAGGCGAAAGAGATCTGCCACGGGGGCTCCTTCGCATCAAACAGGGGAAACTCCCTCTAACAAAAAACCTAGGTCCCTCCGAAAGGGGGTAGTTGCTTCCGTTCCCCAGGTTTCGGTTACTCCTCCTTCGCTGAGATTGGCCAAGGATGCCGGTCATTTGGTTTTTGATCGGTCGGTGGAGTTTACTTGTGAGAGGGTGCTGGTGGTAGAGGATATTAGGCCATCACTATCGGGCTTTACATCTTTGTCTGCCGTCCCTCTTAGGTTCTGCCCTTTGGAGACGTCGGCTACACCGTTGCCTCCCCAGCCTCCTGCTCAGAGGTCTTCCTCCGTCGTGGCCGACAGGGTTGCCCGCTTGCTTGAGAAGAAACGGAAAAAGAAGGAAAGAAGTCTGTTGCCTACTATCGCGGAGATTTTCGGGGCGTCTGCCGAAGGGGGGAACTTAATCCCATCGTTGTCGGTGCAGACGATGGCCAGATATTGGACATTCTTGCAAATACTGCTGAGGGGGCTCCAAATGATGATTTGTCCCCTCAACGTTTCCCTGGTAATGTATCTACCTCCAGTTGGCACCCTTGCGCGTTCATTTCACGCCTGCCCCACCTCTCGCCGAAATTGTCCTCCCGGATGGGTATCTGCAGGGCGCGCAGCCGTTGGATACGAACATTCATCTTTCTTCTCTGGGCCCAACGGCCCTGTCACTCATACTTTGGATGTGAGGGATTTGGCGCAGCAAGGTCTACCGGTGTTGGGAGTGGCTGACCCCTGTGCTAGAGATCTTCCTCTATCGGTCTTTTTTGGGGAGATGGTCGGCCTGGATTATGAGAGGGGGCAATTTCGCGAAATGTCCCTAGGGCGTCAGTATGCCGAAGCCCAGGCCAGTGTATTTTATGCTTTCTGCCAGCTCTGCTACTTGTAGGAGAATTCGTCCGAGAAGATTCGGTCCTTGATGGGCGACCTTGGAAAAGAGAGGGCAGAGCATGCAAATACTTAGGCCGCTAGTGAGCGTATTGAAGCGGATCTTGGGAACCTTCATGTGGAGGTGGATGGTGCCTAAGCGAAAGCTACCGAGCTCTCGGGCGTTTATGAGGAGTTGGTGGATATGAAGAGAGAGAGGGAAGCCGAAAAGGGCCATCTAGAGGATCTTGTCCGAGAGAATGAGAGGCTCTAACGGGAGATGGCTTCGAAAAAGGAGCGAGCCGAAAAGCTTCAGTCGAAGCTAAATGTTGTTCCCAGAAGATGGTTGCGCTTCGGGATAAAGTCGTTGATGCCATGCTGACTGCCTTCTCCGATTGTTACGATGGTCCTACTTTTGAGTTAACAAAGGTGTCTGAGCACGTCGATAGCCTTATCGCCGCGATAGATATTGGCCAGTCTGATGCGGCTGGTGGGTCCAATCAGCCTCCGTTGCCCGAAGAAGGGTCTCCCTTTCAGCCTCCGTCGCCTTCTGACCCTTAGTTTTCTCTTTCTCCTTTGTGCTTTCCTGTTAGACTGGACACCGTTTAAATTTCCACCATTTTGTAATAATGAATTTTTGTCTCTCTTTACTTGCTTTCCTACCTTGATGTGGAAATGTTGTGAAATGTTTGCCATGTTTGTGTTGATTGTTCCGTTGATCTGAGCCCTTCGTGTTTTGGCTTGCTATGTCCGAATGCTTAGTGAGTTTTGAGAAGTTATCGATCACTCCCAATGGCTAATCTTTGACCGTTTAAACATTACCGTTGGGTTGGTTTCTCGAGGTAGTGCTTGCGTGTTTATAAATGGGTTTCTCTTCTCATTTTTCTCACTTACATCCCTTTTTTTCCTTGCTTCTCTCTATTTTCCCTTCTTTTCTTTTGTGATCATAGATGATTTATCAGAAATTATCTGGCCGTGAATGCCTGCCATGTGAAGGGCCACGTCGTGGGAGACATCTCTACTGTGAGGCGTATGCTGACACGTATTTCTGAGGACATCGATCTGCTGGAAAATACGCTCCATCCCTTGGTGTGTCTTCGGAACAATGTGAGGGAAAGAGATCCTGATGCTCTCACGGTGGTTTCAAGGGCGGCGGTGTCGACTTTTTATGTTCAAGCTACCATGACCGCTCTGAAGAACCAAAGAGCTATGTTGCAGTGTTGTCTAGAGGGAATGAGAGGAGCCTCTTCCGACTTGACCTCAGCTGCCGCTGCCATCAGGGGGATTCCTCCTTCGCCTCCTCATGATGATGAGGGTGAAGATGGTTTTATCGATTAAGTGCCTTTGTTTTTCTGTTTGTAGATGTCGTATGACTTTATAATAAAGAGGAGTGTTTGTTTGAGATTTTGAGGTAGTGTTTGTGTTGTTTCCGTTAGACTCACCGTCGTACTTGTATTGTTTCTCTTATTGTCGTTAGCCATATCGTTGTTCTGATGACTCTCCTTGCCCGTGTGCAATTTTTGTCGATAGCGAATAGCTTCCCCTAGTGTTCTTGCTTAGCCTGCGGCGGTTTCTGAATTTAGCAGCCTTTCAAAAAATGCTGGTTGCTTTTCACGTTGGTCGCATCTTTTCTGGGGAGTGTCGTGTATTCCCTTGGCGCCTTTATTGATGGTCGTGTCTTTTCAGGTGCCTTTGTAACCGCGCCATTAATTATCAGGCCTTCTATAAATAGGTTGTGACTTGTTGGCCAGAACTAACCTTTTGCTCTCCTCTTCCTCTTAGTCTTTGCTTGTTTCTTGCCATTATGGACGAGCAGACCTTAGGACAGTTCTTGTTTTTCCTCTCTAAGGTGAAGAAGAATTCCCTTCGAGATTTCCTTGCTATTCATGAGATGATCCAAACCACTGAGGAGGAGATCCGTGCTTTGGAAGAGATTGCGAATCCGCTGCTTGCCAAGAGGGGGTTGGCTCTACCGGAGGATTTCAAGGTGGTAGACACCGTTGGCAGCTCCCTTCTCCATGTGGAGGTCTCCCTTATCATGCTTCGGAACAAGAAGATCCTTCTTGAAAGCTTTCTGCGTGTTCTATCGCCCATTCCTAGTGAGGTTGGAGATGTTTCTCGCACTCTGATGGACATTCCTCTCCTCCCTGGTGATGATGAATAGGTGGCAGTTGCTTTCTTATCTTTGTAGATGTCGTATGACCCCCCTATGAATAAAATTTCTTTCCGTTTGGATTTTGCAGTTTTTCCATGTATTAATGAGTATTGTCAGGCCATTGTAGACCCAATGGAATACCGTCAGCTGACAAAACAGCTCTCTCCATCCGTCTGTTTGTGAAAATAGGGATGGGATTTTATGTACAGGTCTGTGTTAACGCGTATCGTGGTCGATAGACCCAACGGAATACGGTCAGCTGACAACGCAAGCTCTCTCCATTCGCCCGTTTTCATCAAAATGGAGATGGGATGCCAAGTCCCCCGTTTGAATAAACGGTGAAGGCTATTTGTTGGTCTTAACGCGTATCGTGGCCGATAGACCCAACGGAATACGGTCAGCTGACAACGCAAGCTCTCTCCATTCGCCCGTTTTCATCAAAACGGAGATGGGATGCCAAGTCGCCCGTTTGAACAAACGGTGAAGGCTTTTTGAAACTTAACGCGTACCGTCAGGCCATTGTATACCGAACGGGATACGGTCAGCTGACAACGCAAGCTCTCTCCATTCATCTGTTTAAGAAAATAGAGATGGGATTCCTGTCGCCCGTTTGAACAAACGGGGAAGGTTTTTGAGACACGATGCTCCTTTCATAATGCATGATTGTCGCTAGCATTTTTTGATGTGGTTCGGCACTTAAAGCCTACGTCCACGGTGTTGTTTATTTATGTAGAGTTTACGAGCAATACATCCGCTCTTGGGTGATATAGTTTTAAGTGTGCTATATTCCAAGAGTTAGGTAAAAGGGTACTGTTGAGTTTTTCTAGCTGATAGGCACCTTTGCCAACGACGCGGACGACCCGAAATGGCCCATCCCAGTTGGCGCAGAGCTTTTTTATCTTTGGTCTGGTGGCTTCTTTGTTGCGCAGTACCAGGTCGTTTGCTTTCAGTAGCCTTTCCTTAACGCGTCGGTTGTGATATTTGGCCATTTTCCGTTTCTAGAGTAGTATTTTCAGCAAAGCTTGCTCTTGCAATTCTGGCAGTAGGTCGGTCGAGCCGTTCCCTTAGTCTGTCTTCGTTCTGCTCCGTATTGAAGTAGTCAATGTGTAAGCTGAGGGCCCCGATCTCTATTGGAGTCACGACTTTAGTACCATAAGTTAGGGCGAAGGGGGTTTCTCCCCTGCTGGCCTTAATTGTCATTCGGTAGGCCCACATGACGTATGGTAGCTCATCTGCCTACTTTGTGCGTGCTCCTTCCAAATTTCTTTTGATTCTGCCCAAGATGGTCCTGTTGGTGACTTCCATTTGACCGTTAGTCTGTGGATGAGCCACGGAGGAGAACCTCTGTTCAATTCTGAATTCCTCACATTGATTTTTGAAATAACCGCTAGTGAATTGTGTGCCGTTATCGGTGATCAGAATTCTCGGGATCCCGAAGCGTAGAATTACTTAGTTTTTGAAGAATTCCCATGTTTTCTCTGCTGTGATTTCTGGGATGGCCTCCACTTCTGACCACTTGGTGAAGTAGTCTACCGCTAAGATGACGAACTTTAGCTGCGGATGGGCTATCGGGAACGGTCCCATAATGTCGATTCCCCACTAGGCAAACGGGTAGGGGCTAACTATTGCCAATATCTCCGCGGCCGGTTGCCTCGGGATCCTTGCAAATTCTTGGCACTTCTGGCAGGTCCTCACAAAGACATCACAATCCCTCCGGATCGTTGGCCAGTAAAATCTATTGTGGAGGACTTGTGCTGCCATAGTCCCTCCAGAGGCATGCATGTCGCAGATACCCTCATGGATTTCTCGCAGGGTATAGTGTCCTTCTTCCTCCGATAGGCATTTGGCTGCTAGGTGTGAGAAACAGCGACGAATGAGGTCTCCGTCGAACATAGAACATCTCGCTGCCCGTTTGAGAATTTTCATTTTTGCCGTAGGGTCTGTCGGCAAGATGTTGTGTTTCAGATATTTGATAACGGGCGTGCGCCAGTCATTTTCATCCTCTTCGATGCATAGAGTGAGTTGTTCCTCCATAAACGAAGGAGTTAGGATTTCCTCTATCATAACATCCTTTGGCATAGCAGCGTCAGGATCCGCGGCCAGTTTTGCGATCTCATCGGCCTCGATATTTTCCTCTCTCGGAATATGCTTGATATTTACCCGAATGCCCTGCTTTTCGATAGACGCTAGTTCCTTCTTGGCCTTCGCGAGGTATCAGATCATTGTGGGGTCTCTTGCCTGTGCCTGGCCGTTGACTTGATCTACTATCAGTTTTGAGTCGCCATATAACTCTAGGTGTGGTTCTTTGGTTTCGTTCTGCTCACGTGTTCTTTTCGCCGCTAAGTCTTTCCCGATACGTAGGCCAGCCAGAAGTGCCTCGTATTCTGTTGCGTTGTTTGACAACGACTTCAAAATTCTTAAGGCATAACATAGCTTGAGCCCTTCTAGTCCGGAGGCAATGATGCCCGCCCTGGTAGATTCTTGGTTCTTAGCTCCGTCGATAAAAATGGCCCATCTATCTCCATCTTCGGGGTAGGGTGAGTCCGTGTCTTCGGAGTCAGTTGCTTTTGGCTCGAGGGACAGCTCGCCCGAGAATGTGCATTCGGCGATGAAGTCAGCTAAAGGTTGCGCCTTGATCGATGGCCTTGATTGGTATTGTAGGTCGTGCTGCTCCAGCTCGACAGCCCAGATGACCATTCGCCCTGAAGTTTCTGGTTTCTTAAAGATTTTTCGCAACGGTTGGTCCGTTAGGACAATGGCCGAATGTGCCTGAAAATAGCGCGCCATCTTTCGGGTTGCTTGTACTAGGGCGAGAGCTACCTTCTCCACTCTGCTGTATCGTAGCTCGGCGTCTTTTAATATTTTACTGATGAAGTAGATGGGCTTGTGGATGCCCCCTTCGTCTCGCACCAAAACGGCGCTAACTGCCTCGCCGGCTGCCCCGAGGTATAGGAAGAGGACATCCTCTTGCTCTGGCCGTTTGAGTAGTAGGTCGGATGTGAGATATTCCTTCAGATCTGAGAAGGCGTTCTCACAATCTTCCATCCATCCGAACAGAGCCTTCTTCCGAATGAGTTTAAAGAAGGGGAGGCATCGCTCGCCTTGTTTCGCGATAAAGCGACTTAAGGCTATCGCTCTATCTGTGAGCCGTTGGACCTCATTGATGTTCCGGGGGGATATCATCTTGTGGATGGCCTTTAGCTTGACGGGATTGGGCAGGATTCCCTCTCGGCTAACGACGTATCCCAAGAATTTTCCCGTCTGGAAGGCAAACATGTATTTATTCGGGTTAAGCTCCATACCGAATGTCTGCATGGTTTGGAACATTTCCGCTAGGTCGATCAGGTGACCCTCAAAGCTCTTGTTTTTTACTAACATGTCGTCGACGTATACCTCGAGGTTTCTGCCCAGCTGATCCTTGAAGATTTTGTTTGTTGTTCGCTGGAAGGTTGCCCCTGTATTTTTCAAGCCGAAAGGCATAGCGCGGTAGAAATATGTTCCGGCTGGTGTTACGAAGGTTGTTTTCTCCTCGTCCTCTACCGCCATCGGTATTTGGTGATATCCCGAATTTGCGTCCAGGGAGCTCAAGAACTCATAACCGGTCGTTCGGTCTACTAATTGCTAGATTTGAGGTAGAGGGAAGCAGTCTTTTGGACAAGCCTTATTCAGAGAGGTGAAGTCGATGTACATTCTCCATTCTCCGTTTGCTTTGGGGACAACCATAGGGTTGGCCAGCCATGGCGGATACTGGACTTCTCGGATGAAGTCTGCCCGTAGGAGCCTGGCTACTTCCTTTTCTATGGCGTCAGCTTTTTCCCTGGAGAAAGCTCCGCGCTTCTGCTGCACCAGTTTTGCCTCCGGATTCACATTCAACTAATGCTCGTCCACTTCTCTCGAGATACCGGGCATGGTTGTGGATGCCCATGCGAACTCCCCCCCGGCATTTGTTTAACAATCGTGTCAGCTGTTGTCGCTCCGCCGGACTTAGCTTTTCACTGACAAGGAAATTCTCAGTGGGCATTCCTTCTACCGGTACCGATATCATGTTTTCTAGTGGTTGGGTTCGCCTTTCGTCATCCCCCACTTCTAGGGGGTCGTTGGCTACGCAGACGTATTCATCACAGTTACCCTCTATCATGGTGAGATAGCACTCAGCGGCTACCTTCTGGTCGCCTCCGATAACGACAACGCCATCCCAAGAGGGGAATTTCAGCTTTAGATGTCGTTGGGAGACACGTCTCCGAAAGCGTTCAGGAAGGGGCACCCAAGGATGGCATTGTAGGGCAAGTTGAGGTCAATTATCATAAATAGCTGCCGCTCTGACCTTCTTGAAGTGTCCTCCCGAAATCGTACCGATAGGAAAGCGATCCCTACTATCGGAATGGCGATCCCGTCTATACCGATGATGGGCTTTTGACATGGCGTTAATTCTGACTCCGGTCTCTTCATGATCTCGTATGCCCCTAGCGAAAGTAGGTTAACGGCGCTTCCGTTGTCTACGAGGGTTCTTCTTACCCCGAAATCCTCAACGAACATCGTGACTACGAGGGCATCATTCTGCGGGTTTCTCACTCCTTTGCAATCTTCCTCAGAGAAGGATAGCGTCATTCGGTCTAGGAGATCGAATCCGCCGTCATCGGTCATTGATAGTTCGCGTTTTCATTTATCGCCAACGGGGGTTTCTTGGGGGTTGACTGGCCCACCTACTATGAAGTTGATCATTCTGTCCCCACCTTCGGACATTAGCAGTACCTCTCTGCCTTTTATACGAGGTATCAGGATGGCATTTAGACAGGTAGCGATTTGCCTTTCGTTACGCCCTGGTCCCGGTGTCGGTGGGTTGCCGGTGGGCCGTGTGTGGGGGTTGTATTCCGGTAAGTGGCCTCCCTCAACCAATCGCTCGATGGCCACTTTCAATGACCGACATCCTTTGGTGTCGTGGCCGTTAGCTTTGTGGAAGCGGCAATAGAGGCCTCGGTTGCCTCCGACAAGGTCGCCGGGTCTTGTGAAGGGGTATCGGATTGGCAAACCCTTGCTTTCGATAACAGCTAGGATTTCTGTCCTCCGTCCCAGCGGCGAGTTGATGGGGGATGCTACATGTGTCTGTCTGCCGGGTTGGAGATTCCTCTCTCTCCCCATTCAGTTATTCGTGTGCCTTCTCTGTCGGGATCAGCTCTTCGAGCCCTATACCCTGTAGCCGGGTGTTCCCTTGTGTCTCCAGCTGGGGCAACCATTTCTTGCGTCGTCGGCTGAGGGGAGATCTCTCTGCCGCGCCCTCTCAGAAAATCTTCTTCCTCCATCTTAATGTATTTGCTTGCCTTGGCTCGCAAAAGGTCTAGAGTTAGCGAGGGGTCAGTGGTGAGCATATCTCCCAGCTTGTTGTATCCACAGTTCCTTCGTAATGCCTCTATCGCGAAGTCAATGGTGGCGTCGGCCGTTTGACCGAGTTTCGCGTTGAACCGCTCTAGGTATGCCTTAAGGGACTCATCATGTCCCCGAATGACGTCAAAGAGTGCCGCAGATGTTTTCTTCAAAGGAATTACCGTGCTAAATTTGCTCAAGAATTTCTTTTCCAATTTTGCGAAACTGTCGATCGAGCCCGGCGGTAGCGTCTCATACCACGTGCTGGTTATGCCGGCTAGGGAGAGCACGAAAATCTGACAGAGCGCCTCGTCCCTTGAAGTCTGGAAGGCGAGTTGGTTCTTTACCCGTGTTAGGTGGATAATGGGGTTGGTCAGGCCGGCATAAACGTCCGCTGGGATCTTGGTTCGTCAGTCAACCTTGTACCTGCGGACCCGATAGGTCAAAGGGCTTTTCGGATTTCCGTCCCGCTCCTTCCGGTAGCGAGATGACACGGATCGGGGGCGTTCTTCCTCCCTGTCTGCGAGATATCTCCCTTGATTGTCCTGCCGGCACTCTGGACTGAGCTGTCGTTGGACAGGAGATCGCTCTCGACTCCTTCGCCCTTCGTACCCTCCTAGGTTAGACTCCCAAAAAGGCTGGCAGGTCGGGTGTCGTCGGTGATACGGGTCGTATTCGCCGAATAGGCTATCGTTGTAGCCTCCTGGAGCAAGCAGGGGAACCGTTAGTGGTACGTATTCTTTCGTTAGCACTGGAGGGTGGGGTGCGGGGGTTGTTGGCCGATAATTGGCGAAAGGGTGCGGGCCCGTTAGGAAGGTCTGTGGAGAAGGGGGAACAGGTGGTCCCGAGGGAGCATTCGTCTGGTTTTCCTGCTGCGGGATTCCCGCGTTAGTAAGGCTAGGATCTGGTCTATCCTTTGGTGGAGGAGAGCTGTCTCGGTGCGGGGGAGGACAGTGTTAAAGGCACTAGCTCTAGGTATCTCCATGACGGGGGCGCTAGTCCCTGCATTGGTAAAGGGGTTACTTCATTGATAGGTTGTCGGTAGGGGCGGGTTGTTGACTTCGGCCCTATCTGTCGTTGCTGTCGGGTGACCAGCTCCTTGATTAGCGGAGAAATCAAGTCGGCGGCCTAAGGGAGCCGCAGGGGCTCTTGGGGGTGCCTGATGGATTTCTGACCGCGAGGCGCGGGGCGGATCTGTGAAAAAGTTATGGAGGGATGCCCCTGTTTCCCCAGGGGCATAAACGGCTGGGGGTTCCGGTCGGATGTCATTCTGCAGAGTATTTCATTCGGTGTTGGGGTAGGTGAGCCTGGATCTCAAGGTAGACTCACTTAATGATCTCAGACTCTCAACGAGAGCACCAATATGATAATCTTGGATATGGGGTGTGGGTTAAATGGTAAATGCGTTGGATGGGGTGGATCTATGATTGCTGAATGGGTCCCTCTGTTAGGTCCAGCTTGCAACGTGGTACCTGAAAAGCACCGGAGGGGGTCTCCGGCGTAGAGGCTCCGACGGTCAAGTTAGGGTGAGAGATGCGTGAATAGTGAAGGATCTTAGTGAAGAGTGCAGTCGAGATGCTTACCTCCCGTTAGTGGGGGATGAGGGATATTTATAGGCCTTTTCCACTTGAGTCGGTGGGACACCTGTCGCCAGGACGCCGAGTCCATTAGCGGGACACGTGTCACCCACAGACGCATCTGGAGTCCGTTAGGCCGTATGCTGGCCGTTATCCCCAAGAGGCGCTGGACCGTAGTTTGATTGACACGTTGGCAGTGGTCCCCCTCGGGGGGGGAAGTCCATAATGCCCCTGTAGCCTGACTATGTATTATCACTAATGGAGTTACAATTCTATCTAACGTTGAAAATATAATGTGTGCATATCGGTACATGCACTACTCGTTGCCAAGCCCGTTAGCCTTGTATGCCGTTAGTGATCCGGTACAACGGAAGCTCCGTTTGGCGTAGTAGGCATTTGTAATAATAGGAACAGGGTTGGATTCCGTTTGCTGCTGGGCCATTATTTAATGGCATAGAACATTGATAATTCTGTGTATGGGGTGAAGGTAATTTCACCAAGGATGTACTGAGGTGAAAATAGGATTGATGGGTTGACCGAGATCTAGTTTTGCTTTGCCATGTGGTACCTGAAAATAGCTGGAGGGGTGGCCCCCCGGCGTAGAACCTCCGACGGCAAGTTAGATTGACGTGGAAAATAAGAGTATATTTGTTTAAAGTAAGTATGGAAAGAGTAACGGCGAGTGTGCGCGTCTCCCCCCCCCCCCCCCCCCCCCCCCTTTCCTGCTGCCTTTGGCCCTCCTTTTATAGGAGATGATATGGCCAAGATACAATAAGGTCCATGTAGATATTTATTAGGGTAAGTACAATAAGACCCCTCTAGATATTTAGTGGAGTAAAGTACTAAAATACCCTCATAGCATTATTATGTATTATCATGCCTAATAAAAACCCAGCCCGAGTGTTTACCAAGGGCTCCATTTTCGATGCCTGGGGAGAAGTAAGTTAAGGCTTCCAATAGAATCAGTCATAAAAATGATAGGGCAATTTACGAGATTTTAAGTGGCAAAGCATGACTGTTAGTACTGGTAAAGGATGAAATAATTTGCTCGTCACTTTATAAGCATAAATAATACTCGTTTGACCAATCCGTTTGACCGATCCGTTGGTCTGAAATCCGTTTGACTGAAAAATACGTTTGACCAATCCGTTGGTCTGAAATCCGTTTGACTAACTTGTTTGACCAATCCGTTGACCTGAAATCCGTTGGACTGATAAATCCGTTTGACTGAGAAATCCGTTTGACCAATCCGTTGGTCTGAAATACGTTGGACTGATAAATCCGTTTGACCTGAAATCCGTTGGACTGATAAATCTGTTTGACTGAGAAATCCATTTGACCAATTCGTTGGTCTGAAATCCATTGGCCTGATAAATCCGTTGGTCTGAAATCCGTTTGACCAACCCGTTTGACCTGGAATCCGTTGGACTGATAAATCCATTTGACTGAGAAATCCGTTTGACTGTTGCGTCACTTTGAGGCTCAAGAGCGCCTAGATAACCTCGGAATCTCACTTATCTTTATTCATAAGAGTTGTAGGCCTTTCAATTTTCTTCAAATCGAGCTATCAACAAGAAAATTATGGGTGCGTATGACAAAGATACGAATTTTCCCCCGAAACTCAATACAACTGCCAAGAGAAAGGAAACAATATGGTGGCCGAAAGACCTGGCCGTTAGAGTTGGTCGAAAGACCTGCTCGTTAGAGTTGGCTAAAAGACCTTTCTGTGACGTAACTTTGAGGCTTAAGAGCGCACAGATAACCTCAGAATCTCACTTAGCTTTATTCACAAGAGTTGTAGCCCTTTAGATTATCTTCCAATCGAGCTATCATGAAGGAAATTCTGAGCACATATGAGAAAGATATGAAATTTTCCCCGAAACTCAATATAACTGCCAAGAGAAAAGAAACAATCTGCCCAAACCAGTGGCGTCAATTTGGGGCTTCAGAATCCCCGGATAACCTGTAAATATTGTTAGGAATTACCTGAGTAGGAGACCGAAAGATAACCTAGATTGAGAAAGATAAACGACAATAGACAAGACAAAAGGATTAACGTGGTATCGGTCTAGCCGCACTCCACAAACCGCACAAATATTATTAGTCTTAATATTCATTAGTTTTACAATTACAAGAGAGTCTATTTATAGGGAAAGGGTCGGCCTCCATTCCCTATGTTAGCGATGTGGTATATATCAAACTCCACATACCCAACAATCTCCCACTTGGAGACTGATCACAGGTCCACTCTCACTATGTAACTCTAGTAAAACCCAACAACATTAAGCAACTCTATATGTGCTGAGCCTTCTTCAACAGTCAGTTCTGAAGGCCAGTTGAAGCTATGCAAAACTTCAACTTCTCTTTAGTAACCACCTTGGTCAGCATATCTGCTGGATTCCTTGAACCAAGGATTTTCTTCAAGGACAAAGTACCATCACTAATCAACTCCCTGATAAAGTGATATCTCAACTGGATGTGTTTTGTCCTAGCATGAAACACAGGATTCTTCGCAAGATGAATGGCACTCTGACTGTCACTGTACAGAGCGTTGTCTTCCTGTTTCTTGCCCAACTCCTCAAGAAAATTCTTCAACCAAATCATTTCCTTGCTGGCTTCTGAAATAGCCATGTACTCTGCTTCCGTGGTTGAAAGAGCAACACTCTTTTGAAGTCGAGACATCCAACTAACTGTTGTACCACCCAAGGTGAAAGTATATCCCGTAGTACTCTTTCTTGTATCCTCACAACCACCCAAATCTGCATCAGTGAATCCTTCCAAGATTACATCTTTCCTGCAAAAATATAATGCAACCTTAGAGGTACCTTTCAAGTAGCGTAGCAGCCACTTAACGGCCTCCTAATGCTCTCCCCCAGGATTAGACATGAATCTGCTAACAACTCCCACTGCATAAGCAATGTCTGGTCTCGTGCACACCATAGCATACATCAAACTACCAACTGCAGATGCATATGGAATATTAGCCATTCCTTCCTTGTCTTCATCTGTTTGAGGTGACTGCTTCTTTGTGAGATTGAAGTGGGCTCCCAAAGGCGTACTTCTGATCTTCACATCTTGGAGGTTAAACTTATTTAACATCTTCCCAATGTACTTCTCTTGCGACAATTTCAGAGTACCTTCACTTCTATCTCTGATGATGCTCATACCAAGTATCTGCTTTGAGGGACCCAAATCCTTCATCTCAAAATCTAGAGACATCTGTCTCTTCAACTTGTTGATTTCCCTCATGTCAGATCCTGCGATTAACATGTCATCAACATACAACAGCAATATAATATAAGATGAATCAAATTGCTTAACAAAGCAACAATGATCCATAGTACTCCTCGTGTTCCCACTCCTCATCATAAAGCTGTCAAATTTCAGGTACCATTGTCTTGGTGCTTGCTTCAAACCATACAAGCTCTTTTTTAGCTTGCAAACCATGTCCCATTTCCCAGCTACCGGAAATCCCTCTGGTTGTATCATGTAGATGTCCTCCTCAAGATCACCATGTAAGAACGCGGTCTTCACATCTAGCTGCTCTAGATGTAATTCCTCTGCAGCCACGATACCCAAAACAAGTCTGATAGTAGTCATCTTGACAACCGGAGAAAAAATATCATTGTAGTCAATGCCCTTTTCCTGCTGAAAACCTTTCACCACTAACCTTGCCTTGTATCTCTTGCTTCCATCATGTTCTTCTTTAATCTTAAACACTAATTTATTCTGCAAAGCCTTCTTTCCTGCTGGTAACTTAGTCAACGACCAAGTCTCATTCTTCTCAAGCGAACTCATCTCCTCGTTCATGGCTAGCTCCCACTGAACTGACTCATCCATCTGCATTGCCTCTGAATAACTCTCAGGCTCACCATCCTCAGTCAAAAGTAAGTAATAAGCTGAAGGAGAGTATCTTTGTGGAGGTCGCGAAACTCTATTTGATCTTCTTACTGCAACATCTGGGGCAACTGGGACTGCCTCCTCAACATCTCTGTTTGCCAAACTCCCACTGTCCCCTGCAAGAACATCCTCTGTAATGTCTTCCAACACAATCTGCTCTTTTACTGCTTGTTTCTCTATAGTTTCAGAATCTGCTGCAAGCTTATCCTTATACACTGCATTCTCATTGAAGGTGACATCTCTGCTTCTAACGACTTTCCTGTTCAACTCATCCCAGAAACGGTATCCCATTTCATCTGAGCCATAGCCAATAAAAGTAACCTGCTTTGCTTTAGGATCAAGCTTATCCCTGTCAGAATCTTTAACCCGCACATAAGAAACATAACCAAAAACTCTCAGGTGTGAGAGATTTACCTCTTTTTCTTGCCACTCTTCCTCTGGAATCTTGAACCCCAAAGGAACTGAGGGTCCTCTGTTAATGAGATATGCAGTTGTACTAACTGCATCTGCCCAAAACATCTTTGGCAAACCTGTATGTATCCTCATACTCTTGGCTCTCTCATTCAAAGTCCTATTCATTCGCTCTGCAACTCCATTCTGCTGCGGTGTCTCAGGAATAGTCTTTATCATTATGATTCCGTGTTCTACACAATAGGCTTTGAACTCATCACTTCTGTATTCACCCCCATTATCTGATTTCAGGCTCTTAATCTTCAACCCTGTCTGGTTTTCAACTTCTTCCTTCCACTTCTTAAAGGTTTCAAACACGTTAGATTTATTTTTCAGAAAATAAACCCACACCTTCCTAGTGGCATCATCAATGAAAGTGACATAGTAGCGTGATCCTCCCAATGAGGTAACTGTAGACGGTCCGTACACATCTGTATGAACTAGTTCTAACTTCCCAGACTTGGGTGCATTCCCTGATTTTGCAAAAGTAACTCGTTTCTGCTTCCCAAACACACATGGTTCACAGAATCCAACTTCCACATTCTTCAGTTTCAGAATCTTGCCTTTAGAAACCAGCAACTTCATACCCTTCTGACTCATATGCCCAAGCCTTTGGTGCCAAAGAGTCGATGGACCAACATCATCAGTAACTGCATTAACCTCGTCACATGATTGTTCCATAGTATAAAGAGTTCCAACCTTATCACCACGAGTAACAACCAAATTCCCCTTCACAACCTTCCATTGTCTGTTTCCAAAGATAACACGATACCTTTCCTCATCCAACTGACCCACAGAGAGCAACATCCTCTTGAGTCCAGGAACGTATCTAACATCATTTAACAACCAGATTGTTCCAAAGGAAGTTCTGGCTTTGATGTCTCCCATACCTATAATGTCCAAAGTCTTGTCATCAGCAAGACGAACTTTGCCAAAATTTCCAGATCTGAAATTTAGCATTGAATCCTTGCTTGGAGTGGCATGGAATGATGCACCAGAATCCATGACCCAAGATTCAATAGAACACTCAACACAACAAATCAGCGCATCATCACTAACTTCTTCCACTGTGTTAACTGAGTTACCATCATTCTTCTTTGGTTTAGGAACTATAGGAGCCGTACACTGATTCCTGAAGTGACCAGTCTTTTGACAATTCCAGCACACAATATCCTTGCGATTCTTGGACTGCCCTTTCTTCCTGGACTTCGATCTGTTACGCCCTTGATTCTGCCCCTTCCCAGCTTGTCTGCCTCTACCATCCATACTCAACAAAGAGCCCGATTATTCCCCAGAATTCCTCCTACGAATATCTTCTCTAAGAATTGAGTCGCGAATTCCTGTGAGCGTTAGTGTCGCACCCCCTTTTTGGTTGAAAAATGAGTTTAAGGTTCGGGACGGATGCTAAGCATAAATGGATGCCTCGCATAACGCAATGAAGTCGCCACCCCCATTTTCTAAGGTTTAGGGAACCTAATGTCATGGCATAAAATAAAACAACTAAGGCACAATTGGTCTAAACCATTGAACAAAGGTTCGAGGTCATATTATGGACTCGGGAAGGTGTTAGGCACCCAAGTCACATCCTTAAAAAGGTTACCGGTAAAAAGGTGTTTGAATACAGTTTTGATATACAGAGATTTGTTTAATGATCGAAGCATGTCAACCAATTCTTCCCACGAACTCAAGTCACTTTCCAATCATTTATATAGGCCTAGGGGTGTACACGGTCCGATTCGGTCCGGTTTTGAGCTTGGGACCAGATTGGACCGGAAATATTCGGTTCTGATTGGCCTGGGACCAGACTGGACCGGAAATATTCGGTTCTGTCCCGCCTGGAACTGGACTGAACTGGCATTTCGGTCCGGTTCCGGTTCCGGTTTTTTTTTTAATTAATTAAAAAATACATTAAAAAATTCAATAAAAAACAAACAATATTTTTACAGTCTCACAATCGCCAACCTAATTGAACTCAATGCCATTAATTAATTCTGCAACACATTAACTCACCTATAATCCAAAAAAACATCCATAATGAATTTATAAACAAAGCTGCAGCATCCATAATCAATTTACAAACATCAAATGAATTTAAAAACAAAGCTGCAACATCCATAATCAATTTACAAACAAAGTAATCCTAACCAAGTAAAAAAAATGGAAGAAAGATCTATTAAGCGTGGGCGGCGCTGCGAGATGGAGGGAAGCAGCGAGATGGAGCGACGCGACGCTGCGAGACAGAGGGAAGCTGCGAGATGGAGGGAACGACGGAGCGTCGACGGCGAGGGAGCGACGGATTTTGGTCTGAGATGGAAGAATCAAGAATGAGATGGAGGATTGCCTCTGAGCGGCGCAAGGGAGAGAAGGTCTGAACGTGTTTTAGGTTTTGCTTTGGTAAGGATAAATGAATGGATAATTGTGTTTTAGGTTTTGGTAAAAACCATTTAAAATAAATAAAAAATTAATAAAAATTTTGTGTGGGAGGGGATTCGAACCCCCTCCCTTTAGCTCAAAATCTAAATTTTTAACCACTGCAGCAAAGTAATCTTTAGATAAATGTTGCATATATATATATATTTATATATATTTAATATATATATACCGGTTCTTCCGGTTCTACGGTTCAGTTTATGGATTTTGGTAGGAGTAGAACCGGACAGAACCGGAAATTTACGGTTCTACTACCAGTAGAACCGGACTGGACCGAAACTTTTCGGTTCGGTCCGGTTCGGTTTCCGGTTCAATCCGGTTCTTGTACACCCCTATATAGGCCAATGATTGAATCATGTCAACAGAGTCCGCTTACCGGATTGGGACACTTTCTGATTATTTAAACATTTTTGATGTGATTTGGCCCTCAAAGGTGACGTTACATCTTAGCATTTTTCGTCGGGACATGTTATTTCCGATCGGGACACGAAGGACGGGGTTACCATTTGTTAGTTATGCTAGAGCGGACGTTCCTCCTTTTTCATCATCGGGCCATGCATGATTAACCCAATTACTACGTAATCCTATCATGGATAAATACTAGCACAATATAGATTTAATGAAATGTAAATAATCGTGTGGGATCGAAGCCACCATGCTCATATATCAATACAAGAAATTAATTTCATGGCATAAAAGCGAGTGATTTAAACACGTAAGCATGTGGGTTGATTTTATCATCACACAATTTATGATTTTTTTAGCATTTTTAAATATCATGTATATAAGTAATATTTGCGGAAAATATTGAATAAATAAAAGAGACTTAGAAGGGGCGTACTTGCGTTGCGTGATCTTGATCTACCTCGCAAATTGAAAGTATTAGCGATGGTTTCAAAAATAATAAATAAGAAAAGCGCATGCAAAATATTTAATTAATTTACGACAAGTAAGCAATTAATAAAACATGGCATAGCAAATAAACAAATCATTTAAAACGTGCAAGCATTTAATTAAATAAAACATGGTATAAACAAATTAATTACAACATGCATTTAATTAAATAAACATGGCATAAACAAATTAATTACAACATGCATTTAATTAAATAAGCATGGCATAAATACATTATTTAAATCATACGAGAATTTCATGCAATTTAAATATATCCTAAAAGCATATGAACATTTTTCATCATTTTAAACAAAAATAAACATATGAACATTTTTATTTATTTTAAACATGTTATCAACGCATACGAGTATTTTAATTAATTTAAACACATTATCAAAGCATACGAACATTATGCACAATTTCAACGAAAAATAAATGGGTCGGGCCCCACATCAAAAAATTGGACATTAAAAAATGGGCTTGGCTTTGAATTTAAAACAAAAGATGGGCCAAAGCCCACCACCTTTTCTTTCTTTCTTACCTTTCCCGCCATCACTTACCTTCTTCCTCCTTTCTTCTTCACCAAGCCGGCCACCATGGCCAAAAACCAAGCTCAACCAACACCAAAATACTTACCCGAAACAGCCCCAATATTTACACTACTAAAGCAGTAAATCATGGCAACAAAAACAGCAAAGAAACAACTCCAAAATAGTGGCGATTTTAAGTAGAAAGATTAAGCCATTTAACATGCATATATTGCTATTAATTAGCTAGACCATCATGCAATTAAATTGAAGCAAGGAAAGCATAACTAACATGAAAACTAAGCATGTGAAACAAGTTTTAACAATTTATTCATGCATTACAATTGAAAACGAAAATTAAAGAGAGTTGAGAGAGAGAGAACTTACTTGTTCCGGGAGAGCAATTTGACCAAGAAGGTAGTGCAAGAAATAGGGGTTAAGAAGAGGATTTGGTGCCCTTGATTTGTTGCTTGAAGCTCTCTATTTATAGAGTTGGAATTTTGAGCTGGTTGTGCTTTGTGTGGTTGAAAATCGGAGGAGGAGGTGGATGGATAAGGATGGCCGGAGTGGAGGCCAAGTTTGGGGTTTGTGTGGTTGGGTGATGAGCAAGTTTGGGTATGTGGATAGGTGATGAGCAAGTTTGGGTATGTGGTTGGGTGATGAGCAAGTTTGGGAGATATTTATTTAATTGGTTCGAACGGGATATTTTGGTACGAGCCAAATCGTACGATAGTGAAAATAAATTCGAGCCGAGGGTACAACTATGTGTAGAAAAATAAGGCAAGAAAACTAATATACAGTGAAGAAATACGAAAGTTGTTTTAACGTATTTATTTTCTCTTTCGGAAGTGTCAAAACGTTCGCGCGCAAAATAAATGTCCTTACGACAAAAATTGAACGAAACTGAACGCGGTGGCGTGAGAGAGAAAATTAGCACGTAATTATCAAACAAAGAAATAGTGCGTTCGACCCTCGGTCCCGGGAAACTTACTCGGGACCGATAGAAGTTCGTGAAAAGACAGTTAAGAGTACGAAAAAATAAAAGGGCACGAAATGACACGAAATATTAAACAAACTAGCCTAGGACCAAGAATCGATAGAAATTTGATCTAGACGAGCTATTAAACATGATAAGCGTAAAATTATATAAATGTGACAAAAAAATGGTCAAAAATCGGGTAGCAACAGTTGCCCCCTCTTTACTGTCTGATCAAAAATACAGTGTAACTGAAATTTTTGATTAGCAGTAAAGACAGTTGCCCCTAAGTGTTACCACGGTTTTGTGAAAGGCAATGCAAAAATGTAAACGATGTCGCTCAAGGAGGAATATTTAGTTATGACTTGATTTCAAAGGCAGGAATTGAAAGATATAGTCGCTTAAGGAGGAGTAGTAATTACACATGAATTTAAATGATATGAATTGAAAGATATAGTCGCTCAAGGAGGAGTAGTAATTAGACAGGAATTTAAATGACATGAATTGAAAGATATAGTCGCTCAAGGAGGAGTAGTAGATAGACATGAATTTAAATCACATGAATTGAAAAATATAGTCGCTCAAGGAGGAGTAGTAATTAGACATGAATTTAAATGACATGAATTGAAAAATATAGTTGGGACGTACCTTTGGCTCAAAGCAACGTACCTTTGGTCGGATATTGAGGGAAGTGTTACAAAAAGTGAGGAAGATGGCGAGTGGTTGGAAGTCGCTGCATTGTCTAGTGGTTGAAAGCCAATGCGTTTGTCGAGTGGTTGAAAGCCGCCGCGTTTGTCGAGTGGTTGAAAGTCGCCGCGTTTGTCGAGTGATTGAAAGCCGCCGCGTTTGTCGAGTGGTTGAAAGCCGCTGCGTTTGTCAAGTGGTTGAAAGCCAATGCGTTTGTCGAGTGGTTGAAAGCCACTGCGTTGTTGATTGGTTGAAATCCAATGCGTTTGTCGAGTGGTTGAAAGCCACTGCGTTTGATTGACGAGATCTGAGCGGGGATACCGCAAACTTCGGACTTTAATGAAGAGATGAGATTCGAGCGGGGATACCGCAATTGTCGGACATCGATGAAGAGATGAGATCCGAGCGGGGATACCGCAATTGTTGGAAGTCGATGAAGAGAGGAGATCCGAGCGGGGATACCGCAATTATCGAAAGTCGATGAAGAGATAAGATCAGAGCGGGGATACCGCAATTGTCGGAGTTGATGAAGATAAGAGATCCGAGCGGGAATACCGCAATTGTCGGACATTGATGAAGAGATGAGATCCGAGCGGGGATACCGCAATTGTCGGAGGTCGATGAAGAGAAGAGATCCGAGCGGGGATACCGCAATTGTCAGAGGTTGATGAAGATAAGAGATCCGAGCGGGGATACCGCAATTGTCGGACGTCGATGAAGAGATGAGATCCGAGCGGGGATACCGCAATTTTCAGAGTTGATGAAGATAAGAGATCCGAGCGGGGATACCACAATTGTCGGACGTTGATGAAGAGATGATATCCGAGCGGGGATACCGCAATTATCGGAGGTCGATGAAAAGAAGAGATCCGAGCGGGGATACCGCAATTGTCGGAGGTTGATGAAGATAAGAGATCAGAGCAGGGATACCGCAATTGTCGGAGGTTGATGAAGAGAAGAGATCCGAGCGGGGATACCGCAATTGTCGGAGGTTGATGAAGATAAGAGATCCGAGCGGGGATACTACAATTGTCGGACGTTTGCTACGGAAAAGTAGACGTATGTCCGTGCGAGGCTATCGCTCTTCGGAAGTTGGCGTGGAAGTGTGAAAGCATGTTCGTGCGAGGCTATCGCTCTCCGGATGTTGGCGTGGAAGTGTGAATGCATGTCCGTGCGAGGTTATCGCTCTCCGGAAGTTGGCATGGAAGTGTGAAAGCATGTCCGTGCAAGGTTATCGCTCTCCGGATGTTGATGTGGAATTGTGAATGCATGTCCGTGCGAGGCTATCACTCTCCGGATGTTGATGTGGAATTGTGAATGAATGTCCATGCAAGGCTATCGCTCTCCTGACGTTGATGCTAAAAGTAACTACACAACCGTGCGAGGCTATCGCTCTCCGGATGTTGGTGCTAAAAATATAACTACACGACCGTGTGAGGCTATCGCTCTCCGGACACTGGTGCCTCGCTCGGATATTGATTGAGGGTAACATACCTTTGTTTTGATGTTGTTTTGATAGTGGGGGGTGGCATGTGAACTGAAATGTTAGGGGATCTTGGCCTCCACATGACCTGGGAAGTGGGTGATCTTGCATCACCGCGAACTCCTTGTGTGATGATAAACCGTGTGAAATGGTAAGTGGGGGTATTGCACCTCCGCGACCTTACCGTGCGAAAAATAAGGTGGTAAGTGGGGGTATTGCACCTCCGCGAACTTACTGTGCGAAAAAATAAAGTGTAAGTGGGGGTATTGCACCTCCGCGAACTTACTGTGCGAAAAATAAGGTGTAAGTGGGGGTATCGCACCTCCGCGAACTTACTTGTGCGAAGAATAAGGTGTAAGTGGGGGTATTGCACCTCCGCGAACTTACTGTGCGAAAAATAAAGTGTGGTAAGTGGGGGTATTGCACCTCCGCGAGCTTACCGTGGGAAAATTAAAGTGGTAAGTGGGGGTATTGCACCTCTGCGAACTTACAGTGCGAAAAATAAAGTGTAGTAAGTGGGGGTATTGCTCCTCCGTGAACTTACAGTGCGAAAAATAAGGTGTGGTAAGTGGGGGTATTGCACCTCTGCGAACTTACCGTGGTGTTCTTTGTGTTGTTTTTTTTTATTTTTAAAAATGGTGTATAGGGAAAGCAAGTCTTACCTAGAACTTACCGTATGGATTGAGATGGAGAGTGGTCGACCGTGAGGGAGCGTGATCCGCCGCACGAAGTTGATTTGAATGTGAGGGAGCGTGATCCGCCACACAAATTTGACTTTGGGAGTGGTAACGTACTCCATTCAAAGTTGATTGGACTTTAACAAAAATCCAAGCCGAGGGTTTTACAATGATTTTTTCATCAAAGACCCATGGTTGAGGAGTGGTAACGTTCTCCATTCGATGTTGATTGGACTTTCGGCGAAAATCCAAGGTGAGGGTATTACAACGATATTGTGATCGAAGACCCAAGGTTGGCATGATTCCATCAAAGTGTATCTGTGTCCTGTAAATAGGAAGGAAACAAACACGAAGCAGCAACAGATGGAAACAAAGAGAGCAAATGATAATGTGAGAAACATCAAATATTCCTACATTTAACTCATGGCTTACCCCCAAGTTTTTTCGTTTGGAATGAAAATGATTTCTTTATTTTTTTTTTTTAAGAAAATAAATTCAAGCATTGTTTTGCTAAATGTTTGTCCAATTTTCGTTATATAAACATGATTGATTTAAGTCTAGATAACGTCTACATCTTGTTCAGGAAATAACGACCTCAAGAACAAGACTTTCCCATGACATGCAGTTGTAAGCAATCCTCACCAGATATTAGTGTTTACGCTCACGCTCAGAAAATAAGGCTATGTGTTTACACTCCTAAAAAAATGCAATAAACATAGCACAAAAATTAAATTTGCAATGTCAATCCGAGTGAAAGATGCACATGCATGGGTCTGCTAATAATCGAAAGGATTTTGCGAGGGAGGAAGAAAGGAGGAATTTGTAGAAGAAAGGATTGTGTTTTTTGACGAAAGGTTTTAATAAGTTTTGTGCTCAACGACTGATTGCGATGAGGACAAATTGCGGTGAACGATGCTTGACGACTTGATCGTGGTGAAAGCAAAGTGCATAAATTCTTGAATCTTTTACTGTAGATGTTCCTTCTGGTTTGTTTAGAGGGCATCGAGCCCAAGTTTCCGATGATCTTTTTGAGATTATTTTGTTGTTTTGATGTTTGACCATTTTTGTAAGTGTTTGCTTCTGCTTTTGTTTTGTTGATTGTGTTCTTTGAACACACTTTTTGTTTTTGTTTTTTTTTTTTTTCGTTTTTGTTTTGTTTTTGTTTTGTGTTGTTGTTTTTTTTGTTTTTTTGCTTTTTTGTTTTTTGTTTTTTTGTTTTTTTTGGTTTGTCATCCTCTCTGTTTTTTGCAGAGGCCTCCAAGTCTTATTTTATTTGGCCTTCTTTCGACGTTGATTTGTTAGCGATCCTCTAAGGGCTCCCTTGTCACTCCCTTGCTTGATGTGTACTCCAGTTTAGCGGTCTCAATTGAGCACTACTCATTTGGTTTAGGAGGCTTTTGGGTGTTTGATAGAGTTATACATGGTGTACAAGCATGTATTTAAGGGAAAAAGGTTGAAAAATAGAAAAAATGGGGAAGAAGAGCAAAAGCAAAGTCCAATGTCATCTTACCGTTATCCCATGTCTGATGGTTCATGTACCCTGGATATTATGCAAATCTAACTAGCACCTAGCTTAGCATTTACACTCATGAAAGAAACAAGGCGTGAAGGCCCAAAATACTCACAGGGATATGTTTTGTGACTGCTTACATCTAAACATGCCATGGACATAAGGGTTAACAGACAAGATCATGCATGTTTATATAATTTCTAAAGAACGTTCACGTTATCCGTGACGTGATAAAATGATGAACATGCTTGATTTTAAGAACATGGGATTTTTGGAGCCTTAGTGATACATACTTATTTTAGTTACTATTTTTTTTTGTGTTTTTTTTTGGCAAAACCTAAGAATTTTAGCAGACATAACACACACATTCTTGTAACAACATAAATTGTGGGAATTTAAAAATTATGGAAATGTAAATTGCAAAAATTGTAAATTGCGGAAACGGAAATTGCGAAAATGTAAAAAGGACAAACTTCCCTGAAAAATGAGCTTTGACATTTTTTGACACCTTCTTTTGGTCGTCACTTCACTTGTTTGCCCCCAAGTTTACAAGTCTTGTTGCACCTAAAATGTAAAATTGCGGAAACAAAAATTACAGAAACGTAAATTGCGGAAGGGGAAATTGTAAAAACGTAAAGGACAACTTCCTTGAAAAATGAGCTTTGACATTTTTTTTTTTAATGCTTTCCTTTGGTCGTCACTTCACTTGCTTGCCCCTAAGTTTGCAAGTCTCGTTGCACCTGAAATGTAAAAGACGATTAAATAATAAATTCATAGGGAAAAGGTATCCCAAGATGTTGAATTTAAAATTAACGAAAAATAGAAATATTGAGAAGAACACGTGGGTTGCCTCCCACAAAGTGCCCTTGTTTAAAGTCATAGGCTCGACTATGGTGAAGCTTCTTTTCACGTATGGGATCAAGATTGAAGGAAGTAGGGGTGTGAACTGCTTCGCCCAAGTTTAATCATCGACATTTCTGATGGTTTCATCATAGCATCTTGAAGAATAGCCATTAAGTTCTTGAATAGTGTTCTGAATGAGAATGGCCTCTTCATCCCCCTTGCTCATGCGTATGGAAAAAACTCACCTATTGGAATATGTGTGAACGCACACACCTATCTTTGTACCTATAACAATGCGCATGATATGCAATCCGCGGTCCCTACGCTGCTTTGATCAATTTCCCGGCCGCTCTTTTGCTTGATACTTTTAGGGGAAGCGAGAAACGGGTGCATCTTGGGCTGGCTTTCTTGGTGAAGGCGTAAAGGGAGTCATCGTGACGACGCAGCATGACCTCGGGTGGAACTTTTCAGAACAAATGTGTGCGAGAGGCTAGGTTTCATTTTGTTTGGAATTTTTTTTTTAGCGATGGGTTAATGGGCCTATTTATTCATTTTTTATTTTGAAAGGGAAAGGTGGTCATGCCAGGAGGCTCTATGTATTTTGGTTGAATGGAAATGTGGAGTCGAACGCATTTATGCGGGTCGAGGCAAAGGGACCATGTGGTTGTGACCGAAGAACTGTCCTCTTTGTGTCAAATTCATTTGTGAGTGATGTGCTGCTCAGAACTTTCTGAAATTTGGTGTGGGCACACTTCAATCTGTTATGAACATCTTTCGTGTTTTGGCTGAATGGAGATTCTGAGTCCATCGTGTTGATATCAGCCAAAACAAATGAGCGCACGGCTGAACGGATGATTTTGGAGGCCAAAAAATGATTTTGGTGCCGAGGCTAGCGGCATGCTCCTAGGGGCCAGGCGGCATGCCGCCAGAGATGGCTTTTCGTGGGCCTTGCTTTTTGATGAGGTGCACTGCTCCAAAAATTCTGAAATTTTTTAGGGATGTACTTCAATGTGTTACGAAGGTCTTTCGTGTTTTGGCCGAATGGAAATTCTGAGCAAAACACCTCCATTTTGGTCATGGAAAAAGATCGCGCAGCTGAAGCCGAGAGAACTGTCCTCCTTATGTCCAAATTATTTTCGAGAGATGCGCTACTCTAAAAAACCCCATCTTTGGTATGAAAAATCTTAAATGTGTTATGAACATCTTTAGTGTTTTGGCCAAGTGGAAATTCCTAGCTGATCGTGTTGATATTGGCCAAAATAAAAGAACGCGCAGTTGAGACTGAGTAGAGAAGTCATCCTCACGCCTAAATTATTTGCGAGAGATGTGTCACCCAGAATGCTCTATAATTTGGTAGGGACACACTTTAATGTGTTGCGAACATCTTTTGTGTTTTGGCTGAACGGAGATTCTGAGTCCATCGTGTTGATATCAGCCAAAACAAATGAGCGCGCGGCTGAACGGATGATTTTGGAGGCCAAAAAATGATTTTGGTGCCGAGGCTAGCGGCATGCCGCCAGAGATGGCTTTTCGTGGGCCTTGCTTTTGGCTGAGGTTCACTGCTCCAAAAATTCTGAAATTTGGTAGGGATGTACTTTAATGTGTTACGAAGGTCTTTCGTGTTTTGGCCGAATGGAAATTCTGAGCAAAACACCTCCATTTTGGTCATGGAAAAAGATCACGCAGCTGAAGCCGAGAGAATTGTCCTCCTTATGTCCAAATTATTTGCGAGAGATGCGCTACTCGAAAAACCCCATCTTTGGCATGGAAAATCTTCAATGTGTTATGAACATCTTTAGTGTTTTGGTGTAGTGGAAATTCCGTGCAAATCATCTTCATTTTGGTCATGACAAAAGATTGCGCAGCTGAAGCCGAGAGGGAGCAGTTGTTCTTGCGTTAGAAACTTTTTATGGGCGATTGGGGGCCCAGAACTTCCTGAAATTTGGCATGGGGGAATTTTAATGTGTGTTTAACATCTTTTGTGTTTTGGTGTAGTGGAAATTCCGTGAAAATCATCTTCATTTTGGCCACGACAAAAGATTGCGCAGCTGCGGCCGAGAAATAGAGTTGTCTTTGTGTTCTGAATTCGTTTGGCGAAAATGGGCTGTTCCGAAAATTATGCAATTTGGTAGGGGTGGACTTCTATGTGTTACGAACGTTTTTCGTGTTTTGGACAAATATAAATTTGGGGTCATTCGTATTCAATTTGGCCAAGGTAAAAGGGTGTGCGGCTAAACCCAAAAATAACAATTTCTTGTGTTCTGAATTTTTTTGTTAGCGTGTTTTTTTATTATTATTTCCAACGTCAGTCCTTCGTGTTGTGTTTTTTTTTCGTGGGCTTTATATGTGGTTTATTTTGGGGAAGGTTATATATTTGTAGGTGATAGCCGCTTGATGTCTTTTGGATGAGTGAGAGAAAAAAACGCATTTCATAATCATCCGAGTAATTTATGAAATTTGTCCTTGATTTTTTTTTCATCCAAAAGGATTTACAATCATTACAAGTTGGTTTTGACTATCTAGATCTACCCAAAGCTAGTAGACAAAGTCTAGGAACATTGTTACATGGAGTAAAAGAAAAATCTATGCAACTGATGCTTGATTCCGAAGGGCTTCAATCTTGAAAGTCGGGGCCCGTTTGCTCATTAAAAATATTCTAACAACGCAACCTCTCCTTTTGCATCACCACTTCCTCCATCCCAATCTTGGTTGTAGTATCGGGAATGAAACCGGTCTTCAACATATGCCCTCGTGCAGCTTGGTTCTAAAAAATTCCTCCCCCCCTCAAAAAAAAAGTATCAATTGAAAGTAGCGTAGGCACTGTCATTTGCACAAAGCAGGATGGGTCTTGCGGAAAAAAACAGAGTTCAAGTATTAGTAATTTGCACAAAATGTGTTACTAGCTAGTTTTTTTTTACATGCATTACTAGGAATAGTACGGAAAGGAGAAAAATACAGAAAACATGGTAAACCAAGCCATGGTAAGATAAATGTGATGCAAATGATGAGGGCTTTTGACGTTGACTAAAGTTCTAACGGCCTGAAAGTTCCCGACGATACCATAAAATGGTCCAAAAAGTGTCGTAGGGTGTCTACTAATTCCTTCCCACGAATCCAGGTCACTCTCCAATCATTTACATAGGCCAATGATTGGATCATGTCAACTGAATCCGCTTACCAGAATTGGGCCACCTTCCGGCTAGCTTTAAGGGTTCGAGCGGGTTGGTTTTTGTAAACACTACCTAGGACATGAGTCCTGGGGCGTCACTACTAACCGTCCTAAACTTATTTGGTGTGGCGACCCCTGGGTGGAGGCAGTGACGGATCCAGGAATTATTTCCTGAGCGGGCGGGGGTTCGGGGGCAGCACCTCCGATTATTTTTTTTTGAGTATTTTAAAGAGAAAGCAAGCGAGCTAAACGAAAAATTGAACAAAAATTTAAATAAACTTAACAAAAAGATAAATAAGAAGACAATATAGAAAAAAATTAATTATACATTAGAATTCATACAATATACATACTTCTTACAATTGTTCTCTACGAGTTTTCATTTTTTGAAATCCTTGTATGATTCTCTCATTCTCTACACAATCAAAAATATCTTTTTCAACAAAAGTAATCAAACAATCATTTAACATAACATCTCCTATACGGTTCCGCAGTCGATTCTTCACAATGCTCATATGAGAAAAAGTCCTTTCCACTGTCGCAGTTGCAACCAGTAAAATCAAAGCTAGCTTCAAGAGTAAATACACCAATGGATAGACAATATGCTTTCTTCTTTCAACTAACTTTTCGGAAAGATCATTAATCCCTTTCAAATTTGAAAATCCAACATCCGACCGCATATCCAAAATATAATTCTCAAGTTGATTATCAAGAGCAAGAACATCAATTGTAGAAAACTCATTAGGATAAAATTGAGTCAATTGAAGCAATTTCTCCTTATTGAAAGCAACAAATAAGTCTCTTGGATTTAAGCACCCCACACAAATGAGTAATTCAGTATTCCTCTCATCAAATTGATTATTGAGC
Organism: Viola odorata; assembly: GCA_963691705.1. Taxonomy (NCBI): domain Eukaryota; kingdom Viridiplantae; phylum Streptophyta; class Magnoliopsida; order Malpighiales; family Violaceae; genus Viola; species Viola odorata. The sequence continues at coordinate 58,265,066 of OY829545.1, read as the reverse complement.
TCATGAAGTTGCATATCAATGACTTGATAAAATAAATCAACTTGATAATGATGTAGATTGGAAATTTGCTCACCTTTCCGCCTTGGTCTACCTTGGGTAACAAACATATCACTCATAGTTGGAGGATTTATATTATGTTTGCCACAATATCTAGATACTTCATTAAGTAATAACATCCAACCTTCATCCCTCATTGACTGTAGTCTCAACTTGGATACTTTGAGTAAATCTAAAGCATTTACTATGTCTTGATCTTGTCTTTGAAGTGCTTGAGAGAATTCATTAGTAATTCCTAATATATTCTTCATCAAATGCAAACAAAATATAAAGTCAAAACATTGTACCGTATTCAATAATGCACATGCTTCTCCTCTTTGATCTGCGCTCAAGTCATCTTCCTCTATCATTTCAAGCACATCAATTACTGAAGAGAATAAATCGATTAATCTGAGCATTGTACCATAATGTGAACCCCATCGAGTATCTCCTGCTCTTTTAATGATCTTCTCTTGATTCAAACCTTTTCCACTACATATTTCACCATTTTGTAATCCTTCGACCACATGATCTTTTTGCTTCTCCCGAAGGGCATCTTGCCTTTTGCATGAAGCTCCAACCACATTGCACACATTAGCAACCATATTAAAAAAAGAATAAATTGCTTGTTTTTTTGCAACAACAACAAGTGCAAGTTGAAGTTGGTGTGCAAAACAATGAACATAAAATGCACATGAATTCTCCTTCAAGATCAAACTTTTAAGACCATTGAATTCCCCTTGCATGTTGCTCGCTCCATCATAACCTTGCCCACGTACCTTTGACAAGCTCAAGTTATGTTTGGCAAATAAAAACTCCAAGGCTTTCTTGAGAGAGCAAGCACGTGTGTCAGTAACATGAACAAGACTAAGAAAACGTTCAATAATTTGCCCCTTCTTATTCACATACCGCAAAACAACACCTATTTGCTCTTTAATTGATATGTCACGATATTCATCAATTAAAATAGCAAAAAAATCATCTCCAATATCCTCAAGAATAATATTAGTAGTCTCACTAGATGCAACACTAATAATTTCTTTTTGGATACTCGGTGCTACCAACTTAAGATTTCCACGAGCATGACTCAAAACATTTCTAATGGTCTCATTGTGGTCTGCAAGGAACTGTAAAAGCTCAAGAAAGTTTTCTTTATTATTTGAATCTTCAGACTCATCATCACCACGAAAAGCTAGTCCCTGACGAAGTAGAAACCGAATACAATCAACTACTGCAGTCAACTGAATCCGATAATCTTGTTTTATTTGACTAGATTGTTGAGAAAGAGCCACTTCAATATGCTGCTCTTGATTCATCAATGCTTCACATTTTCTCCAAGCATTATTATGACTACTATTAACACCACCAATATGTTTATGTAATCGTTCTTTCATGTCTTTCCAATTGTCAAAGCCAGTAGAAATAAAAACACCACTCCCTCCTGGCTTGGAACCCATCAAATAACAACATAAACAAAAAACTGCATCTTTGGACGAACTATACTCCAACCAATTACCAAATTCATCATACCATTTAGAATTAAAATGTCGTTGAATACTTCCAATTAATGTTTTAGGAAACTCTATGTCTCGTGGTTGACAAGGACCTTTCAACATATAAGCTCTACGAATTTGATCCCGATCATTAGGATGGTATGCTAAAATTTCAGGTCGCATACCTGGATCGGCAGGAAGATTTTTCAAATCAACATCTAAAAATCTCTTCGACTTCTTCACAAGTCGTTCTTCACAAGTCATTCTTCACTTTCATTTAGACCAACATTTGATGATATCGATGGTGCTTGAGTAGATGTTTTAATCAAATATTTGTCCATATCTACAAAAAAAAATATTAATACAATGAGCATAATCATGGAATTATTCAATAGATGAAGGAGAGCAGCATACCTTTTAATTTGGTCGATGAGAGGGATGAGGGATGAGGAGAAGAGACTCACTTACTACGAAGATGTTCAAATTTAAAATTAGGACCCAGAATCTGTTTTACACATAAAAGCATCTGTTTGTAAAAGGCTAGGGATTTGGTGATGAGGGATGAGGCTAGGGAGAAAATTTGGGATTGGGCTTGGTAGAATTTTTTTTTGGATTGGGCTTGGGTGGGCTACCGCCCACCCTCTCTCTCAAGTGGATCCGTCACTGGGTAGAGGGCCTATACATGCAATGCGTGTGATAGTTGATCAAAGCAAATAATAAATAGCCACGAAAACAGTTTATTAAAGCAAGTAAATAATAAAAAAAATAAACACCTTTTAAAAGAAACCGGCTTCGACCCTACTAGTCCCCAGTGAAGTCGCCAAACTGTCACACCCCATTTTTTGTTGAAAAACGAGTTTAAGGTTCGGAACGGATGCTAAGCATAAATGGATGCCTCGCATAACGCAATGAAGTCGCCACCCTATTTTCTAAGGTTTAGGGAACCTAATGTCATGGCATAAAATAAAAAAACTAAGGCACAATTGGTCTAAACCATTGAACAAAGGTTCGAGGTCGTATTATGGAGTCGGGAAGGTGTTAGGCACCCAAGTCACATCCTTAAAAAGGTTACCGGTAAAAAGGTGTTTGAATACAGTTTTGATATACAAAGATTTGTTTAATGATCGAAGCATGTCAACCAATTCTTCCCACAAACTCAAGTCACTTTCCAATCATTTACATAGGCCAGAATCATGTCAACAGAGTCCGCTTACCGGATTGGGACACTTTCCGATTATTTAAACATTTTTGACGTGATTTGGCCCTCAAAGGTGACGTTACATCTTAGCATTTTTCGTCGGGACATGTTATTTCCGATCGGGACACGAAGGACGGGGTTACCGTTTGTTCGTTATGCTAGAGCGGACGTTCCTCCTTTTTCATCATCGGACCATGCATGATTAACCTAATTACTACGTAATCCTATCATGGATAAATACTAGCACAATACAGATTTAATGAAATGCAAATAACCGTGTGGGATCGAAGCCACCATGCTCATATATCAATGCAAGCAATTAATTTCACGGCATAAAAGCGAGTGATTTAAACACGTAAGCATGTGGGTTGATTTTATCATGCACACAATTTATGAGTTTTTTAGCATTTTTAAATATCATGTATATAAGTAATATTTGCGGAAAACATTGAATAAATAAAAGAGACTTAGAAGGGGCGTACTTGCGTTGCGTGATCTTGATCTACCTCGCAAATTGAAAGTATTAGCGATGGTTTCGAAAATAATAAATAAGAAAAGCGCATGCAAAACATTTAATTAATTTACGACAAGTAAGCAATTAATAAAACATGGCATAGCAAATAAACAAATCATTTAAAACGTGCAAGCATTTAATTAAATAAAATATGGTATAAACAAATTAATTACAACATGCATTTAATTAAATAAACATGGCATAAACAAATTAATTACAACATGCATTTAATTAAATAAGCATGGCATAAATACATTATTTAAATCATACGAGAATTTCATGCAATTTAAATATATCCTAAAAGCATATGAACATTTTTCATCATTTTAAACAAAAATAAACATATGAACATTTTTATTTATTTTAAACATGTTATCAACGCATACGAGTATTTTAATTAATTTAAACACGTTATCAAAGCATACGAACATTATGCACAATTTCAACGAAAAATAAATGGGTCGGGCCCCACATCAAAAAATTGGACATTAAAAAATGGGCTTGGCTTTGAATTTAAAACAAAAGATGGGCCAAAGCCCACCACCTTTTCTTTCTTTCTTACCTTTCCCGCCATCACTTACCTTCTTCCTCCTTTCTTCTTCACCAAGCCGGCCACCATGGCCAAAAACCAAGCTCAACCAACACCAAAATACTTACCCGAAACAGCCCCAATATTTACACTACTAAAGCAGTAAATCATGGCAACAAAAATAGTAAAGAAACAACTCCAAAACAGTGGCGATTTTAAGTAGAAAGATTAAGCCATTTAACATGCATATATTGCTATTAATTAGCTAGAGCATCATGCAATTAAATTGAAGCAAAGAAAGCATAACTAACATGAAAACTAAGCATGTGAAATAAGTTTTAACAATTTATTCATGCATTACAATTGAAAATGAAAATTAAAGAGAGTTGAGAGAGAGAGAACTTACTTGTTCCGGGAGAGCAATTTGACCAAGAAGGTAGTGCAAGAAATAGGGGTTAAGAGGAGGATTTAGTGCCCTTGATTTGTTGCTTGAAGCTCTCTATTTATAGAGTTGGAATTTTGAGTTGGTTGTGCTTTGTGTGGTTGAAAATCGGAGGAGGAGGTGGATGGATAAGGATGGCCGGAGTGGAGGCCAAGTTTGGGGTTTGTGTGGTTGGGTGATGAGCAAGTTTGGGTATGTGGATGGGTGATGAGCAAGTTTGGGTATGTGGTTGGGTGATGAGGAAGTTTGGGAGATATTTAATTAATTGGTTCGAACGGGATATTTTGGTACGAGCCAAATCGTACGATAGTGAAAATAAATCCGAGTCGAGGGTACAACTATGTGTAGAAAAATAAGGCAAGAAAACTAATATACAGTGAAGAAATGCGAAAGTTGTTTTAACGTATTTATTTTCTCTTTCGGAAGTGTCAAAACGTTCGCGCGCAAAAGAAATGTCCTTACGACAAAAATTGAACAAAACTGAACGCGGTGGCGTGAGAGAGAAAATTAGCACGTAATTATCAAACAAAGAAATAGTGCGTTCGACCCTCGGTCCCGGGAAACTTACTCGAGACCGATAGAAGTTCGCGAAAAGACAGTTAAAAGTACGAAAAAATAAAAGGGCACGAAATGACACGAAATATTAAACAAACTAGCCTAGGACCAAGAATCGACAGAAATTTGATCTAGACGAGCTATTAAACGTGATAAGCGTAAAATTATGTAAATGTGACAAAAAAATGGTCAAAAATCGGGTAGCAACAGTTAGCTTGGTAGTCTCAGACGAACTACTAACTGCTATGACAAACCTTGACCAGCTGTCAGGTAACGAGGACAACAACAATAAGGCCTGTACTTCATCATCGAATGTAATCCCAACGGAAACTAATCTAGACAGTATAGAATTAAATTCGTTCACATGATCAACAACAGAACCACCTTCTTTCATCCTCGTATTGACTAATAGACGAATCAAATATACCTTATTAGCTGTAGAGGGCTTTTCGTACAGATTTGATAACGCCTTAATCAGTCCGTGTGTAGTCTTCTCACCGACGATGTTGTAAGCAACGCTTTTCGCCAGTGTCAACCATATCACACCCAGAGCCTGCCTATCCAACAAGTCCCAATCTTGTTGTTTCATCGCCTCTGGCTTTTTCTCCTCTAACGGTTCGTGCAGCTTCTTCTGATACAGCAAGTCCTCGACTTGCATCTTCCAAAATCCAAAGTCTGTCCCATTAAACTTGTCGATCTTTATCTTCCCATCGTCTGCCATCGCTCCTACTTACTAACCTTGCTCCGCTACCAGTTGTTAGGAATTACCTGAGTAGGAGACCGAAAGATAACCTAGATTGAGAAAGATAAACGACAATAGACAAGACAAAAGGATTAACGTGGTATCGGTCTAGCCGCACTCCACAAACCGCACAAATATTATTAGTCTTAATATTCGTTAGTTTTACAATTACAAGAGAGTCTATTTATAGGGAAAGGGTCGGGCTCCATTCCCTATGTTAGCGATGTGGTATATATCAGACTCCACATACCCAACAAATATCACTTAGACTTCTGCATAAGAATTTTAGGCCTTTGAATTTTCTTCAAATCGAGCTATCAACAAGAAAATTCGGATCACATATGAAGAAGATATTAATTTTTTCCCGAAGCACGATATAACTGCAAAGAGAAAAGAAACTAGTTGCCCAAACCTGTGGCGTAACTTTGAGGCTCCATAAGGCCTAGATAACCTGCAAATATCACTTAGACTTCTGCATAAGAATTTTAGATCTTTCAATTTTCTTCAAATCGAGCTATCAACAAGAAAATTCGGATCACATATGAAGATGATATGAATTGTTTCCCGAAGCACGATATAGCTGTCAAGAGAGAAGAAACTAGTTTGCCCAAACCTGTGGCGTAACTTTGAGGCTCCATAAGGCCTAGATACCCTGCAAATATCACTTAGACTTCTGCATAAGAATTTTAGTTCTTTAAATTTTCTTCAAATCGAGCTATCAACAAGAAACATCGGATCACATATGAAGAAGATATGAATTGTTTCCCGAAGCACGGTATAGCTGTCAAGAGAAAAGAAACTAGTTTGCCCAAACCTGTGGCGTAACTTTGAGGCTCCATAAGGCCTAGATAACCTGCAAATATCACTTATACTTCTGCATAAGAATTTTAGTTCTTTCAATTTTCTTCAACTCTAGCTATCAACAAGAAAATTCGGATCACATATGAAGAAGATATGAATTATTTCCCGAAGCACGATATAGCTGTCAAGAGAAAAGAAACTAGTTTGCCCAAACCTGTGGCGTAACTTTGAGGCTCCATAAGCCTAGATAACCTGCAAATATCACTTAGACTTCTGCATACGAATTTTAGTTCTTTCAAGTTTCTTCAAATCGAGCTATCAACAAGAAAATTCGGATCACATATAAAGAAGATATGAATTGTTTCCCGAAGCACGATATAGCTGTCAAGAGAAAAGAAACTAGTTTGCCCAAACCTGTGGCGTAACTTTGAGGCTCCATAAGGCCTAGATAACCTGCAAATATCACTTAGACTTCTGCATAAGAATTTTAATTCGTTCAATTGTATTCAAATCGAGCTATCAACAAGAAAATTCGGATCACATATGAAGATATGAATTGTTTCCCGAAGCACGATATAGCTGTCAAGAGAAAAGAAACTAGTTTGCCCAAACCTGTGGCGTAACTTTGAGGCTCCATAAGGCCTAGATAACCTGCAAATATCACTTAGACTTCTGCATAAGAATTTTATTTATTTCAATTTTCTTCAAATCGAGCTATCAACAAAAAAATTCGGATCACATATGAAGAAGATATGAATTGTTTCCCGAAGCACGATATAGCTGTCAAGAGAAAAGAAACTAGTTTGCCCAAACCTGTGGCGTAACTTTGAGGCTCCATAAGGCCTATATAAACTGCAAATATCACTTAGACTTCTGCATAAGAATTTTAGTTCTTTAAATTTTCTTCAAATCGAGCTATCAACAAGAAAATTCGGATCACATATGAAGAAGATATGAATTGTTTCCCGAAGCACGATATAGCTGTCAAGAGAAAAGAAACTAGTTTGCCCAAACCTGTGGCGTAACTTTGAGCCTCCATAAGGCCTAGATAACCTCGGAATCTTTATTAGATTTCTTCATAAGAATTGTAGCCCTTTCAATTTTCTTCAAATCGAGCTATCATAAAGAAAATTATGAGCACACAAGAAAAAGAAATGATTTTGCCCGTACCTTGGGTGTCATTCCACAATCTGATGACGAGTAGGTAGCAGTTGCCTTTCCTTTTCTATTATGCAGATGACGTATGGCTCCCTCATGAATAAATTTTCTTTCCGTTTGAATTTTGCAATTTTTCCATGTATTAACGAGTATTGTCAGGCCATTGTAGACCCAACGGAAGACCGTCAGCTGACAAAACAGCTCTCTCCATCTATCTGTTTGGGAAAACAGAGATGGGATTTTTATGTACAGGTCTGTGTTAACGCGTATTATCAGGCCGTTAGAGACCCAATCGGAATACAGTCAGCTGACAACGCAAGCTCTCTCCATTCATCCGTTTCAGAAAACAAAGATGGGATTCCAGTCGCCCGTTTGAACAAACGGTGAAGGATTTTTGTTGGTCTTAACGCGTATCGTGGCTGATAGACCTAACGGAATACGGTCAGCTGACAACGTAAGCTCTCTCCATTCGCCCGTTTGAACAAACGGTGAAGGCTTTTTGAAACTTAACGCGTATCGTCAGGCCATTGTAGGCCGAACGGAGTACGGTCAGCTGATAATGCAAGCTCTCTCCATTCATCTGTTTAAGAAAACAGAGATGGGATTCCAGTCACCCGTTTGAACAAACGGTGAAGGATTTTTGAGGCGTGATGCTCCTTTCATAATGCTTTAACGCGTATCCTCAGCTTCTGCATAACGGGTTTCAGTTTTGAGTTGGAGAAGGATTCTGTGCACTTGGCTCTTGTTGTTGTTCAGCTCCTTCTTTCCAGCAACGTGGTCCGATAGGGGGATGATGATCACATGGTGACAGTGGAGGGTATTCTGGGTATGTTCCGATAGCTTGCCTCCCGTTTGTATGCTTCCCGTTTGATGGGTTGTCCCGTTTGAGGTGTGGGAGCCGGTAAGGTAATTCCCAATAGATTGTTACCAGTAGCAATGTTGGTACCGTTAGCTTGCATCCCGTTAGCCTTATCGCTGCCCAGGAGCTTGTCTGCTAGCATGCTATTGATGGTGCCGAATGATACAAATAATATTGATGCACACCTGTCTGATGTTCCCGTTTGAGATGTGGGAGTCGGTAAGGTGATTCCCGATAGCTACTGTGTTCTGATAGCTTGTTACTAATAGTAGTGTTGGTGCCGTTAGCTTGCTGCTGCCTGAGTGTCGTTTCTTGTCAGTTCGCTTCCCGTTGGATAGTTCGCTTCCCGTTGGATAGTTGCTTCCCGTTGGCTTGTTGATATCTTGTTGGCCGTTTGCTTGTTAATCGTGGAAGAGAATGGGTTGTGGTTTGCTGGTACTAGGAGGCGGTGTGCAGCCTTTTCTAGTTTGCTTGTTGCAGCCTCACTATGGCTTGCAGATAATGGATATATAATAAATATATATGTAAAGCGTACGATGGGCAGCTGGCCGTTTGAAAGAAGCCGAGGCTTTTGGGCAGTTGGGCTTCTTGGATCAAGGCCCATTCTCCCAATCCTTAGTCATCCTCATCACCGCCCCACATCAGGTGCATCACCATCTCGCATGGATCTTCATCATGATCTCACCATCAATTCATTTTCATCATCTTATGCAAATAGTCATTATCAAGATCCCACATTAAATATTCCTACTCCTTTTCCCAAGAGGATCAGATGGGTTTTACCACTAAATGCATGAAAATCACCGCCACAGCCAAGAAAAGCCAGGGAGCTCCACCTCCACTGCCTCTGCCATGGCCACAGCTTCGGCCACAGCCGCCGCCATCATCTTCATCACCTACCAGCAACAGCCATCTTTGGCATAGTAACAGCCACGTGCGGATGCACATCAATCGGTGGCAAGCAAACAAGCTATTGGCGAGCCAACGGAAAAATAAGCTATCGGCAATCGCGACAAACAAGCTATCGGGTACGAACCCTCTTCCGATGTCACGGGCATCTGACCATCGGACAACACAACTGCGTGCCTTTTCCAGCAGACAACGGTAATATATTGTTTTCTTTTCCTATTTTTAGAGGTTTCGCTCGTGGAGTTGGATTTTGCTGTGTTTGGAATTTTGGTTGGATGTTATTTTGTATGATATTTTCTGATGACGAGGGAGGTGAGCTTGGATCTCAGGGTAGACTTATTTAAGAATCCAAACTCTCAACGTGAGCACCAAATGATAATTCTATGTAGGGGGGTGAAGGTAATTTCACCAAGGATGTGCTGAGGTGAAAATAAGATTGATGGGTTGACCGAGATCTGGTTCTACTTTGCCATGTGGTACCTGAAAATAGCTGGAGGGGTGGCCCCCCGGCGTAGAGCTTCAGACGGTCAAGTTAGAATGACGTGGAAAATAAGAGTATATTTGTTTAGAGTAAGTATGGACAGAGTAACGACGAGTGTGCGCGTCTCCCCCCCTCTTGCTGCCTTTGGCCCTCCTTTTCCAAGATACAATAAGGTCTCTATAGATATTTATTGGGGTAAGTACAATAAGGCCCCTCTAGATATTTAGTGGAGTAAAGTACTAAAATACCTAGCATTATTATGTATTATCAAACATGATCATGGCTTCTGCCAATCCACTTAATATGGAGGAAGTGAACGAGAGCAGTGTCGTTGGTCGCGAGTGAGGTGAAGAAGGGTAAAGAATATTTTATCCTACGTGTCAGTTCAGTCAACAATCTGTTCATTTTTTAACGACAGGGATTTGGTAGTGCTAAAATCTATAACGGAGGGTAGCCAATTGAACAAATAAATAACCTAAGGACTGACAAAAATGAAAATAATAAGGGACCTCGTGGTGCCTTTTCCCTCCCGGCATACCCCCTCCCTCCCTTGACATCTCCAAACAAGTACAATTTCTCCGGATCAGCAGACGGAGACTGAACCGGAACTTCACCCTCTCAATCCCCATTATGGTTTTCTCTGGGAGGAGCATTTCTCTATCTCATCTCTTCTTGCCGCTTCTTCTCGTCTTGATCGCAGTTCCATATAAATCCCTCTGCATTCGCTTACCAGATCGAGTGTCGAATGCTCCGCGAATCCCGTCGGATCCGTCTCTGAAAACCGCCGTTTTCGCCCTTGGAAGCTTCTGGAGATCAGAAGCCGTTTTTGGATGCTTGTATGGCGTGGTCCGGACGACAGCTGGCTATGCTGGCGGATCCAAGACCAATCCGGAGTACAGAAGCTTGGGTGACCATGCGGAGTCTGTCCAGGTCCGTCTTCATTTTTCCCGCTTGATTGAACTCTTAATTATGGAATTTCATTTTGTGATTTGCTGATATGTTTTGGGTTTCGAATCGTGCAGGTAGAGTATGATCCTTTTCGGATTAGTTACGGTCAGCTGTTGGAGGTGTTTTGGGCAAGTCATGATTCCCGGCAAGTGTTTGGGCAGGGTCCTGATGTGGGCAGCCAATACAGGTGAAATTCGTTCGCTGGATGCTTTGTGATTTCCTGTAAAGTAATTTGGTGATTCTTATGGGTTGTGTGTAGTTATGTCTGTGCAGGTCTGTCATTTTTACTAACGGCACCGAGGAGGCTAGATTGGCTAGTGTCAGTAAACAGAGAGAGCAATTGAAATCAAGGAGCAGTGTTGTCACTACCCAAATTCAACAATTGGGAATATTTTATCCTGCAGAACCTGAACACCAGGTTTGTAATTATCTGTACATTGTTATAGTTTAATTTAAGCTAGGTGCATTAGCCAGGCCATGAATTTTCTTTTGGGATTGTTAAATGTGCAGAGAACTAGAAATTTCTGTTGTCTTGGATGTGTATTTGGTTCTGTGTTTTTAGAGACGATGCCTTCTTTTGCGTGTTCAATTGCATAACAACTTACTTAGATTGGGTGTGGATTACTTCAGTAACTAGGTTTTGGCTGAATTTTTTCTTTTTTGTCGTGTGTTTGAAGCGAGTAGTGCTTGGGTCTTGTATCATAGGTAGTTAATGAAATTGATATGTGACATTAGAAAGATGCCATAAACATACACTTGACTGATTAGTGAGGAAACTAAACAGTGAAGATTTGTCAGTCTTCACAAAATTCACAAAATTGATTGATCTCAGTTGGGGTGCTGAGTTGGCCTCTTTCATCAAGAATCTCCATGTTTTGTTACTGAGTTTGTGAATGCTGGTTAGCTTTCTTGCTTGTCTAACATCTATGGTCATATCAGATCGTACTGTAGGGCTTGGGTTAGTGTCAGATTGTACCTTTGGTATGTGGTGGGTCTCTTTTCGACTGTATGGTCTCCCATCTTTCATGGGGGGTATTAAACAAGGAGTTATTGGATCCATGGTTTGTAATTTATTTTTGAATCAAGATTCAACGTATCTAGCTAGTGAAGTGTATGTCAAAGCATAAGCAAGGGTTTTCAATTAAAACTGTCCCTGTTTAGCCAATGGTAGAATTGCTGACGAACTTTAACATCTTGATGTCAACAGAAATTTGAGCTGAAGAGGAGCCCATTTCTTCTTCAGCTGATGGGAAACTTGCCCGAAGAGGAGCTTCAGGTGTCAACTTTGGCAGCAAAACTGAATGGCTACGCAGCAGAGCTCTGCCTTCCAAGTATTCAAAAGCAGATTGATGCCAAAATTAACGACATTGTGAAAAAAGGTTGGCCTGTTCTGAGAGATTTATAGCTATCTCATGGAGCAGGGGCTGAAATTGGATAATGCTAGCGGATTATGATGCATTTTCAATTGACGTGTTGCTGCATTGAGCTGTTTCTCATGTCAAGCTGCTTGGGATCACATGCTATGAATATCGTACGACGCAAGCGATTGTTCCAGTCCTACTGTTTTGTTTACCTTAAACAACATCAGCGTTGTTGGGTCCTCAAATAGGCATAGATGTCCAGATTCAACAGGAAATGTCTCAGCTTCGTATAATTGAATTAATTCCGTTAACATTTGTATGATGAACTTCTACTTGAATGAAAAGAAATGTAAAGAGTTTTGGTGCAGCTACGAATGTTTTTCCCTGTTATTAGATAAGAGATGGTGATGTGCTGAGGAACAGGTCCACCGAGGAAGGAGTTTCATGTTTGCTTGAGTGGTTTGATCCTCAAAATTTCAGGTGTTGGGCCTGACATTGCCCGGTAATCAATTAATCCGACTCTTACCTTTTTGAAAACCAGCAGATGGTGATATTTTTTTTATTAATGATTATAATACTTGAGCTTGAAACTGACCCTTCTTTCTTCCCACAAAGTTCGCATCAGAAGCGAGGCAAAAGGTCTTTATGTATACATGTATGAATATTTTTGACATAAAATCCAGCTTTCTATCTAATTTTATAAGAACTTTTTTATATATTAATAATATAAAATTAAACTCAAATAATTAATTAAATTAGTAAAAAATCATCCAACAAAAGAAATTTAAAACAAACTCATGGAGTTTACTTGTAACTAATATAAAACTCGAACATATACGGTAATATCTTACGTAATATATAATTATTTTGACAATTAAACACTAATGAATTATTACTAAAATAAATAAAAATGCAAGTAATCTTGATTTGCATATATTACTATCAACATTTGTAAATGCCTCCAATTGTTTTTGTATATAAACTGAAGGATTGATTTTCCATTTTCTCATTTGTTTGACAGCTTAAACTAGGCTCCATTTTAGATAGAGAATCATGCAACGTTTCAAATTATTATAACATCACCTATTTCAAATTTCATAATAAAATGTATAAAATATTAATTAAATAAATAAAAATTATTATATACTATATGTCAATGTATTAGAGATTTATATATTATAGTAGAAAAAATCCAACGTAATTTAAGCCCATGCAAGTATATATAATTACCAAAAATCCAGGAAAAAATACCCAAGGGTTCCTGTCGTTATTATTTTCATTTTAGTCAGTCCCACTTTTCGAATTTGATTCAATTGAGTCCTAACCGTTAGCTCCGTTATGCACCCCAAATCCCGCCGTCTAAATCGACGCTAACGATCACTGACGACCGTTAACTCTCATTATTATATTAATTTATCTGAAAAACTCGCTGACTCCGTGCCTCTGTAAATCGGAGCATGTTGTCCGTTACTGAACAAAATGATTGTTGTTGAACAATTGGAGCATTATGTATCTATTTGCAATTTAAATGTACAAATTCATAATTAAGAAAGGAGAAAATCATAAATATGTGTGCACCATGCTGTCCGTTACTGTATGGAATGGATGACCGGTACCATGCCGTTTCCTGTATACCGTCTCTTGTGATGTGGGCCCTTTGACCACGTTCCCGTTTATTGTTAGCAAAGATGCCGTAGGCTTCCTTCTCATGGCCAAGCCCATTTTGGTTATCTTGAGCCCATTTGGTTGCTCCTTTTGCCAGTGCTGGTGGGCTATCATTGGTGGGCTGCCACCACAGTGGCCATTACTTGCATTCATAAGGCAACCGTTTGCCTTGCATATGCATACCGGTACTGCATACCGTTTCATATGTCAGCACCAACAATTACCGTTTCAGGCAGAATGAGGAGAAATTATAGGGTATACCGGGGATGACATCTCACACATGTGAGTTGTCATCCCCCTGCCAATAAAAATATAACACGTGGATTTCTTTTTAAAATGATTTTTTTTTCTTTCTCCTTCATCTTCTTCATCTCCTCTTTCTCTTTCTTTGCAAATTCTGGGTTAGTATCGAAAGAATCGATAATGGACCGAGATTAGATACCACATAAATTGATAAGTTTTTATTAGCTCTGGAAAGATTTACATAATCAAAATCAATAAACATCCAAACAATGCTAAACAGAACAAGATCTTAACCTTAATTTTGATACTTTTTCATTAGATCTGCAAATATATACCTTCACTGAAATTCAAAACATCCAAAAACACTAGATGGAATAAGATCTTAACCCTCATTTTCTAGTTATTGAAACGAAAGCCTAAGACAGATCTAAATCAAGCACCAGGATTCCTCCATTAAGCCCGCTCACCTCTAATCCTACGGGCAAACTGGACATCCTTAGGCATAATCGTCACTCTCTTGGCATGAATCGCGCATAGATTCGTGTCCTCAAACAACCCAACGAGATATGCCTCCGCCGCCTCCTGGAGAGCCGCGACGACGCTGCTCTGGACATAGAGGTCAGTCTTGAGGTCGTCGTCTTCCAAATTCCGCAAAAGGGCCAGTGCACTTGTTGCTCCGACCAGATCGTCTTCTGAGGCTAAAGTGTATGAGATTGTCCTAAAGCAAGCTGCTTTAGCTAGAGAGCACAAAAGGGTCCCCGTTGGTACTGAAAAAAGAAAAAAATCTGGTAAGGGTTTGAGTAGTTGTGAGCTGTTGAACGAGACTTGTGAGAGGTGGAGAAGTTTGTGCTGAATATGCCAAGACTTTTTACTTGGGTGGTTGAGCTTTTTTCCGTTTCCATCATCTGCTTGTGCAGAGAAAGAGAGGAGATGAAGAAGTTGAAGGTGAAAGTGAAAAATAAAAAAAACTTTTCATTTTAAAAAAAATCCACATGTCAAATTTTTATTGATCGGGGATGACAACTCACGTGTGTGAGATGTCATCCCCTGTACACCCTATAATTTCTCATGAGTGAGGGTTTAGATTTTAATTTGATGTGGGACCCAACGATTTTTAAAAATTTTTAAACTGAATTTTTGATTTTATTAATGTAAAAAGAGATAAGATTTTTCGATTTTGCTGGCGTGTGGGTCCCACACGTCAGCAAACTTTTCAGACAAATTAATATAATAATGGGAGTTAACGGCCGTCAGTGACTGTTGGTGTCGATTTAAACGGCGGGACTTGGGTGCATAACGGAACTAACGGTTAGGACCCAATTGAACTAAATTCAAAAAATGGAACTGATTAAAATGAAAATAATAACGATAGGACCCCTGGGTGCCTTTTCCCCAAGAACCATGGAGGAGATAAGGTAAGTACATATAAAAAATAGGAGATTAATTGGCCACTGGACTTTCCAAATATTCCCCATTCGGACACTGAACTTTACATTTAGATGAATTGACCCCCCAAACTTTCAAAGTTGACCGAATTGGCCACGCTATCTATGGAGTCTGGTTAACAAAGTTGGGTTAAATAGGACCAATAAAAAGGCACCAATAATTGGTCATTCCCCGCGTAAAATGAGTGTGTTCTTCACATTTTGTTTATATAATTAAAAATGTGTTCATAATAGGAATAAAAAGGAACACGTGATCATTATGTGCGAAGAATGACTAATTATTGGTGCTCCTTTCTTGAATAACGAAACACGGCTCATATGTCTCATTTAATCTACTTCTATTAGCTAATATGTGAGTCTCGACCAATTTAGTCAATTTTGAAAAATTGGATAATCAATTCATCTAAATGTAAAAAATTTAGAAATTCTAGCGTCAATTTATCTTTTGCACTCCCTCTATCTATTTTTAATAGACATTTGGAGGTTGAAATTTTAGACAAATAATTGATGTTTTGGTCAAAAAAGAATATGGTAGTGTTGGGGTCATCTTTGAGATAGAAGAAAAGAGCAGTTTTAATTAAAAAATAAAACATTTAATTTTGGCCACATAAAAAGGAACAAAGCTCCTCATTTTTTTTCAAAAAAGAATTTTCTAAAATACAGTGAAATTGGTCCAAACGCCAGTTAAAGAGATTATAACAACCACCTGGTCTTTATCTTCGTTAGACTTTAACGGTTCAAGGCTCCAAGAGTGTAACTTATTTTCTAGCTTCTTTAGTACACAGCCCCGAAAGAATTCTTTTCTAAAAAAAACAAAATGCAAGGCTAAATAACCTGATTTTCAATCTAAAATCTGATAACAAAATGTGGAAAAGGACACTAAAAGTATAATCAAGTATTGACTTACACCTTCAGTATATCATATCAGACAAGGCACCTGCTGCTTCGCAGCATCAGGGAAGATGGTACAAGTTATGGTCCAAAACTTGTATGAAAACATTCATTTGCTTGCTCCTCCATACCAAGAAATACAAATCCGGACCGTCTCCGGCAACATCCGAGTACAAAAATGTGAACGCTTACAATATATAGTAGTAGCAGTGCAGATTCCGCAAAAGGACTTTCAGCTATCGATAGCTGTGTGATTCTAAGTTCTAACCACCGGGTGGGGTAGCACATTACTTGTCCCATGACTTCTTGAAAAATTTCCCACCTTTCTTTCCCATGCCAGTGCCCACAAGATTTGAAGAAAGAAGAGATTTGGTATCTGGCCTCCATTTCAACTCTTTAAGAACAGAGAACAAGGTTGAAAGTGGAGGAGAGACTTCACCGTTCTTTATGTTCTTACATGACTCTACTCCAAGATGTTGAAGTTCGTTCCAGGTAAGAAGTACAGATTCCAGGCCCTCAGTTGTCAGCAATGAGCATCCTTCCAGAGATAATAACCTCACTCTCCTGTAAATACGATACAATTACTCCGTGAGTCTCTCATTCTATAGCTGTTTTTCAACAGGCTACAGCATAATCTTCCCATTATTGGAACTATCTAACTAAAGATGGTTTGATCCTTAACTAATTAATTGTCAAATTATAGACAACGAATGCTAGAATAATATGCTCTTCAAAATCACAAGCACTTCTTTCTTTGAAGGGGGTGGATCATCAACCGTTCCCCCATTTTCCTGTCTGTCAACACTCACGACTTTCTCAATGATTCAAACTGGCAAATGTGATGCTACTGTCAAATTAGTGCACACAAATGGATCTCATGTAGCTCAGGTCAATGCCAAGTAATCTAAAGCCATAGAGGCCCAAAATTACGGTACGTTTGAATCGCTCATTCCAGAGATGCAGGTAAACACCAACAATTACAGCATATCAAATTATCAACAACAGAAATTATTCATTAAAGCATGGATACAAACTCCATTCACTGTACTCGCATAAGAGCGGCTAATCTGCAATAATGCATAAGCTTTTCATAACCTTAAAAAAAGTACTGGGTTACAAAAACAAAATGAAGTATAGTGAGCAGAAAAACACACTACCTGCAAGCACTTGCAGAGCTAAAAATATCGTTATCCAGACCCCAGCAGTTCTGAACAAAAATCTCCCTTGCAGCTTCACACACCTTAAATACTGCTCTAACACTCTTCTTATCCCCGAGATGACAATTCTGCAAATGCAACCTTTCAAGAGCAGGACAAGAACCCAAATACTCGTCTGGCCCAGGACTAGGATCAATCCTCTTACAGGACAGAAACCTCAAAGTCTTCAAATTCTCACAAAATGGAAGAGCAGATAACCACCCACTATCCATCCTATGATCACAAATAGTCAACTCCTCCAGCATTTGGCAACACTGTCCAATTGCTCTAATCCCATCAAAGCTACCCTCACATCCATTAAGCTCAAGCTTCACTAACCTCTTACACCCCTGAGCCAAAATGGTCAAACCAATATCCGAAACCACAGAGGAATAAAAGCCATCGACGTGCCCCACAAGTTTCAGTATTTGCAAGTTCTCACACGCTGCGATCCCCCGCAGCACATTATCATTACACTTGTGCAACTCCAACTCTTGCAAAGTGAAACACTCCTCAGCCACACTTAACACCCCTAACTCACTAGCACCCATCACCACAAGCTTTCTCAAATTGGGGGAACCACTGGCCAGTACTCTAAGCCCTCTATCTACAATCTCAACGGGCAACAAAGTCTCCTCACAAACCCGCCAATTGGGAGAGAATCCGGCAACCCCAGAACCGATATTCATGGAAACAACCCTGTGAGTCAACCAAACACAAGAAGTGTGGGGCCTGAGAAGACACCCATTGAGTAAATCAACTTGGGTGAGATTTGGGAAGCGTGTAATCAAGCGGCCGGACTCGAGGAATTCCCAATCTAAGATCTTCAAGGAGCGGACAAGGCGGCCTTGGAGGTTAAGCCAGCGCTTGCAGACGAGGGAGTTAGGGTTCCGCTGGGAAAGGGGGAGCCTTGTGAGGATATTGAGGAGGAGGTCGTCGGTTAGAACGAGAGTAGGGTCAGCGGAGGAGAGATCGGAGAAGAGGGTTTTGGGTTTAGCAGAGGGTTTAGGCCCTTTAGGGGTGGGAGAAGGAGTGGGAGCGGGAGATGGGAGTTGCATAGCAAAGACAACATTTTTGAGAGGTTGGGGTTTTTTGAGCCAGATGGGAGACCAAGTTGGTAGTCTCTTCTTGGTCTTCCTCAGTGGTGAGTTAGGGTCTGCGGTTGGTTTCTCAGTGGAAAGCGACATGGATGATGGATATGGATATACGCTTCTGCTGCTGCTGCTTCTTCCTCGTCTTGTATTATTGCTGGAAGATGTAAGTTGTTTGGTGGCATCACATTTGTGCATTGAGTGAGAGAGAGAGAGGGGGGGCAACTCAGTCAGGCAAGGAAAGAAAGGTTTGACAATTTTTGAACAAATATTTGCAGAGTGAGTGGCGCAACTTCTTGTTGTTTTCTGAAACTTTGAAATGTTGCCACTGTTTGTTTATGTCATATTATAAATAAATATACCAAAAAATATGTGAACCCCGACTGTTTATGGATTCCTTTTCTGTTTGACCAGATTGGAGTTGAGTGCTCCCTCAACGAAACTGACCGTTATAAGTAGCCGTTTGAATATGATAATTCAAAAGATTGGTTTGCCACACTTGCTACTGCCCAAGTGAGTGGGGACGTGGAAAAGGACTGGAAAACTCAAAACTTTCCACTCAACTCAGAAATCAGAACTTGGAGTCCAAGTAAAAATGTATTCTTGTTTATATATATATACAATCATTTTATGCCCAATTCCAATACAAATATATCAAATCGCATGTAGAGTAGAATAGATTTCTTCCTATAATTCTCCTCCTATTTCCATAAATTAAAAAATTAGTGGTAATCTTCTGATCGACAGAATCTTCATCTCACTGATTCCATGGGTCTTCCAGCATGAGTTTATCACAGGCTCTTCGGAACCTAAAGCCATTTGCTATTTTCTGCCCAATATCTCCCCAGAAACTAATAGAACTTTAAAACAAAGAAAATGTTAGGCTCAGTTGCAATAAGAAAAATGGAGACAGCTCAATGCTAACTCACTACCATTTTCTAAAAAAACACAACACTAATGGTCAAAATATCATAATCTTACGGCATATAAACCCTAAATGAGTTTTAAAGCTCTAAAACTGGAAGCAGACGGGGAAACTCACCGCAAATTAAAAGCAAAACTGTTTCTGTTTGGACTGACATGCACAAACCAATACTAATACCAATGCAAAAGAGATTATACAAAGCCTTATTTGGATTTCCCATCCATCAAATGTTGCAGCTCAAAAACTTTTCATTCATAAACTCAACACTCCAGCTACATATCACATACCACATCTAACAGCTTTTAACAATGATCAACAGTTTCACAGCGAATGGAACATGGTTAGCAAATGGCAAAGAGCAGCTACCTCAAACAGGGGCAATTTGCCAACATGGGCAATAAGTACAATATGAGGAGCAGGATCCATCAAGGGATTTTTATCATTAATTTGAAAGAAAACCCCCTAAGATCTCATCTCCATGGGTTTGATATTTGAAAAAAAAATTGAGATAGACAAATGGTATAGTATATCAAGACAATATATAATGCATAAGCCCTCAGATCTCATAGCTTAAATGGATCATGTGTGGTTATATGCTAATGGCGAACCATCAAAAAAAGGAAATGGTGGCGATGATAGACTAATGACGATTTAACCACGCAACCACTCAATATAATTGATTTGTCCATCATTGGGCCATCAAATTTACTAGTAATTACTGTTAATAATAACGGATTTTGACAATGGCATTGCTATCTTCCTACCAGTACCAACAACAGAATAAAGTCAATGGATTCAATACAAACAGATACCATTTCCAAAAAAGAACCATAAATGTTCATTGTAGAAACATCCAAAAGAAAAGACTATGTTAAAAATCCATGAAATTTACTAGTAATTAGTGTTAATAATAACGGATTTTGACAATGGCATTGCCATCTTCCTACCGGTACCAACAACAGAATAAAGTCAACAGATTCGATACAAACAGATACCATTTCCAAAAAAGAACCATAACTGTTCATTGCAGAAACACCCAAAAGAAAAGACTCGGTTAAAAATCCATGATTCAAATAATTGAAGGCAAAGTAAAGGGGAAAAAATGGATCAATGAAGATGAATGGATTTTCTCGAAGCCACCATAATCCATTGCTAGTTAAAAAGAAAATGAAAACTAAAACATTGTCTCCGGATGAAGAAGGTTCAAAACAAAATTCAAAATTCAAAACCAGATACCACAAGACAGATCAGAAGAGCAGCGAGACGCAGATGGGAGGAAGGGAAGCAGAGAATCCCATAAAGAGAGGAGGAAAACGGATCGGAGATTATGGGACCTTCGCTTCCCTTGACGGCGCGGCGCGCTATAGCTCAAGCCTCACCCTCTACTTCTCATCTCTTGTTGGCTGCGGTTGGTGTCGAGCAAGGGAAAGGGCTTTATTTAGGGTTGCAGTTACGTGTACAGGTACAGATTTCCCGCATTGTTAAATGGACAATATCTAGTTACTCCCTCGAATTTTCCATCAAATTAAAATAACCCTTGAATTAAAAAATGTTTCAAAACCCCCCGAACTAAATTAATTCTTCAAAATGATCCTTCTGTTAAACATGTGAGTTGAACATGCACTGCTCGTCTCTTATTGCGTAGACCATACAATTATCCACTTGAATCCCTTGGAAGATTACGAAATTTTCATCTTGTCTCTTATAGCTTAAAACTTGTAATATAAACTTTATATTCATTTATTTTGTGAGTTTTAAAACTACAAAGATCAGAAATTAGAAATTTTAGGAGCAAGTTTTCTCATTAACACGCATGTGGTTCCATAAATATGAAAGAAAAAATTAAACTTTAAAATACTTTTTTAATTCAGGGAGGGTATTTAAATTTGACATTTTTTAGGGGTAGTAGATATTCTTGTTGCAAAATTTTAGGCAATTTCATCAATACGTGTTAAAATACTTATCATTTTTAGATTTTCCAAGTAAAAAGTGAAATGGTTTATTAGTTTTAAAAAAATTAAAATCCTAGTATAAAACAACATTATTGATTTGGAGAAAATATAAAATAACGTTTTAACAACATTTATTTGAAGTATGGTTGGCAAATATAGCTTTTATATGTTTTAGTTACTAAAGTTTTAATTTCTATACTTTTATGAATTCCCTACCTTTATTTCATAATACTATTCTATTTAAAAAGTTTTTTTTTTAATTTATGGATTGTCTTACTGGTAGTAAAAATATTAGCAGAGACTTACACTCTAATTCGTTTTTCTTATCACATAATATTTGTCTTGTCACTTTGACAAGTTCAACAACATTTCTTGTTCAGTTTTCTAATTTACCTCTTAAGAGCTAAGGAAAAAAAGATGAGAATGTGCCAGGCTCACTTAACTAATCCTAAAAGAATACTATTAAACATTTTATATTTAATATTTTAACAAATTTTCTTAACATTATTCTTGAATTATTTCGTGTGAATCACTTTAAATTTTCTTGCTTCGAATACTTTTTTATTATTTTAAAAATATTTATTTTTTCTAAATTTTAGATACTATAATCTATAATATATATAAAATTAATGCAAGAATGATGGATTAGAATGTTTCGGTGATGCCATGTTATTTTTTTAGGCATTCTAATGTGTTCACATTTGTCATCTTCTATTAAAAAATTATTAACTTTAGGTTTTTTTTAATGACTCCTCTCTCCCATATAGGACCTAACAAAGATACCACAAAAATATTATAACCTAATGAGTCAAAAAAATAGCAAAAAAAGAAGAAAAAAATAAAAAATGGAAGAAAGAGAACTTATTTGGATATTTCTAATTTTTGAATTTTGTCAGGTCGGATTTTAAAATTTATCAAAATCTAAACTCTTCATCCGATTTATGTCCGACCCAGTTTTGGATCAGATCGAATATGTTAGTTCGGAGCGAATTGGATCTTTGGTCCATGCTCACCCCGTGTTGACCATTTACTTCTAAGTTGTGTCACAACTCACAGAATTTGGCAGCGCTTGGTTTGCCCCGCAAGATCATAACAGATTCTTTAGCACTCTGTTCCGGGTTTGCTAGTGGTTCAGCTGATGATTAGAGGCTAACTGATACGATCGCATCGCGTACTCGAAGCCGACGCCAAAATATCGTGGCGCTTATGCTCCAAAATTTACGTTGCGAAGAGGCTCGCCCAAAGTCCAAGGACCATTGGAGTCTATGTATACAAACCCAAGGACCAAAGGAATATGTTGGGGAAGGACAACCAGCCCAAACCCAACAGCAGCAAACACAGGCCTACTCATTCAGCCCAAGACCAGCAGCAGCAGCCCAAAGCCCAAGCCCACCAACGCATCCAGCCTACTCCCACGCTCAGCAGCACCACGGCGTCGTCCCAGCATGCCCGCGTGGCCTCCCACGCCCACGCACCAGCCCGCACGACTCGGTCACCAACCGCTCAACCCCCCCACTTGCACAAGGCCCACTCGCCATCACTCCACGCAACCCAGCAAATTAGCATTTGCAAAGCTTGGAATTTCACATCTATAAATAGTTGCCTTCATTCCCTTTTTAAACTTGCTTTTTGATCATTGATAATTATCATGCTTTAAGCCAATTTTAGTTTAATTAATTCTTGTAATTTCTAGCTTTCTTCCCTAAAATTCTTGTAATCATTTCGGGTTCAAGCTAGCATTTTCATTGCAAGTTTGAGTTCGATCTTTCAAGTTATTCAATATAGAAAGGTTGCTCGTTCTTCGTTAACGAGAGGGTTTTCTCGAATATACTTGTCCATTTAAAATTCCATCTTTCACTTCTAAAATTTCCGATTCAAGAACCATTTATCTTAAATTAAATCGTCACAAAATTTCATAAAACCATTTCTAAAAATCCTACATATTTCCATTACAACTTTATCCGCTGCGCATATTTCCGAACATCATCAAGTCCGTCGAAGACACCTTCATCCTTCATCAATCGGACCATCCACAATCGAGACTAGTTCCTTACTCCAATCAACACCGAAGGATCCTAACACGTGGTAGCGGAGCCCGGCTGTCTCGAAGGTTGGTAAACGTTAAATTCGCAAATTAATTCCTTTTTCCATTTTTCCGAATTCATTACTCCTTCGTCTTGTCCATTGTATAAATTTTTCCACTAACACAATTTTTATTTTCTTTGTTATTTATTTGCGATCCGAGCGTCCCTTCACTTGTGATCAAAAAAAAAATTCAAAAAAAATCAAAAAAAAAATTATATATATATATATCTATTGTGTGTATATATATATATATAACAAAAAAAAAAAAAAAATCGACACAAGTCAAAAGCAAGGGGCAAGGTCGCTATGTAAGCTTTTTCAACCCTTGACGTGGACTTAAATTGGACGAGTCAAGCTTTCCTTTCGGCTTCCTAAACAACAACCCTTTTGCGTCATTCTTCATTCGAGTCTTTGTAAGTTTTCTATTATTGATTCCACATCTTTTCTACTCCAAATTAAGGTAAGTGCATAACTTCACTTTGTTCGTGTTAGTTACCTTAACTTTCCATACCTTTCTTTGTGTGCCGAGTTTTCATTGTGTGTCACCAAAGTGCTCATCATTCTGTGAGTCTTTAAACTAAAATTAGCATTAACATTATTTTTGTGTGATTTTGGTGAGAACAATAGAGAGAAGAGTGTAAACACGTAAGAGAGGGTACTAACAAACACCTTTTAGTTCTCCTTTGTGTTTATTTTCTTTGTGCAGGTACACATCATGTCCAACGACCCTACCATTACTGAAGAACATTCAGAAGTACCACCCCCACCGCCCGATCCAAACATGAGCCACATTAGCTCCATATTGGAGAAAATGATGGCTAGGCTCGAGGCCATCGAAACTCGACAAGCCCAAACACCCCCACCACTACAAACACCACTACTACAAAGAACTCCTACATTTCTCAACTTCCAACAAAGAACCCGATCCACCGACCCAAGGAATCAACTCCTATATAGTCCTCCCGTCAATAGCAACACTGAAGGTATCTATGCCCATACTGATAGTAGTGACAATGAGGAGGATCGCCAATCACACAACCGCACACCCCTTAACATGCCTCACACATCCCAGCCACTAACGCCACCTCTCCTAAACCGACATCGAAATAGCACGTCTAACCGAGGACCCAGTATCCCACTTCACCAGGTGAACTCCTACGTGCCGCCACCAATACATCCAGTCGTGTCCAACCCATACATTCAATCACGTCAAACGCCTTTCTTTGACACACCACGGCATGAACCTCTAAGGGAGGCTCGAAGGGCACCTCGACATGAGGAACGGTATGATAATACTTCCAATATTAAATTGTTTATACCATCTTTTGAGGGTAAAGAAGACCCCGATGTTTATTATAAATGGGAAAGTAAGATGGAAAGAATATTTACCTGTTACCCATATTCGGAAGAAAAGAAGTGTCGTCTGGCTGTTGTTGAGTTCACAGGTTTGGCCATACAATGGTGGGAGAGAGTCTTGGTCAATCGGAGATTGGATGGTGAACCACCAATAACGACATGGACTGAACTGGTGGAGGAGATGCGGCGACGGTTTGTGCCAGTCTTCTACCTCCGAGATTTACATCAGAAACTCCAACGATTGTATCAAGGAAGTAAAAGTGTCACGGAGTTTTACCATGAGATGTTGTCCATGATGATGCGATTGGATGTACGAGAGAGTAGTGAGGCAACCATGGCCCGATTTCTTGGTGGTCTTCGCAAGGAAATCTCCCAACAGTTAGACTTCCTTCCCTACAATACACTCGAGGAAATGTATCATCTAGCTCTTAAGCTAGAATGCCAAGTAAGCTCTAAACCTCGAAACTTTGTCAATACTACTACTCCACACTCCGTGACCAATACCAAAAAGCCTTGGCAAACAAACACCTCTAAACCGAGCTACACCAAACTAACTGACTCCCGACCAAACTACACTAGCCCACCCGATCCCAAGCCATACACTCCCCAAGACACCTCCAAAATACCAACCCCAAACACAACCCAAAGGACTCCAAGCCGATCCATTGAGTGCTTTAAATGCGGCGGTAAAGGACACATGAGGGCCGAGTGCCCAAACCGTCGCATCATTTTGGTTCGAGAAGGAGGGGAGACAGTAAGTGAAGACGAGGAATCTGAGAGGGAAGAAGAAACTGAATTTGAGGAAGAAGACGAGTATGCCCCTTTAGAGATTCCCCGAAGCCTGGTTGTCCGACGGACTTTGAGTATGCAAGCTCGGGCAGATGATGAGGTCTTGGAACAGAGAGAGAACTTGTTCCATACAAGAGGTGTAGCTGACGGAATGGTTATGTCGATCATCATTGATGGTGGGAGCTGTGCTGATGTGGCTAGCACCTTGCTGGTTCATTCGCTTGGATTATCGACGACCAAGCACCCACACCCTTACGTCTTGAACTGGTTCAACGATGGAAGTTCGATCAAGGTAGTCAAGCAAGTAAGAGTCAAGTTTCAGATTGGAGAGTACATGGACGAGCGAGTGTGTGACGTCACTCCCATGCAAGCCAGCCACCTTCTGCTTGGCCGACCATGGCAGTTTGATCGCCACACCATTCATGACGGTTTCTGCAACACCTACCGGCTCACTCACGGCGACCGCAAATTCATGATACCACCACTCGCACCTAGTCAGGTATACGAAGACCAAATCAAGCTTGAAAAAGCGAGTGCGGTCTTCGATATTTCAATTTCTTTGCTTAAAAAAGAGGGAAAGAGTGGAGTGAAAAATATAAGCGGTGAGAGCATTCAAAATAGTCCGCAAGAAAAAAGTGAGCTTGCGAAAAGAGGAGAGAAAGGAAAGAGTGGAAACACACAGCTAGAAAAAAATGAGCTAGCTAGCGAGGTTCCGAGGGGAACGAGAGAAGAGAGAAAAGTGAGTCTCATGGGAAGATCTCGAGATGTGAGGCGTGCGCTTGTTGCGCAAAAACCCATTGTTTTTCTCCGTTTCCGTGCCTTGAGTGCGGAAACATCTAACACTAACCCCGTTTCCTCTTCTCCTATTTTTGTGTCTTTGATGGCAGATTTTCAAGACGTGTTTCCTGACGAGTTACCCGAAGGACTACCACCCATCCGAGGGATTGAGCACAAGATCGATTTGATTCCCGGTGAGTTGGAGACTCAAGTCGAGGCACTGCTCGACAAAGGTTATGTTCGAGAAAGCCTTTCCCCGTGTGCCGTTCCGGTGATCCTTGTTCCAAAGAAAGATGGTTCGTGGCGCATGTGCATGGATTGTCGAGCTGTCAATAAGGTAACCATTAAATACTCGCACCCCATACCTAGACTTGATGATATGCTAGATGAACTCAGCCATGCTACAATATTTTCTAAAATTGATTTGGCTAGTGGATATCATCAAATCCGTATGCATGAAGGAGACCAATGGAAAACTGCTTTCAAAACTAAATTTGGTCTTTATGAATGGTTAGTTATGCCTTTCGGATTAACAAATGCTCCTAGCACATTTATGCGTTTAATGAATCATGTGTTGCGTAACTTTATTGGTAAGTTTGTTGTTGTTTATTTCGATGACATCTTGATATATAGTTCCTCGCATGATTCCCATTTCGAGCATTTACGACTTGTATTTCTAACCCTTCGCGAGCATAAGCTTTATGCTAAACTCGCAAAGTGCGAGTTTTGTTTGGACGAAATCCACTTTCTTGGCTTTCTTGTAGGTGCTGAAGGACTCAAAGTTGATCAAGCCAAGATCAAAGCAATTGTGGATTGGCCAACTCCGCAAAATATGAGTGAGGTGCGCTCATTCCATGGTTTAGCCGGTTTCTATCGATGGTTCGTGAAGGATTTCTCAACGATTGCCGCGCCCCTCAACGCACTCACCAAGAAGAATGTTCCGTTCGTATGGGGGCCCGAGCAAGATGAGGCCTTCAAGACCCTTAAGGAATGCCTTGTGTCCAGCCCGGTTCTCGCCCTACCGGATTTTGACAAGACGTTTGAGGTCCAATGCGATGCAAGTGGAGTAGGGATTGGAGCTGTATTGTTACAAGGAGGGCGACCGATCGCTTATTTCAGTGAGAAGTTGAAGGACGCCCAGCTCAATTACTGCACCTATGATCGGGAACTGTACGCCCTAATTCGAACCCTCACTGTTTGGGAGCACTACCTCGTCCCGAAGTAATTCGTTGTTCACACCGACCATCTATCCCTTCGCTACCTCAAAGGACAAGGTAAGTTGAATCGTCGTCATGCTGTTTGGCTAGAGTTCATTGAGCGATTCCCATATGTGATCAAATATCTGAAAGGAAAGGAGAACACGGTCGTCGACGCCCTTTCCCGAAGGTATGCACTCATTACTTATTTGCAATCTAAATTATTGGGATTTTCGCATATCATTGAACTGTATGAAAATGATGATGATTTTCATGTTGCGTATGATGCATGCTCGAATGGACCTTTTGAGAATTATTCTTTGCATGATGGATTTCTATTTTGTAAAGGTCGATTATGTGTACCCAAATGTAGCATGCATGAGCTTCTCATTAAAGAGGCTCACGGTGGTGGACTTAGAAGTCACTTCGGTATTAACAAAACTTTGAGCACTTTAAAAGAACATTTTTATTGGCCGCATATGCGTCCTATGATAACTCATATTGTTAATGCATGCATTGAATGTCATCGTGCTAAATCTACATCTCATGATCATGGTCGTTACATGCCATTACCTGTTGCTTCGCACCCTTGGTGCGATATTTCCATGGATTTTGTACTAGGATTGCCCAAAACTAGTAATGGAAAAGACGCTATCTTTGTTGTTGTTGATCGATTTTCTAAGATGACACATTTTATTCCTTGCAAATCCACTGCTGATGCTTCTCATGTAGCTAACCTATTTTTCCGAGAGGTTGTTCGCCTCCACGGCATGCCACGTACCATTGTCAGTGATCGAGACTCAAAATTCTTGAGTCATTTTTGGCGTGTCCTATGGGCCAAGTTGGGGACCAAGCTCCTGTTTTCTACATCTTACCACCCCCAAACAGATGGCCAGACAGAGGTAATCAATCGAACTCTGGGTAACTTACTTCGAATCATGGTACCAAAATATTCGAAGAATTGGGATCAATGTCTTCCCTTTGTTGAATTTGCATATAATCGTACCATGCATTCTGCTACTTTATATTCTCCATTTGAGCTCGTTTATGGGTTCAACCCACTCACCCCCATAGACTTGCTCCCGTTACTTGTTTCTCATATATCCAGCTTAGATGGAGAAGAACGAGCGGCCAAAGTAAAAGAGTTACATGCCAAGGCAAAACAAAGGATGGAAAACGTGAACACCAAACTCGAGGCGAAGCGCAATGCCGGCAAACGAGTCAAAACCTTCGAAGTTGGAGATTGGGTTTGGTTGCATCTTCGCAAGGAGCGATTCCCTCACCTTAGGAAGTCTAAATTGAGCCATACAGGGGCTGGCCCTTTCCTTATTGTTAATAAAATTAACGATAATGCTTATGTTTTAGACATTCCTAAATCTTTTGCTGTTTCCTCTACTACTTTCAACATTACTGATCTATCTCCATATTTTGTAGAGGATTCAGATGAAGAGGACCCTGAGGACATGTAAGTTTTGGATTCGAGGACGAATCCACTCGAAGGGGGAGGGAATGATACGATCGCATCGCGTACTCGAAGCTGACGCCAAAATATCGTGGCGCTTATGCTCCAAAATTTACGTCGCGAAAAGGCTCGCCCAAAGTCCAAGGATCATTGGAGTCTATGTATACAAACCCAAGGACCAAAGGAATATGTTGGGGAAGGACAACCAGCCCAAACCCAACAGCAGCAAAACAAGCCTACTCATTCAGCCCAAGACCAGCAGCAGCAGCCCAAAGCCCAAGCCCACCAACGCATCCAGCCTGCTCCCACGCTCAGCAGCACCACAGTGTCGTCCCAGCAAGCCCACGTGGCCTCCCACGGCCACGCACCAGCCAGCACGACTCGGTCACCAACCGCCCAACGCCCCCCACTTGCACAAGGCCCACTCGCCATCACTCCACGCAACCCAGCAAATTAGCATTTGCAAAGCTTGGAATTTCACATCTATAAATAGTTGCCTTCATTCCCTTTTTAAACTTGCTTTTTGATCATTGATAATTATCATGCTTTAAGCTAATTTTAGTTTAATTAATTCTTGTAATTTCTAGCTTTCTTCCCTAAAATTCTTGTAATCATTTCGGGTTCAAGCTAGCATTTTCATTGCAAGTTTGAGTTCGATCTTTCAAGTTATTCAATATAGAAAGGTTGCTCGTTCTTCGTTAACGAGAGGGTTTTTTCGAATATATTTGTCCATTTAAAATTCCATCTTTCACTTCTAAAATTCCCGATTCAAGAACCATTTATCTTGAATTAAATCGTCACAAAATTCCATAAAACCATTTCTAAAAATCCTACATATTTCCATTACAACTTTATCCGCTGCGCATATTTCCGAACATCATCAAGTCCGTCGAAGACACCTTCATCCTTCATCAATCGAACCATCCACAATCGAGACTAGTTCCTTACTCCAATCAACACCGAAGGATCCTAACACTAACCTTTGGCCTTACTTGCTGGTGGCTATGGAAGTGGAGGAACGAGAATGTTTTCAATGATCACTCTCCTCCGATTGAGTCTAAAGTAGTGGTTCACCATGCTGCTGTGAAAGTTGCTAAGTCTGCAATTTCAAATTTGCTACATGGGTCTGATAATTTGCAGTTGCAAAAGAGTGTCCCCATTGGCTGGAATGCTGCTGCAGCTAGTGTGGTAACGATAAATATAGATGGTGCAGCTCGTCAGTCTTTGCAGCGTGCGACGGCGGGTGATTGTTTTCGCAACTCAGATACCAGTTGACTTGGTGCCTTTGCTAGTTGCTGCGGAGGTTGGGCAATGCACAGCTTATCAGGAGTTCTCTATGGTATTCGGGAAGCGCTCAACAGGGGTTGGCACTAATTAATTAGAGGTGCAGGTGGAACAATATTGGAGTCGTCCACGTGATTAATCACGATCGGTCCTTCGCAATTTCAAATATGGACTTGGTCCAACGTATTAAAGACTTAAAAGGGACTGAAAATTGTGATTTTCGAATGATTCATGTGTTTTGAAAGGCTGATTGTGTTGCAGATGGGCTTGCTAATCTTGCTTTCCTATCGTAATACAAGCCTCCTTTTACCCAAAGCATAACAATGGTGTTAATAACGCTACAATGCCCACCCCACAAAAACAAGAACCGCTTGCTGACAGCAAACATTTACCAAGGAAGATTACCTAACTAGAGCTATGTAAAGTAGAGAATAATCTTAATGTTGTGCAAAACACGTTACTTCACTTGAAATAACTATATTTTTTAAAAATATTTTTTGTATATCGAAAGGACAAAATTAAATTAACATTTTTTGATAGGAAACTAAATTATACAAACAAAGTGTTAATGATATGACAGTAAAAAATAAATAAAAAGATGTACCATAATTGGTATGGTATGACAAGTAGGATGCCGCCTGGAAGAGCCGAAGAGGCATTGGCAGAAAGAAACCTAAGTAGATACACGCTGACTTCCAATGCTTCTAATGCATCATCGTTATAAGTATCCAGAAAACAAAACCAGCTAAGAACGAGGAGCATATATCTAGTACTAGTAAGCATTTCATATCCTAGGAACGAGGAGCTGCCATTTGCTGCTTCCTTATCCTTTCATCTTGTTTTACGATACTGCAATCACAGCAACACATGAAGGCATAAATTAGGTCGTCAATTTGTTTTGTTCTATAGAAATAAAAGTAAAACTATGAGCATCTTCTTAAGCAGAAGCAGATCAGTCAGGAAATCAGAATCTTGAAAAACACGAATAGAACAAATAAGCGAAAACAATTTGACAATCACATCCAAGCACAGATTATAACCTGATATCATGAGGTGTTATCAATATCCACTGGGATCCTTGAATCAATGCAAAATCCACCAGGGTGTCTAGGCTGATTTTCCGACTCACCGCATCCTAAATTTCAATGCAAAACAATTAACCAAATTGATTAAGATTACCTTTTAAATAAAGAGGACTTGCTCTTTCATATTTCAGATTTCAGAGTGAACCTACAAACAACTATCTCAACAAGCAAAAGCAAAACCAAGTGCCTATGAAACACTGCGACATTTAGACCAAAAATCTGAATTAACAGAAACAAAAACTTACCATAAATACATCAAATTCATCCATCGCTCGGAATGGGGATTCTGTCATCTCATGAAGAGCTAGTGCAAAACATAATGTTGAGAAAGAGCGTTCACCACCTTATTTGCAATCATAGACACCACATCAAGTCAAAGACTTGGAATTTTCCCAAGCAAAGCATAAAAATGTAACAATTGGGAGAAGGTAAACTGATATAAAACTGTTAGAAAACCGAAATCTTATATGATTTGCCCACACCAGAAACCTGCCAAAAGATACTACACACAGAAACAGTCTGCAACTAACAAGATGCATCATTGAATGCATATGGGCATAAACATAAACAACTTCAATACCTGAAAGCCCTCTAGTATCACGAACAGTAGTGCTTGAGGCATCTTGGGGCATCTTTACCTAACAGGGAAACAGATACAGCACACATTGAATAGGTATAATAACAAAACAGAACCACTGTCAAATCAAGAGGGTGTAGAACTTTAGCATGTAAATCTAGGTATAGAAATAAGATCTCACAAGAATTCAAGAAGCAAAAATACCTACCTCTATTCCAAGGGTCTTTTCTTTATAGCTAACTTGAATGCTCCCACTGATCCCTTTCTTACCTAAATGACCATTAAAACTGTATGCAAAAACTCATACTTAATATATGGATATCATTAAATAAATAACAAGCACGGCAAAAACATGAACTAAACTCGGAAGACGGTGATTTGAATAGTTAAGGGAAGAACTCATACTTCCAGGTCAACTGTTTCTTTAAATCAGTTGCATTCCTTTGAAACTTGCAGAATCTCAATTTTAGGGCATCATGACAAACCTGCAATCAAATAAGAGGGAGAAAATAAAATCCAAACACTTTGCAAAGATAGTATCAAATGGGGAGATGATATGGCAAAAAGAAGTTAAGCAGAGTTGAAATAAAAGATGAAGAATCATTGTAGCTGAAACAGCTAATATTTAAAGATACGATTCCAAAAATCAACATTAAGAAAATAAAATAGGAATCAAGATAGAGAAAATAAAGTAGGAACAAATTGCCCAGGTAGGAAAAAGGTGGAGGTAGTAGAAATATTTTTTTAGCAGATAGTCAATTAACATATCATGACACGACGTTTCACAGGATATCAGTGCCAATCATGTGATGGATAAGACGAGCCAAAACATAGGCTACATTAGGATATTTCTCAAGCATCCACAGACCCTTCTCAGCACAGAAGAAACAACTAGGTTTCCCTAAAACCCCCAGGGTCCCCATCCTCAGCTATTCCAATACCTAATGCCCATATTCTTTGAAGACTTGTGAGAATTTTTTAGTATGGGAATTCTATTTACTACACCAAAATTCCTTCCTTTTTCTCCCTCCTGCCTCTAACATCTAACACTAGGTTTAAACTTTAAACACTGTTCAGTTTCCTCCACTACACTTTTTTTTTTCATTTTGATGGCAAAAGAACAAAAGTAGTACTTTCATGCTCCCAATTAAATGTTGCTAATCTGTCACTCAAACGTGCAAAAAGCATGCAACGGCAGCTTCTTTATACTCGTTTCTTTCAGAATCTCTCCCTTTCTCCCATCTCTTGGAAATTCAAACGTGCAAAGACCATGCAATGTAGCTGCTTTATAATTGTTTCTTTCAGAATTTCTCCCTTTCTTCCAAGTGCAATATTTACTCTAAAGAACAGCAATGATATTGATCCCCATCTCATAGAATTATAGGAAAAAGATATAGCCTTTAGTAAGAAGAGAACAGGAGGATACAACTTAGCTTGGGAAAAAAACCCAAATGAAGATTAGACGAGAAATCAAATTAAGGAAAGAAAGTGTAGAAAATGGAGACCACCTTCAATTTCTCTCGAAAAGCTTTGTATGTTTGGCGTTTCCTTAAAATTTTACACTCCTTTTTCTGATACA
Source organism: Viola odorata (assembly GCA_963691705.1). Lineage (NCBI taxonomy): Eukaryota > Viridiplantae > Streptophyta > Magnoliopsida > Malpighiales > Violaceae > Viola > Viola odorata. Next base: position 58,231,442 of record OY829545.1, on the reverse strand, counting down.
ACATTCTCAGGTCATCAATAGATTCAGAATACCTGCCAAAATAAATGCCATAATTTAATTTAGCTTGAATAGGCTGACTGTTGCTAAAAGGATTTAGAACATATTGACTTTACTGCTGGCTCTCATGCTGAAGTCTATTATTCAATCGATTTAATTTGGCACTAAGTTGCTCTGGGATGCTCCCATCCCAACCCCCCATAGCTTCAATATCACTCTCAGGACAAATAATTGAAGCTTTCTTGGAGTTCATCTACAGTTTGACAGAATATAAAATAAGCTCCAGCGTTACACTATAACAGAATAATATTTCACAAGTAGGCTACACAAGAACTATATTTCAATGTTTCCATAGTTTCTAATAATGAAAATGATACAAATGGCAATAGAGTTGGCAATATGCTGCTAGTTTCTCACACCTAACACTGAGAAACTAAGGGTACAGATCTGGTAGATACAGGCATACAGCCCAGTATTTATCCCAGAAGAATAAAAGGAAAAACCATAATGGATCCTTAGCTCATCAATTCAACCAATTATCATGAAGTTGACATGAAGAAAGGGGATTTTCAAGTCGTTTGGTATTGTATCCCAATTTCTTTTGGGCTATTCATTACTAGTGCTCCTAGATTTCCTTCATGGCTATATGTCGCATCTTGAGTTTTAGGAACTGACAATGTACCTTATTTTCTCAAGTCTCAATCAAGACTGTCATCAGAGAATAAACGCACTCATGCAAGTCCAATCAGTCAGTAGCAATAGAATAGTTTGATTACGTAGAGAAGGAAGCCCTCATGGAAATCCCACAACTAATGGTTATAATTGGAGCTAAATAAGGTAAAACAGTTGCCAATTCACACTTAATTGGTTTGATGTAGTGTTTGAATTCTTCTCGAGCGTAATTTGTTATTAGTTACCTAATGACTGTTCATAATTACCTTATATCTAGATGCACAAATTTAAAGTGCAGATTTACCGGAGATAACTATTAATTAGCATCAAATGCACCTGTCGCTCACTATCCAGCTTCTGATATTGAGCCTCAGCTGCTTTGATCTCAGGAATGACCTTGTCAATCATTGTACTTTCGTAACGGGCCTTCATCTAACCAAAAATAAATAAATAAATAAATTCAGACCAAATTTGTAGAGAACAAATAAAAATAACTGAACTGAAAATAACAATAGGAGTTGAAGGTAGGGATATGTAACTCCTTCAGCATATTGCAGATCTTTTTCAATCTTCATTAGCTCATTCTCTGCTTTCTGAAACGCATCAATTTCGAATTTCGCTGACTCTGCACAGTTGTATTCATTAGAATCCAAAGAGATCGCATAAGGGGAGAGACATAGGACTGAACATAAAGCTGTAAACAGTTGTCAATACCACGTAAATCCTCAAACAATAATTTAAGATCCTTGGCCTTTGCATCAGCTTCATCCACTCTTGCTTGAAGCATTTCCAATGACCTTTCCTTATTTTTTATCTGATCTTGTATGTCCTGCACAAAAATCACATAAAGTAAGACTATTATTCTGGACAAAAAGCATAATAACAAATTTGCAAGCAAAAAAACATGAGTAACACAGAACACACTGAAATTTCTCTCTGGAGCTCAACAGTTGATACAGCTGGATAACTAGTTTCAGTAGCATATGACTTGTTTACATCCTGCAGCTCTCGCTTCTTTGTTGACAGATCTAGCTCAGCATCCAAGCAGTTTTTCTACACCAAGCAAGGGAGTTATTAGATAGGTACGGCAGATAGAAACTCCAAGCCCCCAGCTGTGCTAAAGACAGCAGAAAGAATCTTGACTAAGAATGTTTGATGAGTAGGCATTCAGAAATCCAATCCATCTAATAGATGAAACAAAAAATGAGGATTTTCCTAGCTGCATGGTTAGACAATAGATAGATATCAGATAAGGCCAAGTCTCTGAAGCTCAATGATGGAAAAAAGGTAACCATAGAAAGGGCAGTGTCAGTGACTCTAATGAGACTTATTCGCACACTAACACTCAAGAAATAAACCCTTGCTAGAAAAATATGTACAAGGACCAATTTTCCCAGCCTGATCCCCATCATGAAGCAAATCTTGTGGGAAACCTGAAGAAGTTGATGAGAGGGTACAGATTGAAAGGACTTTCATAGCAAGTAAAAATCCCACCGCTGGTTTATTACACAAACATGGTCCCCCAAATGTGGGTTTTGGGAGGACACATTTCCCTTCAGTGAATTTGCACAAAGTGAATGCTCATAAGGCTTGCACCCTTATGGTTTCAAGCCCAAATGTTGCACCATGTTTCCAAATAATGGCTTACAAAAATCTCAAACTTGTGAAAACCATTGACAAGCAACAGACAGGAACATGGCAAAACTTATGAAGAGAAGGCAGGAAAGAGATCCATTACCTTTGCAGCCTTTAAATTATGTTGAATATCTTGAAGGCTTTTTTCAGAATACCATTTCCTCTTCCTGCACTCTTCAGCTTCTCTCTCAATATTTGATTTAATTTGATCAAATTTGCTAATTTCGTCATCATATGAGCTACACAGACGACCAGTTCTAAGATTTTTCGCTGGGGGAAGAATTGTCTGCACTGATCGACGCATAAACCTAGGAAGGAATAACAAATAAGTACTAACTGGAAACAGAATTCAGGGAAAAGAGACAGACAGGACAAAGGAACTGGCGCATAGAATTACAATATAAAGGAGTTCACTAAAATAGGTATGCATTCTAGGCCTGGAAATTGTTTTCGTGTACTTGGATAAGCAGATAAATGTGATGAATTCAATAGGCTCTCCATGTGCTGCTGTCAAAATCATAAAGGCGCTAACCTATTCTAGGCACAGTACATCATGTTACACAACTAACATTAGTCCATTTGTGTGGTATGCATATGCTAGGAACTGTCAAGCAACACCAAAAACTGCTTGCCAGCTACCACTCATACAGTATTCCACCACATACAAACCAGTTAGAAAGAATGGAGCTATTACATGGTTGATTTTGTTTTAAATCATCTATATTTGGCAGACTCTACAGTTCTCTTATAATGGCATTACATTCTTTACACTTAATAGTTAATAGGTCTGAAATGTCATTCCAACTACCTATACTTCTGTGTAATCAAATTTTGCTCATGAAATATCATTTGAGGGGGGCAAAGCAGAAGTAAAAAAAGTGCAAACATCTTATCCATGGTTTTATGGCATCAATAACCGACAATAAACTAAGAACAGGTCTTAATGTCGAATAATAATGCAAACTTATGTCCAACCCACATTTTGTAGCCATCCAGTGTATAGACCTCCTTCAAATTCGGGATTCTTCTGTCAAAAGCAACATTTTTCCCTGCCTCATAGTCTTCCACAAGGACTTGCCTCTCGGCATCTCCCTGAAAAGGCGAGTAAAATGGCAAAAAGTATTTAAGAGCATCATCGGAAGAAAATATATACAAAATCAATGGAGGTCAACAGCCAAAATAAAACAAGAAAAGTAAAGTTAAACAAGAGAGAACTAAAGAAAATATTACCACATCCACTAAGACATTTATTACGGTATCATTGTCAGAGTGAACAACAGAGAGACTAGTTGGATGAGGTGTTTGGGGAAGCATGTGCTGTGGAATTGTCAACCTATATCAGAAAATAGGAGGACAACACAAAAAGAGAACTTCAATGGTAAACAATCCATCAGAGTACATTGGAGTTGCAAACAACAGAGATGCGGTCATCCATTTACCTTGGCCTTGAGAAATCATAGATGATGATCTGCAGGCCATTATACCTTGCATCAGTAGCACATTGCCTCAGCAGAATTGAATCCTTATGGTCTGTCACAATGAAAGCATTGAGCAACTTACCAATCGCATTTTCAACAGCAAGCGCCCATGCATCACCATTGGACAAAGTCTACAAGGTATAAGCATGATATAAGATGATTACCAAGCTACTGTAGAATACCATAGTAGTGGTCTGCCTACAAAATGACTCCAGTACAAAATAAAGGGGTAGCATGGAAGAGCTGATAGTATGGGTGATAACATATCCAACTGCCACATTTCAGCAAATGACAATGGTATAGGCAAGTTAACGTGTAAATATACTACTTTCAACGATGTACCAAATGAGCTCCAATTGGACCTATAGGTGGCCTTTTGAATCTTTGATGATTTCTCTCAATTGCATGCAACAGGTGCATCACCTTATCTCCTCCAAATGCTGTTACCTGTCGATGAAATATTGTTATAGTTAATCTGTCCTGCTATCAACCACATTTAAAAGAACTGCCTTCCCATACAGATTTGAGGCTCGACAAAAAGCAAGAATGAAGTACACACCAACAGCCTACAACCGATAATTATAATTGTTACACATGGTTGTTACAGCGTAAAAGATATTTGCACAGACCTTGTTAGTTCTCTGTCGCTGAAGGCTGTCCATATGTGAATTGATCTCACGCTTCTTTTTTTCGTAACCTTCGATCTACAAAAACCAAAAATGCAGTTCAATTGGCCCTTACTATATAGAAGGAAAAAATATTAAAGCAAAATCAATATTTCTTTAATCAACTTTCATACCTAGGAATTAAACATGTAGTGGAAGAAACCCCCTCTCAAGTTCTCATGGAAAAAGAGAGAAAAAAGAAATCATACCACCACAATTGGCAGCAACATAAAATAGTCTCGCTAGAAACTACACCAGACTAAGAGCAGAAGTTTGTAATGCAAGGAATTACTTTAGGCCACCCTTTCTTTTGACAAGCCCAAAGCTACATTGGACAAAAAGAATTTTCCAACTACAAATGAAAGGAGCGAAACCACCACTCATGTAAAGCACGCTACTTGCACAAAACTGGATTAAAATTCCACAAGTTACTATGTTAATCTCCATTAAGTGCCCATTGGACAATTACAGAAGTGGGGCATTCTTATACCACTTATTTTTGGATGAACAGCATTCATATACACTTAAAAGCGTATGTGGTAAGTGCATGGCATCACACTATTAAACCCAAAAATTTGTTAAAAAAAAAAGTTTCGTATTGCAGATTAGTGCTCAGTGGTCCTACACATTATAGACTTAAAGAGTCAGCATATTAAGAATTTTAAAATGCAGAAAGAATTAGAACAAAGACAAGTAAGAAGTTAGCCATCTATGATCTCAAAGAAGCACTCTGGTCAGCACTAATGTTCTACCCATAGGATTCAGGGTATCCACGAGAACCTTAGCAAGAAAATAGCACATATATAAACTCGACAAATCAACGCATATGCTTCTAGGGGTTCTCCTAAATGGTAATTTAGGAAAGGAAAAAGGAAAAGAGAATAGAAACAAAGCTCAGCATCCTTTATTTTCTAATCAAGTTAGTTATTTATGCTAAGCAAATACCTCTTCACTGATCTTTCTGATTTCAGACATTTCCTTGGACACGTTTTCAGACAAGGAACGTTCTTCTTCCTTTAACCTAAATACAACCAGATCACCACCCACTCAAATCTGCCTCAGGACAACCAGAATCTGAGAACATAGAAAAAGAAATAAACAGAGAATAACCTTAATAGCTTGGAATTAGCATCATCCACCATGTCTTGGAGTTCCTTTATCCTTGCCTCTATTTCAGATTCTTCAGCCTGTGAAATACCAACAAATCAGGAGCGAGGATAACAATGCTTCATATCCCAGTACAAATAGGAAGAATTGACACATTTTATAAGCACTCTCCTCAAATTTTATCAGTGAAGTAATATCATTTAAGAATCTCAGACTAAATATCAAGTGTGCTTGACATGTATTGTAATAAAACCCCTGTCCTGAGCAAGTTAGGGAAAGGAGAAAATCATTTTGTTTCTTCACAAGTTCGTTAGCTACCTCTGCTACAAGAAACATATATGAATTCAAAATTAGATAATTCATGAAGGCAGAGCATATACCTAATTGATAGATACACTTCTCCGAAGAGATCCAAGTTCATATCCCCCCTTGAAAAAAGGGGGGGAAAATCTACAAAATTTGGGGGAAGAGAGAGGTGGAGAGAGAGAATATAAATACAGAAAAATAAATTCCAGAATCTTTTGTCTAAAAGTCATTTGCAAACTGCTAATACCGCATGTAGAGTGAAGAATTATGGCATTAACATTTTAGACTTCCTTTTACAGTTGATGCCGGATTTGAAGAATATACCATTACTATATTGATTTTGTCAGGGTTGATAAAAGTTAGTTTGCCATTGTTTCAATCTAATAAGCCACAACTGTCATGAGTCATGATCTCCACCAAAAGAAAAATAAAATAAAACACAAAGCACAGTGGGGAAATATAATTTCTATTGAAAGCAATGGAAAAACCTGAGTATTTCTTATTTGTTGCTCTTGAAAATCCTGAGCTTGTTGTTCAAGTGACCTCAGATTTTTCACCAGGCGTTGTATGTTTTTATTTTCACGGATGTGCTCCTGTTCTAACTCAAGCTTCTCTTTCGTTGCCTAACACAATGTGATATAATAATTAAAATAGGAAATCTAAAGAAGTAAAATCAACCAAAAAAACAAAAATTGAAGAGCATAAAAGAATGAGTTCAGTGGCTGAAATTAGCACAACCTGAATGCGAGGCAAAAATGACAATTTGCATGAAAACTGTATTACCCTTGAATTCAGCATATATGCTTACAGAGGGTTGATATATCCTACTACTCTTCATGGACCATTGAATCTCTTATATATGATGAAATGAATTTACGAACAAACCTATCAGTTGTCAGAATCCACACATAATCTTACATATTTCTATTTCTGCCATACAGGAAAAAATTATATTGTTGTTATAGGGATATACTGATATCAAAAGGCCAACGCACTAGATTGATGGAAGAGAGCAGCATGACCATTTGAAACCATTAGATGCAAGTGCTATAAACCTACAACTAATCAAATGGTGCATTCCAGTTGGACATAGACTATATGAGCAACTGATATGCCATAAATATGTCGGCATGGCTACATTTCAACCACCATGAACCTGACCAGTCAGTGCTGCGTACTGACATCTCAACCAACAGAATCATGCACATCTAGCTGAAGTTTTGAGAAAGAATGGAGGTTAAATGTTTGTTAATGACGGTGCAACTTGAGATGGAATTCATGTTCAAACTTACGTAAGATATGATAACACACATCAAACTTTCCAACAAGGTCATGTGAGAAGAAACTGCTCACTGAGAACCCAAAATATTTTCCCTGATTGATGTTACCCCATGTTTGGCACTAGATGTCATGTTCAAAGAAGAAATATTTTTCAGACAATTTGTTTTTAGGTTGAAAGATATGGTAAGCATTTCTGTATCCTCAATGACAGCACAGGTTACAATGCCGAAGGCTGAGGAGATACAGGACCTAAGAAGATTCCCGGTACTTCTCCAGCTACCTGGAAAGCAGCAGAAGAATCTGCAGCCTTTAAAAGTTTAAATGCATTCTGCAATTTCTGTGGTCCATTGATGTACTACTCCCATAAATATTTTCCAGCTATTGCATTGCTGGTGATCTCCACATTTTTTATGTACCATATGATTAAAAGGTATGGAACCTTGGTGCTTCAGATGTTCACTTCTATATCAGCTATTAAAGCCTCTTAGTAATGTGACTATGATAAACTTCATTCAAAGGTATACTTGTGCAAAGCGATAACTAACTCTTTTCTGTAATGTAACTGAATGTTAAACTATCACATTTATTCCTAGCCAACAAATTCTCTCCAATAGGAAAATAGATTTTCAGTTCTCTAGTTTTGACACAAGCACCACATGAACCCATTGGGGGCCATTCGTGTTAGAAATAAACAGATGAAATGCATCATACCTTGGAGATAGAATTCTGCAATTCATCTTGCTTTCTCCTCACTTCTGATGTTTTTTGCATTAATTGTGCAGTTTGGGCTTTCTTCTTAGTTAAGTAATCCCTCAGAGACTCCACCTTACCCTGATGTACAAATCAAAATATGCACTTCAAATAGAGCTTATAGAAGTTCTTTACGATCAAAAGTTCCATGCAATAATTGAAACCACATCTCAAAATTTAGAAGTCAAGAATCATAGATTTACTGACAAAAATATAAATGAAACAAACAGTACACAAGAGAGAGAGAGAGAGAGAGAGAGAGAGAGTAAAGAATAACATATTTAAACAAAAAATATTATAATTTAAAAGTAAAGCTGATGCCAACCCTTTGGCTTGGAATCCTGCAGGAAAAAAGTTATTGTAAAAAACAGACTACATTGTAAATTTATAAAAATTCATGATAAACGCATGAACAGTGACTATACACATTAATTGCAGAGCCACCAAGAACATAATACTCACAAGCTCCTCATCAATTTTAGCTTGGCAAGCAGGTATACGATCTTTAAGCTTTCTAATTGTTGTGCTTTGTTCCTCGAGATGCTTGTCTATGCTGTAAACCCATGACCATGCAAGCTTCTTTTTTAACTGTTGTACCTGCTGGGTAATTTCTTCTAGGTGCTCCATATTTTTTATTGTTTCTTGCATCTCAGTCAGTTCCCTCTCTATAGGTTTAATTGAATCTTCCAATTCATCAACAAGTGCATTTGCAGAAGCCAATCGATCAGCACCACATTGTAGAAGATCATCAACTTGCTGAAGAAGAGTAGCCTTGAAAAAAAACTGAGCTTTGAAGTTTTAGTATACTGGCATACAGTTTTTCTTCAAATTACATATGTGCATGAAGAAATTACCTTGAATTTGTCTTTATCGTTCCCTGAATGAAGAAACTCTCTGCTTTTGTCCTGACTCATTATTACACAAGGATTCTCAACATCAATCTGCAAAATGTGGAGAATGAAATCTAAACACTATCTAATAGGAGGAATTGAAATTAAAATAAGAACAAATGTTAGCCCTCATATCGTACAGAGCATGGTCAAACAAAATTTCACTGGTGGAAAGAAGAGAAAACTCATATCTCCCTTCCTTGCAAAGGTAGACTCCATCCAGGATAACAAAGCTTGCACTCAATATCTTTTGCCTGCTTTTAGAGTATCATTTTGACCATTTTGAGGCACTCGATAAGCCAAAGCCAATCCAGAAGATCTAGCTAGCTTTTAACTTGGTTTTACTTAGGGAGTCAATAGTACTATGCCACTGGTGCAATCACAGATTGAATGGCATGTTAAGAAATCAGAACTGAAAATGTTGAAACATCAAGTAGTGGACAAGCAATAATCAAGTCCTTTCTGAATTAAATCTATCAAAACTACTCATTATCCCATTACCAAGCAGTAAGATTACTCAATGTTCAACTCCAGTGGTCTAACAACCATGTACATATTGTGCATGAATGACCGGTCAAAACAATTGACTAAACTATGAAAAGAGCTATTATTCAGTTGGATGAAAAAACTGAATACGTCAAGAAACAAAATCTGTCATATCCAGCAAAGCACTAACATTAAAATGATCCACAAGCTCGCGGAGCTCCTCTTTACGACTAGCAACAACCTTTCTTCCTGCAGGTATGTCAAATGGAAAAGAAAAGCAAGTAAATACAATGAGCTGCATCAATCATAACAAAATAACCAAAACGAATAACAACAAATGATGAAATTTTATACTAATATTTCTAACTCCACTGGTTGAAATCAGAGGAAAATTAACCAGAATTCTAAATGTGTTCATTTGGACCATCTTATTTGAATTGTACTATTGCAGGAAACAAAGACTCGTAATAAAGAAATATCTTATTTTGGGTAATCAATAATTTTGCAGTTATGTCCATCTAAATTTTTTAATGATGAGAAAACTATGTGAATTTCACACTTAAAAACAGAAAAAAGAAATTAAAAAAAGTAGAAGTGTGTTATCTTTCCTCATTCTTTGGTTTTATAATAAAGGAACAGTAATCAAACCCAGTCCTAGTTTATGCCCCCAGCTTTGATTTGCAGAAAAAATCAAAAACTAAGATTTGTATCTGAAAAACTAACAGCTGATCATCATCATCACAGCAACATGGGCAAGTCCATCCAACATAGAAAAACATTTAGCCACCCTTTAGGCACCCAAAATGCTAAAAACCTTCATTTCCTCTGTCAAATATTTACATTCCCATAACACTGCAAGTATGGTTCTAATCATGTATTAAAAGAACTTGGGAAGAAAAAAGAAATAGAGCTCACAGATTGTTTCTTTCAGGAAAAAAAAAGATCTAGTTGTTATGAAGTTGCTCATAAAGGGTCTTGAAAACCAACAAGACAATGCATGAATCTCACATTAGCTGTGTACCAACTAAAAACAAAAGGTTGAGATTTCTTATGATATTTGGATGTCGTATTAAATAAGGAGAAGCTCGGGGATTTCAAAACAAAAACAATGTGTACAATGAGTACAATCAGACAAATGAACCAGACCTAGGTGATCCTTTAGAACAGTGGAGCTGGTAGATTGATTGATTCTGCGTTCTATAATTATTGCATCACCATACACATCTGGTTTAAAAGGCTCGTCCCCAGTGTTTCTTATTTCCACTTCAACAACAGCACAACTGCAAAGAAACAATAGCACCATAAATGCAGGCCAATACGGTATAAGTAGATGAAGGTAAATAACAATTTAAAGCACAAAACAAAAAATCAAGCTAATATTAATATGGTAACATGCAACAGCAACCGGAAGAGGAAAGGAAAACGAAAGCAAAGAATGGAAACCTGCAGCCAGTTTTGATAAAATCCTTCAAAGTAGCAGCCCTTTGAGTTCCTTTAGCTCGACACCCAAATGCAACACATAAAGCAGTCAGAATTGCACTCTTCCCACCTGCAAAAACATGATTAAGCACAAAATTCCATGCATATAAACCTCTTCACCAGCCCGCAATGGAAGAAAACCAACGGAGTAAGGAAAAAAACCCAAATAAAGCAAATATATACATACTTCCGTTTTGGCCAGTGATAAAATTGACCCAGCGGCCCAGCTCAATTTGGAGGTTGCTATGGCACATAAAGTTCTCTAATCGGATCCTGGAGATGGTACCCGACCCGGATGGGTTCTGATGGTTGCGACCACTGAAAGCCCCTGACTCGCCCATGGCCATGGACTGACTGGCGCTGATCTAGGTTTTCCTTTTTCGCGCTATAAATTGAAGAGAGAGACAGTCAGAGGATGATAGACCTTAGAAGTTAGAAGTGTATATTTATTAGTATTTTATTATTACTATTTATTTTGGGGAACTAAAAAGAAATTTAAAAAATAAATAAAATTGTGAAGCTATGTTATCATGGCGGGAAAAAATAGTTTTGTTCAATATGACTCCGGTGTACTAGTGTAGTGGCGGTATACTTCCCGTCGTTTTAGTCTTTAGAGGATTTTTTTGGCAAGGTTGTTTTCGCCAGACTTGTGTTGAAATTTTTCCGTAAAAAAAATTACATTTTGGACGGATTTTACCATTGGTATAGACATTTTTTTCTCCATGTTCATAGTTTGGTTGTATGCTTTTAATTTTTTAAGATAGTATCATATATGTATATATATTATATACTTATATTAACATAATTCATGAATTTTCTTGAACTTGTTTATAAAAATTAATTAATATTCTTAAATTAATTATTCTAAATTACTTAAGAATTAAAGAGAATTGAATTATGAATTATTTAAGCTTTGTGTGGGTTCAAAAAAAATTCGATAATATTTACTGCCAAAAAACTATTTATAAATTATTGTCTAATTTAATTTAATTTTTGACTAGTATTTCTCTTTAAATAGGTAAAATTTCGATGGATAAGTGTATTTAAAAAATTCTCAAGGTTTTTTCGATGGACAAAGCTTTACATTTACGATGAATTTTTTTTACAAGAGTTTTCTTGACAAACTTTGAAAATTCTCGAGGTTTTTTCAATGGACAAAGCTTTACATTTACGACGATTTTTTTTTACAAGAGTTTTCTTAACAAACTTTGAAAATTCCCATAAAAGTGTAATTTTTTCAATGGATTTTACCATCGGTATTGACATTTTTTTTTATCTTCAAGGATTTACAAATTTGCTTCTATATATGATACCAATTGTCTGAGACACGTGTATTTAGTGTATTAAAAAGAATTTTAATAAATTCTTTAAGTAAATATAGAAACTATTTTTTCTATTTAGGAGCATTGGATCAGTGTTGTTGCTATATTAAATAGTTAGTCACTTTTATTTAACATTTAAATAATTCTCTAAATTAAAATTGTAATGATATTAGATTTGTCATTGTGAGATACAATTTATAAATTTTGATATGTATATCTTTTTACAAAATTTTAATTTTTCTTACTTTATTGTAATTTGGATTGTATATATAGTTAATCTGGTAGAGCGTCAAGAATAAATATTAAAGCATGGAGAGATATAACATTATTTAGAGTTGAATTTACACAATTTAAAATTTAAACAACTTGACATTGGATGAGTTTTTGGAGTCGATTTATATACATTTTTATTTAGAAATCAACCTTAACTAGGTTTTTATGTTATGGTATAAACCAGCTAGATTAAAGATATGTGTAGTTAATTAGTTTTGATTATTAATTATTAATTACTAATGAGTAATTTTGATAATTTACCAAATTAACAAAGATTCAATTTCAAATAGGATGGATTGCAAAAGATAGTTAATTTATTGTGCAAAAACAATTTGAGTATATATAAATGATTCTGCAAGGAACCTATCACAAGTCTAGGCTAGTGTTATATAGAACATGAAGGAGAAGAACATGTAAAACTGTGTAGGGCTTGTAGCTAGGCTGTGGTTTTGGTTTGGATATTTAATCATAATTAATATAAATATTAATTTGATATAAATATAATTAGATAAGAATAAGAATTGATCGGATAAATAGGAAAGGTAGAGGGAATTGAAGAGAATAGGGAAAGTGTGATTATGCATATAATGAGCCGCAAAGGAAAGGAGCGCTGGTGGTACTCACCTACTCTCTCTCTCTTCTTTCTTTTCTCTTTGAAAAAAAACAAACACCTTAACTCTGCGCTACTCTGTGCTGTGCTAGCTTTGTTACAGTGTAGCATAGAGAGAGAGGAGAGAGTGCAGTAGCAGACTAGCAGCAACATATTTGCTACGTATAGTAAGTAGTGAGTAGTGCGCGAAGTGATAGCGAATATGGAGACGAACTATAGCCGAATCTGCAAGATCTGCGATAGGCGGTTCGCGAGTGGGAAAGCCATGGGAGGCCACATGAGATCTCACTTCGCAATAGCAAAACTCCCTCCTAAACCTCAACCCCAACCTCAACCTGCAGTAGATGAAGATGAAGATCAACAACAACAACGACAACAACCGAGGATGATAAAGTCTTCTTCTTTGACTTCTTCTGCTGCTGATCTGATCAGTAACACTGATTCTCTTGGATCTCCCAGTAGTTACAAGGTCTCAGCTGAAGTTGCTTCAAACCCGTTGTTCAGACCTAATCTTATTGCTGCTGCACTCTATAATAACGGTGAGACTACTGATCTATCGACGGGTCAATACTTCCCATCCGGCGGCTGCAGTGGGAGATTAAGAAACCAAACTCCGCGCAGAAGAAGGTCCAAACGGCGTCGGCGTATATCTTCTCTTGTTCTTCGTACCGTACCAGAAAGAGGTACTACTAGAAATCAATTATTACCATCACCATCACGATCGACGGTGGAGATAATTAGCAGCAGCTCCAATAATATCTCTGATCCTCCTTCTTCTCCTATTATGAGTGACGAACAACTTGCTTTGTGTCTTCTCGCGCTTTCCAAAGACAAATCGACAACGTGGACAAAAAAGAATCCTCATGATCCGCATGTTGTTGTTGATGAGTACAGAGATTTTGGTGATGAGGAGGAGGATGAAGATGACGACACGAACGTCGTGACAGGTGAAGAGATCGAGGCTGCAGGTGAGGGTGAGGAGGAAGATGACGATGATGATGAGCTCTTAACATTTAGAAATATGACTAAACGACGACGTATGGGTACTGAGAAGAAATTACCATCCGGAGGAGGTAAGTACTACAGATGTGAAACATGCAATAAATATTTTCCATCTTATCAGGCGTTAGGTGGACACAGAGCAAGTCACACCCACACCACCAACAAGGCGCAACTAATTGATAATGGAGAAGAAGGGAGCGCCGGCGGCGTTCCAAGAAGAAGATTATTTGAGTGCGCATTTTGCGACAAGGTATTTGAGTCTGGTCAAGCACTTGGTGGGCACAAGAAAGTGCACTTTTCTTACTTAGGTGTTGTTAGGCCTGTTGGTGCTGGCGCTGGTGCTAGTACTACTGCTGACATTGAACCTACCACCAAATGTTCTCCTGTTGCTGCTGCGTCCACTACTACAACTACTGCTACTCATCGTAATGTTTTAGATCTTAATTTACCAGCCCCAATTGAAGATGACGATGAGATTAAGGAATTATAGTGTCAACAGATATATCCAATTAATGCAAAAGACGACGTCTCATTGCAGCTTATGGGAGGAATCATGACAAAAGTCTCTTTTGGAGTTACACAAATCTTTAATTAAATTAATTTGCTGTGAACTTTATTGTAGTTTTGTTTTATTTGTATACACAGTCATCTTCATTCAATCTTCTTTCTGTTTTACTTACTTCAGTACCCAGGTCTCTTCTTTCATCTGTTTCATCTTATGATTACGCACCTAGAAAAGCAAATAGAAAACTGCTTTTTTTTTTCTTGTTTCTGCACAGATTTCCTTCTCTTTTGGGGTTGAAAGAGATCTTTGATGCCATATATTAAAAATTGGATACGACTGTTGGAAATACTCTCCTTTTTATGATAGATATATAATTAATTTGGGGATTCAAGAGTGTGTTTTTACCTTAAAAACACAAGTGAGTTGTTTTGAGGATGTCATTCTATTGTACAAACAATACCACTAGATGAGTTACAAGCTCCTTTTGTCTGCCTCTTTGAATGGATACAACTTTTTGGAGATATTTTTTTTAAAGATTTTTATGGATATACAATTAGTGGGAGGATTCGATCAAGACGGTCTTTCTACTATATAAAAAATATCACTTAATAAATTACAAGTTTACGTTGGCTGCCTTTCTGAATGGACACATCTATATAACTAATTAGGGGATTCGCGACCGTCTTTCTACTATATATACAAAACACACGACTACCTGGGGGAATTTGAAAATTTGAAAATTTGCTGTTTTTCTGAATTTCGAGAATTTAATTTTCATTCTGAAAATTGGAAAACGTGTTTACTTCGCACAATTTTCCTGATCAGAAAAACTGGAAAACCTGTTTACTTCGCACACTGGTTTTATTTTCCTAATTTGAAAAACTGAAAAACACGTTTACTATGCACTAATTTCCAAATTTTTGAAAAATAAAGAAATACACCATCAACAACATAATAGTAATCTGCACAAGATAAATACACTCAGTAAAAGATGCTAAAAAATAATTTATAAATATTGTAATGAATTACAAGAATAATGCTTCACCTATTGCAGGCATAGGAAATTGATTTTCTGGTCTTGTTAATGCATCAAGAAATACGCGTGAATCATTAGCTGTGCCTTCCCAACCAGTATAAACAAAAGTAAACATCAAATCATGCGAACACGCCGCCATAATATTTTGAGTAACAAGTGCTAATGTGGATACCATACAAGTGCTGGATTTTTAAAGAAAAAAGAGGGAAGATGGGCTTGGCCAAGCCAAGGCCCATCTACAAAGCCAAGGCCTTTCATTCTAAGAACAGCAGCCAGTGCTACTGTTCTTCTTCTTCCTTGCGGCGGCCCTACTGCCGCCGACAAGGAAGGCAGCCGCCCACCACTAAACACCAAACAAACGTATACAAACTCAACTGGACCGAGGGGCGAGCTAAAACCGACCAAAATCAAGCAATAATTTGGCAGCAAAATGAGCATCAATTCGACAGCAAATAAAGCAGCATTTCAAGCAACAATTTGGCAGCAAAATGAGCATCGATTCGAAAGCTAATAGAGCAACATTTCAAGCAACAACTAAACCAACATTTGCCACAAAATTAACGGAAGAAAACAGGTACATATCTAAGCAAATTTTCCCTGACCTTGATCGCCGGAGCCACCGACGCCGACCAATGTCCGGTCAATTTCAGTCTATCAAAATTCCGAGACGACCAAAATATTCGTAAAATTAATGTCGATCCACCCATTCGAACCAAAAATCCGATTACTCAACACACAGGATTTAATTTCAAAAATACGGTAATTTGACAAATTAATTCAAAACATGAAATTGGAGCAAACCATTAATCAATTTAAGAAATTGAAAGCATGTAATTAATCTAGAGATTAAAGACTACATATTTCACAACAGATTGATCATCAATTTGTTCTAAAATGCAAGCAATTGAATTAAGTAGAAAATGGACATAAAAAATTACATAAATAGTAAATAGTAAACTTTACCAGAAATGCGCCCAAAATTACCCTAGGTTTTTCTAGTTTATCTAAAGGACTTTGGAGTGTTTAAAGTGGAGGTATTGCTGGTTTAGGGCTATTGGCGAAGGGAGAATGGAAGGGAGAATGGGAGTATTTTCCTTCTTTTCCTTGCGTCTCTGTGCTTCCTCCCCGTTGCTTCCTCCCCGTTGCTTGTCTGTGTACAAATAGGGACGAAGGAGCTTGGTGAGCAAGGCGACGTGGCCCGGTCATCACGGCGACTGCCCGCGTTTGCAGCAGAAGAGACCGAGGCTAGCTTGATTGAGTTGAGTGCGTGGCGAGGGAGAGGAAGAGGAAGAGATGAGGGCAAACGTGGAATTAAAAAAGTTTCATTAATCACTCAGTTTGAAACGCGTGTTTTCAAACTGAGTAATCCTAAGGCAAAAAAATTTAGAAAAACAGAGAACAACTTTTTTGTTGTTTTCAAAATTTGTTCCTCGTTTTTCAAATAGAGTATTTTCGTTTTCAATTTGAAAATGAAAACAACGCCAAGTAAACACGTTTTTTGAAAATTCTCCCAGTTTTTAAAAAACTGGAGAATTTTCGGGAGAATCCTGCGAAGTAAACGCAGCCTAACCATTCACAAAGATCAAATAACTTCGTTGACTGATCTAATATCTCCTTTGCTAACACCCAAGCATGTCCAAAAATTAACCCCAAAAAACTGCCTCCAACTCCAGAGCATTCATTCCATTCTAACTAAAATCCGTGTCTACGATGTCATCATTGCCATATCCGGCCACATGGTTTGATCAGCAATACTTTGTCACACTTTTTCAAATATATGTACACATGAAACAAGAAAAATGCACATGAAGAAAGCATGATAGTCAAATTAACAAACCACTATGATACACATTACTGCATCAGATTCATATAAATTCCAAACTTGTATGATAATTACTCATTTTAAGCAGCTCTCACTCTCATCCAAACACAATCATTACAGTCATGTGTTCACAATCAAACTTAACGCTGTTCATAGTTCAGTTGAGTGAATGAAATCAACAAACGAACTCAAACTCAGAAACGAAAAACACAGAATGGCAGTTGACATGGTGGGCATAAAGATAGAAAGAGCACATACGTTTTAGACTAGGCATCGAAAATGTTATGTGCCTCATGAATAACACCCACTCCAATCCTCTCTGCATCTGTTTCAGCTTGCCTGCGATTCCAAATCCAATTCACCTCCTCAACAACCAATCAAAAGTTACAAACTTTACAAACACCCAAAAGAGCACAGACAAACCACGATATTGAAAAAAGAAGAACGAATTCCCATATGGGTTCTCTAAAAATCACCTTAAGGCCAACTCTTTTCTAGCTTGAAGGCCGGCGTGAAGGAGAAGAAGAGGAGCGGTTGCGTAGGAGGAGAAGAAGAAGAAGAGCGGTTAGGGTTAGGGAAGAGAAGAAGAAGATGAAGAAGGCTGCGGGGTATTTCCGTGATTTGGAAAAATTCATTAATGCCTCAGTTTGAAAACCGCGTGTTTTCAATCTGAAGATGGCAAGGCAAAAAAAATTAGAAAAATAGAAAACAGGTTTTTGTTGTTTTCAAAATTTGTTCATCGTTTTTCAAATAGAGTATTTTCGTTTTCATTTTCTAAATGAAAATAACGCCAAGTAAACACGTTTTCTGAAAATTCTCCCAATTTTCAAAAAACTGGAAAATTTTCGGGAGAATCCTACGAAGTAAACACAGCCTAAGTAAGTTACATGTTCGTTTTGGCTGCCTCTTTGTTGGAGATACGTTTCCTTTCTTTTTCATATATATATATATATATATATATATAATTAGAAGATTCGTTTGTATTATCGACTTTGAATATGTATTTTTGAAAATAAAAACAAATTAATTTGGCTTCAATCTTATTCTCTATTGGTTGCTCGTTATGTCATGTGTCATTCTAAAATTTCTAATGTGTTAGACATGTGGCATATATATATACGATGGTTTTTCTTTCGATTAATGTTTTAGATAATTTTTTTTTTATGTGCTCAATTAATTTATTTATTTTAATGCAATTATGATATGTAACTTTAAAACTTTCATTTCCACTATTAAATTAATTTAATGTGCATAGTTAATTTGTTTATTTTAATACAAGTTATTTTGAACTTTAAAAGACATCAATGATATTGAACATTTTAAAAGGTTGCATGATACTCTACATAAGTGCTTACAAGTTGTTCATTTTGTTTACAAATGTCAATTGGAAGTGTCTATAAATATTGATAGTGAGTTGTGGCAAATTAAGGTTAGTTGCATTCTTAATTTTTTTTTTAAAGTTTTTATACGTTAGTGTTTTAATTGTCAAAATAATTATGTATTGTGTAAAACTGTAAATGATCACATGTTATGCATAAATAATAAGTAATTATAATATAATTGGTGCAATAAAGCATATACTTTGATGGCTATACCAAGAGCGATCTTGGCTACTAGATTTATGGTGGGAAAAAGTAGAACGCAATTCCAAATAGACCCCAAGACTAGTAACAATAATAATGATATAAGTACGTATCATAAGACAATCTTTGTACTTTTTCCTACCATTTATAGTGTTAAATATAAAATTTCTGATTTACTTTCTGATGTATTTATTTGTGTTTCAATTTCTTGGAATACTTTATATGTTTTACAGTGTATATGTAAGAACTTACATTTATTTTATGTACTAAGTACACGTTCTATTAAGGTCTAGGTCTTGGTGTTCAAGCCTAGTCTTAACAGTGGCCCTGAGACGTGTTGTGTACGTAAGGATTTGACGGATCGTCCCTTATCGGTTATGTGAAAGGAAGTCTTTTGGGTATAAAGGCTCTCCATCTTTCCCAGGATAAGATACTAGAGTATGCTTGTCTAAGTGAGCTTCTCTTATGCATTGCGACATAGGCGTGCGAGCGAATATTTCGTGTCATGGAATGGGCGCTACCATGATGGCTTGTCTATCATGGCCACTTCTAGCTAAGTCCGTTTTGAGAGCTAGTAGTATGATGTCTTAAGAGGGACGAGGTTGGATTCGGGATAACGAGTGTGGCTACGAAAGTTCTATCTACAGGTTTGAGATTGAATGAAGGTCTCGCCCTATGTTAAGGGTGAGCATAGACCGAGATGAGAGAGCTCAACCTATGACATGCTCGAGCGTGGCCTCGAGACACATGGGAATATGGCTGAGAGTCGCATGCGAGCGTGGCCGAGAGGCCAAGCGAGTGTGTGTTGAAAGATCGAGAAAGTCTTGCTTGTCCTGGGAGTGAGTGCTAGCCGAGGACAAGAGAAACCTTTCTTATGAGAAGTGCACGAGCGGCCTTGGTGAGGACCGAGGGTAAAGAGGCCTTACCAGAGTTGCGCGTGTGCTCGAGAGTGGCGAATAACGTGGGCATTGGTCTTGGGTTCGACCAAGCCTTAAGTGATGGATGCGAGCTGATGCTAGATCTTGTCATGAGATGTGTTGGAACTAGAGTTTATTTAAGGGCTCTTGGAGATTACTGTCAAGGGTCGGGAAAATGCTGGCCTAGATATAAGATCTAGGCGTCGCACGAGCCTTAAAATAGTAGGGTCGTGACACGTTCGCACCATGCACGGTGTTATTTATTCATAACTTTTTTTATAAAAATATATATTTAAATTTGTAAGATTTAGGGTTTAGAAAGTGAATTAAAAGAAATATGATTTCACTCACACAACAATAAGAATGTGTTTGCGTGAATTTCATTGCCTTAGAATGAATTATCTTTTCAAATTTATAGTACTCGCTACTAAATTCAAACAAATTATGATTTGTGATTGCCACCAAAAAGCTAAAAGTTTGGGTTTTGTTGCACCAAAATGCAATACCAAGCATGCCAAAATACAATGCACCATACACTAAAAGTAAAGAGATCTAAGAAATAAAATAAAATAAAAAATGAAGAAAGAAGTAAGAACTCATCTATCATGGACAAAAAAAATCTATTTCAATTTTGGGGTTGGACTTCACAAGGATGAGAAATACAATGCCGAAGAACAACAATGAATCGAACTAACAATTATGCACTTGGACCCCCCCTTAGCAAATCTAAGATAACCTAATTGATAGAAAGCTAAGGATCTCTCAACTAGTGGCGGAGCCTGCCATCGATGCTTGGGGAGCGAGATTAAAAAAATTACTTGTAAAATATGAATATTCTCATCAATAATTATTATAGTAATAAATTTAATATGTATTATGTATAATTAATTAAATTACCTGAATTATACCGGACACTGTTTCAAATCAACAAATTCATCTAATATCGAGTTTAAACTTAAAGTCTCTGCAATTTCTTTTTCAATATAAATCACCAAGTTATCTGTGAGAAATTCGTCTTCCATTTTGTTCCGAAGCCTTATTTTAAGCACGAGGTTGATACAGACCAACAGTTAGGTAAGCACATCGAATCTCATCACGTTGATTTACTGAATAGTCCCACATTTTGGGACGTAATCCTAGATCACGTTCAATTTCATTGATTCCTCTATTCGTCACATGGACACTAGTGTCTGTATAGTGATACATATCTATATATCTTTTGTAAGTGTTGGTCCTGCTAGTGAACAGTTTGTACAAATATCTATAGTTAAAGTATTTTGATCTTGTGTTTTGCTATTGAAGGGAACCTTGATGTTCTTCTTCTGATCATGTGGTCACCATAGTGGTTGTATATATGTGTGATGTACTCTTTTTCCCACGAACCACCATTAGCATTTCAGTTTCGCGATGTTTTTTGTTTGGTAGATTGGCGTTCTTGTTTAGCCTTCTCTAGAATCACACCATCTGGAACGTGAAATGTTTATTCTTCTATACATTGTTAGGTTTTTGAAATGCTATATTTTAAGAGGTGATTTCCTTTGGACAAGGTTGTTTTGTTTTCATGGTAGACAGTTCGCAGCAAAGGGAATGGGTGGATAACGGGTTGTATCACGCTTGAGTTTAAATGGGTCAATAACCCAACTTTTGCACTGAGCTCTTTTTGTGTAGTACAAGATTGTGGAGTAAACAACTTAAATTTACTTAGAAGGGCAAATGCGGTATTGTATTGTCTAGGCCAAGGGCTGGCTGCTGGGCTGGGCCAAGGGTTGTGCTACAAAATCTAAAAGTTTGGGGGGGTTGTTAGGTTGAGGCAGTAATGTGAACCTTAGTATGCATCGCACGCACGCCGCACCTTCACGTGTGCCCTTGCCGCCCCTTGGCCCAATGACGGGCCAACACAGCAAGCGTCTGTCCAGCCACCTTTCAGTGTTCCTACGTGACGAGCTTGAGCGTGAGGCTTTGCTGGACGAGCTTGAGCGTGAGGCTTTCAGCTGCTACCATCAACGCCCCTGAAAATGCTGCAACCGCCATGTCAACATCTTCCACCAACCTCCTTGCACCGAATGACCAAGACCCTTTTGAACTAGAGCCTCTTTTTTGCAAGCGGCGCTCGAAGAGGCCAGCGCCTTCTGATAGTAACTTGGGTGACCGCGTTCTTGGGTTTTCTCCTGGCACCTCTGCTCCTACTTTCACCGTAGATGATTTCAGAGTGCTTCCTCCGCCCAATCTCCAAGTTACCGTTTGTGACCCTCAATTCCCTGACGCTCCCTTGGGTAAGATAGACTTGCGAAACTTTGCCGAGAACAGTTGCCTTGCTCTTGGGGTATCCGAACCCAGCTACCGAGACATTCAAATAGGTCGTCTGATGTCTGAGATGATGACCTGCGAGGTCGACAGAGCCAACTACCAAAAGGCCCCTTTTAGTGCCCAATTGGACTACTTCCGCAGCACCATCTATACCATGATGGCCACTGCCCAATATCTGTATGAGACGGTCGCCAGCCGAAACAACAAACAAGTGGACTACCTTGACCAACTGCATGCAGACGTCACATCCTTAAGGGAAAAGCTTTCCAAGGCCACTGTCCTTCAACAAAAAGCTAACGACACCATCAGCCAGCTCATGGCAGAACTAGAGGAATCGAAGAAAAAAGAAACAACCCTCGCCACCTCTGTCCAAGAGTTGACTGATGATATCAAGCTGAAGAATGAAACGGTGTCTTCCCTGCAAGAACAACTCACTCTTCAAAAAGAGTCCATGGAGCGAGAACTGGACTTACGCCGCCAAGAGTTGTTCACTCTTCAAAAGGATGTGACGGAAAAACAAGTGCTTCTAGATGCCGTCCCTACTCGTATAATGAATTGGAGAAATGCTACTGCCCGTGCGGTCATTACCGGTTGCGTGGATTACTATGGTCCTATCAATTTTGACGCTATCAGGGCCGGGGAATATGCAGACTCCAGGTGCCGGGCACTTACTGAAGAAATCGTCAATGCTCCTCTCGATGATGACGACGACTTAGCTGATTCTGAGGACGCAGAAGACGACGTCGAGGTGGGGAAATGATGATGAAGATTATGACGGTACAGAGACCGATCCTGTTAAAGGTGCCGAAACACCTAATGAGGCTGGTGATCCGAGTGCGACTGATGGTGCCGGCAACCCTAGTGCAGACGGCAATGCGATGGCTGAAGATCAACAACCTCCCCCAACATCTTGACTTCCTTTTACTCTTCTAGTTTTTAGTAGGATTTTTGTAGCTACTTATGCTACCGGATGTACTAAACTTTCTCTTATTATAACTTTGCATCGTTACTCCCTTGCTGCCATTCCATTATACTTTAATTTCTTCTAGCAGAATCTCTGTTACATTTTTAACTCAAAACAAATTGTGCCTACTTCCTTGCACAATCTGCTTATTTCTCTTTCCACGTGCAAAACTGTGTTTGCACCACCTGCAAAAACAGAAAAAGAACAAATTCTTTCTTTCCGTGTGCAAAACTGCGTTTGCACCACCTGTAAAAACAGACAAAGAATAAATTCTTTCTTTCCGTTTGCACCAACTACTCTGTCCGTCAACAGAAAATGGTCATACTACCATCACCATTTTAAAATGGACTCTGTTACCAGGAGCCCAAACGAAAAAATGGGCCCGAACGGGGTTCTCACGAGGCTTTTTATTTTTACAATGGACAGTGTTACTGACTTCTCCAAGGACCGGTAACACCCCCAAGGACCGTCACTACCATACACTCATATTTAACACGGATGACGATGGATCCTCATGAGGCTTTTTGTTTTTACAATGGACCATGTTACCGTCTTCTGAAAAGACCGGTAACACCCCCAAGGACCGTCACTACCATGCACTCATCTTAACAAAGATGAAGATGGATCCTCATGAGGCTTTTTGTTTTTACAATGGACCATGTTACCGCCTTCTGAAAAGACCGGTAACACCCCCAAGGACCGTCACTACCATGCACTCATCTTAACAAAGATGAAGATGGATCCTCATGAGGCTTTTTGTTTTTACAATGGACCATGTTACCGTCTTCTAAAAAGACCGGTAACACCCCCAAGGACCGTCACTACCATGCACTCATCTTAACAAAGATGAAGATGGATCCTCATGTGGCTTTTGTCCTATTACCGTCCTCTCAAAAGACCGGTAATATCATCATCGTTGTAACACGAATGAGACAGATCCTAGAAGCCTCACTGCGTACTGCCTCCTATCCTGCACAAAATAAATAACCCATATACACGCATATTTTTTAACGTGGTTCAGCCAAAAATGCCTACGTCCACGGTGTTACTTATTTATTCAGAAAGTACAAACAACACATCCGCTCTTGGATGATATAATTTTAAGTTAACAATGTTCCAGGAGTTGGGTAACGGGGTACCGTCTTCTTCTTCCAGATGATATGCGCCCCTACCCACAACTCGTGTGACCCGGTACGGCCCATCCCAATTAGGACTCAATTTTCTCATTTCCCGTCCTGCTGCTTGTCTGCTGCGCAGAACCAGATCTCCCAACTTTAGCAACCGCTCCTTCACTTTTCGGTTGTGATACTTCGTCATCTTGCGCTTATAATGCAGGTTCTTCAGGAACGCCTGCTCTCGAAGTTCCGGTAGCAAATCAAGTTGTGCTTGCAGCAATTCCTGATTTCGCTCCTCCTCAAAATGTTCTACTCGCAAACTAATGACTCCCAATTCTACCGGAGTCACTGCCTCGATTCCATAGGTCAACGCGAATGGTGTCTCTCCTGTGCTCGTTTTCTGTCATCCGGTAAGCCCACATGACGTTGGGCAACTCATCCACCCACCTTCTACGTGTACCCTCCAAGTTCTTCTTGATTCCACTCAAGATTGTTCTGTTCATCACTTTGGTTTGACCATTTGTCTGCGGGTGTGCTACCAACGTAAACCTCTGTTCAATAGCCAAGGACTGACATTTTCCTTGAAAATACTTGCTTTTGAACTGAGTACCGTTATCACTGATGAGAACTCGAGGAATTCCAAACCGGTAGACAACTTGAGTCAAAAAGAAGCGTCATGCCATTTCGGCCGTTATCCTTGCTAATGGCCTTGCTTCCGCCTACTTAGTGAAGTAATCTACCGCGACTATCACATACTCCAACTGAGATCGAGATTTCAGAAACGGTCCCAAAATATCTATTCCCCACTAAGCAAACGGACACGGACTGATTAACCCCGTTATGTCTGCCGCTGGCTGTCTTGGAATTCTTGCAAACTCTTGACACTTTTTACATGTGCGCACAAATTGGTCACAGTCCCTTCTTATCGTGGGCCAATAGAACCCCAGTCGTAATACCTGCGCTGCCATGGTTCCCCCTGACACATGCATCCCACAAATGCCTTCATGAATTTCCCTTAGCACGTATTGACCTTCTTCTTCTAAGATACACTTGGCGGCGGGATGAGTAAAACAACGACGAATGAGCTCATCGTTATACAGAGAACATCTATCTGCCCGTTTCAATATTTTCTTTGCTTCCTTGCTATCCTCCGGTAACCTACCATGCTTAAGGTAATCAATAACCGGTACTCGCCAATCGCTTTCACCCGTTGCAACACACAAGGATAATTGTTCCTCCAGGAACGATGGCATCAATATTTCCTCTATCAAGACATCCTTTGGCATGACTGCTACCGGATCAGCAGCTAACTTTTCCATTTCATCTGCCTCTGAATTCTCCTCTCGCGGAAGATGCTCGATGTCAACCCGGATCCCCATCTCTTTGATTGCTACCAACTCTTTCTGCACCTTTTCTAAAGACCGGATCATCATGGGGTTTTTAGCCTGCGAAACACCATTAACCTGGTCCGCTACCAACTTAGAATCCCCATGGATTCTCAAACGGAGATCGCCACTTTCTTCCTGGCTATGAACTCCTCTGGTACTCAATTCCTTCCCAATGCGCAACCCTGTAAGCAACGCCTCATACTCGGCTGCATTGTTAGAGAGTGGTTTCAAAATTCTCAGGGCATATCTCATCTAGACCCCATCTGGTCCAGTGATGATAATGCCTGCTCCTGCCGACTCCTGATTTTTTGCCCCATCGACGTGAATAGTCCATGTGTCTCCATATGTCTCCATTTGCAGAGAAAGGTCGTTAACCGTTGCCTCTTGCTCTATCGAGGGCGTCTCTGGAAACGTGCATTCAGCCACAAAGTCCGCTAAAGCCTGAGCCTTGATTGACGGGCGTGTTTGGTAACGCAAACCGTATTGCTCCAATTCAAAAGCCCATATCACCATTCTACCGGATATTTCGGGTTTCTTGAGTATTCGCTTCAGAGGCATGTTCGTCAACACAACGACCAAATATGCCTGAAAATACCAGTTCATTTTTCTTGTTGCCTGCACCAAAGCATACACTACCTTCTCTATTCGGCCATACCTCAGCTCCGCGTCTTTCAGGATTCTACTCACGAAACAAACGGGTCGATGGATTCCTTCATCGTCACGCACAAGTACCGCGCTAACGACCTCCTCAGGCACTCCCAAATATAAATACAACGTATCCCCCTCTTTTGGCCAGGTGAGCAATAGATCTGACGATAGATACTCTTTTAACTCAACGAAAGCCTTCTCACATTCCTCCGTCCATCCAAACGGGGCCTTCTTTCTGATTAGTTTGAAAAAAGGCAAACACCTTTCACCCTGCTTGGATATAAACCGACTCAACGCAATAACCCTTCCAGTAAGCCTCTGCACCTCCTTTACGTTACGCGGTGATATCATATCATGAACCGCGCGCAGTTTCGACGGATTCGGCTGAATACCCTTCCGGCTAACAACGTAGCCTAGAAATTTACCCGTTTGGAATGCAAACAAGCATTTTTTGGGGTTAACTTTCATCCCGTATCGGTTCATAACCTCAAATGCTTCTTTCAAGTCTGCCAAATGCGCCTCAAAACTTCTACTCTTTATCAGCATGTCATCAACGTATACCTCCATATTTTTCCCAATTTGGGCTTCGAAAATTTTGTTTGTTGTCCTCTGAAAAGTTGCTCCCGCATTCTTTAACCCAAACGGCATGGCTGTGTAACAGTAGGTCACTTTCGGGGTTATGAAAGCTATTTTCTCTTCGTCCTCTACCGCCATCGGAATCTGGTGGTAACCAGAATTGGCGTCTAGCGAACTTAAGTACTCATACCACGCCGTTTGGTCTACCAACTGCTCGATTCGAGGAAGTGGATAGCAGTCTTTCGGGCATGCTTCATTCAAGTCTGTAAAGTCAATACACATTCTCCACTCCCCGTTAGGCTTGGGCACAACTACCGGATTGGCCAACCAAGGAGGGTACTGGACTTCCCTAATGAAGCCTGCCTTGAGGAGTTTGGCCACCTCCTTCTCGATAGCGTCTGCCTTTTCTTTCGAGAAAGATTGCCGCTTTTGCTGCACTGGCTTTGCATTCGGGTCTACATTCAAACGGTGCTCTGCCGTTTCTCTAGGAATGCCCGGCGTCCATACAAAGCTCCCCGCACACTTCTATATCTGACGACGTCCATGCAAAGCTTCCCGCACACTTCTCCAATAGCTGTCCTAGCTGTGCTCGCTCTTCCGGCGTTAATTTTTCACTAACCAAGCAATGACCACCCTGCGTCCCACCAACGGGTACCGACATCATTTTTTCTACCGGCTGGGCTCTCCTCTCATCTGGCTGATCAAACGGGTCTGAGGCTACACAAACATAACGGTCAGTGGCCCCACTAGTCATTACC
The DNA here is from genome assembly GCA_963691705.1 of Viola odorata. NCBI lineage: Eukaryota > Viridiplantae > Streptophyta > Magnoliopsida > Malpighiales > Violaceae > Viola > Viola odorata. Next base: position 58,203,870 of record OY829545.1, on the reverse strand, counting down.
AGGTAACATTCTGCGACCAACTTTTGATCTCCCCTGATAGTAACAACCCCATCCCACAAAGGATACTTCAGCTTCATGTGGCGCTGGGATATGACCGCCCCAAACGCATTGAGAAATGGCCGGCCCAAAATCCCGTTGTATGGTAGATTGAGGTCTACTATCATGAACAACTGCTCCACCGTCCTCATTCCTGTATCCTCCAAAAAGAACACAAAAAAATACGTTATTCCTACCACAGGAATAGGGATCCCGTCAACTCCGATGATAGGCTTGGGACACGATATCAACTCAGATTCGGGGCGACCCATCGCCTTGTATGCCTTGTACGACAAAAGGTTGACGACACTGCCGTTATCAACTAAAGTTCTCGCGACACGGTAGCCTCCTACGACCGTTGTCGTCACCATAACGTCATTCTGAGGGTAGACGACCCCCATCTCATCCTCCTCTGAGAACGAAATCACCATACGATCCAGCATGTCAAAACCCATGCCTTCCTTCAAAGACTCCACTCTCTTCCTTTTTTCTCCCACCAGGGATTCCTCGTCTCCCTTTGTTGTAGTACTAGTGGATCCTTTCACGCTCTCGGCGCCACCCGCTATTAAAGAGATTAACGGGAAGTCCCCCATTGTTGTCGTGGCAACCTCCTTGGACTTGTCCTTTCGCTTGTCGGTAACGGGTATCTCTGTAGACTCCCTTTTCCTCGTTTCCTCCCTATCGGTTTCATGTCGCCTTTCTATTTCATGACGACGTCCTTGGGTTGCTGTTTCTCCCCAATAGCCATCTTTCGTCAGTCTCTCAATCGCTAGTTTTAACGCCTGGCATCGCTCAGTGTCATGCCCGTTTGCTTTATGGAAACGACAATACTGATCCTTCTGTCTTCCCAAGTCCATTCCAGGTCTATGAATTGGGTACTTGATTGGCAATCCTTTCCGCTCAATAATAGCCAGTATCTCAGCCCTGGGTAGTGATAGTGACGAAGATAGAGACGAAGATCCCCTCTCCGTTTTGCCCCCTGACTTCTTTGAGGAGTATTCTTTTCGAGACTTTTCCTCATTCTTTTTTACCGGAGGTGACACTTCTCTATCCCGCTTCTTCCTCTGGTAATCGGCTTCTTCCATCCTGGCGAAATTGTTCGCCCGGATTCGCAACAGGTCTAATGTCGCCGGTGGATCAACCAATAGCGTGTCCTCCAGCTTGTCATAGCTACAGTTCCTCTTCATTGCTTCCACCGCAATTTCCACGGTGACGTCTGTCATTACAGCCATTTCTACATTGAACCGTTCTAAGTAAGCCTTCAAGGATTCGCCCTTCTTCCTCCTTATATCAAACAAATCCGCAGAAGATTTCTTAAGGGGAATCGAGGTACTGAACCGGCTACGGAATCGCTCCTCCAAGGCGGCAAAAGTGTCTATGGATCCAGCTGTCAAACCTTCAAACCATTTCCTGGCCGCCCCCGTGAGTGTAAGGACAAAAAGCTGACACAAAGCCTCATCTCTTCGAGTCTGAATCTTCACGAAATCCTTCACTCGGCTTAGGTGAGTAACGGGATCCTTTGTCCCATCATACTGCTCCGTGGGCAGTTTAATCCTTCTGCTTACTTGATGCTGTCGCACCCGGTGGCTCAATGGATGCCTAGGATCATCGTCCTTTTCTCTCCGTCGAGCCGAGTTGGCAGATGGAGAACCTCGACGTGGTTCCCTCTCCTGCTTACTGTGCGGACCTCGCACAGACCGATTTTCAGGCGGCGACCGGTCCCGACTCCGCCTATCCTCTGACTCTCTGGCCCTTCGATGTGACCGGCTTCTTGCCACGCTACGCTCCATCCCCTGGTCATCTTCCCTTTCAAAATTTTCCATGAGTCCTTCTTCTCTTCTTGGAACCACTTCCGACCGCACCCTCTGGGGGACAAGCTGGCTCCTTCCCATTTCAGGACAAAAAGGTGGCTGCGGAGGCAGGGGTTGTGACACTTGAGGTAGCGAGGCGAACGGATTCAAAGTGACTTGTGGTGTTGAGAAATTCGGCAATGGGTGAGAATAAGTCCTTGGCTGCCCAGCTAGGGTCGATAACAGCAACATCATCTCATCCATTCTATGGTGTAATACGGCTACAGAACCTTCCGCTGGCGACACCGGGCCCCTTGAAGTGCCTGACCCAGGCGTCTGAAAATTTGGAGTGTTCGTGTTGTTTCTCGGTGTCTGGAGAAAATCCAAATGCCTGTAAAGTGGTTGACTGTTGCCCATATTGGGCAAAGTTAACGATTGCGACATTCCCAGAATTTCCTGACCCAAAATGAGAGGACAATTGGCGGTTCCAGAAACTTGCGGTTCTGAAGTCATTTCGAATCAGTGGCAAGAAATTTCGTGAATATATGAATAGGTGAGCTTGGATGATCAAGGTCTTCTCACTCGATGATCCAATGCTCTTAACGAAAGCACCAAATGATAACCTGTGATTAGGGGTATGCCCTTTTAGGTAATTACGTCGCCGTCTGTCCTTCAAGTCCTCTCCGAGTTCCCTGCAAGGCGCCGGAGGAGGTCTCCGGCGTAAACTCTCCGACGATCAAGTCAGTATGCTATGCAAGTGTTAAGAGCTTTAAGGATAATAACAGCTTCCTTGTCTATGCGTCTGTGTGTGTACGTGTGTATTACCTTGCCTTACTGTGCTATTTATAAGTCATACCTGACGACCGTTACCCTGGCATCAATATAGCAATCAATCGCCATTAAAGGGTGTAATAACTTAGTCTGCAACGTGCGTAACGGTCCTCTCATGACCGTTACGAGCCAGTAACTGATGTCATTATAGTGACCGGTACCCAGATACCGTTAGCCCCTGGCTATCTGAGCATCCGTTATCTCATTCTACCGTTAGCCTTTATAACTGCCCGACAATCCTTTCTACTGATAGCCTTTATCAACTTATGTTAACTGTCCCACCGTGATCAGTCAACCGGTCCATCCTTCCAAGGAAAAAGACCCCTTTACCCTTGGGATTTATCCATGTGTTATCATGCCTCTACCCGTTCCTTCACACCATTGGACAGATATCTCTATGGACTTTATGGTTGGGCTACCAAAGTCATGGAAAGGTAAAGATCGCATCTTCGTTGTTGTGGACAAATTTTCGAAGATGGCACACTTCATTCCGTGTGCAACTAGCAACAACGCAAGCTACATCGCCAACTTATTCTTCAAGGAAATCGTGCGCTTACATGGAATGCCTACAAGTATTGTCAGTGACCGAGACGAGAAATTTCTTAGCCATTTTTGGCTAGTGTTATGGCGACATTTGGGGACTAAGCTACTCTTTTCGTCTTCTTGCCATCCTCAAACCGATGGTCAAACTGAAGTAGTAAACCGAACGGTCGGGTCTTTATTGAGAGCGTTAGTAGGCAAACATGTGACCAAGTGGGATGATCAACTACCCTTTATAGAATTTGCCTACAACCGAGCCACACATTCTAGCACTAGTTTCTCACCTTTCGAGATAGTCTATGGCTTCAATCCTTTGACGCCGCTTGACTTAGCGCCTTTACCTTTGCAAGATGTCATGAGTTTAGATGGAGACGCAAAGGCAGCAACGGTGAAGAAAATTCATGAGTAGACTGTATACACAATTTTTCCTAAAATAGAAGAAAATTACACGTGTCAAATTACAAATGTTGAATGTATGATAAAATGGTTCTTCTTCTCTTGATTCCTCTGATTAATGAATCAGTCTTCACTCCGGATTTGGATTTGAACTTGAGTTGGATGATTGACGGATTGGCCTTGAATCAGCTTGTAATCCTCGGTTGATTTGAGAAGAAACGGGCCTTGAATTAACTTGTGGCTTCTTCTTGATTTGATTTGATGTGGTTGAGAGAAAACCGACCTTGAATCAGCTTGTGGCTTCTCTTTATTCCTTGGAGACGATATGCTTTAGCTCTTGATTTTTGCAGCACTTCTTCTCCTCTAAATAATGTCCTCCTTTCTCCTTCTAAGGAGACCTCTATTTATAGGCTCATAAGGATGATCTTAAGGTGGAAAGACGACACATGTCTTCATCTCATTAGTCCAATTTGTAACCGATGTTATTAATTAATTTACACATTAATTAATAATTACATATTAATTCATTTGACATTTAATCAAATTAATAAAATATTAGATGAATTTTATTCCTTCCAAATATGAGCTTGCTGGTGGGCTTCAACCAAATAAGCTTCATGAATTTCGGTGAATGGGCTTCGTGGCTTTTTTTATAAACTGGGCCAAATATTTTAAAATGAGCCGAAATTTTGATGTCTACAGATGCCCCCTCAAGATTATTTTACTTGATGAAGTAAATTAATCTTGAACTCTTTCCTGAGTGAGTTCTAATTTGCGTCGAGGACTGAAGTTGAAATCATGTTTGATTGTAGGGCCAAATTTGTCACGGACTGATTTTAACTTTGGAGAAATTTGCCATCGAATGTACATTTTCTTTGGAACTTGTACCAAGGAATTGATTCCGCAAAGGAATCCATGGTCTTGGAATTTGTTCCTGCACATCATGGATTTCGTCGAATTGATCATGTGTGGCGGCGACCTTGGATAAATTTTTTCCTCTCTATTTTTTTAATAGCATTGACACATGCATTAATTAATTCAGTAGATCAACCAACAAATTGATTACCTCCATGAATCAATCCTATGATGGAGCTTTTAATTAATTAAGTGGACTAAGTCAATTAATTAATTACTCATTCAAGCCTTAGCCCAATGCCAAGCTAGCATAACCAAGAAAATAAAGGAGCCGAGATTGTGGGAGAAATTTGTCAACAGGAAATTTTATTTCCTTGTTGGTTAAGATATGCAGCCACACTCTCCTTCTTTTCTTTCTTTTTTATCTAATCGATCAGAATTTTTTCCTCTTAATCGATCAAATTTTTTTCCTTGTTTGAGCAAAATCTTCATCTTAATTGAGCAGAATTTCTTCTTAATTGGGTAAGATTTTTTCCTTAATTGAGCATATTTTCTTCTTAATTGGGCAACATTTATTTCCTTTGACTGAGCAAAATCTTCTCCTCTTAATTGCGCCAAATATTTTCATAATTGGGCAAAATTTATTTTCTTAATTGAGGAGGATTTTTTCCCCTTACAAATAGATGCTCCCTTCTTCAATTGATTTTGAATTTTTTCCTTCTCGTTGCTGCTATCCGAGAGAAGAAAAAGGTAACTCATGATTTTCATTTCCTTGATTTCCTTTTTGATGCCTTATGGCTGCAGACGCAATTGTTGATCTTTTTCTTCTTCTTTTCCTTCTTTTCTAAAACGTTTTGGCTTTAATCCTTTTTTTTTTGCTCTATTTATTTTGTGCAGGACACCAATCTTCTTCAACAGGCAAACAATCAAGTTTTCATGTGAATTTTGACTGGTATCTCGGCAGCCTTGGTATGCCTTAGCTGGCTGGTTTCGGTCCAGTCCTGGGCGTCAATGGCTGCTGAATTTTCAGCCTTGTGTGACTGATTTTCCGGGCAGAATTCGGGCATGAATGGCTGCTGTATTTTCAGCCTTGCGTGACTGATTTTCTGGGCAGAATTTGGGCATGAATGGTTGCTGTATTTTCAGCCTTGCATGACTGATTTTCTGGGCAGAATTTGGTCCAGCTTGGTGTCCCTTAGCTGGCCGGAAATCGACAGCTTTGCTTGACTGATTTGCTAGACAGAATCTTCGCGTTACACCCTTCTTGCTTTACTTTGTCTCTGCATCAAAAGGAAATTTTTTTCTTCATGTTTTATTGTTTCTTTGCTCGAGGGTGTTGCGTCATCATCATTTTTCTTTCTTGTTCAATTATTTCTTGCTTTGGCCTTCTTGGTCCTCCACTACCTTTTTGTGGTGTCATCACAGTAGTGAGATTAAATTGAATTGGACAAGAAGAAACAGGAGAAGAAGGTGGTATCTCTTAAGGAGGCTTCTCTTCTTGCTTGCCCGCCACCTGCTGCATTGCCCTTTAATCTCTTTAAATTGCAATTGCAATTTTAATTTCTTTCCTCTGCACCTCGGTATGCTTCCGCAAATTGGCTTTCTATTATTTATTTATTTTTTCAACTTTTACCCTTTTGATTTTTCTTGACACCGGGCCTTTGATTTTGTACTAACCCATTTTTTTCCTTCCTTCAGGAACATTGAATATATTCTCCTCCTTCCTGGTTGCCGTACCAACATACAGAGCGGGAAGGTAACTTTTTAACTTATTATTTCTGCATAGCTTTTTTGCTTCTTCTGCATGTGTGTATGCTTGAAGCCAATTATTTTCCATGACCTTTTAATTCCATTGGACCATCACATGCTGATTTTTGCCATGATCTTTTAATCTCATTGGACCATCACATGGCTTCTGTCTCCGTGGTTGTAATGGACTTTTTTTATTATTATTATGGACATGCATATATATCACACCGGGCCTATTTCTTGATCTTCTTTGATTTCTAGCCAAATCAATTGCCATGCAAATAGATATGATCATGCCACATTGACGCAATTTAATTTATTTTTTTTAATTTTGATTTTTGAACTTGTATTAGTTTATTCGAGTCGACCTTGTGTTTCCCCTCATTGTGCAGAGTGAAACCATACTCGGATTTGATCTTCAGTTGTCATGATCATTTAGTCTTTATACGTACCCGGTATGACTACTCCTCTTTTTTTTTTGGCTAATTCCTGGCATAGCAAACCGAAATTTCGATTTGAGAGGATTATGGGGGAAATTGAATCACTTTTAATCAATGGGGATTATGACTAATTAATTGCTCAAGATTTGAACTAATATCAATTTTGGGAGCCATGCACCACAATTTTCTTTTCTTTTTTTATTTTTCCTTTTCAGATGACGTCATCCTCGTCGTGATCCGCTGGTGTCGCTCCATTGCAACCTCTTGATATGGACTGAATTGGTGAGAGCTCAAGTCAAGGGCAAAGAGGACGATTTCTTTATTTCCCAGAAATCGAGGTGAAGCATCGTTCGCAATCCGGAGGGAAAAGAGTATTGAAGCTTGCTATAGTGAGTCGGTCAAAGGAGGATCCTAATATAAGCTCCATCGAGGGTCTGGATCAGTGCTTTTTAAGCACTGTGTCCCACCTAATCGATATAAAGGCTTCAGGATCCTGCCCCACCAACACCGACGTTAACCTCATTGAGGGTCTTGATCAGTCCTTTTCAAAGACTGCATCTCACCTAATTGATGTAGAAGTTTCAAGAGTTCGCTCCACCAATTCCAGGATTTACCACATCGAGGGTCTAGATCAGTCTTTTTTAAGGACTGCATCTCACCTAATTGATGTAGAAGCTTCAAGAGTTCGCTCCACTTTGCTTGTTCCTTCCTTTTGCAACATTGAAGACTATATTCTGCATCCCGAGATTTGCTGAGAGGATCAAAGTGAAGCATTGTAGATGGGGATCGCCACTTGTCGCTCAAGAAGAGATCTCTTATCTTCAAGGCCTTCGGGAGTTCTTGCTTCATACTTAGAAGCGCCTTTGAAATAAAGGCTTCGGGCTCAGAGGCGTCTTCGGAATAAAAGCTTTATGAACTCAGAGACGTCTTCGGAACAAAAGACCTCGGACTCAGAGGCATCTTCGGAATAAAAGCTTCAGACTTAAAGGCGTCTTCGGAACAAAAGGCTTCGAGCTTAGAGGCATCTTCTATTCTTCAGGAGGCCATCAAGGACATATTTACGTCTGACACTGCTCCATTGAAGTTGAAGGCTTGGGACTTTCTGACTCAAGTTGACCCTTACGTCACAAGGAGAGAGAAATGCACAAGTCGTCTTCCTTCAACTAAATTTCAGCTAGTTGCAACGTGATCTTCAAGGTACTTATGAGAACATCCATAAGCTTTCCGCAGAACAGGAAGAATGAAAAAGGAAAGAGACCATCACTACAGCTGAAGTTAAAGTGATTGATCATGAGAGGGAAGAGCTTAGGCATACTTTCTTTCAGATGGCAGACTTGGAAGACATAGTGACAGCCTTGGTGTAGTCTCTTTCTCTCTTTTTTTCTTTTTTCGAGAACATATTTATTTTGTTCATTTATTTAGCCGTACACAGTTTATACTCTTGCGGGCCAGGAGTGGTACAATGACTTTATTTTCTTTTTTACCGTACACAGTTTATACTCTTGCGGGTCAGGAGTCATGTGATGTTTTTTTTTTTGATGTGACTGCACTTGAAATATGTCAAGTTGCCTACGTACCTTCAAAGAAGAAGGATCAAGTCATGACGTAGTTCAATTGTTTTGTTTGGTTTTTTTTTCTTTTAGTCATACACAGTTTATACTCTTGCGGGCTAGGAGTATTACAATGATTTCAGGTACAGAAGCGCTTCAAGAACTTTTCGTTGATGGGTCCGATGCGTAGCCCATCCTTGTCCACAATCTTGTACGCGCCATTTGTATAGACCTCTTGCACAACATATGGTCCATCCCATTTTTGTTGGAACTTTCCTGTCACCTTCCTTGTGATCACAATGGGACGGCGAACCGCAAGCACCAAGTCTCCTATTTGGAAGGATCTTGGCTGAACCTTTTTGTTGAAAGCTCGGGTCATGCGAGCTTGATAGCATTCTAAGTGGTTTTGAGCTTCGAACCTTTTTTCATCCAAGGCTTCCAGTTCCTACAATCTCAACTTGGTCTGCTCTTCATTGGTCAATTCTTCCTGAATGGCTATCCTTAGTGATGGAATTTGACGTTCAAGAGGAAGGACTGCTTCCACTCCATACACAAGAGCGTAAGGAGTTGCTTGAGTTTGAGTCCGAAAGGTTGTGCAGTACGCCCATAAAGCTTCTCCAACTCTTTCATGCCAATATCTCTTGGTTTTGGAGACGACCCTCTTCAGTAAATTACAAAGAGTCTTATTAAAGGCTTCAGCCAAACCATTCACTGCCAGATAATACATGGAAGAGTTTCTTTGGACAAATCCAAATTGTTCTCATAGTTTGTCCATATGAGCATTGTAGAAAGGTTTTCTATTATCAGTGATGATATACCGAGGTACTTCATACCGATAAATGATATGAGTGCGAATGAAATCCACCACTATTTCTTTCTTGACCTCTTTTAAAGGGACAACCTCTGCCCATTTGGAGAAGTAGTCAGTTGCAGCAATAATGTAAGAGTGACCAGAAGATGACTTCGGAGTGATAGGTCCAACCACATTCAATCCCCAAGCTTCAAAGGGCCACGAAGCCACAGTGAAATGCAGAGGCTCTGGAGGTTGATGAATGTAGTTTGCATGCACTTGACAAGCTTCACATTTCTTTGCGTATTCCATGCAATCTTGTACCATAGTTGGCCAATAGTATCCCATTCTCTTAATCCGGAAATGCAACTTGGGACTTGACTGATGAGCACCACAAACCCCACTATGAGCCTCTTGTAAGGCTTGGATTGATTCTTCTCTTCCCAGACACCTAAGGAACACACCATCAAATGAACGACGATATAAAGTTTCCTTAAAATATATGAATCGGGGAGCTCGTCTTTTTATTTCGGTCTTGTGACCCTATACTGGAGAAAATTGATGAGTGGCTGCCTCTAATCTTCATTCTCTTCTTCGACCACAGTGATGTCGTTTACTTCCTCCTCATCTTTGGGAACTAAGAGGGGAATGACCCAGCGCCGAGAAACTGATACTGGAATGCTATCTCCTTCAGTCACAGCCAAAACAGCAGCAAGGTTGGCTAAAGCGTCTGCTTGCCTATTTTCACTTCTTGGAACGAAGTTGAAACTTATGGACTCGAACTTCTACGATAATTTCATTGCGTATTGGTGATACGGTACCGGATCTTCATTTCGGACCTCATACTCAGACAATAGTTGGTTAACAATCAACTGTGAGTCACCATATACTTCCAGTTGGTTGATCCTCATTTCTAGTGCTATCTCTAAACCGATCAACAAAGCTTGATACTCTGCGACATTATTAGAGCAATTTTCCATCAAGGTGAAAGAGAATGTCAACACCTCATCGTGGGGAGTAACAAATACTACCCCAGCTCCTGCACCATAGCTTCTAGCTGCACCATCAAAATAAAATTTCCATGATGGCATGAAATCAGTGAAGAAAACTTCCTCATCTGGAAAATCCTCAGGAAGTTCCCACTCCGCCGGAATCGGATGATCTGCTAAGAAATCTGCTAAAGCTTGTCCTTTCGTGGCCTTTTGTTACACAAAGGTTATCTCAAACTCCAACAACAGAAATGTCCATTTAGCCAACCTTCCTGAGAGGATTGGTCTAGACATCAGGTACTTGAGAGGATCTGTCTTTGATATCAAATGAATGCTATGTGAGAGCATGTAATGCCTCAACTTTCTAGCAGTAAAGATTAGAGCTAAACAAATCTTCTCGATTGGAGCGTACTTTTGCTCAGCTCCCACGAGTGTCCTACTTAAGTAGTAAAGTGCATTTTCTTTATCACTCTCATTTAGTTGAGCGAGCATTACTCCCAGAGATTGCTCTTGCGCGGATATGTAAAGGATCAACGGTTTTCCAGGAATGGGTGCCGCAAGAACTGGCGGGTGAAGCAAATACCTTTTGAGGCTTTCGAAGGCATTGTGGTTGGCTTCATCCCATCATTTTTCATCAATCTACTAAATGGATGGCAACAACCAGCCAAATTAGAGATAAATCTCCTTATGTATGCCAACCTTTCTTGTAAGCTTTTCAATTCATGAATATTCGTGGGTTCGAGCATGTTGAGTATAACATCGATCTTTGTTTGGTCAACTTCGATGCCGCGATATCTAACAATGAAACCAAGGAATTTCCCAGAGCTAACTCTGAATGCACACTTCAGTGGGTTCATCCTGAGCTGATATCGACAGAGTCTTTCAAACACGACCCTCAAGTCACTTAAGTGATCTTACCTTGTGTCGCACCCCCTTTCTGGATTTCCTATCCTAATGCGACACGGGTTTGGGACGTGATGTAAGACGAAATCGGGCTCACCTCACATGATGCAATGAAGTCGCCACCCTAATTTTTCTAGGTTTAGGGAACCTAAAGTCATGGCATAAAAAGAAAAACTATGGCAAAATGGGTCTGAACCCGAGAACAGTGGTTCGGGGTCGTATTATGGACTCGGGAAGGTGTTAGGCACCCGAGTCACATCCTAGAAGGTTACCGGAGAGAGGTGTTTAATCATGCCTTGAAAAATAAAATCCTAATTTAGTTATCATGCCCAACAGATTTTAATAATTTTAAATATTATAGCATAAGCGCGAAAAAGCGTGAATAAATAAAAGGGTAGGAACTGTTTACTTGTGAAGGGTATTGGGCGGATATACCCTTTTTGAACGAAGTCATGAGGCGTACTTGTGATGGGTGTCGATTGATTTGCCCTACAAAGTCGAGATTATTAATTTGGGGAAAATGGTAATTGAAAAAAACAAATAGATATTTAACGACTTGTTACGAGTGAAATAATTAAACGCGAGTGAAATAATTATTTAAATATTCGAAAGAATGCAAAGATAATTAATTAAATAGTGCGAGCATACGAATGATCGGCATCGCAATTATCGTATGTGAGCGAAAGACGATTAAACACAAGCAGAATAATTAAATATGCTAAAACATACGAAAATAATAATTAAATGTACAAGCATACGAAAATAATAATTAAACATGCGAGCATATGGAAATAATAATTAAACATGCGAGCATACAAAAATTAAATAAACAGTACAAGCATGCGAAAAATTAAATAAACAATACAAGCGCGCGAAAAGTAAATAAACAGTACAAGCGCGGAAAAATAAATAAACAGTACAAGTGCGGAAAAATAAATAAACAGTACAGGCATAAAAAATGCTACGAAAAATAAATATGATGGATCGAAATAAATTGGACTAGACCCACTGGGCCTAGAAATTGGGCCCATCCGTTGGGCCCATTAGCTGTAGAGCCCTTTCCTTTGTATTTGGGCTTGGCCCATTATCATTAAAATGCCTAGCCCATTTTCTCTTCTCCTTTCCCGTTTGGGCTTGGCAAACCAAGCCCATAATTAATTAAAATGAGGCCAAGCCTCAAGCCCACTTCATCCTTTCTCCCACTGTTCTTCTTCCTTGAGAAACCAAGAGCAGCAGCCATGGAGCAACGAAAGCGGACCGGCAGCAGCATCTTCCTTGTCCAGCGCCGACAGGGCAACAGCAGCGGCGAGGTGGTAGGGAGGTAGTGCAGCGGCGGCGGTGGAGGGCAGCAGTGCAGCGACGGGCCAGCAGCGGTGAGCAAGGCAGCAACTCGATGGTGGCGAGCGGCGGCGGCAGCCCAGCAACGGTGACCAGCAGCAAAGCAGTGGCGACGCGAGGCACGAGCAGCAACGACGAGGCACGGCGACCAGCAGCAAAGCAGTGGCGACGCGAGGCGCGAGCAGCAACGACGAGGCACGACAGTGGTCCGGTGAGGCTTGCGGCAGCTTGGCAGCAGCTCGGCGGTGGCGAGCGCAGCGCAGCAGCGGCGGTGGTGGTAGGGTGGTAGTGCAGCGACGGCGGTGGAGGGCAGTGGATGATGTAAATGGCTGCGTTCTCCCTCCCCCTTTTGAAGAAAACGTGAGCCATGCTATTTATAGCATGCTTGAGGCGGTGGAGGAAGAGATGACGTCGGCATTAATGACATCACGATGACGAGGTGAGGGTGAGCAGTGGCGTGGCTCGAGGAAGGACATGAGGCTCGAGGAAGAACGTCAGAGCGTGAGGAGCAAGGCTGCACAGTAAGGCAGTGCAGAAATGTGCATTAATGTGTATTAATGCACATTTAATGCCATACGAACATAATATTTCTGGTTCGAGCTTCTAGTACAAGAAATTTCCCTAAAAACTCCAACCAAAATTTCTAAAATGTAACAAAATTATTAGCACACAGTAAACGGCGAAAAGCTCGCTAAATAGTTTGATAAAAACTCGCGTGTAAATAATAACAGTTCGAGCGTAACAAAAATCCTTAAAATAAGAATTAATCGCAACGAAAAAGGATAACGCGAGTTAGAAAAATAATAAAAAATAAGTAGCTAATGACCAAAGTTGTTCGACCCTTAATTTTGAAAGTTTGACTCGAGAACCAATACGGGTTCGAACGGGAAAAGTGACAAAAATGCGAAAAAAGTATGAAATAAAATTTAAATGACTTTAAGCGTAAAAATAAACATCAGATTAACAATGGAAGTACGATTTTAGAAAATTGATGACAGAAATGCGACAAATGAAAAAATTTAAATCCAAAATCGGGTAGCAACAGTTGCCTCCTCTTTACTGTCTTATCAAAAATCCGATGTAATCGAGATTTTTGATGAGCAGTAAAGATGGTTGCTGCCGAACCCGCAATGGTTTGAAAAATGCAAAATGTAAACGTAGTCTCCCCTGATAATGGGATGAAAAGTAGACGTAGAAACGTAAATGACTTGTCCCTGATAATGGGATGAAATGCAAATTGCAGTAAATGACAACTTTTCTGATAATGGGGAAAAAAGTAAATGGTGACTTCCCGGATAGTGGGGTCAAATGTAAATGATGACTTCCCTGATGATGGGGTGAAATGTAAATTGCAGAAATGTAAATTTGAGATCCGAATGGGGACACCGCAAGTCTCGGACCTCGATGCAGGAAACGTAAACTTGACATCCGGACGTTGATGTAGGAAATATAAATGCAGAAAAGTAAACTTCAGCTACGTTGAGGGTCGCACTCATAGGCCGTAGCTGATTGATGCAGAAATGGAAATCAGGCAGGGCGAGGGTAGTACTCGCAGTCCATACCTTGGTGCAGAAAAGTAAAGTGCGAAAAATGTAAACTCAGCGCCGTCGAGGGTCGCACTCGTAGGCCGTCGCTGATCGATGCAGAAAAGTAAACTTCAGCTACGTCGAGGGTCACACTCGTAGGCCGTAGCTGATTGATGCGGAAATGGAAATCAGGCAGGGCGAGGGTAGTACTCGCAGTCCATACCTTGGTGCAGGAAAGTAAAGTGCGAAAAATGTAAACTCAGCGCCGTCGAGGGTCGCACTCGTAGGCTGTCGCTGATCGATGCAGAAAAGTAAACTTCAGCTATGTCGAGGGTCGCACTCGTAGGCCGTAGCTGATTGATGCAGAAAAGTAAATGCAGAATGATATGCTGGAAATTTTGAAAGGAGATAGTGCATAAATTTTAACGTAAGTTAAAGGAGTGTGAATGCAGACAGAAAGTAATTTGTGAAAAATAAAGTGCGAAAAGTAAAGTGCGTGAGGATGAACAAAGACACATGTTGTGGGGACGAACCGCTTACAACATGTTAGAAAGACATCGCGTGGGGACGAACCGCTTACGCGACCTAAAAAGACGCATGTCGTGGGGACGAACCGCTTACAACATGTTAGAAAGACATCGCATGGGGAAGAACCGCTTACGCGACCTAAAAAGTCGCATGTTGTGGGGACGAACCGCTTACAACATTCAGACAGACATCGCGTGGGGACGAACCGCTTACGCGACCTAAAAAGACGCATGTTGTGGGGACGAACCGCTTACAACATTCAGACAGACGCATGTTGCGGGACTGAGTCGCGTCAACATTCAATGCAGGAAAGTAAATTGCAAGAAAGTAAATTGCAAGAAAGCAAACTTCCCTTGGGCGTTGTTGCCCCCCTGAAATCCTTCTTCGGACGCTGCTGCCCGTCGGAGGTTGATGCTGAAAATGAAAACTCCACTCGGACGCTGCTGCCCACTGGGAGATTGATGCGAGATCCTTCCGGACGCTACTGCCTGTCGGATGTCGGCTTAAATCCTTCTGGACGCTGCTGCCCATAGGATGATGATGCAGAAAATTGAAAACTCCACTCGGACGCTGCTGCCCACTGGGAGGTTGATGCGAGATCCTTCCGGACGCTGCTGCCCGTCGGATGTCGGCTTAAATCCTTCTGGACGCTGCTGCCCATAGGATGTTGATGCAGAAAATGAAAACTCCACTCGGACGCTGCTGCCCACTGGGAGATTGATGCGAGATCCTTCCGGACGCTACTGCCTGTCGGATGTCGGCTTAAATCCTTCTGGACGCTGCTGCCCATAGGATGATGATGCAGAAAATTGAAAACTCCACTCGGACGCTGCTGCCCACTGGGAGGTTGATGCGAGATCCTTCCGGACGCTGCTGCCCGTCGGATGTCGGCTTAAATCTTTTTGGACGTTGCTGCCCATAGGATGTTGATGCAGAAAATTGAAAACTCCACTCGGACGCTGCTGCCCACTGGGAGGTTGATGCGAGATCCTTCCGGACGCTGCTGCCCGTCGGATGTCGGCTTAAATCTTTCTGCTTGAATATTGGGAATATTGATTGAAAGGTGGGGATTTGAACCGCCACACTAAAGTTTGAGAGGTGGGGTTTTGAACCGCCACACGAAACTTGGAAGGTGGGGTTTTGAACCACCACACGAAAGTTTGAAAGGTGGGGTTTTGAACCACCACACGAAGTTTGAAAGGTGGGGCTTTGAACCGCCACACGAAATTTGAAAGGTGGGGTTTTGAACCGCCACACGAAAGTTTGAAAGGTGGGGCTTTGAACCGCCACACGAAGTTTGAAAGGTGGGGCTTTGAACCGCCACACGAAAATGATTGTGGAGTAGTAATGTACCTTCATTCGGATATTGATTTGGGTAGATCTGTTGGTGGAGATTGATCCCCGTGTGAGATTCCACTGAAGCATATCTGTATCCTGGAAATAGGGAGGAAACAAAGGCGAGGCAGCAGTGGATGGAAAAAGAGAAATCAATTGATATATGGACCATTCAATGAGATCACATCATGTATGTTGTATGTGTAAGTATTTCCACACTACCCTAAAGTTCGCCCCCAACGTTTTATCAAGGTGAAAACAACTTCCCTATCAAGAGAAGTTTCAACAAGTTTGTGCATTTCTGGAGAACATGTCATCCAGTTTCCATCGTACAAGCATGCTTGATACAAGCCTAGAAAAGCATCTTGCCCAGGACATAACGACCTCAAGGACAAGACTTTCCCCCATCATGTAGACGTAAGCAATCCTCACCAGATATTAGTGTTTGCGCTCATACTCAGAAATAGGGCTACGTGTTTACACTCATAAAAATGCAACAAACATAGCACAAGGTTAGATTTGCAATGTCAATCCGAGTGAATAAACCTCATACGAAGATGAACCTGCATGGGCATTTATATAATCGAGAGGAATTTGCAAGAGAATAGAAATATGTAGTGGATAGACAGAGAGAAGAAAAGAAGAAGGAATCTATTTTAGGAAGAGAGTGCTTTTTGGCAGAAGAAAGGGTTGTTAATGAGAAAAGCTCAACTGAGGTTACTAACCGGAGGTAAGGTGTACCTCGAGCACAATTTGCGAGAGTTTGGTGAAACTCTGAAGCTTTCCTTTGAAATGTCAGCATTCTTCTCCGCAAATTGTTGTTTGAATACAACCTGAGACCCTTTCTTCGAAATACCCAACCGGGTTTTTGAATCTTCATAAGGAATGATCTCTTTTACTTTTTAAGACCACTTTGATGGCAAAGTGCCCAAGTTTTTTTTTGATCTTTGATGGGGATCTATTGATTGTTTTGAGACCATTTTGAGGGCAAAGTGCCCAAGTTTTTGAATCTTCGCGGGAGATGCTTCATCTTGATCGTCTTGAGGGCGCTGTGCCCAAGTTCTTGGATTTTCACGGGAGTGATTTTTTTTTATGGAGAGCTGACCTTGGGGCCCCTTTTGCACTTGCTTTTGCTTTTGTTTTGCTGTGTTCTTTGAACACTTTTGATTTGATTTTTTTTTTGTTTTTTTTTTGATTAATTTTTTTTTGATTTTTTTTTGAGCGAGCAAAGCAAGTGCAATTTTTGTTTGGTCTGTTGTCACTTCCGTCCTTGACAGAAGCCCTCAAATCTTGATTTTTTGATTTTTTTTGGCTAGGTTTCCTTCCGGCGTTGATGATCAGCGATCTTCGGAGATTTTGGAATCCCTCTTGCGCAACCCAAGTTCGATGTGCACCTTACCTTCAGTTAACAAACTCAGTTGGGCACTGCTCATTATTTAGGGAGTTCAAGTGGGTGTAAAAGATTTTACAAGTGACTTAGAAATGAATCGAACAGAATGCAAAGGCAAGTGTCTGAGGACAAAAGAACGAGAAGACCAAAGAAAGGTGGAAGCAAAGAGCAAAGTCCCATGTCATCTTACTGCTATTCCATGTCTAATGGTGCATGTACCCTGGATATTATGCAAATCCCACTAGCACTTAGTCAGGCATTTGCACTCATGAAGGAAGTATGACGTGAAGGCCCAAAATGCTCACAGGGATGTGTTTATGACTGCTTACGTCTAAACATGCTGCAGATATAAGAGCTAGCAAGCAAGATCATGCATGTCATAAAATTTCGACTGGATGCACAAATTATCCATGACGCAGTAACATGTTGAACATGCTCAATCTATGGAAGGTTTGAAAATTTTGAGGGTAGTGTGAATTTTATTCAAAGAATTTTGTTTACAATTACAACAAATCTTAATAATGTTAGCAATTTTATAGACAAAAATGTAAGGGTATGATCACTCACAAAAAAATTATGAATAATTTAAAACGTTGCCCCCAATGTGGGAATGAATGCAGAATGATTGTATGAAATTTAAATAAGCAGAGAGGTAAGTGAACTTCTCTAGATGTGTGTAGCAAAAAGTGCTGAGGTCGGCGCAAAGCGTTGTTGCAGAACTATGAATGTAAACCTCACTCTGATGTTGATGTACACTATAGTGTTTATATAGGAATGTAAATTGAGGCCAGGGCGAGAACCCCGTAGAGTTCAAATGCTGATGTAAAGAGGACGATAGGGTGTGGTCGCCGCAAAGAATGAAAATAGGGGGAACTGAGCCGCCGCAATGGATGGGAGTGAGGAATTTCCAAAAGGTTGCCCCCCGGTGTAGAATGCATAATAAACTTCCCGATGCCCGCGCCAGGGCAGTAAAGGCACACAAGATGGTCATTCAAGAGTTGATAAGATGAGGATTCCTCAGTCTCGCTGAGCACTATGCAAGTGACCATAGTATGATTCGAGTTCCTTCAAAAATAAGGGAGAAACAATGAGTAGAATTGAAAAATGATTTAGGAAAATGGCAATGCAATCAATAGGTTTTAGACTCTCCCTTTTATAGTGAGGTTTTATGCAGGTACTCCTAGTATGATTCGGATTCTTGGACGTCAAGGCTTCCTGACGCTTTCTCCTGGTTGTCATTCCACTAGCTTGCCCCCCAGTTTACAATCCTCATTGCGCTTGAAAAAGGGAAAATTAAATAGTAAGTCTGAGGGAAGGATATCCCAAAATTCGGAATTAAAAATTAAAACCGACAAGAATTGAAATATTTGAAAAGAACACGTGGGTTGCCTCCCACGAAGCGCCCTTGTGCGATGTTTCCTTTCTCGCCTTTGTTTGGTGAAGGGAAAGAAAAGAAGCGAATCAGTAGCATCTAAATCATGAATAGATTAAGATCAGGATTTAATACATAAGAAGAGTAAAAATATGGGAAAATTGCAGACATAACAAAATCATGAGCATGAAAAAGTGAGGAAATAATTGCAAACATGAAAAAATTGCAGAGAAAATTGCAAACAGGGAAAGTTGCGGGAAAATTTATACACAGGAAACATTGCGGAAAAATTTGATACACGTGCAAGATTGCAGAAAAATTGTATGTGAAAAATTGCGAAAAAATTAGACAAAGATGGAAATATAGCGAAAACTTACAAATACGGAATAATTATGAAAAATTTACAAAGGTGACACTTTCGAAAAAATTTGCCAATATTGAAATTTCCGGAAAGTGTTGCCAACGTGGAAAGTTTGCGAAAAAGGTTTCCAACGTGGAAGATTTGCAGAAAAATTGTAAACAAGGAAAATTTGCAGAACAATTTATAATTATGGAGAAATTGCGAAATCAGTTTGTAAAAAAAAGTGTGAAAATTTTGAGAAATGATTTGTAAAACGTGGGAAGACTTTGAGGAATTATTTGTGAAAATTTTGAGAAATTAGTGAAAAAAGGGAAACAAAGTCGCAATACACGCATTTCAATATGATGCATATGCTGACTTGACACCAACTATTTCTATTCTGGCTGGAAGGCTCCCGGACGATACCATAGAAGTGGTCCCTCAGTAAATGGATATGTGATTGCCTGTCGAACCATCAAAAGTTCTAGGCGTTCACCCATTTAGGGGTTCGAGTCCGAGTTTGGGGTTCGTGAAAACTACCTAGGACACATGTCCTAGGGCCTCACTACTAACCTCCTAATCTTATTTGGAAAAGGCCCAGCGGTAGGGCATTATGCGTGAGATGCCTATGCAATGACAGTTTATCAAAGCGAATAACACATAGCAACAAATCATGTATAAACAATTTATCAAAGCAAATAAATACATGAAAAACAATTAATCATGCAAAAACCATGTGATAATACCATAATGAATAATTAATTATTTACAGAAAAAAAAACAAACACCTCAAAAAAAATCCGGCTCCGACCCTATTAGTCCCTAGTGGAGTCGCCAAACTGTCGCACCCCCTTTCTGGATTTCCTATCCTAATGCGACACGGGTTGGGACGTGATGTGCGACGAAATCGGGCTCACCTCACATGATGCAATGAAGTCGCCACCCTAATTTTTCTAGGTTTAGGGAACCTAAAGTCATGGCATAAAAATAAAAACTAAGGCAAAATGGGTCTGAACCCGAGAACAGTGGTTCGGGGTCGTATTATGGACTCGGGAAGGTGTTAGGCACCCGAGTCACATCCTAGAAGGTTACCGGAGAGAGGTGTTTAATCATTCCTTGAAAAATAAAATCCTAATTTAGTTATCATGCCCAACAGATTTTAATAATTTTAAATATTATAGCATAAGCGCGAAAAAGCGAATAAATAAAAGGGTAGGAACTGTTTACTTGTGAAGGGTATTGGGCGGATATACCCTTTTTGAACGAAGTCATGAGGCGTACTTGTGATGGGTGTCGATTGATTTGCCCTACAAAGTCGAGATTATTAATTTGGGGAAAATGGTAATTGAAAAAAACAAATAGATATTTAACGACTTGTTACGAGTGAAATAATTATTTAAATATTCGAAAGAATGCAAAGATAATTAATTAAATAGTGCGAGCATACGAATGATCGGCATCGCAATTATCGTATGTGAGCGAAAGACGATTAAACACAAGCAGAATAATTAAATATGCTAAAACATACGAAAATAATAATTAAATGTACAAGCATACGAAAATAATAATTAAACATAAGCAGTGGACTAGACCCACCAGTGGCAACGGTGACCAGCAGCAAAGCAGTGGCGACGCGAGGCGCGAGCAGCAACGACGAGGCACGACAGTGGTCCGGTGAGGCTTGCGGCAGCTTGGCAGCAACTCGGTGGTGGCGAGCGCAGCGCAGCAGCGGCGGTGGTGGTAGGGTGGTAGTGCAGCGACGGCGGTGGAGGGCAGTGGATGATGTAAATGGCTGCGTTCTCCCTCCCCCTTTTGAAGAAAACGTGAGCCATGCTATTTATAGCATGCTTGAGGCGGTGGAGGAAGAGATGACGTCGGCATTAATGACATCACGATGATGAGGCGAGGGTGAGCAGTGGTGTGGCTCGAGGAAGGACGTGAGGCTCGAGGAAGAACGTCAGAGCGTGAGGAGCAAGGCTGCACAGTAAGGAGGTGCAGAAATGTGCATTAATGTGTATTAATGCACATTTAATGCCATACGAACATAATATTTCTGGTTCGAGCTTCTAGTACAAGAAATTTCCCTAAAAACTCCAACCAAAATTTCTAAAATGTAACAAAATTATTAGCACACAGTAAGCGGCGAAAAGCTCGCTAAATAGTTTGATAAAAACTCGCGTGTAAATAATAAAAGTTCGAGCGTAACAAAAATGCTTAAAATAAGAATTAATCGCAACGAAAAAGGATAACACGAGTTAGAAAAATAATAAAAAATAAATAGCTAATGGCCAAAGTTGTTCGACCCTTAATTTCGAAAGTTTGACTCGAGAACCAATACGGGTTCAAACGGGAAAAGTGACAAAAATGCGAAAAAAGTATGAAATAAAATTTAAATGACTTTAAGCGTAAAAATAAACATCAGATTGACGTAGATAAATGGAAGTACGATTTTAGAAAATTGATGACAGAAATGCGACAAATGAAAAATTTTAAATCCAAAATCGGGTAGCAACACCTTGTTTTAGTCTTGACTATTATATCATCAACATAACATTCCACCCTTTTATGCATCATGTCATTGAAGATCTTTTGTATTGCCCGTTCGTAGGTGGCTCCAGCGTTCTTCAAGCCAAATGGCATTACTTTATAACAATATATGCCTTTAGGTGTCCTAAATGTCGTAAGCTCTTTATCTTTTGGATTCATGCGGATTTGATTATATCTGGATGAGCCATCCATGAAAGATAAAGCTTCGTGACCTATGGTTGCATCGACCATCAACTCAGTGATTGGGAGAGGGAAATCATCTTTAGGACAAGCCCTATTCAGGTCGCGAAAGTCCACACAAATGCGGATTTGGCCATTCTTCTTCTTCACTGGCACAATGTTGGCAATCCAAGTAGGGTATTTGACTTCGCGGATAAATCCAGCCTCAATGAGTTAATCACTTCAGCTTCAATTGATGGGATTAGGTCCGGGCGAAACTTCATTTGAGGTTGTTTACTAGGTCTTATGCCATGTCTCACTGCAAGGAGATGCACTGCAACCTTGGGATTCAGTCCAGGTATTTCTCTGTAAGACCATGCAAACACATCCTTGAATTCTTTCAAGAGCTCCATATACTTTTCTGCTTCTTCGGGACTCAAGAGAGCACTTAAGAAAGTTGGTCTCGGCTCATCGATAGTGCCTAAGTTTACTTCTTTCAATTCATCAACTGTCGCTTGCCCCTCTTCCTCAAATATTGACGGAGCTAACTCTAGTTCATCTTCATCTGACACTTCCTCAACGGAGGCACAATTAACATCCTCAATCTCCATGTCTTCAGCATTTTGGAAGAGTTGTCGTTTAATATTTTTTTCTCTTCTGCTTTTGCTTCTTGGAGTTTCCCTTTTGATTTAGGTTATTAGGTCTTAGCCGTGTGAAGACGGACTTCCTTTGTGGCGGTGTCGTAAGTTCAGGCTCCAAGAAAGCTTTGTCTCCTAACCTGTCAAAAACAGAGACCCTAGCCGCTTCTCCTTGGATACGGCTAAATACGGAAGGCTTATCCTCCTTAGGGATCTCTTTGTCGACTTCATATATTTGTATCATAATTGGGTTTGCAGAGGCCCATTTGACTTTGATCTTGGCTGGAGGATCTTGTAGGAAACCGAGCCCGAATCTTTGCCTTTCTGTAGATGGTCTTCCACTAGAAAGGACAACATCCAAGTCACCAAGTTTGTGAGGTTCTCCTTTCGAGTACCCAGCATTCTCGAAGAGTCTTTTGACTTTTGGGTCATACCATACTCGACTGCCTCCGCTTGATCCTTCACTTTTTATATCTTCGGATCTTGTCTCCTTAGAAGCTTCTAGCTTGGATGGTCTTGGGACCAATGTCGAAATTATAGGAATAGGTTGTCTTGTTGATCCTTCACTCGCATCCTCAGATCTCATCTTCTGAGGAGCTCCCGGCTTGAATGGTGTTAGAACCAATGTTGAAATCATAGGAATAGGGAGAGTCATACTCCTTTTTAAGACTTCTACTTCCTTAGTGATGGCGGTTTTTAAAAATGGAGCCTTTACGAACACAGATGTTGCCTTTGTTGCGGAAGATGAACTTTCTCCATTCTCCTTATATTGGGGTGCGAAGATGGGGAAGGCTTCTGAAGGGACATCTTGATCTGAAAAGAACTTTGCATCTGCAAAATGTGACTATTCCTTGCTGAATGGGCTGGTTTCTCCCTTAACGCACTTTACCTCTCCGTTACGAATGAATTTGAGGCATTGGTGCCAACTTGAAGGGATAACTCCATTCTCGTGTAACCAAATCCTTCCGAGGAGCAACTGGTAGGATGTTCTAGCATCAATCACATGAAAGAGGACAGTAGATACCAACTCTTCGATCTCTAGCTTCACTCGAATCCGCCAAGAGCAGCTTGACCCTTTTGATTGAAACCTTGGATAAACAACTTACTTTTGGAAAGCTCAGATATGGCAATTCCTAGTTTCTTCATTGTATGGATAGACATGATGCTGACCGCTGACCCTTGATCCACAAGTATCCTTCTGACTTTTTCTTCTCGAATGTAACCTGCGGCATAAAAAGGTCTGTTGTGCAAACGAGATCCCAGTAATAAATCATTGTCTGTAAAGGTGATTGCATTGAAGCACTCGGCGTAAGATGGTTGATCAACAACTTTCAACAATCTTTCCTTGTATTTGGTTGGATCTACCAATGCTTGTACTAGTGACATCCTGACTTCTGAAGAGAGGTTAAGGGTTTTGGCTAAAGAGACATTTGATGGAACCTCTTTCAACCTTTTTATGACATTGTCATCCTCCTGATCAGACTCTTCAGCTTGCTTTATGCTGACCATATGGACTGCTACACAATCTTCATGATATTGCTCTTCTGGGAAATACTCTTCAAGAGTTACTGCTATTCCTTCTTTAGATATCTCTGGATGTTCGCCTGGAAGACCCCACCCTTCTTGCTGGACATCATGATTTTGACTAGAGGCACCATAAGGGTATTTTGAGGATGATTTTCTCTTTGGAAGGACCTTCTTATTCTTCTTCCTTCTAAAGGTTGACCACCCATCATTCACTTCACCTTCGGACTCAGAACTTGTTTGCCAAACATCTAAGTCATCAGTCATCAACTCGTACAAACTCGGCCCATAAGGATTTCCTGTCGTTGGCATTCCTGGGTAAGCATAGGTGACCTTGACTTCTCCATCTGTGTTGAACTTTATAGGGACCGCTCTTTTCGGTAATTCAACTGTCAGTATCGTTGGTTGTGAGGTGATTGTCCTCTGACTCAAAGCTTGCGATAATGGAACGGGATCAAATGACCCGAATGAAATCATGGTTGGTTTAGCCTCATTCTTTGTGGTGGTCGTGATGTAATTGGCTTCTACAACATCTCCACTATCGAGTTTTATCTTACCTTCATTGTCCAAACGAACGATGAGATCTTTAATGACAAAGCATTTATCTACCGAATGACTGATGATCCGATGATATCTGCAATACCTAGGGTTGTCAACCTGGTTCACTTCTTCTGGGCGCTTTGATGGTGGATGTTCGATCAATTTTTGTTCAAGGAGCTGGTCTAGAATATCGGAGACTTCCGAGTCTAAAAAAGGGTATCCCCTTTCTTCACGGTCCTTCAGGGTACTTCTTTGAGCTCTGAAAGGCTTATACTCCATCTTGTCCTGCTTCATCCCTTCTTTCCTTTGGGCCTCTTTGGAGGATATCTTCACAGGTGCAGTGGTAACCACCATGCTTTCTTTTCCCTTGCTGGTCTTCGAGTCTTTCCTTACTTCTTTCTTGACTTCCTTCTTTTCGCGAGAATCATTTGGCAAGTAACTCCCGTGCCTTTGGATCTGGACTTCCAAATCATGAGAGCTGCGAGCTCCTCAAATGTGCGTGGCATGTTTGCCTGCAAGTTGTAGAGCAATCCCCAATGCATTCCTTAGACACACATGTCGATTGAAGATGACTCACTGATCCTTTCTTTGCAATTAAGGACCAAGTTCCTCCATATTTTGATGAACTCAGTAACGGGTTCATCTTTTCTTTGTTTCATCCCAGCCAGTTCTGGTAGGCCGACAATCCGTCTAGTGCTGTAAAAGCGAGTTAGGAAGTCTCTTTCCAGTTGGTCCCAACTATCAATAGACCCAGGCGTGATATCGGTATACCATTCAAAGGCAACGCCTTTCAATGATTGAACTAATTGCTTCACCATCATATCTCCATAAGTTCCTACATTGTTGCAAGTCTCTATGAAGTAAGCAATGTGTTGTTTAGGGTTCCCTTTCCCCTCGAACTGCTGGAATTTTGGAGGTTGATACCCCACAGGTAGTAATAGTTCATCTATGCGCCATGAGTAAGGCTTTGCGTACCCGAGAGAGGATTGCGAAGCTCCTCCATATTGAGCACGGATAGTGTCAGCAATCATCATCTGCAGTTGTTGAACTGTCAGATTTGCGACGGGTGTCGCGGTGTTGTTGCTGTTGTCATTCAGATTATTCACCATGGCGAAGTCTTCATGGAATTCATCTGTCGTTCTCACTCAGCATTCTCATCACCAGTAGACCCTCCGCTAGAGTTTGGATTATTTGATGAGCCTGGTTGACTTGCCAACTTAGTCGTCAGAAAAGTTATTTGGGCATCTTTCTCTCTCATGGCTTTTGTCAAATTTTCAATTGCTAAGGATATCTCTTGAAAGCGAGTCTCAGCATCTTAGGAAGCGTCGATGGCCATCACCGCAGCAAAGGATTCAGAGGAGTCAGAGTTGTAGTCTACCCATCTCCTAGTTGGAGTGTTTTCAGAAGCAACTCCGGCATTAGACTCTCCACTCGGGTAGTAAGAGTTATCAGATCTGGTTTGGATCTCTTTGACGACCTTTCTTCTTGGTTTTTCCCTACGGTAAAATTGCTTCAATGGTGACACCAACTGGGCCCTTCCAGCTTTAGTGCGAGCACGTGTTGCCGGAAGGCCTTCTTGCATATCTTGAAGTGCTTCAGAAAAGGAGTCGCTGGTCTGACCTCTAATCAGGCGATTCATCGTTGGATCTTGATTTGAGAAGTGTGATTCAAGAGATGAGAGGAGAGTAGTGTCCCACTGGGCGTGCCAAAGATTTGTACACACAATTTTTCCTAAAATAGAAGAAAATTACACGTGTCAAATTACAAATGTTAAATGTATGATAAAATGGTTCTTCTTCTCTTGATTCCTCTGATTAATGAATTAGTCTTCACTCCGGATTTGGATTTGAACTTGAGTTGGATGGTTGACGGATTGGCCTTGAATCAGCTTGTAATCTGCGGCTGATTTGAGAAGAAACCGGCCTTGAATTAGCTTGTGGCTTCTTCTTGATTTGATTTGATGTGGTTGAGAGAAAACCGGCCTTGAATCAGCTTATGGCTTCTCTTTCTTCCTTGGAGACGATATGCTTTAGCTCTTGATTTTTGCAGCACTTCTTCTCCTCAAAATAATGTCCTCCTTTCTCCTTCTAATGAGACATCTATTTATAGGCTCATAAGGATAATCTTAAGGTGGAAAGACGACACATGTCTTCATCTCATTCGTCCAATTTGTAACTGATGTTATTAATTAATTTACACATTAATTAATTATTACATATTAATTAATTTGACATTTAATCAAATTAATAAAATATTAGATGAATTTTATTCCCTCCAAATATGAGCTTGCTGGTGGGCTTCGACCAAATAAGCTTTATGAATTTCGGTGAATGGGCTTCGTGGCTTTTTTTATAAACTGGGCCGAATATTTTAAGACGAGCCGAAATTTTGATGTCTACACAGACCAAGAAAAATATAGAGAAGATGAATGAACGCTTGGTCCGCAAGAAAAATCAAGGAAGAACGACCACATCCTTCAATGTAGGCGACTGGGTTTGGTTGCATTTAAGGAAGGAAAGATTTTCAGCCTTGAGGCGTAACAAGATTTCCGCGAGGGGAGATGGCCCATTTTTTATCGTTGAGAAAATCAATAATAACGCCTATGTCCTCGACCTTCCTAGCGACTATGGATCCGTAAGTACTACCTTCAACATCTCTGATTTAAGTTTGTGTGATTGGGTGGAAGATGATGAGGAAGACACGGATTCGAGGGCGAATCCTCTTGAAGAGGGAGGGACTGATGCGAACCCTAGTACGCATCGCACGCACGCTGCACCTTCACGCGTGCCCTTGCCGCCCCTTGGCCCGATGATGCGCCAACACAGCAAGCGTATGTCCAACCAGCTTTCAGTGTTCCTACATGACGAGCTTAAGCGTGAGGCTTTGCTGGACGAGTCCGCACTGCGCGCGTACATGTCGCGCCTAGTGACGTTGCTGGCCGCGCCTAACGCACACGCTAGCGCCTACGGAACGGACGCCCGAGCCAAGTCAGACTTGGGAAATAATTGTCGAGCTCCAGCCGAGTTACAAGATAGCTTCAAGGGTCTAGAAGAGGCTGGAGGAGTTTCAAGTCAAACGCCCGACGTGTTTGGGAGAATGGTCGAGCGGGTCAACGCATGAGCAAGTCCTAGCGCGCCAAGGACTTCGACTTGAGGAAGGACGCTCATTACGCAATTCTACCGTGCGTAGGATTGCTTGGGTCTACTAATATACTTAGTATTAGTATTATAATTAATTTAATTAATTATTTCCATTTTTGTACAAGTCAAAATTCTTGTTTAGATAGTAGTTTTATTTCTCATAGGATTTGTATTACTTGCGCCTATTTAAGGCAGTCGCTTGGCATAATAAAATCAGACTTTTTTGCCAAAATTCTGAGTTAAATTACTCTGAAAATCAGTCTCATAGAACTTTGAATCCTTTGAGTCTGAACACTCGAAGAACCACTCAAGTAAATCGAAAGTTCACCCACATTGTTCGATTGCCTAGGTTGCTAACCAATTGCCAGGTAGAGGGTTAGGAGTTCGATCAAGATCCTCATTCGCGTAGCTGGGTTGGCTAGACATCACGATTTAGCAGGGTCAGCGCTCGTTTGAGTTTATTCATGTATTTTCGCACGAAGTCCATCCTTGAACAACGATCGCAAAAGGAGCAACAATCCAAGTCTAGCAAGGATCGTATCAGGCAGGGGCTGGGCTAAGGGGTGGCCCAAAGGCTGGGAATAAAAATTGAAAATACAGCCCCCCTAACCCAAGCGAGGCTTCGCCCCTGCTCTCAACTACAAACTTTGGCCCCCTAAAGCTAATCTAAGACAACTCAATTAATTTCATAAAAAAAAAAGACAACTCAATTGGTTATGAAGAGATGATGACAAATTCGGATTTTAGCCTTAAGAAGAATTAGGAATTGCCTAAGACTAATCAAGATGAACCAAAAGATTCTTGAGCTAAGAAGGTATAATTGGAGGTTTTCTCTTAGTATACATATATGTTAAAACTAATTTACAAGAGAAAGATGGCGGTAAAGAATACTAAAATAATAGGGTAAATTAAAAAAGAAACTATAATTTACAAAATATTTCATTTAACCCTCTATAGTTTAAAAACGTACAATATAAATTTTATAATTTCTTAAAAATTGCAATAACCTTTTAAATATTTAAAAATAAATAGTAAAAAATTGCAAAAATTATAAAATTTGGAAAAAAATGTAACTAATATAGTAAAACTTAATGTAACGAAAAAAATTAAATGAATTTTATTTACAATTTTTAAAATTATTCCCCTTTAAATTTTTAATTAAGTTGTCATTATTTTTTCAATTATTTAGTGGAGTGAACTCTACCATATTTGTTACATTTTTCCTTAAATTTTTATTGAATTATTTTACCATTTATTTTAAAAATTTTAACCACTAAAAATGTTAAAATTACAACTTTTAAAGAATTATATGATTTACATTGTAAACTTTTAGATTATAAAAGATAAGGGAAACATTTTATAAATTATAGGATTTTTATATAGTTTACTCTAATTAATACAAGTAATAATTACATTAAAATCAATATAGAGTAACCTTGTTGTCAAATGAGAGGTATGGGACATCTTTTAAGTCGGCTGCTGCACATGGCCAGACTCACTGGTACGAGAGTACTCGTGAACAGACCTTTGTCTAGTTTCCACTTCTTTCCCTACTTGTCGTGCTGGGCAGTTCTGGTCGGTGCGAGACTGCTCGGTTATGGTTTGTGCCTCTAAATATACTCGAAATAGTGCTCTCACGCTCATATCACATGTATGTATACACATACGATTTTTTCCAACGAGAAAGTTATACAATATGTCCGATCTAATCTTTACTTGAGTACACTAATATTAGCGAATTAAAAAGAAAAATAAGTGTCAAAAAAGAATTCTAACGGAGTAATTAACTTTAAAAATGATATTTCCAATTTATGTTTTAACCATAACTTTCTCAAATTTCGTAGAACATATCGGTAAAAGACATTAGGGTAATTAAAGTATATATGATTTTTCAAATGTAACACTAATGTTTTAATTTTATCAATTATATCATTGAACTTTCCTTAATTGAATAATTTTAACACTTTGTCTCCCATTAAACTGTCGAGCACGTCACATGTGAACATTAAATCTATTCAATTTTACATATGTTTTTTTTATCAGGGTTATTTCTTATCATCATATTGGATGCCGATTACTCCAAACTCGAATCGGGTAGAATTATGTCTCGCTCTGGTAAATTTTAATATATCACATATTCAAAACTCAGAAAAAAATATCTTGATAAACTTGAACTACCTCACTCCGAGGAATACAAAAAGGCCCTCCTCTCCACCCAATTCGCTGACCAGGTAAATTAATTCACTAATTAATTAAATAATTAATTTAATATAAAGTTGCAATTTCGATCATTATACATGGATAAATTATCTGCTACTTTACTTTTTAGTAAATAAATTTTCAAATAGGATACCAATTTTCAAATTCGAAAATGAAATTTTTGTTAAGGGTAAAAAAGTATTTTACTAGTCGATTGCAACCAATTAAATAATCTATGATAAAGAACTAATTGCTTAATTTGATGATGTACATTGTAGACTAACATAACATGTATATGTCAGGATAAGTTGTTTCATGTTTGGGTCAGAATTTATGTCCTGAGAGATGTGATGACAGAGAAGCTCAGAAGCGACTTCAAGTTCAGAATTTGAGACACCGCATCAAATTATACCAAACTGTTGGGCCAACCATGAGCCTCCTTAAAGAGTGGCCCAAATTAGAGCCCAAGAATACTGAAGCAGTGGCCCGGCTCACTAGGAAACTTTCTGCCTTGTCACACACCCTCCCTTTAGCAGAGGATGTTAAGGTATTATGCTTTTCTCACTACTCAATTAATTAATTAATTCCCATCATTTATTTTATATATTTTTTAATTCTCCAAAATAATAATAATTAATAATAATTCTTTGATTATGTATTGCAGGCAGACGTGGCATCCATACACGATGCCATGAGCGAGGCGGTGGCAGTAATGGATGGCATAGAAGCAACAATCGCTAAATTCTTCTCACGGCTGAAATTATTATTACTATTATTATTGTGAATATAAGAAAAAAAGTCCATAATTAAGTAATTAATTATTGTATATATTCACTTCAAATATAGTTTTTAATCCATACTTTTATATAAGAATATTACCGTAATATAGTCAACGCTCAATATTCGAATTCAACTAAAAGTCTCAAATTCGAGCTTTTTGTATATAGTTGTGTTAAAATTTACGAGAGAATTTTACTATCCTTCACGACCATCAAATTTACAGCAGTGAACACCCAATTAACATATTATAATATAGAAAGAAAAAAAAAACTGTTTTGGGGTTTGCGCTTTTATGTTCCAAGAAAATAGACAAGAAAACACAGAAATTCAAATTGAAACTGATGAATTGTGATGTCTTTACGTTGCGGTCCAAACTGAAATGCATGCTA
The DNA here is from genome assembly GCA_963691705.1 of Viola odorata. Taxonomy (NCBI): domain Eukaryota; kingdom Viridiplantae; phylum Streptophyta; class Magnoliopsida; order Malpighiales; family Violaceae; genus Viola; species Viola odorata. The sequence goes on along the minus strand of OY829545.1, from coordinate 58,173,256 downwards.
TGCTAGAGTTCTTTCTTTTTTCTTAACAAAAGTATATGTGGCACCTCTTTTTGCAGGCATGGGAAAAAAGTGCAAGAGTGCATCTCCTACAAGCTCTAATAATGGAATCCAGTCTACAAACTAATAAGGTTCTTCAATATACACCACCATATCAATATCAGTCTAAACCTATATTTTAAGGATCATATCGGAATAAAACACGAGTTCCTTTTTCTCCAATATAAATAAAAATGTAAAACGAAAATATTCAAACTAGAAACATTTCTTTTCCTACATTTTAAGAAATATCAGTTGTTTTAGCTTATTTATTGAATTAATTCAAAGTGTTATCAATTCATGATCGTTTTTGCTAATTGAAGAAGAAGATTTAAAATCTGCAGATGGGCTATTTGTAGGCGTAAATTTGTCAAGAAACACTTTACACCTGCTGACACGTGTTAGTCACAATACAATGCAGATGGAGGAATCCTTACTGTGATCCACAAATATCCTACACTAGGGGTGTCCACCGAAATACCGTACCGAAATACCGTCCGAACCGAACCGAAATAACGCAAATTCGGACGGTATTTTTCCGACCGAATTTACTATTCGGTAATTCGGTACGGTACCGAAATAATTTTCGGTACGGTACGGTATGGATTTAGGTAGGTTCGGTATTACCGAACCTACCGAACCGATTAATACTTTTAATTACTCATTCCTATTCTTCCTTCGTATCTCCTCTCGTCTTCACTCTCACTCTCAATCCCTAAATCGCAACAGAGCAAAACCAATCACTCACACCCACCTCTCCTCTCTCAAACCCATCACCGCCACAGCCTCACCCTCCTCCATCGCCGCCGACACACCCACCTCTCCTTTCAAACCCATCGCCAGCGACACCCATTTCTCCTCTTAAACTCACTTCTTCGATTTGGATTTTCTGCATCTCGGCATCTCCTCTCTTCTTTTTCAATTTCTGCTCTCTTCTTCTCCTTCACTCTCCAAATCTCAATCCCTCACTGGGCTCACCCTCTCCAAATATTCTGCAAATCTGCTTCTGCTCTCTTTCCATATTTGTGAATCCTTCCGATTTATGGTAATACCCTTTTTGCTCTTTCTATTCTCTTGAATTGATGAGGTTTTTAGTGTTTCATCGAGCATTGTAGTGTAATTAGCGACTGAGGTCGTTCTTAATTGAGATTTTCTATGGTTTATTGAATTCATGGAAGTTGTAGCAGTTTGGGTTAATATGAATGGAACCACTGAGCACTTAGATGGTCGATTTTGGAGTTCTAGTTTCTCTATTTTGCTATCTGGGTTCAGCTAATTGATTTATGCTTTCTGCTTTTTTTATTTTTGACAAGTATGCTAGATTTCCTCGATTTGTCATGTATGGGAGTTTTAAGTTGCATTTGAAACTGAAAGGTTTAACCTTTATCATAACGTCAGGAAGTTTTCCTTGATTATATTAGCAACTGCTTCATGCAATATTGCTGGTTAATCATTCCAGTTTTTCATACAATTCATTTTGATTGTATTTTTTTGATTATATTAGCAACTGCCTCTCCATCATTCCAGCATGCTAGATTTCCTCGATTTGGTGTCTTATTAATTCTCATCACTTCACTGTCAAGATTAGGGGTCAAAGTATGCCATGTATGCCATGTATCTTTCATCAAAGTATGTCATACATCAAAGTATTATTAATTCATGTCTGCCATGTATTATTAATTCATCAAAGTATGCCACGTATTATTAATTCATCAAAGTATGCCATGTATCTTTCAAGTCAGTCTTTTCAGTTTCATGATGTTTTCAATCTGGACAATGAGAATCGAGTGGAAGATACACTAATGTTGATTGATCGGAAGGTATGTCTATTGCACAGCATTTTACCTTTTAAAGAAAGAGAATATTCAATTGGAAACGTCAGCTTCTTCTTATACAATCAGTTATTGCATTATATTTCAATGTTTGAACTTCTAAGTTGCATATCAGAGGGTCAGTTATATGAAGCTGATAAAATTTTGTTCACTTTGGAAACCTTACCTTCAGGACAATGCTTTTATAATTTCAAATACAAAATCCAAGTTCCCTGTGCTACAACTGGACTTAAGGTTAGCCTCATTGTTCTTCTTTTTCCTGTTTTTGCTTTATTGCAGGATACACATGACTAACTACCATTTATTGGCTCATCTTTCTTTCTCAAATTGCTATGTTTACAGATTGATATCGGACCTGGTAGTTATCATTGTTTCTACAACTTGCGGTGGTATTGCATTTGCATGCGCTGGACAACTGGTTAGACCAACTTTATTCTGCTACGTTTGACTATATGAAATCGTCCCCTCTCTATCTTATCGTTTCTGCTGCATTTATACCTCGATAGGATTTGCTTTGTTGATTTAACCATGTAATCTCTTAATCTTCTGTCATAATTACTACAAATCTCTTGAAAGAACCTTTTTTGTTAATTTCTACTGTTCCAGATTATTACTGGATATCTATTAGCAGGATCTGTCATTGGGCCTGATGGGCTTAGCTTTGTCAGTGAAATAGTTCATGTTACTTTACTTTATTTATGTAGATGTTAGTTTATTGGTTACTATTCTCTCTCGCTAAAAAGCAGCAGGCGCTTGTTATATACATTCATTTTTCGTCTGACCTGTTCAAACAGGTTGAAACAGTGGCTCAGTTTGGTGTGATTTTTCTTCTATTTGCCCTGGGACTTGAGTTTTCCATTACAAAGGTTTGCCTTTATTTTCCTGCCTCACTTGCTTACCAGTTGGTTGCCAACTGTCTCATTCTCTGTTTGTCATGGGCGCAACTTCGTGTTGTGCGGGCGGTTGCTGTTATAGGGGGTCTTCTGCAAATATTCCTCTTTATGTGCTTATGTGGAATAACTGCCTCGGTAGGTGTAGCATAGGCTTGCATGTTTTAGATATAACAGAAGCACCACAATCACGACTTATTCACTTGAAGCCTCAATTTATGTGCATATTGTCTGGAAATAAGATCTTTGGTTGTATTGTATCCCTTTTTTTCTAATTCTTGATTAACTCTCTTTTTTCCCATTTCTGTAAATATCACTGTGTGTTGGTGGAATTGTTTTTTTAGATTGAAAATCCAGGAAAAACTGAAAATTGTCATTGCTTAATAAATTGTTCGGTATTTTGGTATACCGAAATACCGTACCGAACTAATTTCGGTATTTCGGTATGGTACCGAAATATAATTTGGTACGGTATGGTAACTTTTTTGGGCGGTTCGGTATACCGAATACCGAAATATTTCGGACGGTATACTGATCTACCGTCCGATGGACACCCCTATCCTACACTCATAAAAACATCACTATCTTAGCATTAGCCTGTTCTTTCACGTTATAGTTTTAAGAAAAATGCACATATTTGAGCTCTCTCCTTTACTTGAAACCTTAAATTTTAAATTTCAATTAATTTGGACACCCACCATATTATTGTTGTACTTAATCTATAACACACATACAGAAGTATGAATCACTTCGTTAGTTTTATTATGCAAGCTTTGGCCATTAAATAGCCTTACAAAGATGAAACTACTGAAAGCAAAATCTCCACTACTACAAACGTGGAGTTTGTTACCTACACAATCAAAACTACTTTGAACTAGTCTATATTAAATATCTCCTAAAACATAGGAGTTTATTTCTGCAACTTAACAACTAAGGAAGACCAAGTCTAACCCAACAATGCCTCTCCTAAACTGATTTGTTATCACAATCAGTTTATCCCATCACACACTCCTAGCTTTTCTCTTAACTTCGTGAATGCATCCAGCTTAAGCGGCTTCGTCATGATGTCCGCGAGTTATTCTTCTGTTCCACAATAAACCAGCTTGATGACCTCTTTCTTCGCAAGATCTCTTAAAAAAATGAAACCTGATATCTATATGTTTGCTTCTCCCATGAAGTACCGGATTCTTTGACAATTTTATAGTTGAACTATTGTCACACATAATCGTTGTACCTTGAGCTTGAATCATACCGAGCTGCTCCAAGACTCTCTGCATCCATACACATTGACATGCGCAAGCAGCTGCTGCAATGAACTCAGCTTCTGTAGTTGACAAAGTCACCACTGGTTGTTTCTTGGATGCCCAAGATACAGCCCCTCCACTCAATAAAAAAATATATCCGCTTGTGCTTCTCCTGTCATCTACATCCCCTGCATAATCACTATCTGTGTATGCAGCTAACTCATTTGAAACTCCTTTCTTATACATCACTCCAAAACCTACAGTTCCTTTCAGATAGCGCAATACCCTCTTTGCAGCTTGCATGTGCTGTTCTGAGGAATCCGCCATATACCTGCTTAAGAGACATACCACATACATTAAATCAGGCCGTGTGGCTGTAATATACATCAAGCTCCCAATTAGCTGCTTGTACAACGTGGCATCAACTTTAGCTCCTCCTCCCTCCTTTGATAATTTTGAACTTGGCACAATTGGATTTTTAACTGCATTTCCATCGTGAAGATTGAATTTTTCTAGCAGCTCTTCAGCGTACTTCTTTTGATGGATAAATATCCCTCTTTGCTCTTTGATTACCTCTACACCTAGGAAATACTTCATCTTTCCTAGGTCAGTCATGTCAAACTCTTTCTTCATGAAGGATTTGAACTTTGCAAACATCTGATTGTCATTGCCAGTAAATATCAGATCATCAACGTACAGGCTAACAATAAGAATTTTGTTACCTCCTTCTATTTTGACGAAGAGTGTATGCTCATAATCACATCTTTGAAACCCCTCTTTGCTGAAATATGCCTCAATCTTACTGTACTAGGCACGCGGTGCCTGCTTTAATCCATATAGTGCTTTATTGAGTTTGTAGACTTTATCCTCTTCTCCCCTTCGAACGTATCCCAAAGGTTGTTCTACATATACATCTTCTTCCAGCTCTCCATGCAAAAAGGCGCTTTTCACATCAAGTTGATAAACTATCCATTCTTTCTGAGCTGCTATAGATAGGAGCATACGAATTGTATCCCATCTCGCCACCGGTGCAAATACCTCATTATAGTCAATCCCTTGCTGTTGTGCATAACCCTTGGCTACAAGCCGAGCTTTGTGCTTGTCCACTTCTCTACGTTCATTGAGCTTAGTTTTGAACACCCATTTAACACCTATCTTCTTTGCACCTGCAGGTAATTCAGTTAGTTCCCAAGTATTATTTTTTTCGATGGCTTGTAGCTCAATTTCCATTGCTTTCCTCCACTTCTCTTCCACCACAGCTTGCTCGAATGAAGTAGGATCTTCTAGGGCTGCAAACATCACAAAGTTACTAGCCTCTTCCTCACTAGAGAATTCTTCTCCTGTGGTATACTCTTGCAGGTACGCAGGTGGTCTTCTAACTCGTGTACCTCTCTCTACTTCTTCCGGTTGTGATGATGAATTTTCTCCTTCATTTACGTCAGTTTCTTCATGCTCTGCTTCATTATCACAACCTGCCCAGATTAGTTTTTCTTCTTCTGTTCGGCTTGCATCCTTCTCCCAATTCCAGCCTTCATCTTCCTCGAAGATCACATCCCGACTGATCATTATCTTTTGTGTTATTGGGTTATATAGTCGATACGCCTTCAACTCATTACTGACCCCAAGCAGCACACAACATAAGCTCTTATCGTCTAGCTTTTTCCTCTTTTGGTCTGGAACATGTACGTGGGCTAAGCATCTGAAGACTCTGAAATAGTCTACGTTTGGCTTTACATCACTCCATACTTCTTCTGGTGTTCTCTCCTTTATCACGGATGTTGGACTCCTGTTTAGCACATGTGCTGCCCATTTAGCAGCCTCAGGCCAAAACCTTTTTGGTACTCCTTTGTCATTCAGAATACATCTAACCATATTCATGATCGTTCGATTTTTGCGCTCTGCCACCCCGTTCTGTTGTGGCGTATATGCTGTTGTAAGTTGCCTTGTTATACCTGTCTCCTTACAAAATAGATTAAATTCATTCGAGGTAAATTCTCCTCCTCTATCAGTCCGCAGGCAACACAACATTGATCCACTCTCCTTCTCAACTTGACTCTTATATTCCTTAAAGAATGTAAAAGCTTCAGTTTTATCTTTCAAAAAATAAATCTATACCTTCCTGCTATAGTCATCAATGAGAGTCATCATATATCTTTTGTCGCTGTTTGAGGAGGGAGTAATTGGACCATAGAGGTCTGAATGTACCAGTTGCAATTTTCTTGAAGAACGCCATGAACGTTTCTTCGGAATTGTTTCTCGATGTTGCTTGCCTACTAAGCAGTTGGTGCATGCTCTGGTTGCCCCCTTTAACTCTGGCAGTCCTTTCACCATATTTCTAAACTTCAAGGTTCTCAAACCTTTGTAATTTAGATGTCCATACCTACGGTGCCACAACTGAGACTCATCATTTGTTGAGGTCTGCATGTATCTTGGGGTGTCGGCAATTGTGATTGTTGTTGTTGCTAATAATGCAAACATTCTGTTTGCCGTCATCCATGTTTGCATTATCAGCCCCCTCCTCGGATGAAACATCTTGCAGACACCGTGTTTGATCAGAATGGTAAGGCCTCTTTCTTGAAGTTGGCCTATGCTGAGTAGGTTACTCTTCAAGTCTGGTATGTAGTAGACACCTGACACTACATGAACTGTTCCATCAATCATAAGCCGCACACTCCCTCTTCCCATGACTCCCAGTCGAGTATTGTTTCCTAACTTTACAGAGTGTCGATAATCCTCATCCAAATCTGTAAACCAAAATTTGTTTCCACACATATGATTACTACAGCCCGAATCCAAAAACCATACCTCTTCCTTCTTGGCATTGTTTGTCTCCACAAAGGCCATCAACAGCATCTCATCCTCCTCATCAAATTCTGCATAATTTGCTTTTCTATCCCATTGTGGACATTCATATTGGAAATGCCTCAGTTGATGACACTTGAAACACTCCACAAGTGCTTTGTTCAGTGACCTTCCTCGGCCTCTCCCCCTTCCTCGAATCATGTTTCCTCTACCTCTTCCTCCACGCTCATCATGCGAGATCTTTAGAACTTGCTCTTCTCCTCCTCCATTGGTAGTCCTTTTAAATTTCTACTCATGAACGAGCAGTGAGCTTTGCAATGCATCGACAGATAGATTGTCAATGTCTTTGGACTCCTCAATCGAGCATACGACGTAATTGAAATTTTCTGTGAGCGTCCTCAAGATTTTCTCCACAATTTTTACGTCTGGCATGTCTTCTCCACAGTTCCTCATGTCGTTGGCAACCACCATTACTCTGCCAAAATAATCTGTGGCTGACTCACCATGCTTCATGTCCAGCAGCTCGAAGTCTCTACGCAATGTCTGCAGCTGTGCTCGTTGCACCCTTGCGTTTCCCTGGTATTTGATTTTCATTGAATCCCAGAGTTGTTTGGATGTCTCCTTTTGAGTGATGGTCTTCAAGATGGTCTTGTCGATTGAGCTGAACAGATAGTTCTTAGCCTTTAGATCCTTTAGCCTAGCTTCATCGACATTTTTCTTTTGGGCTGCAGATAGAGTTTCTTCATTCGTTGGTTCAGTAAAACCAGCTTGCACCACGCTCCAATACTCCTTTGACCTGAGAAGGTTCTCCATGATCAGGCTCCAGTGATCATAATCCCCGTCGAACTTGGGAATGCTTGGTCCTGCAAAGTTGCTGCTCTCAGCCATCTTGTGCTGATTCCCACTCTTGTTTTTCTTCACACACCCACCCGTGTTTTTCCTCACACACTTTGTTTCACTCGTGTTTTCTCTTCACACAGGTCTGGCTCCGCTACCAGATTTGTTGTACTTAATCTATAACACACATACAGAAGTATGAATCATTTCGTTAGTTTTATTATGCAAGCTTTGGCCATTAAATAGCCTTACAAAGATGAAACTACTGAAAGCAAAATCTCCACTACTACAAACGTGGAGTTTGTTACCTACACAATCAAAACTACTTTGAACTAGTCTATATTAAATATCTCCTAAAACATAGGAGTTTATTTCTGCAACTTAACAACTAAGGAAGACCAAGTCTAACCCAACAATTATGTATCTATTAACGTAAGAGATTATGTATGCAAATATGTAAAATATGCGTTACTATTCACTTAATCCTTATTATTTATAGTTCCACATCTAACAAGTGTTAACGAATTTCATAAGATTCGATATCGTAAATAAAATTAATTGTTTGATAATATCTAAGATTATAGAGTTATATTCTTTCACGAATTATCTTTTTATAAATACATGTCAATATTAGTGACTAAAATGCACTTCTTGATCTTTTGCTTGGATATGGTTTGATTAAAATATTGGGAATTTATCCTTTAAAATAGAAATTAAATAGGTGCAAATATTTGTGCTGTGGCCCACCTATACGTATCATATCATAAGGAATAACAATCATTAACACTCCAATTTTTTAAGTGTCAAAAACAAAAAGCCGTAGCCCTAATGAAACAAGAGAAACACTAAAAAAATCCATTGAAAATAGAAAGGAAAATTCATCTCACCTATACCAATGCCCACCATTTTAGATAAAAAAGAAACACCAAAAACAAGAAGAAGAAGAAGAAGAAACTGGAGCAATTAAGAGTAAAATTAACTAATGGTATTTATATAATTAGTATTAACATTCCACAGGATCAGGCTTCTCTTCAGCAGCAATGACAATGTCCTGGTGGTGGGTAACAAGAGCAGCACCAAAAGAGGGCGGTTTCCGCTTGGGTTTGGCTGCTTGAAGCATGGACACGACGTCCCTCATGGAGGGCCGGTCGGCCGGATTCCGGGCGGTGCAGAGCAATGCGATTCTGAGCACCTGCAACATTTCTTCCCTGACAGAGGCAACAGATGCACCTGCGTTCTTGTCCAATATGTCATTGATACCATCTTTGGTCTTCATCTGGGTCCTCACCCATTCTGCTATGCTGTTCCCATCCCCAAACTCACCTTGATCCACTGATCTTTTCCCGCTTATAATCTCCATCAACACCACACCGTAACTGTAAATGTCACTCTTCTCGTCCACTTGAAGCGTATATGCATATTCTGTTTTTTTACAAATAAAATAAGATTTGAATTCAAATTTTTATTAATATTTTACCATAATAAACAATTAATAATTTAGTTATAACAATTGACATTAATTAATTTTTAAATAACATTAATTAACTAGTTAGTTAGCTAGCTAACTAGTACCCCACTTCATGGAAAACATAATGATTAATTTGGGGAAAGAAAAAAAAACCAAAGTCAAAATTGGAATGAGTGGAAGGATTTACTATCAAATTCTCTTAGTGGGACCGTGTTGTTGGGTGGGGTCGATTGTATTTTGTCCCCCCCAAAAAGGAAAAACAAAACAAAATGAATTGAAATTATGGAATAGTGAATAGAAAAAGGAGATCGGTCACGCGCAATAGTGCGCTGTGCACTGAAACAGTTACAACTTACAAATATCGCGGCGCCAAAAAAGCAGTTATGTGACACACTCACCCCACCCGGCCCCACTATACCAATTATACCATTACACTTCTGCTTGTGGGATCTCGTGGATTAATTATGTTCGATTATTTTCGAATTTTCGATAAATAAATCCTATTACTTGGCGTGGAAAAGAACAGAAACCAAATTAGAGAAAAAGAGAAACAAAAGGGACTTGACACACTACATTTTGTTTGGTGGTGGAAAATGGGTGCCCAACAAAACGAACTAACCTGCTCAACAAACAAAATCCCAAAAGACAAAAACGTGACTTGTAGACTTGGATTCAAAGAGGAAAAAAGAAGAAGCAAGCTTGCCAATATCATGATTCAACAACACCATCTACTTCTTTTCTTTCCCGTCCCCATCTCTCTTTAATTTCACTTTATTTTATACCTTAAAATCTACTGCTATATTCTTATTCTGTTTTGTCTCCGGTTCGGTGGTGTCTTTACTAGCAATTAGTAATGTAATCTATTTTGTATCCTAAAATAAATAATTAATAAATCCAACACTAACATTTTTCTATCCTCACATGATTTATTTTATTCTTAAGATTCAAATTTAAAATTTTAGAAAGTGGAACGAACACACACAATGCAATTGCAATTGAATCTAACAGCTAATTCGATTTAACTTGATTAGCTCAAATAGCGTTTTGGTGCAGAGGAATCAGTAAGTCAAATATATTTTAGTAATCATTCTGGTCTGTAAATTTTTTTACAATAGAACAATGCGAATTGCGATGGAATATGGGGACTGAAAACGATTATTGACAGACGGCAGCAATTTAAATAGGGAAGAAATTGAAAATCATAAGACTAAGAGAAGGTGGTGTACATACCCGGAGCGATGTAGCCGTAAGATCCCGCAATGACGGACATGGACTCATCGCTCTGGATTAACTTTGCGAGCCCAAAATCTGCAACTCTGGCCTCCATTTCAGCGTCCAAAAGGATATTACTGGGTTTAAGGTCGCGGTGGACGATGACTGGATCACAGTCGTGGTGAAGATAGCAAATCCCCTGCGCAACCCCAAGGGCAATCTTGTACCTGGTCACCCAATCCGCCGCCACCACCCGATTGAGCTTGTTGTTCATGTTCTTGTTCCCATGGAGCAGATCATCCAAATTCCCATTAGGCATGTACTCGTAAAGCAGCATCGTACACTCCCTGTTGCTGCAGCATCCTAACAATCTCACTATATTCCTATGCCTCACATTCCCCAGCACCTCCACCTCCGCCAACACCCCTGATGATCTCCTCCGCCGTATCCCCACCACCACGCTCTCCTTTTGCTTCCCCCACAGCTTCTTCACCGCTATCACCTCTCCCCCCGGCATCTCCGCCTTGTACACCGTCCCCGTCGACCCCATCCCCAGTATCTTATCCGTCATGCTCACGCATTCCACCACATCCTCCGCCGTGAAATTCAGCCGCTGGAACGCCGTCAATTTCCACGGCCCCGTCTCCCGATCGTCCCTTATCAATCGCTGGTTGTAATTCGCGTGGAAGCACTTGGTCCCGGCCACCAGCACGAAAAGCCCTATCCCAAACGCAGCCGCCATAATCCACACGATCGCTCCTGCCGTCCTCTTCGTCTGCTGCCTGTGCGGCGGCGGAACCTCCATCTCTCCTGAGCCTAGCGTATCCGCCGCACAAGGCTTCGCCAAAACGCGGCCACACAGCCCCTCGTTCCCGGTGAACGAAGAGGGATGAAGGCTCGGAAATATCGAACCGGATGCAGGGATGGGGCCGCTTAGAAGGTTGTAAGCAACGTTAAAGGTCTCCAAAGTACTGCAGTTCCCGAAGCTGGAAGGGATGGTGCCAGTCAAGAGGTTGTGGGAGAGATCGACGGCGGTGATCACAGGTAGTTGGGATATCTCCCAAGGGATTATACCGGCAAGGGAGTTGCGGCTTAAGTTGAAGGAAATTAACTTCTGGCAATGCTCGATATCCCAAGGGATGCTTCCGTTTAACAAATTGTCTTGCAATTCAATCTTGTAAACCTCACTGCAGCCGATGAAATCGGGGATTCTGCCATTGATTTTGCTGGAGCTGGCTGAAAAGATTTGTAAACTCGGCGCCGACCAAATGTTAGGGGGCAAAACAGTATCGAATGAGTTCTGGGAGAGGTTGAGGTACTGCAACTGCTTTGCATTGCCAAAATCGGGTGGGATGTGGCCTGCGAAGTTGTTTCCGCTGAGGTCCATGAAAGTGAGGTTGGCGAGGAAGCCGAAACCAGGTGGGATGGAACCGTTGAGGTGGTTGTTTTGGATTCTGAACCTTACCAAGGAGGTGCAGTTTGTCAGAGAGGACGGGAGTGGGCCCAGGAATCTGTTGGAGAAGAGTATGAGCTTGAATAGCTTGTTTCCTTGGCAGAGATTGGGCGGAATTGGACCGGAGAGCGCGTTGGATGACACGTCAAGCCACTGTAGGTTACCACTGGAGCCAAGATTTTGGGGGAGGATTCCTGTGAAAAAGTTGTTCCACAGTTCCAATGTTTTGAGATTGGGGAGGCTGCCGATTGCAGGCGGGATTTCACCACTCAACTCATTTCTCATGAGGTTTAACACATTTAGCTCCTTGAGAGAAGAGAACTCCACAGGGATTGTGCCGGAGAGTTGATTATCAGACAAATCAAGTTCTTGAAGAGCTGTTAAGTTCCCGTAACTCGGGGGGATTTCACCTGTAAGTTGGTTCCTGGAAAGCAGCAGGTTCTGAAGCTTGGTTAAACTGGCTAGTTGGGGTGGGAGGTGACCGATGAGGCTACAATTGGAGATGTCTAGATAGTTGAGATTCGTCAGCAGGCCAAGCTCCCCTGGGATTGTTCCTGACAAGGATGGATTGTACCCAATCTGGAGGCGCTCAAGCTGCTTCAAATTTCCTAACTCGGGCGGTAATGATCCTTCAAGCTCATTCCCAGCCAAGTCCAAGAATTTCAGCCTTGGAAAGCTTCCGTAGCTGGCAGGGATTTCGCCTGTGAAGTAGCTTCCGCTGAGGTTGAGCCGCTCCAGGAAGCGTAGGGAAGGGAATTCCTCTGACAGTGGACCGTGGAAGCTGTTGCTGTATGCATTGAAGACTCTGAGGAACCTGAGGTTGGAAATCCCAGGTGGAAAAGCGGAGTTGAAGTTGTTGTGGTTGATATCAAGAATCCTAAGGTCGGGCAGGTCGAAAATAGCTGGCTGGAAAGGACCATCAAAGGCATTCCCGCTCAGATTGAGGTGGATTAAGGTGTTGAAATTGCGAATTTGGGGAGGGATGAGACCAGCAAGATTTCGCTGGGAGAGATCAAGGGATGTGATTCGAGTGGTGTTGGGGTCGCATCTGATGCCGGACCATGAACACCAAGAGGGTACTTTGATGGGGTCCCAGCCTTGGAGAGTGTTGAAAGGGTCTTTGAGGGAGGACTTGAGGATGAGGAGGGAGCGGACGGGAACAGGAAGAGGCGAAGCACTTGCTCTGGCGGCAGAGAAGAAGAAGAAGAAGAAGAACAATGCAATGAGGAAATGGAAATGAAAAGGAAGATTAGGGAAAGGAGGGAGTTTCATGGTTATGTGGTGTGTGAGAAGAGATGAAGGGTGGTGTTAAGAAAAAGAATAAGAAGAAGGGTAAATTTAAGGGAAGGAAGGTTTTGATGGAGAGAGAAGGAGGAGATACTTTTAGAGAGTGCTGGGTGCAGAGGGAGTTTCATGATGATGATGATGATGATTGTAAAAAATTTGGTTGGTGGGTATGGAGAATTATGGAGAATGAGAGTGGAAACTACAACTACTTCTAGTCTTCTACTTGTACAACAGTACTGCTGTCCCTCCCTCCTCTATCTTTTTTTCTGAATTTCCAATTTCTAATTTCTATGGTGCTTCTAATGGTAACAAGGGAAAAGAAGAAAAAGCAGAAAAAGAAGGAAAAGAAGTGTGTAAGTAGGCATATCCCTATTCGGCTATTCTTTTGATTTGCATTGGCAACAATGGCAAATCTCTCTCACTCTCCTGTCTCTGTGTTCTTGTTGTGCTTTTTGGATGATCAAGAATGGATGGTCCTGATGGCAGCAGCAGTACTGTAGTATTACTTTTTGGTTCTCTCTCGCAAATTTGCAATTGCATTTCTTTCTCTTCTTTTCTTTTCTTTTCTTTTCTTCTCGCTTTTCATCATTCCTTGTTCCCTTAGTATCTTTTTAATTTTAGAGTCACTCTTTCTACACCATAAATGTTTATTTTCAAACTATAAAATTTAATTTATCTCTATTTTTACATTAAATTAATATTTTTATTGAATATTTTTTCTATTTTTAAAAAATATGGTAAAAAGAAATAATAAATTAAATTTACGGTGTGATAACGAATTCATTATAATACTCTTTCTTGCACAGTACACTGATAATGTCACTCCCAGGATCCAAGAAACTCATCTCAATCTCTCACCCTTTTTCCATCTGCTGTTTTTTTTTTTGCATTTAAATTTGTTTCTTCATTTACTCACAAAAAGGCCCGCATCTACGCTCTGATCCCTCTACTGATATATTCCTGGTAGAAAAAATGAAAAGAAAAAGATACTGTTATTCTTTAACTCATTTACTTCCACTAGGTTTCTTATATATTCCATGAAGTGATTTAATTTGTTGTATAAGTAATTTATACAAGTGGCTATCATGTATTCTAATAAAATATTTATTGTTTTTACAATCATCTTGTAAATTTATCTAAATAATTACGCATTTCGTCTCGAATTAAATGACACCTTTTTAATTTTATACGTACTAAAAAAAGCAATTATTATCATAAAATTACTCCAATGCGTTTATACCCATTACTTTTTCCCATTTACTTTTTTTTATTAAATGTCATTTTAGGGGGAAAAATTGGTTCGAATTAACTGTATTTTACAGAAATTAATATTTAATATAAGGCCTTACATGTTTACTCCTACTTTATAGGAAAGAGAGTATATAGAGAGATTAAGTACATATTTGGCCCCGCTTTTAATATACTATATTTTTTAATTATAATTTAACATCACTAAAAAAAATAAATGGAAAATTACTTATTTGTATTAAAATACAAAAATATTTTTATTCTAATATAAATTCATTTAAATAATAAAAATATTAACATAAAATATAGTAACTTACCTAAAAATGTGTTAGTTCATATAACTATTTTTTTATAAAATAAATCTTATGTATTTATAATTTTGAGTAGTAATAATTTATATAACAACAATTGGATTTTAAAAAATCCAACAAATTGATGACCTTAAAGATCATTTCATTTTAATTATAACAAATGGCAGCACAATATAGTAATTTTGAGGTAATGACATTTTAGACCTTGTACTCGACCGAAATTGTCATCATGGACCTCTAACGGAAAAAAATAGATCCTCTACTCGCGAAAATTGACATTTTAAACCCTCCGTCAATACATGACAGTTAAATGTTGACGTGGATTCTATTTTTATTTTATTTTTTCTTCGAAAAATACTTATTTTTTTTATTCCACATAAGAATATCCATATAAAAAAATCTAGAAATTAGAAAACTAAAAAATAAAAATCGTCTTCTTTCTCCTCCCTCCGTCCTCCATCTCTATTTCATGGCAACTGCAGTAGAATCCTAGTCTAAGAAGCTCCCGTGCCTGAGTCGGGGGCGGGTACCAGACCCATGGGTAAACCGAAGAGGAGGCTCGAATTCGAGCCATAGCTGAAATCGTTTCTTCCATGGTAGAGCTTTCGCGTATATATGAACCAAAAGTAATGCTATACAGGTTGAATTCCCAGCCTGAATGACGTGGCATTGCCACGTCATCCCATAAGAATTACAAAAATGCCATTTGCCCTAGCTTCTCCTCCTCCTTCCTTGCCTCCAAACCCGACAACCATTGTCATTCCTCATCCCTCCTCGTCCTCCAAACCCGACAGTCATAACGAAGCGACAACCTTCTTCGCAAGCGACATCTTTGCGACAGCCACCGCAAGCGACAACCACCACAAGCGACAACCACCGCCACCGAATCCTCTCTCTTCTCCTAGAATCTCACGCCTCATCTTGATCGGTAACAACCCTTCACTCAAGCGGACTTATTTTGTTGGTCTTTTTTCAAATTGGAACATAGGGACAAGACAACTCTACTAATTTCTTGCATTATTTCTTGAATTGTTCTACAATCAGAGATTCTGGTGGTGTTTAATGCTTGAATGTGACTTTTTCTCCTCATTGGAAAATTTAATGGTATTTTATCGTGAAGTATTACTTGAAGTTGGTTTAAGTATTTAATGGTATTTGTGATCTTTGGGCCATAATTGGATGCAAAAAATGAGCAAGCTAACAGTGCTCACCACACTTTGTTGCTGCTGTTGAACTAACGATAATGAATACTGAGACAATATGCTGAATAATGAAAGGTGTAAAAATTATTATTCCTTTCTGTTGTCCATGGGTTGTATGACTGCTACTTGTTTCGCATTGGAACCTTTAAGCATGCTACTAGATATACTAATGTAGAGGTGAAATTGGATATTTCTTCATCATTCTATAAGTAGATGAACTTGAATATTTATTCTATTTTTTGTTGTTGTTGTTGTTAAAACGAGAAAGAAGTTGATTACAGAAGTGTTAAGTTGGGTGCCCAACATGTTATATTTTGCTTTTTGAAAACCACCAAAAGGAAGGCATAAAAAATCTACTTTATTTAGTTATGATTATTGAGGAAAACATAATTTTTGAGATATCTAGTTTATATAAAATGGAACTTAGATGAGTAAGCTAAAAAATAGTTCACTTACCAAAGTGCACAAATTCAAAGTAAAATTTGAAAGAAAAAAAGTGCATCAGAAATTAAAGAGACAAAAATGGGTGTCTGGCAATGGTGATGTTAGAAATAACTTGACAAGGCATGTTTTTGCGAAAGGCACTTGTTTCATAGTATTTGTGAAAAGAAATGACTTTTGTAGATTTTTTGGTTATGGTTTTGGGCTTACCGTTTTGTGGGATTTGATTTCAATTTGGACAGCTGATTGGTATTCGCACTTGTTTGCCTCTGCCTTTAGGATGGAAAATTGTTCTGCAATTGTTGGTTTATTTCATAGTGGAAATTGTTCCAGAATTGTTGTTTTTTGGTAATTCATATGGCCATGTGTAATAATAGTCATTTATGTGTACAATGCTAAAATTTAGTCTATATTCTGGCTTGGGTTTGCAACATGAGATGTAATTATCATGGCAAGATGTGTCTGGTACATGTGTACTGGTCATGAATTCTCATTTACTTTTTATAGTTTATAGCCGCAGCCTTGGGAAAAATTCTAAAGTGAGATGTCGGAAAGCTCTGTATCTTCATCGCGCTCATGGAGGAGGAATTCTCAATTCGGAGATGTGAACTATGAAGGACCAACAAGGTTTTGCGACTGCGGCTTCAAGGCTCTGATGTGGGTTTGTTGGAAGGAGGCAAATGTAGGGAGACGATTTTACTCTTGTCGATATCACAAATGTAAGTTTTTTAATTGGCATGACAGTGAGCGATTGTCAAATAGGGTTAGGGAGGTTGTCCATATGCTCTTAGATAGTGAAGAGAATCTTAAAGGAGAAGTTAGATGTTTGAATGAAAAAGTAGATCGTTTGCAGAATGCACACATGGAAACGGTAGCTGAGGTTTCCTGTTTGCAATATGATATAGACAGAAAGCTTGGAGAAGTATGGTGCTTTTGTGAAGGGAGTAAAAGTATGTTTTCTTTTGTGTGTTGTCATATGTATAACTTGTATAATTTTAAGCCAATTGGTTTGATGGTTTGTAAGTGGTTGCAACTGATGGATTGAATTGGCATGATGTTTTTGTTTAATTAAGTGTTGTGTTTAATTTATACAAACTGAAACTGCAGAACTAGTTAAACTTGGACCATTTTGTTTATCTTGGACCATTTTGGTGAAAACACAACTCGGTTAAACCTATTGCATTGAGCCATACCATATACTTGCAAACTGAAACTGCAGAACTGGTTAAACTGCAGTACTCCATTACACTCAGAATTTATACAAAATGTTCCTCGACAAATCAAGGTTCTTTCAACATTCACTTTCGAAAATAATTCAGAAAAAACATGAGAAAATATATAGTCATTGTTTGACAGGAGTACATAAAACCAATATAGTCTTCAAAACACATCACAAGCTACAATATTATCATACACAGTTAACTAAAAATAAGGTCGTGCTCTCTTGTTGCTGCAAGCGAGGCATTTGTAATGCTTTATATGCTCTACCCTAGCTTGAGTGATCTTGACACGCTTCCCTTGGAACCACTTCTCACGTATATCACAACAAATTCAGAATTCATCAGATGCATAATTTTGCCCACAAGTACCACATAACGTCTCTCCATGCTCATCATTGTCTTCTTCTTCCAAGCGACCCTCATCATCCTTCAACTGCAAATTCCACTAAAATGAAATTTAGTTCTCATTCTACAATATGTATAACACAAAATACCAAAGAAACAAAACAAACATTCATACCAGACTCTCTTGAGTTCCAAATTGATTCACAATTGATGGTTCAGATACACCAAATTGACTCTCTTGAGTTTCAAATTGATTTTATGAGTCAGATTGATCTTTCTTGCTTTTGCTTGATTGAGCACTTTATTAGAAAAATATTATTGTTCAGTTAAACATCATATAAAAATATCACAATCATTATTTAAGAAGTTATACATTTTTTTTTTCATTTTTTGCTCTACTGTTGACACTTTTCTTTTGGATGGAGGACGCCCTTTTGTTCGCACCTTCAAAAGACTCAAATTTTTTTGACAATCTTCTGTCATGATCGTTGAGGAGGCTCTTGCGGACTGCTTGTTCCAATTAGGGGAATTACTGAGTGAGAGTTTTGAAGTTGCCTCATCCAAGCATCTCATTAGAAACTCATAATTTCCTACAGACTCAACTCCAATCTCTATAGCCTTAGACCATTGTAAATTCAAATTATTATACCTCACTCTACATTCATCATCCTTATCGTCATTATAAAAATTCTTCACAAATGAATGTCTGTGTCTAACATCCTTCCTCCTGTGATGCAAGATATATTGTGGTGTAACATAATATATATTTTCCTGAATAAACACCGTCACAATATGTCTGCAAATTATTCCTTTAAACTCAAACAGACGACATGAACACTTAAATTCAAGATTCGCCTCATCATAACAAACAACATAAGTAACTTGTCTTCTTAATGCACCCCTTTTGCTTCTTAAGATGTCAGTTATTTGAAATTTCGAAAATGATTCGTACCTGTCAAGAAAGGTACGAATACTATAATCAACTCAAATACTACTTGGAAACTAGCATCGAATACTAAATAGTAATTGGAGTTAAAATCAATAGAATGTCAAAAATGATTCGTACATGTCAAGGAAGGTAAGATTGCAGTACACCAAACCCCACAACTCATCCTGAAATAATCGAAACACTTCATTTATGTAGGCATTTTGAAGTTGTTTCTCAAAGTTAAAATCAGTTATCACAGGAATACGGGAATTGAACGAAGCAAAATCTGCTTTATTTTTTTTTCTCGATCTTACTCTTCAATGCATTACCATACTGCTCTACAAACTGCTTTAAAGACGTCTTGGGACCAACATACCCATCAAAGAATGCATTTATACTTTCACTTCTTTGGGTTATAGACATTCCAGCCCAAAAAGCTCCTTTTACAAATACTGGAACCTAACGATGACGATCTTCATATAAACCACTTAACCATGAATTTGTGCCGAGATCAAAATCACTAATCATGTTACACCAAATCTCCTCAAATTCTTGAACCTCAATGGACTCATAGACAACTTTTTTCAGAACTTTTTTAATTTGCTTGTAATCATGTCGTGATCCAAGCTTTTCAGGCAACTTCTTCATAATGTGCCACAAGCAAAGACGGTGGTGAGAATTAGGAAAAATATAATTTATAACTTTTTGAATGAACTTGCATTGGTCAGTAATTATTGCATTTGGAGCCTTGGACATGCACATCAACCAAACTTTAAACAACCAAATGTATGTATCTGCCTCTTCATTTGAGAGTAAACCATAACCAAATAGTACAGTCTACCCATGGTGATTAACACCAACGAATGGAGCAAAAGACATGTCATATCTATTAGTTAAGTACGTTGTATCAAATGATATAACATCACCAAAAGATTCATATGCTGTTATAGATCGTGCATATGCCCAAAATATATTTTTTAATCGATCGTCATCATCTATATCATACATATAAAAGAAATTAGGATTCCTCTTTTGCATGTATGCAAAATACATACTAAGCGATGTTGCATCTCTAACTCCAAGCCTAATTTGTCTTACTTTAAGGATATGATTTCTACAATCTTTCTTAGTAAAGGTCAAGTTCTCATACCCCCATAATTCCACAACCAAAGAATGAAAATTATTACTCACACGTATGCCTGCTTGGTCATTTGTTTCAAACCTCTTCACATATGCATCAATGTTTTTATTACACTGGAAAAAACGTGATTTTGTGAGACTCAACGCATGATTATGCTCAAGATTAACAGATGAAATAGTGAACTCTCCTTCAGTATTAACAATACAATTGATTTTAGCCTTATAATTAGTTTTTCTTGATGGCCTTGGATTAAAAGCATTTTTTGCTACGGATTTGCACGTACCTTCTCTACTACATGTAACAATATAATACTTCAGCTTCCCATCATCATCTTTCTTTCCACTTTTTCTCTTAATACCGAATCTCACTTCACGAGTATACTCAAGATAAAAATTATAAATTTCTTCTTCTGATTTAAAGACCACACCTGACTTCGGAATCAATTTATCATCAGGTTCCGATAATGGAGGACTAATACTCATAAAATCACTTTGAGGCTCATCACTTCGTGGCTCATCACTTTGAGGCAAATACTCCATTACCTGTAACAAAAGGTTACAAGATTGCTGTAATTTCTGAACCATAGCAACAAAAATTGGTTCTTTATTAAGAGGATAAGATAAATCACATAACCAAGTTAATTACAACCACAGGTGATTCAACTCAGATAAATTTGCCAACAACAAACTCAAACACCTTGCTTATCAATAAATCACATTAAGAAAAATAAACTAAACTAGACATCAAAGACAGGCCCAGAATCAACATTTTCCCGCAAATGTGATCAAATCGTCAACAACTATCATCATGACATCAACTTTAGATTTTTAACACCAATAACCGGATTACTAAATACAGCTCAATCAATATTTATCTTAAAAACAGAGCAATCAAATGATTCCCAAACACTAAACCCATCAACAAAATTCATTCTTAAGACAAAAAAATTATTTAAAAAAAATTGTAATATATATCTTTAAAAAAAAATTCAAAACAATGCAAGAGAGAAAAAAATAAGATGACCTCTTCAACGACCTTTTCTCTAAGACACTTAGACAACCTCAAGGCCAATCAATTTCGTCAAACCTAAGTGGCCGGAGACGACAAGAGAAGTGAAGTGAGTTGTCGGTTTTGGAGGACGAGTGATTGCGTGTCGAGGGCATCAAATTTAGTTGTATAAAAAATACGAATTCAGGGGTAGGAATACAACTTATCACTTGTCCACAAGGAACTTGTAGATCGTGGTAAGAGGATCGTCCACAGAGATCTTTCGGGAAATTGTAGTCTTGGCTCGACTTCCTCGTCACTAGAGCTGAGTGGTTTTGTTCTGCAGTTAAGATAAACAAAGCAATTAAAAGGAACAAGAGAAAAATAATTGAAAAAGGTAATCTTAGGTAAAAGTGAATCTTAGCTAAGATTGGTGGTTAAGATTGGTTGTGAACTGATATGGGTAAAATTTCTAGTAAGGGCGAATTCGTGAGCGCAATCCTTGTTATTCGATCATTGACCCTTAGATTTTCTCCTTCTCTCTTATAACGCTGCTATAGATTGGGAGGTACTCCTTTCCAATCCTACTTTCCTCCTCTTGAAATCACTCGGCGGGAACTCCCTCTCTTAGTGATCCTAGCCAACGGACACCATGCTGGTTAAAGGGTTTATCCAAATTGGTTGCTGGCTTGAGTCGCATGCGCTTTCTCAATGGTGCAAGGAAAGACAAAATCTAGGCCAAGCTACTCCCCGGTTGGAGCCCTAGATTGTCAGTCTGGTCAGGCCTATATCGACCCAAGTCCACTAGCCTCAGTGAAGCTAGCTGCCTACTTAAGGCACTCTGGTTTCATCTCGTCCCCTTCGTGGTTGGCTACAAATCCCTCATCAAGCCCAAGGTTGATCAAATCTTGACCTGGATGGGAACCGATTTGTTTAACTAGAACTTGGATCAATTACAAACGAGAGGATATTAAGAACAGATCGGTCTCACGATTTACAAGTGCACTCACTCAACCCTTACCAAGAATCGAGGGTTTAGCTACTAGACATATTAATGAAGAAAATAAATGAATAATTGATGAACATGAATTAAATTAAATCCGCGAAATTCAAAGTGAATTATCACATAGTAAGTGTTTGCAACCAGAAGTTGGAAGGAGGAAGATCCCGTAATCGATAGCCTTCCCTAACCTCTAACAAGGTTAGAGTCCCCGCCTCTCGTTTCTTTCCCAATTCCAAACTTCAAAAATTACAAGATAAAGATAAATCCTAAATTGTTCCAAATTCGAAAATAAAATAAAAATATATTGTTTATTCAAAATGTGGAATCAGATAAAAAATCCGAGAGTCCTCCTAGCAAACGCTTCTGCCAAAAAGATTTGCTCCATCTGTCGGCCTAATTCAAACGCATCTTCCTTGACTCCTAGCTCTGCACGTCTTTAGATCGGCAGCCTTAGCCAAGTCTGCGCCCAAGATTGCTAGTTTGTGCTAAAAGCTGACGTTTCCTTCATTTCCTTTAGCACCCAAGATTTCCTATAAAAGAAGACAAATTGACGTGAATGGCACAGTTTTTACCATAAACAAGGTAGTTTAAGATGGTAAAAATACATGAAATTAGACATCAATCAACTAGGAAGGAGGAGGAATGGCAATGGTCGTCGGGTTTGGAGGCAAGGAGGGAGGAGGAGAAGCTAGAGCAAATGGCATTTTTGTAATTCTTATGGGATGACATTTTTGTAATTTGCGAATGACGTGGCAATTCAGGCTGAGAATTCAACCTGTATAGCATTACTCATGAACTAAATTGTCGATCTCAAATCGCTCAATCCAGTACCTACCGCAAGTATGGTCTCTCACGCGCTCCCAAGCTCGTTGAAGTGATCGTCGTTGGAGGATTGGAAGATCTGGAAAATAAATCAGATCTAGGAAATTAAAAAATATTTTTTTTTAATTATTATTTATGATGGGGATAATTAGAGAGATGGAAATGGAAATGGAAAAGAAGGGCGGAGTATTGTATACCCTAAGTACTCAAACATTCACTATAGCTACACACGTCTAAGTTTTTTTTATCCTCCGTGAAGCACTAGCGTGTAACTAGGCACACTTGTTTTACATAGTAATGCACACAATACTCTTAAACATAAAAAATAGTAAAATTCACCCTTATGTTTATATCATATATTAGGATAAATTATTATATTTGTAATTGAGTCAGATAAATTACTGTATTTATCACTCAGTCAATATTAGTCATAACTTTCTACAAATAGCTATATCTCGTTTGACATTTAAAAAAATAGCATAAGATTATGCTGACTTAAAAATTAAATTTATAAATAAAAAAAATTGACATAGTAAATAAACCAAATAAATAAATAAAATTGAATAGATAGATATAGTGGTTTATTATTTTGATCTTGATTGATGTTTTACTATTAGAAAATGGAATATTATTTTGATCTCGCTCGATTTTTTTATTTTTAAATTTTTTGATCCATTTTTTTATTTTTCAGTTGTAAAATGAGTGTATGCCGTGATTTTTTTATGCCATATTATGTTTAAAAAAAATAATTTCCATGTAAATATAGCCTTATGATGTGTACAAACGAGATATAACTATTTTTAGGAAAGAGTGACTAATGTAGATCGAGTGGATAAATGTAGTGATTTATTTAGTTTAGTTACAAATACAGTGATTTATCCTGATATATAATATAAATTTAGGGTTAAATTTTATTTTATTTTTCCAATTTAAAATAAATGAAGTAATACTTAAGGATTGTGAATGATGGGTCAAACGTGAGGACGCATTTGTTTGTTACTCCCTCTGAGGGGAAATAAATGCATAGTTTTTGGAACCGGACCGGACAGCAAACCGGAAATGAAAATTTCATGGTTCGACCGGGTTCAACCGGAAAAAATCAGATTGAACCATTTGGCCGTTTTGAACCAGACACACATCGAACCGTTTAATTTTATATAATTTAACCGGATTAAACCGGTTGGTTTTTAAATTCTGATGGGCTAGCCCATGCCTGTAATGGGCCGACCCATCAAATTTTCAAAAATAAAATAAAATAACTAAAACCAAAACGACGCCGTTTTGGGCTAGCCCATAAAATTTTCCATTTTTTATTAAAAAAAACATTAATAATAAAATATAAAAAATCAAAACGGCATCGTTTTGGATTTTGGGTTCAAAACGGCGACGTTTTGCATTGAACCAGCCGGGTTGCTATCGAACCGGCCAGTTCGCCGGATGTGAAAAAACCGGCCGGTTCGTCCGGTCCAACCCGGTTCACATGCATTTCCGGTCCGATAGCTGAATCAGACCGGAAAGCTAAAAAACCCGGTTGAATCAGTTGGACCGACTGGTTCAGTCCGGTTCCAAAAATACTGAATAAATGTCTTCCTCACATCCAATATTCAGTAGGTTTAACACTAAAAATACAAGTAAAATGAACAGTAAAAGTAAATCTTAAAACGACGTTTATTTCCCTCGTAGGGAGTAGTAACTTAGGTTAACGTTTATTTTTCAATTTCTTTTTATTAGGGTTTATAAAAATTTCTATAAAAAATTAGTTTTATAATTTTGTAAAGAAATTAGTTTTAACCTTTTTGGTAGTAAAAATGTAAAAACAATTAGTAAATAAAATTAGAAATAAAATTTAAAGTGTTTGGTCCTACTACATTATTTCATTTTTGCTATTTCTACTTCATTTGAGTTTTTTTTTAAACTATTATATAATTATTAAAATTTTGAATTATAGGCCCTCCTCCGTTCAGCATTCGCACCATCGATACCAGCACCACCACTTCTGTCTATAGCCGCTGCCTGCCAACAGAGACCCGTCTCTCCGCGCCCGCCATTTGTTGGCAATTTATGTGCGCTTTGTCACACTCACTGCTGTCCTTGGCCTTAATTGTCACTGGTAACTGCATTCTTCGCATCCTGTGCTTCTCATCACTTTTATTAACTTCTGGTTTTTGATGCAATACAATTAGGTATTCTGTTAGATGTTAGCTGCTCTGCTAGTCTTTTTGCAAGTGGTGTTTGATTGAGCTTTCGGCTGCTCGTCAGTTGGCGTAGTAATATTCTCATCAGCCATGTCGTCGTATTCTTATGTTTACAATTCCTGAGTTTCAATTTTACTGTTCTTTACGTTTTCAAGATGGTTTTTCTTGTTTGTAACTTCTTTTTCAATTGTCATTGGCTTAGTTTTTGACAGTTTAGTGCTTCTCCAATCATCTTGTTGCCTGAGCGCCAGATCCGTACCACCTCTGGTTTGTCACTATTTAATGTGGTAATCTGATTTCCCACCTTTAGTTACTCTGTTTGAGTAATATATAGCATGCTCTAGTTTTGGGTTTTGAAAGTAGTGCAACTTTTGTTAATACTTTCAAGTTTCTAAAGGCGAAATCCCAGTTTGGAGCAACTGAAATTTGCAGCATTGTGGAACAGTCAAAAGAGGTGATGTTCTACTCTTCTGTTGTTTGTGTTGGTGCACCCCATGTACAAAATTGTGCAGATTATGGATTTTCCTTTTGTTTATCTGAGATGGTTTCTAGTTTGGACTTAA
The DNA here is from genome assembly GCA_963691705.1 of Viola odorata. Lineage (NCBI taxonomy): Eukaryota > Viridiplantae > Streptophyta > Magnoliopsida > Malpighiales > Violaceae > Viola > Viola odorata. Next base: position 58,147,789 of record OY829545.1, on the reverse strand, counting down.
CTTGCTAACCTTTTTATTCATAGGCATGTTCTGTTCTTATGTCATGCTTACAGTTAATTTGCTAGCCAATTAATTGTGAGGCTGTCCAGTGCCCAAGTGTCGGCAGTGATATCAAAGAAGCAGTAGCAAGCTCTGAGGGAAGTTTACAAGAGCAAGAAGATTTTGCCTCTGGATTTGCATCCCGGAAGTCCAGAGCAATTTGCAGACTCCTCACTTAGCACCAGGTAGTTAACTTTATTATGTTATGGCACTCACACTCACTTGTGTTGTGGATGGTGCCAATTGCCAAATGTTCTTTGGATTGAAAACTAATGGAGCCAAATGAATAATACGAGTAAAACTTAACCTCTAACTTTTAACCTCCATCCAAATGCACCTTTACATCTATCCTTAATATCAACCTTGCTGCATCAATATTTTTTCTCGTTTTAATTAACTAAGTAAAAGTATAATTGTTTATCCATCATTTCTAGAATCCTGTCGTATTCATCATCTGATCAATTTCTCTGTTCGTCACCGCGTCATCTCCCCCTCCCTAGACGTTTCCACAAGGCCACAATCGCTGCCTCCACACCAAGCTGGCTTCTCCTTTGCTCCACTTATCCATACTTCTGGCGACCTAGCCTAAATGGTCCTACTTGCTCCTGGTAAGTATTGTGTGCATTATGTGTTGGTGTATATGTATGTATTTATCCATGAGGTGTTGTAAAAAAAGACATGCATTTATGTATGCATTTCATGCAATCCTCTTCTGTGTTTTTTATATTTCAGGTTGATTGTGAGTCTCAATCTGTTCGGTCGAGATGATAAGAATCTTTAGCCATTCCAAACAAATTTTTGGGTTGAATTTGAGTGTGAAAAGGTGCAGTAGTTTAGATGAACCTGCAAATGATATCTCAGTTGCAACAAAAAGGCTCTGTAAAATCATGATTTCTTGCCCAGTAGTCACTCTAGATACTGTCCTTGACCAAAGTGGTATAAGGGTTTCGCCTGGAATAGTTGAACTTGTCCTTAAGAGGTTTGAGAATGCTGGAATGGTAGCGTATCGATTCTTTGAATGGGCTGAGAAGCAACGCCATTATGCACACAGTGTCAAGGCTTATCATTTCATGATTGAATCTTTGGCCAAGATAAGGCAGTATCAAATTGTGTGGGATCTTGTGAATGTGATGAGGAGTAAGAGTATGCTAAATGTTGAAACATTTTGTATCATAATGAGAAAGTATACTAGGGTTCAAAAGGTGGAGGAAGCCATTTATACATTCAATATCATGGATACATTTGGTGTCCCCCCAAACTTAGCTGCATTCAATGCCTTACTTAGTGCTTTATGCAAGTCCAGGAATGTGAGGAAGGCTCAAGAAATCTTTGATAGTATGAAAGACCGTTTTGTTCCAGATTCGAAGACTTATAGCATATTGCTTGGTGCATGGGGGAAGGCTCCAAACCTCCCCAAGGCAAGAGAAATTTTCCGAGAAATGGTTGACGTAGGGTGTAGTCCTGATATTGTGACTTACGGTACCATGGTAGACATTCTTTGCAGGGCTGGGAGGGTAGATGAAGCTCTTGAGATTGTCAAGGAAATGGATAGTACGGAGTGTAAGCCAACATCTTTCATTTACAGTGTTCTGGTACATACCTATGGAGTTGCAAATCGGATTGAAGATGCTGTTGATGCATTCCAAGAGATGGAGAAGAATGGAATTGAGGCCGATGTGGCGATGTATAATGCTCTGATCGGTGCTTTTGTTAAGGCAAACAAGTTTACGAATGTTTACAGCGTCTTGAATGAGATGAAATCCAAAGGTGTGGCTCCAAATTCAAGAACCTGCAATATCATTCTAAATGGTCTGATTGGCCGTGGAGAGACGGATGAGGCTTTTAAATTATTTCGTAGAATGATCAAGGTATGTGAGCCGGATACAGACACGTATACTATGATATTAAGGATGTGTTGTGTGAGGGGTGAACTAAAGATGGCGCTTAAGGTGTGGAAGTATATGAAGTCAAAGGGATTTGTTCCTAGCATGCACACTTTTTCGGTTCTTATAAATGGACTCTGTGAGAAGGGTGATGTTCCTCAGGCTTGTGAGCTATTGGAAGAGATGATAGAAAAAGGACTTCAGCCTTGCGGCGTTACGTTTGGTAGGTTGAGACATTTGCTTCTAAAAGAAGGCAGAGAAGATGTCGTAGAGTTTCTGCAGAAAAAGATTAATGCGCTCATCCAGGAGCCTTTATGGGATGGCTGAAAGTTGTTTGCTACATTGATATATCCTATCATCAAGAGGTGAGTTGGAAAGTAGCCATGTTCCCTGCGCGATTCCGCGGCTGTGAAACTTGCAACAGAAATTAACGTAGTACTCTCATGTAGATCAAAGCGATGCATATAGAGAGTTGATGGAATTGTCGCTTAACAAACATAGATGCAAATTATGAAATAGCCAAGGTCGTTGATGAATGCCTTGCAATTTGTGTTGTTTGTCTGCAACACAACAGTTTGCAGTCATGCTGATGCTACTCAATTATTGCTTTGATACAGTTTTTCATGTGTTACTGAAATGCAAGAAATCCTTTGTTTTTCATTTTCACATTTTCTTAATAATTGCAAGAGGAGAAAAGGGTGAAAAGAAACAACACTAAATTATGGTCACTCATACTGCACAGCACTAAATGCGGTAACTTTTTGTTCTCTGTTTGACTTATGGAAAGCATCACCTATGATGGCCATTTGCCTTTTATCATCAGCGTCCTTTTATCATTGATTCCGCCGAATAATCTTAATTTTTTTGGCTAAATCATGATATAATAAAAGTTTCTTACCAACGAACTCTTTTTAATGATAATAAAAAAAAACTATAAAAAATAAATTACTTTAAATTTTAAAGGATAACAACCACAAAAACTCTTACGAGCTCATATTTATACTTTATCAAAACGAGCCAACTTGTACGTAAATATTTTTTTTTTCAAACGAGCCAATAGATATATGGGTGTGGGTGAGATTTTAATACATTCTTTTTACTAAAAATCCTTAAATGTTTTGCTATATTGTCGGAACTAATTTTACATCAATATTCATTTTTAATATGATACTATTAATAATTCTTATGATTTTTTTAATAAAAAAATTGGTTTTACTATCATATATCATTACTATTGAACCCATGACTTCAAGAAGCACTAACCAATTGAGATACACTAAATATATTTTTTAATTTCATTACTACTTTACTAGTTATTTAAATTGTATTAATTTAATTTTTTTACTGTAAAGATGTTTTAATCTGCACAAAAGTTTTGTGATAATTGAGTTGAAAATCGAGAAAAAAACATGGCGGTGAGGAAGGGTAGTAGTAGTAGTGGGTGGTCTTTTCAGTTTTGGGCTCTTATTATGCTTTAGCCTGTGTCTCGTGGCATGGCGACGGCGTGCACCACTTTCTCCCCACGCGGCCACCTCCTCCTCCTCCGCCCTTAACGCCTACGCTTCCTTTTTCTTTTTTGACTTTCACGGTTTTGTCGTTTTCCTTGCCCCCTATGCGCAAACAACAATATCGCAACTCTGTTCATTGGTAGCTCGGAAATTACCCGAAACTTTTATGTCGGATACGGATATTCCAACTTAACTGGCCACACTATGGACGTATCCCCTCATTTTTCGATAGAGATAAGCAATATAGTGGGGAATTACTGTCAAAATGTAATCAAATCCACTAGGAATGAGGAATCCAGCCTCTTCAAGAGAGAGGAACAGCTCAAAAATAATCGTCATTTTGCTTCAGAAGATTGGAAGGTCATATTGGATTCGGAAGAGAAATGAATGAAAGATTACTTTCAACACAAAACCTCCATCAATTTCGCAATGCAACTTGGCTCAAGCTATAGCCATATATGGCAAATCCAAGTGAATCTCTCAATTCCTAGTAATTGCTCAGACAGAAATAAGCAAGGATTGTGTGGCAATGAAGCTAAATAATATGATAATCCTCAGTCCCGTCCTCGTGCTTTCTTTACCTTGTATCGTGAGCTTTCGTGCTAATCAGTAAAAGGAGATGATCCCTCACAGCCCAGGCATTCTTCAATCTGATGACTTAAAAAGAGCGATTCTAGTTAACGCGGTCCAAAATTCAGATGTTGTTGGGTCAGCGACTCTTCAATCCGAGTGATCACGGAAACGGATGATTTTGTTGATGAAAGCCCTCTCACGGGAATAACTGTTCATGACACCAACACCAGTTATTAAAAGTGCACTTTCCACAGGAAAATAAATATAAAACGAGAGAATGGGGGGTACAAAAAGATACTTACATGACAATGGATGATGCACAGAAGCAAGCTAACCCAACGGAAAAATGAATGGCAAAAGTTAGCCAGAATTCTTCACGGTCCAGAAATATTCTCTCAGAAATGAGAGTAATTGCTCCAGAAATTAGCAGAACTCTCCAGCCTGAAGGCAAGCAACCAGTAAAAGAAAATGCAGAAGAATCCTGCAGAGGAAATAAAATCCCAGCATTAGGTTCATAATCTACCCAAGCTTTGGAAGAATTACACCATAACGGCTGTACCTGGAAATAGCCTCTTATGAATACTGCAGAGTATATTATCCTCAAAGTCATATCTTCATAAGAATTAAGGAACCAGATGGCTTAATTTAACAAATTCATTCCTCAAAATAATGACAAATGAAAACTGGTGGGCTTTCGAATTGGATAGAGTGGTTTATTAAAAATTCCTACAGCTTGAAAGGATACTTAAAGCATTTGCTAGGATCAAGCCAACAGCACCAACTGACTTTATGAGCACAACGTTTAGTACCACATAAATCACTGAGAACAGAAGCAACATATCATTTGAACGCTTGAGCTCGCGCTCTGTAGCAACAGCATGTAGAAATGCTTCAGAAGTTCCTGGAGAAAAATCATCCAGATATTCTAAATCAATCAAACATGCTGATGTGTTGACTCACAAGCGCATGTATGCATAAAAAACTTTCTTCCACGACATCTGAATGCATAGAACTCATGATAGAAAGCAACCAGTGAACAATTAAACAATTTTCTTATCATAATCAACAGAAAAGTCAGCCATCTGCAGATAAGCATGAGATAAGAACTTAGCATCGGTTTGACATTTGATTGGTACTGTTTTCCAAAACATGGCCAACAATCAACAACAATACGGGACTGCAGCATTTGTTTCCCATCAGGAAACAGACAATCTTTTAGGACCATATTACAATATGATGAGAGTGTATGAGTAACTTGGAACAAATGACATGAATATAAGACCTGTAAATAAATACTTACCATTCATTGCCAGAACACCAACATAAAGGCAATAATAACGAAGGACTGCAGATGCTTCTCCATCACTCCATTTACGACCATATAACAATCTGATGAGAGAGTATGAGTAACTTGGACCGAATGCCATGAATATAAGACCTGTAAACGAATTATTCACACACACAAATGTCATTCATCATTTACAGCTGTCAAATTTCACTCTGATAAGGTATATCAATTAAAATCAGAAACTGCTGGACAGAAAGAATACATAACACACCAAATTCCAATACACTCGATATGCATGCAAAAATAATATTGTGGCAACTGTAGCAGTAGTTTGTATCACAAAATAAGAATCAGATGAAATTTGGAGGAGAAGGTAAGTATTAGCCACACAAAAAGAAAAAATTGGATGACTTACCAATCAACATAACAAGCTTCAGGGCATCTGTCAGGCAGTTTCCCAACTTCCTGTTTTTATCTGGATGTTGTCCTGTCAAGAGAAGGATAAACCTTTAAGAGCTTATGAAGGAAAGGGAGAGATAGCAGTTATATAGCAAATCATAAAAGAAAGGATAGATCTTCAGCAGCTTCAAGGATGTTGAAATGTGAATTAGATATCGATAATTCAAATTTTAAGCATTTTTCACCAAAAAGGGAAAGATGGGCTAGAATATTGATTTACCAGTGTATAAAAAGGAAAAAAACAAAGACGGAGAGAGAATAAGATTATTTCAGAATAAATGTAAGGCCAATAACATAACATGTTAGCATTCAATCAGGGCAAAGAATCAAAACCATGACTAAAGTAAGCAAAGTTATGAACCAAAAAACAAAGAAAACTTTGAAGAGAGAATTTCAATTTTCCTCCATACCAGAGCCTGGACTCAAGTATTATAGAATGGATGGAGGTAATTGTTAAAAGAAGAACAACTTATCACACTGTTGGTCGTTGCAAATTTTGGGCACAAAATACAATGAAAGTCTTGACATGCTTTTCCCCAGCACCGTCAAGTTTCTTATTGCCTATGATAGGCCTAATTCTACATATCTTCACACAAAAAATGACAAATGGCTAAAAGAATGAAGCACACTCAAACGAACCATGAACATGATCATAAGAGAAGAGCAGCAAACATGCACAATCAGGATGTAATAAAGTTTGATAGTCAACTAAAATGAAGAGGACCACAAAAAGAGAAGTAAACCTGAAGCAGACCTGGCAAATGTGGCATATGAACTTTCCTCGAAAGGAAGAAACACCAACCTCACCACTAAGCTCCCTGGATGCAAAAATTCAACAATTATAACAAGCTTAAGAGGTAGACCACAAGGAAGAATAATTCCATCAACATGAATTTGTAAAAACAAGTTCCATTTACACGAAGAAAAGGAATAAGTACTAGCATTTTTTTCACTTGACCACTTGTAATAGATCAGAAAAATGTAAATTTGACTAAACAATGAATTTGTAGTTCAATGGTACTTCCCACAAAGAAGGGAGGACTAGAGCTGAAGTACGAGTCCCCTAGCTTACGTTCCTATCTATGACAAAAAAATAATGTAATTTGGACTAAGGCACATCACATCTGGCCCGCTACACACCTAATTTGTCGACAAGCCCATATACAGCCTGGTTGTAAGGGGTATCCAACCATACAAGAACCATCTTTTCCCCTTCTTGAAGGATTAGCTTCCGGAAGGATTGTAGAGTAAACAACAAGCACATGCTTGAGAGCTGCTTATCATAGTCCAACATAGTTCCTAATCTGTTAAAAAGCGTGAAATTGACTAAGGCACCCGCATAGTAAAAGTAAATCTTACAAATGACATAGTTACAGCACAGCGTTTGGTAATATATGGATAACAAATTAGTTAGTATGGAATGGAATGGTAATATTAACAGGCTTAAACCAGCTAAAAGCCTGGAAGCTCCTGGAGTTTACATGCTCAAGGAATCTATAAAAGATTGGATGGACTATATGAACTTCTTCCCAAATAAACCGGGAAATAGCAAAAAAGTTATGTACCTGAAAGGGAAAAGATCAGAGCTCCTAAATTCGCGGGTAAGGAAATAACTCCAATATCCTAAAAATAAGCAAGCTCCATATGCTATCTGCGACAAAGCAAAAATAATCCCTTTGTCCTACACAAATAAATCATAATAGGTTTAATTAGCAGCTGCAAGTCAACAAGCCCATATAGCAAGCACAAAGAAGAAGCAGCTCTTTCATACCATAATTACATTACAAAGTAAATGCATAGAGAGACAAACCTAGTTAAGTACAATACATGTACTTAATCTAATCTAAGCTATAAAAAGAGAGTATGGGTGCTCTTCAGCTCTGGTTAGATTGACACTCTATAACTATATAAATGACAACAGACTAGCAGTCCTATTAACATTTACCATGCTAGTTTGCTTGCCAATTAGGATGTACATCGTCAGGCACCTTAGAAGGGTAGCAGCAGTTTCCACCAACAACCTCAGTTTAAGCAGAAGCAAATTTTGAGAGAGGATATAGAGAGGTTCAGCCAACAGCTCCAGTATGCATGCACAACCTGCAACATGAAGGGAACTAGCTTCATGGTTATCATTATCAGGAAAAAGAAAAATACTAGGGAGAAAATGAACTTCAATTAAGCAGCAGAAATAAGCTAATAGCTTGCAACTGATGATAAGGTAACCAGGTCGTATGATAAGCATGAAGAAAACCTTAATGCAATATTGTTGATTGAAAACTTAGAAGCAATCACAACACATTACCATTAACCAAGATTGCTTGCGCATATGGATCAGAAAGACTTAGTCCTTGCCACCAGAAGACAAAACTGCATGCTGCAACTGCAACTACAATTCCAAGAGGAAGAGTCATCCAGGCTACCTTTAATAACTTTGAAGCATAGCCATTGGTCGAACCACCATCACTGTAACATAAACATGAAAGATATGTAGCATCACCTCTAAATCAATGTTTATCCAAAAAGGAAAAATGATATGATGGGTCAAAAGTCTCGCAGAGAGTCAAATTGAATAGAGATTTGATATTTCAAGATTTTTCTAGGAAGGTATGATACTTTAACATCAGATTAAATTCTTGAGTCAGGAAATTAAGACCACAAGCTTCACCAAGCAACTCAAAATAAGAGATGTCGTCTAGTTGCTTATGCCTAAATTAACGATGTATGTTTGAAGCAAAACAAGAAGAAGAGGTAAAACTCGTAGATGAAAGAAATAGAACCCAAAGGGAGTACCATTCAATGTCAGCCCTCATGCATGCTCGCCTGAAGCCCTCCCGACTAAGAAATAAGACACAGGTTACAAAGAGCTGAAATTGTACTGCATATAGCTGTATGTTACCACAAAAAAGACCAATAAGGATTTTACCAGAAAGAATCTGAACTCATCTGAGCACCATGAAGCAATTTACACTAGAAAACAGCAGAAGAATGGAAGGAAAGATACCGCATAGTCTTTTTCTGTGAGATGCCTCACAATCCATGAATTGAAAATGAACGGGATTCCTCTTGAAAGGAACTGTGTAGCTAGTACCCAACAAATAATCAATCACGGATTTTATAAAAAAAAAACAAAACAAAACACAGATACCCATTGTTAGGTTATTGTGAGAAGAAATAATGAAATCAAGAACTAAAAGCAGAGAACTAACCCAATAAGTACTTGAAAGTGCGAGAAAAATTGGGATCACTGGCTGCCTTTGACATACCTCTTCTTTTAAAAGATTGTTCCTTCTGATCAGAGAGAGTAGTGCATCATCAACCCAACCAGGTTTTGACAACAGTAGAAATAGAGCACCAGTTGGGTTCGTCAATAAAATCTGTAAATTGTATTAAGAAAAAAAATATAATAAGTCCAGTGTTAGTTTTGGGTCAAGTATTAATTGGTCCAACGGGATTAGATCAGTTGGGTTACGAAAGAAAAATAACATATACAAATTATGCACGTTTAGCCATAAAACAGTTTGGTTTCAAGCCAATCACAATTAGTAAGTAAATTTGATGCTATACTTTTAGAAGATAACAAACTTTCATGAAAGACATGTTCAAGGATGCATCCAGCAGCATAACAGAGAACTTAAATTTAAGCAGAATTGTATGTTAATTGTAAGAGTGATAAAAATTAACACTTTTTTCAAAACCTATAAACAAAAAAAGTAAAAGCACGAAATAAAGTTGTACCTTTTCTTGACTTAAACTATCACAGATTCACAGGTTTATTCATTGATTTTTTTTTCCAACTCAAATACATAGCTGAATCCCAGCTGCTCATTACACCATCTTTGTATAAACAGATTGGACTATTAAAAATAAGAACACCATCGTTGCCATTGAATAAGAAGAGAAAGGCCACTCCTTCATTTCATTTTGTTATTTTGATTAACAATAATTCAATTATACTAAAATCTCTTAGAAGATGCATAGCTACATAAACGGGCACTTGAGAGTGTTATTGGAATGGAATTGTGGAAGTAAAAGTGTGAGGTTTGTCAAACCATCCATAACAGAGTTGATTTCCTAATAAATGTAAATAATATAAACTATTTAAATTTTAATGAGTCATGACCGGTGTGTTTTTGATATGTCTGATCATATTTAAATTCATAAAAGTATATATTCTATTAAGACACAAATAAAAGTGTGTGTTCTCTTGTGTAAATGTATATAGAAATTGTCACCACATCATTTATCATATATAATAATTAAATGAAAAATAATAAAGAAATTTAGCTCCACAGTCTAAATTTTCTGAGTATGTATAGAGAACAAAAGAGGAGTAAACAAAACGAGTGAGTTTGATGAGGTCACTATCGCAATGACCCTTCATCTATCTATATCCCGGCCCTGTCGCACTCGTCTTATAATAAGAAATGAGGAAAAGAAGGAGCATCAGCGTAGTAGATACCAATCGTCTGCAGACAATAAAATACTGTGAAATCAGAGCAGAGATGACCCAAGTCTGTAAAACTTCTATTTCTATTTTTGGATAATGGATAGGAAGATAGGGGACGCATAAATTGGAGCAGCAAAACAATTACATTTAAAACCAGCAAACCTACTCTACTACTACTACTATACAATCTTCACTTCACTTTTGGATAACCCATATCCATCTGATCCATGTTCGGTGGCGGCAAAGGTATGGGAGGTGGAGGAGTCAGGGTGGTTGGTCGAGCTGTCACCACCACCAGGGCCGGTGTTACAAATCTCCAGGAACCTCTCCCTTCCTCTTCCTCCACTTCTTCTTCATCCACCGCTGTTACTTCGCCTAAAAAATCAAGGCCGTCCCACAAGCCCAATCTCACCCTCTCTTCTGCTGCCGCTGCCGCTGCCTGCCCTTTCTCCGCTGCCCCTCCTCCCACTTACGGTTGGCCTTCTACCGGGTCTTGCTGCGACGATTATGAGTGGGTTAGTGTGGATGGTCCTGGTCATGGAAGTGAAGACTACAATTCCTTTGGCCTTCTTGACGATTTTGCTCTCTCCCCTGCTGTTCCTTCCCTTGATGAAGTCCATTCAGCTGTCTCTGCCCTCTCGCAGTGAGCTTTCTTCTTTTCTCTTTTATTTGTGTTTTTTTTTTCTTACTTTGTTCTACTAATAATTTTCCCATTTCATGAATTCTGCTTTTCCTTAATTTGAATGCCATAATTCCAGGCTACCTCTCCCTATCTAGTAACCAGCAATTCAGTTTTTAATTATATCACCATATTTGGTCTTAATTGCTTTACCCCTTCATGGTGTTATATATCCTTCCTAGAAGGAGATTAAAGAGATTTTTTTTATGCTTTTGTGCAAGATTGAGTGTTTTGTTTTGCATTTCAGATATAGCCTTGTCTCCTCTGTAATATTGTCTCAATGGGATTTATTTCTCCATTAACTATTTGTATTGTGTTGATTATGTTTGCCTGCCTTCGAGATTGGAGGGATTTTGTGCCAGATATAAACTGCTTTCTTCTCTTTTTGGGGTCTTTTTTTGCAGTGCATTTGATGCGCCTACCTACTCCCAGCTCGTTAGGGATAAATTTGTTTGTAATGGGGATAGTGGTTTGTCGGATCAGATTTCAAGCCCAACCCACTTGCTGCGTCGAGATGCTTCAGCTGGTTCTGAGTTGGATTGGATGGAGCCTTCTCCGTATCTTTGTAATTCTGGGATGCTGCATCCCTATGGACCTCAGAGAGTTTATGATGCCTTCCATTTACTGCAGACAGAGCCTTCTGTCCAGGTATCTGATGTCGTCCAGTGTCTTTTACAATTACACATTAAGAGTTTAGTTGGCACTTCCTTGTTGTTTGAGACTTCAGTTTTTAGCCTCACCATCTTTGGTAGGTGTTTTCTTTTGGTCTCCAATGTGTGCATTTAACACTATTTAGTAGAAATGTCATGAATCAGTCTTGAAGAGAATTCGTGGTTTACTTTCACCCTCTTTTTCTGATGCAGAGGATGGTCATATCACTATCTTCTGATGAAGCTGTTTGGGATGCTGTTTTAAACAATTCAGTGGTTCGAGAGCTGCGGGAGACGTATTATGCAGGTTGGTACAAAGTTGATATCAAACATTTTATTGGAATTTGTTTGGTTTAACCATTATTATTAGTAAAAACTGTTCTTACTTTATTTTTCTCAGCCTTGAAAATACTACAAGTTGTTCTCCACACATCTATATATTTAGCCACTTAATTGCATGTCCTTGTTTTCAATCCTCTGTTTTCCATTAGAATTTAGAAGAAATTTTGAGCTTTTTGTTACTGAAATAAAAAAGTCATTTTCATTTTTTTGAGAGAGCAAATGACTGTTGATTATGTGTAAACTTCCACTCTACAGTATAATGTCATTTTCTTATTGCTAATTTCAGAGAGAGTTTTCAATCCTGAGAGCATATGTAAGAAAACTCTAAATAGTGTGAATGTTAGTTGTTAGTAATGATCGGGAGAAAACATGAAGGAAGACAGATTATAGCTTTTCTGAGTCCAAATTGTTGTTGTCCTGCACAATACTGACTTGTAATACCTTAATTTCCATGTTATGTGTAGATGAAAGCATTTCTCCTCCGACCTCAGAAGTTTCTGATGAGAATCGTGATGAATCCAATCCAGCTATGAATTTTGTGAGGTGGATATTTGGCAACACTAGAGCAAAAGTGGTGGAACTAATAGAGACGATTACGAAGCTGGTAAACCAGTTGGTTAAGCAGGCAACAGGAGGAGGAGGAGCAGGAGGTATGGATCCTTTTGAGGAAAGGCTGAGGACCTCATTCATGCTCTCTATAGTGGTGCTGCTGATTGTGGTTGTTACTCGAGCCCCGAGGGGTTGAGCATAATTTGACGACATGACACGTAGTTTTATATGCATCCATCCTAGCAGAGGCTGCTGGCTGGGTGGGATGGCTATTGGCCAGGAGTGTTTCTTGGCTCTGATGCTGCAGCTGCTGCACTAGTTCTGTAATGGATTTTTAAGACCTTTTTTGTTTTTTTCAGGATGGTAACTCTTTATTTAGACTCTTTATCTTACTGTCTGATGATCAAAGGCTTGTATATATTGTTGGGATTTGTGAATGTTAAACAGTTTTTTTTTTGGTTTCCCATCCCCTCCTCTCGTAGAATGACTTTCAGCGTTTCATTTGAGCATTGAAGCAGAAATGTAGGCATCGTTCCCATGGGTGGAAGATGATGGCTTTGTATGTAGTAGTACCAAGAAGCTGTTAATTGTTCTAGAGCTGAATTAGTTTTGGGGTGGTGGGTTATTAAAATTTGGAGAAGCCTCAATTTTATTCTTTTACGCTTGTATTCATTTTTTTTTTGGGGTGGTGGAAATTTTCCACCTTTCAATTTCCTCAACAACAAAAAAAGAAGCAAACAAAATCTTCAATTGCGAGGTCTGAACGTTGTTCTTCTAGTCAGCTCAGCTCTACAGCCTCTACTTCCTACCTGAGAATACACTAATTCGTCTTGCTCGCTAAACAAAAAAAGAATTAATACTAATTAGTAAGTAAATTAGTGATTTGTGTTAATATATGAATCCAGACAAATCTCCCCTTTTGTAGTTACTAGTTGGTAGTAACATTAAGTAATCAACCACCTAATTAATCTATAATTAACTAATTTAATCAAATCAACTCTTTCATAATTCACACTACTTGCTTGCAGTTGCAGTTGTTGTTTGCCTCTACTTGTGGCTCTAATCTTTATATCTTGTGATTATATTCAGCCTAATGAGTTTGTGATTGTTCTTTGTACCACACATATTTATATTTTTCATATTTTTAACGTGTTATATATCATTATTAATCAATTAAATTTCTATTTTTATCAATATGATTGGGTTAGTGGGCTGACTGGGTATATTGTTTAAGGAAAATGCAAAGCCCTAGTTTACATACACGCTTGCTTGAATGTTCTCTTACTCTCAAGTCTTAACAAATGTGGACAAATAACATTCTAATATATACCCATGGCCCATGGTGGCATTCACCTAATTAACTCTTAAAATCATTTTCACATATCTAGGCAGTACAGATCCCAGGGTTAGATTTCTACTTAATATCCTCACTACTGTCTTAAATGTTTTATACAAATCTGAAATCCCTACCAATAGTTCTGTGTCGGCTTGTCTACTCTGTCACCTGTTCTGCTCATCTTTAATCCAAATCAATCACGGAATCCAAGAGGAAATCAACGTCAGGGGATACAACAGCACGCTTCCCAACATCTCCAATAGCACAACAGTGTTTAGCTGCAGTGTTGATGGCCATCACCTCTTGAGCAAATTTGATATCTAAACCTGGTGTAACCTGCATCAAGTAGATTCATATGATATTAGTCCAGAACAAACAAGAGTAAGTTTGAAGTCCGTAAAAAGGATTCCAGTCAGAGGTCTCAAAAACTCAGCCTTCATGTGATCCTTAAGTTCTGGGATCGAACACCATCACAAGGCTCTATGTAGGAGTAATTCTTATAGTGACACATAAGGAAAGCTTGCCTAAGAACCAAAGACTGCAAAAAGTTGCCAGAGTATGTGCACTGAAACTACAAAATAAACAATAACCAAAATAATAAGCATCACATCAATCCATTTCCTCGAAAAACAGATCTCATCCAGCAAACTCAGCAAAACAGGTTAGCACTTGGTAAAGATGGAAACCTAGCTACATGATGTACAAAGAAACAAGAGAGAGGTGCGCTGCTGGCATATCTTCATAAATGGTAAAGTTTTTGGCATAAAACAATCCTCAGTCATGTGACAGTGCAAACTATGTTTGTGTGCATGCAAGTGTGTGCGCTGTGAAGCAAGCATGTTGATTTGACCTACTTCGTAAAGCACATCACCCAGCTTCAACTTAACAGCTCCACTCCTATAAACCAACATTTTGCCCATATATCCCTCTGATAATGCTTCTAAACTGCTCCCTTCTGACACTTTCTTTCTTTCTGATGACATTGAGCTTTCAGCTGACTCTTTTCCCTTTGCACTAGCTGATCGCTTGAGAAGGGGCAAGCTGGGAGGAAGTTGGAAGAGAATCATCTTTTTACTGTCACATTCCTCCTGTCATCATTCACCAGTTTATTTCAAGAAAATTTACCATATATATCAAACTAGTAGAGTCCAAAATCATTTTATAATTTTTTTTAAAAGAAATTGAACACCAACCAACAGCCCAAGATCTGAAGCAGGTTTAATGATATTCTCGTCATACTCCAAGTTCCTCGCAGCCTCCCCAAACTCAGCCTCATTCAGTAGTTCTAAAAGTAAAACAAGTAAAACGCGTTCAAACTTAAGGTGCTGTGCTAAAGGCATTAAAAAAAAGTGATGTTTCATCCTAATGCAACTAGAAATGTTTTGGATCTTATGGCTAATCTGTCAGTGAATCCCACGTCAGATGAAATTGAATCATAGACAGTTATGATCATCTTCTGTTACAATACTTTTGAGGTGATTCCAATTTATATCAAGACATTTTTTTTGTTGGATGATGTCCACTATTCAAAAGATTGATATATAGCACGAGCATACATTTGATGCTGTGAAAACTCAAATAGTCTAATATAGCACAAGCATAGAAACACTCGCACAGGAAGATGAAGGTAATTACTTATCCAACAACTTCCCTGTTTCCTCTGAAAGATCAATATACGTTTAACAGGACCGTTGGCCCTAGTCCTAGGTAAGAAATTTTCTGCTAGAATTTAGGAATGGATTTTTTTCAGTTAGGTTAACCAATTTATCAGTTTTTTGTTTAAAAGAATCCTCAAAGAATAACTAATTCTAACATATATCAGAAAAGTTTTATAAATTAGTTTTGATTTGATTAGGAGGTTCGAAATGCCGAAAATGAATGTTTTTTTATATACATAATTAGTCATCTATCAATAAGTGTCTCATAAAAGTGTATATGAATGGGGTGGGTCAGTTAACTTATTTTACAGAAGTATGATTGAAAAGCATTTCTAATGACCAACTAAAAAGCACACCCTTGCTTGCTAGAGGGATAATAAAACATACCAGGATCACCAGAATAAGGCCTCCTCAAAGGAAGAGTAGTAGGATAGTAGCTGCATTGGTAATCCTGCAATCGCAATCAAGGTTTTAATTAGTATGTCGGGATTAGTATGTGTGCATGTGTAGAAAAGGATGTGCTAGTAGTACCCAAGATTCTTTGTAATCTTTGTGGACTTTCAGGGAGGATTCATCGCCCAAAACTGAAGGAGGATAAGCAGTGGCCCCATCTTTGATGGTTGAAGCAGAAGAAGTGACAATTCCACCACTATCATTATCGACATCCATGTAATCTTTCATCACTGACCCACTAGGAGTATTCTTACCCTGGGGAACACCAAACTTGCGTATAGAAGGGGATGATGTGGCTCCTGGCCCAAAAGCAACCTGCGGAGAGTCTGCAGGTTTGAAACAGCATCAGTGGCAGATGCTAGTTTGTCCCAACAATATTGCTTGCTAATACAGTTTCACCAACCCATCTCAAATTTCAGTACAAACTCCAATAAAGGAAAAATTCCAGCTACAAAGATGAGTTAAACAAACCTACGAAAAAGGATCCGATTAATAGAGCAGTATAAAAACTATGGCAGCCAAGAAATGAGGTTTGTTTTGACTAGCAGGAAACGTAATGGTAAACTTCCTTGGGCATTAACTGGCAAGAGAGCAAATTCAATCACTTAGTTTTGGAGTCTCTCTTCTAAACTGGCCTCCTTACTGATTAATATTTGGATAAGTCTAACAGTTTTTCCACTTAAGTCTGTTATTATTAGTATTATAGGGTCAATACCGTCAAGATACTAAAACACACACCAGACTGAGAAAATAAAAATAAGAAGCTACGATCGAGATTGAAGATATTAATTAATTTACATAATTAAAAGAGAAATTACCTTTGCTTTCTGATTTGGGTCCCTTGCCCTTGAGATTTTCCTGGTGAAATGCAGACACAAGCCCAAGTTCATAGTCAGTAGAAATGAAAGAAAAAAAAATTCTATTCAGCTCCATCGCAAACACTATTAAATTACAGGTTACAGAGAAGGAATTGAAAAGATATATACATATATACGTGAACAGAGAGGGAAAAAGGGAGAACGAAAAGAGAATATATACAGTGAATTTGGCCATGAGCTTCTTAGCCTGGGCAGCTTCATCTTCCACAGAGATATTTTCCTCCACCTCACTGCATTATCATTGTCATTAGTTTGTAATTTTGACATCAGAGGCTCAAACAAGAAGAAAGAAGTAGCAATTATCAAAAGATAAAGTTGCAGAGAGAGAAAATTGAGAAGATTACGCTTTGGGATTTCTTCGAGGGGGAGCTTTGGGAGCGAACTTCGCCTGCGCAGATTTCAGATGGAATGCCCATCAACTACTCAAATCTGGAATAATAATAAGCAAATTCGAGAAATTAGTTACCTTTCCACGACGATTAGGAGCAGCTTCATGTCGTTGCTGCTCATCATCATCCATGGTGAACCGAAATGGCAAAAATGAGACAGTTATAGCGATTCGAAACCGTGATCTCGGAAAACAAGAAATTCTAGTAATCTGCGATTCACCAACCGAGCTGTACATTGACTTTTATTAGGGTTTCCACGTTTAATTATTTGTAATATTAAAATCAAGTAATACTTTAGCTCAACAATTAATGCATTCCTGTCTTTATAATAAAATCATGCGGTAATGATAATTAATACCCTCTTGAGCAAAATAAATGACATTTTGGGATAGTAAAAATTTATAAAATAATAATTTTTTATCTTTATAAATGACGTATTTTTTCATTTTTACTCCTAAATTTCACTCAAATTATCAAACTATCATCAAATTGAGTTGATGCATAAAAAAAATTGTCATTTACACAAAATATATAATTCGAAAAAGATAAAATGACAAGTATTATGAACAATAAAAATCCGTAGGAAAAAGTCATTTATTGTGCACCAAAGGGAGTAGTATTTTTAATAAAAAGGATAGCAATATGCTTCAAAAGAGAACTATGAACTATGAACACTTATTTTTTATATTGCGTTATTTCAGACAAAGACACTCACACTCACAAAACATGTATCCGATTCACCACTTCTTATGTCCTATTTTTTTATCATTATTATTATTATAAGTAGTATTTTATAATATATATAAATATGCGTACATTTGCCATGTCGCAATATCATTATCCAAACATTATCCATAGAAAGATGAGAGAAAATAAATAGTTCCACGAGATTTTTTTTTTTCCTAAAAAAAAGCATTGCTAACATCTATTTGCTACTAAAATGTGAGGGGGCTTTACGTATGTATTACAATTCTCTATGACAAAATAAAGAGAGTAAGAAGTGAAAATGCTAATAAGGTAGATGAGTTTTCTTAAATGAAACCCACCTGAGAAAGCAAAAAGGTCGTTTCAAGGTTAACGTTGATGTCACATTCTTGGTGGGTAATTTAGACACGTCCATTATACAGACCGGGCAGTACTTTGGGCTAAGCTTGAACCGGGATCAACTGGGCTTGGAGTTGCCAGCGGGAATTTACAGGATTTATGTTTGTTAATTTTAAAGCCTAAATTTATAAAACATAAACAAAGAACTCTATTAAAAAAAGAATCCTTGATGCCATAAATTCTTTGAAGGATCTGCTTGTCTATACTTGCACATCATTTGGAGAAGAAAGTACTTCTGAATATATATTGATTAAAAAGTGTCGTATTGTCATTTGGAGTACGATATCCTGACTAATTCATATAATAAACGGTTAAAGAAAAACGCAAATATGGATGGATCCAAACGCAACAACCACAATGGTCCAGCTTCAATCATCAGCATTATCTGCCTGCAAAGTGTTACTTCATGTTGCACCAACAAACCAATCGATGTGCCTATATTATAGTTGAAAACAATAAAACAAGAAACACCAACATCCATGTGACTTGGCTCAGTTTAATTGTTGTTCTTCACTTTGCCAACAGATCCGTCCAGGAAACGACCCCTAAATAGAGAACATAAAATGAAATGATTCAGCATCCCAAATTCAATGACATAACAAGCACCACAGTTCCAAACATCACAAGACCAGAAAAAAATAGTATCAATTTTCAATTATAAAAGCTATTGTTTACAGCAGCAAGTAATAACTTTCATATTTACTTGATAATATTATAATGATCAATATTCTAAACTAAGGGTGGTCTCAGATCATATGGATTGGGGAAGCAGCACTATATGTCAAATACCATCTTTGACAAGGTCCAGGAGGTTCCTGACAGCAACTTCATTTCATCTCAAAGAACTAAAATCCTGACCAACTAGAACACAATAACGTAAGCCGTTAGTACATACCAAGAAAAACCACAATACCAGTCAACAAGCATAATTAGCGCCAATGACATCTTTGGGTTCCCACCCCCAAAACACACCACCGAGATACTTGAGCACGACGACCAGCCTACAAAAGCACACTCTTACCAAAGAATGCTTGAGATCAATCTATCTCTGCAGATTAAAATCAACAGAGCACTAGTAGCCACCCCAAACACCAAGAAAGAACCCACCCCCCAACTCAATAACCCTCCTTTTAAAACCAAGTGTTTTGGCACCCTTACAACTGAAGAGAAGCACCATAGTCAGAGATATAATGTTTCTAGCAGGGTAATTACCATCATCCTAACACCCATCACTAAGACCCATATGATAACAACCAACACCTGTATGGGGAAGGGATCAATTTCCCTCCAAAGAGACTCTGGACACCTCTCACTTAGCCACCAAAGACTTGACTTAAAAAAATTGTAGTCCTGGAAGAAGCAAAAAAGAATAAAGAAAAAGAAAAAGAAAAAGAGGGGCACTAGAAAAATCATTATGTTCTAAAGTTATTCTACCTGCCACAGGAAAAAAGGGCCACTAGGAAGAGAGATCAGAATATAATCTAATAAGAAAATGGGTATAAAGGCCCAAAATAAAGCATGAAATGACAAATCTCATGCAAACAAAAATGCAATCAGATTCTAAAATATGCTCACCTTTCTGCATGATAGGGAGGGATAACCAAGCCCAGGACACTTCAGGAGCATCGCAACAAGAATAATTAATCTCATAAGAAATGGAGAGATCATAACACAAGACTCATTAAAAAAAACATAAATAGTTGTTAACAGCCCCATGGAAACACAACATACAACAAAAATTGTCAGTGACAGTTACTCCAGAGAGTTCAAACATTCTAATAAAACTATCAGACGAAAAGGACAAAAGACCAGATGATATATGAGAAAAAAACATCCATCAGAAAACAAGATTAAGTACTATAAAATAACAGGAAACAATAATAACTTTGAACTGCTTCTCCAAATGCAACCATAGGATCTGAACTCTGGTTTGGAACAAATCTCTGCAAATGTCACAAGAGTACATCAAGGTTAAAGATGTGAGTCCCATACTTCCAACAAAGTCATGGCAAGAGGTAAGAAATCAGGTTGCTCCAAGAAACATCAGTCCTGTAATTTTTTTTGAATAATGGCAAAGAAAAGGGTTAATAGATGTAAAAAGAAGAAAATAACAGAGATGTGGCAAAAGAGGGTTGTGGTAACATGTTATATATAGAAACTGGATCTACAACTACCAACTAAACAAATAAATATTATACATACCACTATCATGCATCCACAGCTGTATGAAAGTTCTAACAAACAGTTCAAATGGTGTTTCCAAAACAAAATAACAAAACAAAATTCTATTGTAGTTCATGGTCAAAGAACGTTAGGTTTGGTACAGAAATGCAACAACATTTGAAGGGATGTACTCATACATCCACAATATATTACCTTCTTCCATTACCTACATCCAAAATTCCATGCGAAAATCCAAAACAAAAGGCAAAATATAAAGGAAGTGAATTACGAGATTATCTGGCATGGCATTGCTGATGTAAACATACATGCCATCACTACTAACACAGCTGGCAACAATATACTGATAAAATGGTTAGTGTTTAGAGAACTTTCTGTTAAATTTTGTCATCATGTTCAATATCTGAACCAACTAGATTCCATCAGACTTATGTTTCTCCAGTCCATTAAGGGGATGGAATTCCAAACTCTCCCTCTGCATGCTATTTGCAAAAGGCGCACCTTCAAATTCTCACACTCTTACTATAGCAAAGCATTTTCAATAAAAGAACCAGGAAGCAGATTTAGATAGCATCAATATAAACACCAAAATATAGAATGGGTATGTGCATGTACCTCTCAACCATGAAGTAATATTGCAAGTGCTTCGCATCATTTCATCTCTGCCATAAATTTCTCATACTCAGCATCTGTACCATAGGTTCCCTTCTCAGAAGTAGGAGGAGCTGGAGCTGGAGCTGGAGCTGGAGGAGGGCCTGGGGGGTGTGAAGCCCACGGCACATTACTTATGCTCTGTGAATGGTCAGTTGGAGGGGGAGGAGGAACTGCACCGTAATAAGATGCGTAACCTAAGGGAGCTGTTGCATATGCAGGTTGATTACTAGACGGCATTGCAGAGTTCCTGTACATATTTGAAGATGCAGATGGAGCAGAAGTGCCATTTTCAGAATGTACTCCAGGTGGATAGCTCTGTTGAGCTTCACTAGCTATCACAGGTTGAGTAGGTGGTGGAGGATATTGCAGACCATAAGGTGGCATGGGCTGACCTGGAACAGGAGGGTACATGGTTGATCCAGGAGGAGGAGGAGGATAAGGAGCATAAGGTGGAGGAACTGGTGGTCCCCATGGAACTGCAGTTCCAGGATAGGTGGGAGGAGTCCCACCATAGCTGGCAGGTGGAGGTGGAGCATTTGAAAGAGGACCACCAGGTGTAAACTGCTGTGAAGGATACCCACCAACTGGCATTGCGACTGGGTATGTAGGAATGTTTGATGGGGGAGGGCCTGGGGGAACAGCTGGCTGAGGTGGCTTCCCAGCAATTCTCACTGCAATGGTCCGACCTTCAATCCGATAACCATTCATGCTTGTAATGGCATTATTGGCTGTTTGGACATCACGATACTTGACAAAGCCATAACCTTTGCTCAGCCCGGAAACCCTATCCTTAATGACCTTGGCCGTCACAATATCACCAAAAGAAGAAAACAACCCAATCAAGCCATCATCATCAAGATTTGGGGGCAAGTAACCAATATACAGATTGGTATCATCATAGTCCTTGGTGGGCTTAACTACACTAGCTCCCAATCCAGCTTGATTTGAGCTGCCAAGACCACCAGTGTTACTAGCCCAAGGAGGATTGGTTCCAGAACTACCTGATCCTAAAGCCAAGGTAGCGGTTTGCTTTGTTGCAGATTCAGGCATACTCCCTCCCAACTCAGCCAAAAAATTCTGATATTCATCATCCATCTTCTTCCCCGTTGTTCCCTTCACAGGACAATCAATAGTTGGATGTCCACCATCACCACAAATCTTACAAAGAACATCACTCTTAAAAGTGGTGCTACGTGAAGGACAAGCATACTGCCGATGTCCCGGCTCACCACACAACCTACAGTACTCCTCGTCCCTGATTGTCCCATTCAAAGCAGCAAGTTCTCTAAGCTGCTGCCTCTTATGCTCATTCAAGACCTCGTCCACTGGCTGCAACAACTTTTCAACCATCCCGGCAGCAGCATCCAGTGCCTCTTGGGTATCTGCCTCAACCAAAACATGCAAGTCTTCATTCTCAGATGGGTCAGGCTTCAAATCCCTCTTCTGCTGCAGCCTCCCTTCTTTGACGGATCCTTTACCTCGAATCACAATTTTTGCTCCGGTTTCCCTCTCCATTCTCTTCTGGGTATTACCTCTAGGTCCAATAATCAAGCCAATGAAATTGTAACCTGGGAATTCTTTCATGGGTATGTAAAGCTTCTTTTGAAGCTTGGGGGGTCTATAATCGGGAGGGGGTTTATAGTTGGGGTTAATCTTAATCATCTGAGATATAATCTCTTGCCTCTCTCTCGTCAATCTCTCTCGGGCCCTGAACTCTCGGGTGTTGATCCGAATACCCATATTATCATAGATGGGTTCAGGGGAAGGAGACCTGGCTCCCTCAGGCCTATCATCGAGAGGCAAACCAGATTGTAGCATCCGACTTATCTCTAAAAACCTAGCATTCAAAGCCTGGAGTTCAGGATTAAACTCAATACCTCCGGTGAAATCCTTCATGAAATCAGGGAGCTGAATTACCGGCTTGGGCTCTTCGTCACCCCATCGAGTCTTCCGCTTACGGCTGCCCATGGTGGAGGAGTCGTTGGGGTCGGTAGAATCAGGCTGCGGGTCCCAGCGGCTGCGACGGCGACGTCGGCTGCTAGTCTCATCTTCCCCGCCAGAGCAGTCCTTCTCGCCGCCACTGGTGCCGTTTTCGGATAGGAGGGGTTTGGGGGCGGACAATAGGGGTTTGGGTGGGTTTTGAGGATCTGAAGATTGAGGCGGAGGAGGTGTCTGGGAATTAGGAGCTGTGGACGGATCAACGGAATCCATCGATTGAGAATTGGCGGGGGAGAAAGAGAGAGGCTGGGGTAGGGTTTCTGGAATGGATTCCTTCCTACTTGCGATATTTTTGGGACCTGGAGAAAGAAATCGGTGCCGACTGCGGAGTCAGTCCCTCATCAAATTTCTTATCGCCTGGGCCAATTGGAAAATTTGGGTTTGTGGTGGGCTTTTTTTTGTTTACGTTAATGTGAATGTGATTCTCCTTTCAGCCCAACCCTTAGATACTAGAATGCCCACGTGTACGGGTAGCATATGGGCCGACGAGTTGGGTTATTTAGTCGAGAAAAAAGAAACCCGATCAAAGCCCACGGTATCTAAATGTTGATGGTAAGACCACAAAAGTCTGAGTATTCAATAATAAACTAAGAGAACTTAAAAAAATTACAATAGAAATTTGTAGCCAGCCAGTTATGATTACAAGAGTTTTATTTATAGTACAATTTAGAAACCATGGAGAGAAAAAAGAAGAGAAATGTTAAATGAAAGGAACAAAAGAAGGGAATTGAAGACACGAATGACGTGTCATTGCTACAGGTATGTGTTCTTTTCAAAATCACACCTTCTCTCCCTCCTCGCGACTGCTCTACCTCACTCCTTACCCTCTCCCTCGTGACTGCGACCTTCACCTTCGCTCCCTCGCTTACTACCCTTCTCACTCCGATCTTCACCTTCTCTGCCCTTCTCACTCCGGCCCTCTGCTCTCTCTCGCGGCTGCCCTTCTCTGACCTTCGCAATGGAAGTGAAGGGCTGAAGCCCAGTAGCAGAAACAAGCGGCAGGGAATCCATCGTTTCTCAAGTAATCCATCTCGTCCTCATTCTAACAATGAAGTTTGTCGCTGCTTAAGGAATCCATTGTTTGTTTCGATCATTTATTGCTTTGTTCTTTATCAATGAGTTTTAATTAAAACCTTCTAATCTGAGATGGGTTACTTTCAGTTTGTGAATTTATGACATGTTTTATTAATCGAGTTTCCACATCTGTTAAATGTTGTTGTTGTTTCAGTCGAGATTGAGGTTTTAATTTGGAATATCTATTGTTAATCCAAGTGTATATAGATGAGAAAATATGCACCAACATGTGAACTAGTACTAGGCGTGGTCAATATGATCAAGGATAGACTCAGATATGTCATTTGATTGTTAACTGAGTTTTGAGGTTGTTTTTCCTTTTTCGGCTTTTTTTAGGGTTGAGTGTTATGTTAAGAATGTGTTGGATACAAATAGATTGAAGATTTGATTTTGAATTTCTAAGAACTTTTTAGACCAACTATTTGTTGCTGCTGCAAACTTGCCTGACATGGATTCTGCAAATTGAACAAATGATGATGTCTATAAAGACCAATTGAATTTCTAAGAACTGTTTAGACCAATTTCAGTTCAGTAAAATTAGAGAGAAAGTGATGTCTATAAAATTCAAATTTATTTTTCAAGTAACTGACATAATAAGAAGCAAAGATGGTGCATTAGGAAAGGAAGTCACTTATGTTGTTCGTTATGATGAGGCGAAACTTGAAATTATGTGTTCATGTCATCTCTTTGAGTTTAGAGGAATTGTTTGCAGACATATAGTGAATGTGTTCATTCAGAAAAATATAAAGTCGGTTCCATCTTAGTATATCTTGAATCGCTGGAGGAAGAATGTTAGACACAAGCATTCATTTATTAAGAATTGTTATGATGACGATAGGGATGATGAATATTGAATGAGATACAATAATTTGTATTCACAGGTCTTTAAGGCTATAGATATTGAAGTTGAGTCTATAGAAAAGTATCAGCTTGTAATGAGATGCTTGGAAGAGGTAACGTCAAAACTCATGGATATTTCAATTGAGTCCGCAGAAGACTATTAAGTTAATCATTCAAGTGATAAGATTTTGAGTCCATTGAAGGTGCGAACAAAAGATCATCCTCCATCTAAAAGAAAAGTGTCAATAGTAGAACAAAAGAATAAACAAAAAAAATTGTACCAAAGGTTTTTTATTATTATTATTTTCTTCAATATTGATTGTGATCTTTGTATTTCATGATTTTTCTTTAACTTATTAATAATATTTTTTCTAATAGAGTGCTTAAGCAAGCAAAAGCAAGAAATATCAACATTAGGTTCATGAAACAGTACAAGGAAGCTTGAAGTCTATAAGTAACTTATCTGAACAATCAACTGTGAATCAATTTGGAACTCAAGAGAGTCTGGTATGACATGAAAGAAGGGTTGTCTATCGGAACTCGGGAGAAGGGCTACTGCTTCCTCAAACTCTAATTACATGAAACTTTTTCTCTTCTATTAGCATCTAAAAATTGCTTGGTTGATTGCCATTTAATGAGATATTTAGGTTGAATTTACTGTTTGAATGTTTGAGATTTCTATTCTAAACTTTGTACTACTTTGGATATGTAAAACACAACTAGTCTTCCTTGGAATGGATGAGTTTTTGACAAGGGTTGATGATATTTTTAGCTTACGTATGATGTTTGATCTTGAAATGTTGATTCATGTTTCGTTCAAAATAGGTTTTTTCTCTTCATAAATGCTGCTGTTTTTACTCCTGGGGATGTAAAGTGTGTGTTCTTGAAGCTCAGAATTGTAAGAATGAACATTCAAAGTCCCAAATCATCAAAGTTTCCCTTTAATCCAACAGAATGAACATCTAAAAAAAATCTAGTCTATAGTCGTTATGGAAGAGCTGAAAACAGTGATAAAAAAGAACAACTGATTGAGAGAAAGCAAGATTAGACAACAAAATGGCATGGAGACAACTTACAAAGAATTGCAAACTGAATAACAAATTAAAACAGATAAAGATTCTATCAATGGTACGTAACAACAACAATATAGCTATCCAACCGGTTCCTGTAAAAATAAGAATTTCCAAAATAAGGATGCGAGAATATATCTGAATAAGATTATACTTTCATCATCCAATCTGATATCAAAATTACAAATAGAGTCTAGATATATCCAACCACAATCCAACACTTCTACACTGAACTACATCACTAGAAAAAAGGAAAAACTGACAAGAAAAGCATCACCAACTTGATAACTCAAGTCAAAAAGACTGAAACCCATATCCTGCAAACAACAAAGAACAAATAAATTTAGGGAAAAAGAACAAAACAGGATACTCTTGCCATTTTTAATTGTAATTCTCATGTATGCTTATCACCCATAGCATTAACATAGGAAAATTCAGTACAAGAGCAAAGAAACTTACATCATCAGACTCCTCTTTCTCCACAACCTTCTCCTCCTTCTTAGCCTTAGTAGCAGGTGCAGCACCACCAACAACAGGAGTAGCGGCGACAATAGCAACACCACCACCACCACCACCAGATGGCACATAGGCCAACTTCTCCCTACCAGTAGCTATGAGCTCTGTGATGTCCTTCCCTTTCACAGAATTCAACAACTTCTTAATCTTGTTATCCTCGTCAGAATCAGCTCCAATTGCAAATACACACAAACCCCATATCTTAATTGACAAATCCCATATTAATCAAGAAACAATATATAAATGTCTCCTCAAACTGATCAATAATGACTATACAGATGGCCTAACCAAATCTGAACAAGGGAAACCGAATACCTACTCGATGCAAGAATGTCTTGCCGCTTGTTTCTGCTACAAGGGTTTTTGAACGGAAGAACGCAATGGGTGATAAAAAGACAGTATATAAAGCTAGGGTTTCATTTGCATTTAATTTATCACTTGTTACTGGGCTTCAGTTCTTCACTTCCGTTGCGAAGGTCGGAGAGAGAAAGGCAGCCACGAGAGAGAGCAGAGGGCTAGAGTGAGAAGGGCAGAGAAGGTGAAGGTCGGAGTGAGAAGGGCAGTCGGCGAGGGAGTGAAGGTGAAGGTCGTTGATGTGGCACAAGACAAGTCTGGACGTGACGCTAAGCTACTGGCATCATTGACGCCAACCATTGGTTTGGGCACTTCTTGCTGGTGTCATTGACTCTAAGCCTTAGCGTCCATGACTCTAGTGACTATTTTGAAGGGCTTTCTTGAGGCAGAGGCTAGCGTCATTGACTCTAAGCCTTAGCGTCAATGACTCTAGTGACTGTTTTGAAAGGCAATTTCGGACCTTCCATTATTTATTTAGCTATTTTCATTAATTAATTAAATTAGTCTGAATTTATTTTAATTAATTAAGAGTTCTATTAAGGGAAGGTTTCCCATTGTAAAGATTTAGGGTTTCTCCTATTTAAAGGAGCCACCTTCTTCATTATTATTTTAAGTTATTTTTCAATCAATTAAAACAGAGAGGATTTTCTCAATTGTTCACGTGTGAAACTTGTTGCTTCTTAAGTCTGAACGCTTAAGTTGATTTGCAAGTAAAAGACCGAGAGTTCAAACCCCATTGTTTCGTTTCACCTAGGTTGGTATTCACAAGTTGAATACAGGGTTAAGGATCTAAGTCAAGAACCTCGATTGTTTAGCTTAGGTTGCTTAACACAGGTTGCTAGGAGGGTTAAGCACTCAAGAGAGTTAATTATTCCGCATTCCAAAAATCCAATCCTTTGAACTAGATCAGAAAGTACTCGTTACGTATCCTACGCAACTAGGATCATATCAGTCGTAGTCGCGAGGCAGCGGGAGAGGGTGAGGAGTGAGGCAGAGCAGTAACGAGGAGGGAGAGGAGGTGTGAAATGAGGAAGGGTAATTTTGGAAAGAGCACATACCTGTAGTAATGACACATCATTCGTGTCTCCAATTCCCTTCATCTGTTCCTTTCATTTAGCATTTCTCAGAAAGAAAAGAGAACTGCTATTTGGCCTGAAAGAACATCCCGAAGGAGCGTCCTGAATGACGTGGAAAGTCAGAATTTTTGGGATGGGTCCCACCACTCTTCTTTTTGTCTAATGCTTGTCTTGCCTGCACTCCTCACTTTCCCTTTACCTTTCCCTC
Organism: Viola odorata; assembly: GCA_963691705.1. Lineage (NCBI taxonomy): Eukaryota > Viridiplantae > Streptophyta > Magnoliopsida > Malpighiales > Violaceae > Viola > Viola odorata. The sequence continues at coordinate 58,119,583 of OY829545.1, read as the reverse complement.
CCCTCCCTTTCTCTCCTCGCCTGCACTCCTCACTCTCCCTTTCCCTCTACCCGTTTACAATCCAACAATTGAAACATAGTATAGCCAACAAGGAGGAAGAACCAATAAAGCAATCTTTTCTCCAATCAATTAATTAAGCAATTATGCAGATTTTGGCACCGACGTCCCCTATTTTGTCAAGTAAATATATTTTCCCTTTACTTAACATCACCTTAGTTTAAATGGATGTAATGGTTTTTTAGATGATTTTTTCTTATTTTGTGCTGAGTCAAGGCGCTTCTCTCTTCTTCTAAAGGATTTTTTGCTTGTCTTGTAGTTCGCAGTGAAGGTGTTTGTAATAATATCTCAAGGGGTAATAGCGAAAAGCCCCCCCTGTACTATTTTTGCAAAGAGAAACCTCCTCTGGCTTTTAAAAACTTAATTCTACCTCCCATGTACTAAAGGTCAGCGATAAAGACACAAGCTTTGTTAGTCAAACTAATAGACCGTTACTTCTTACCTGCTACAACAATTTTTTTAAACCTGATGTGGTAGGTAATTATGTATTAAATAATGTAATTAATTTAAAAAATCCAGAAAATAACATAATTAATTTAAAAAATCAGAAAAAAATTTAAAAGTAAGAAAAATATGAAAATGTAAAAATTAAAGAAACATTTCCAGCATTTTCATTTCTTATTTTCTTATTCCTTAATTTCTTTCTTTCTTTCTTTTTCTTATTTTCATTTTCAGAATTTGTACCATCACCATTTTCATTTTCAGAATTTCCAGAATTTCAAAATTAAAAAAATATTCCTCATTTTCATTTCTAGAATTTCCAGAATTTTAAAATTAAAAAAATATTCCTCATTTTCATTTCCAGAATTTGTACCATCACCATCTCTCACTCCCGATCTGCGCACCACCAACACAAACCCATTGCCGACTATCTCTCACTCCCGATCTGCCCCTCACCAACACAAACCCGCCATCTCCCATATAGCCACACCGCCGACACCATCATCACCATCATCAACCTTCACTCTGCACCACCTTCACTCCACACTCCCAATCTGCTCTCCATCATCTCCCACCCACCATCGCTAACACCAACATAAACCCACCAAAAGGAAGATGAAGTGAGAAAAAAAAAGAAATAAATAGAGGATGAGGTCCGACCAGACTTCCCATGTCAAAATCTAGGTAATATGGTCTAGATCTAGGTGCGACCGTGGTGGAGGAGGAGGCGGTGATTATATACAATCTATGAATCCGGTGAATGCTTATAGATGGACTTATGTGAATAATTGGCATAATAGTTGGGAATTGTTTTATGTTTATTAGATTTGTTTCTTGTTTAATAGAAAATTAGAGATTTGGTAAACTTAATTTTTTATTTATTTGGGCAAGATGATGAGGAGAGAGAGGGAGGAAGAAATGATTTTGAAAAAAGAAAAGAAAACACAATTCAGAAAAAAGAAAAGAAAAAGTTTGTTACCTAAAAGAACATGTTTTTTTTGTGCAACTGACTGTTAAGGGTAATACTTAACAGTCCGTTAGTTTGACTAACAGAGCCCGTGCCTTTGTCGTTGACCCTTAGTACAAGGAAAATGAAATTAAGTTTTTAAAAGCCAGGAGTGGTTTCTGTTTTCAAAAATAATACAGGGGGCATTTTCGCTATTACCCCATATAGTTTTTACCACCCCTGAACTATCGGCGAAAATCACAAACTTCCCCTGAACTTCATTTTTTAAAGTACGCCTCCCCTGAACTATTGTTTTCGAGCAAAAAGACCCCCTCCGTTAACTTTTTCTGTTAAATCTAAATGGTGACCTGCTACAGCAGTTTTTTTTTTTTTTAACCTGTTATAGCAGGTAATCCAAAAAAAAAAATTTAAAATAATATAATTAATTTAAAAAATCCAAAAAACATTTTAAAAAATGTATAAATGAAAAACAATTTGTAAAAATCCCAAAAATAATTTAATTAATCTAAAACTTTCAAAAAAAAATGTTATAATTCCAAAAAAATGTAAAAATTCCAAAAATAATTTAATTAATCTAAAAATTCATAAAAAAATGTAATAATTCCAAAAAACATGTACAAATTCCAAAAAAGAAATTAAAAATTCTTAAAACGAAAAAATTCAAAAACAAATTAATCTAAAAATTCAAAAAAAATGTAATAATTCCAAAAAAATGTACAAATTTCAAAAATAATCTAATTAATCTAAAAATTCAGAAAAATGTAATAATTCCAAAAATAATTTAATTAATCTAAAAACTCAGAAAAAATGTAATAATTCCATAAAACATGTACAAATTCCAAAAAAAAAATTAAAAATTCATAAAACGAAAAAACTCAAAAAAAAATTAATCTAAAAATTCAAAAAAAATGTAATAATTCCAAAAATAATTTAATTAATCTAAAAATTCAGAAAAAATATAATTTTTTTTAAAAACATGTAATAATTCCAAAAATAATTTAATTAATCTAAAAATTCAGAAAAAATGTAATAATTCCAAAAAACATGTGAAAATTCCAAAAAAAATTGTCTAAATTCCACAAAAAACTGTAAAAATTAAAAAAATGTACAAATTCCAAAAAAAATGTAAAAATTTCAGAAAAATGTAAAAATTGCAAAAATAGAAATATTAATCTAAAAAATCCAAAAAAATGTAAAAATTATAAAAATTCCAAAATAATTTAATTAATATAAAAATCCAGAAAAAACGTAAAAAATTGCAAAAATGTGTAAAGATTCACAAAAAATGTAAATTCCGAAAAAAATGTACAAATTCCCAAAAAATGTAAAAATTCTAAAAAAAAAATTAAACTAAAAATAAGAAAATGTAAAAATTATAAAAATTCGACGATTTTTTTTTTGGAAATGTTACAATTTTTTTAGAAATTTACAATGTTTTTAGAATTTTTACATTTTTCTGAATTTTTACATTTTTTAGAATTTTTACGTTTTTTGGAATTTTACATTTTTTTTAGAATTTTTAGAATTTTTTTAGAATCTTTACATTTTTTTTACAAATTTTACGATGTTTTTAGAATTTTTACAATTTTCTTAGAATTTTTACATTTTTTTACATTTTATTGGGAATTTTTATATTTTTCTGAATTTTTACATTTTTTAGAATTTTTTATTTTTTTTGAATTATTTCATTTTCTTGGAATTTATACATTTTTTTTAGAATTTTTAGAATTTTTAGAATTTTTTTAGAATCTTTACATTTTTTTTGGAAATTTTACGATGTTTTTAGAATTTTTACAACTTTTTAAGAATTTTTTTGGGAATTTTTATATTTTTTTGGAATTTTTACATTTTTTCATATTTTTTACAATTTTTTTGGAAAATTTACGATATTTTTAGAATTTTTACATTTGTTTTAAAATTTTTTACATTTTTTTTGGAATTTTATATTTTTTCTGAATTTTTACATATTTTTTAGAATTTTTATAATTTTTTACGAATTTCAACATTTTTTTTGGAATGTTTACAATTTTTATAGAAATTTTACGATGCTTTTAGAATTTTTATATTTTTTTCTCATTTGTTACATTTTCTTAGAATTTTTGCATTTTTTATTGATTTTTTACATTTTTTTAATAATTTTTACATTCTTTTTTGGAATCTTTACATTATTTTTTTTAATTTTTTAATTTGTTTCTTAATTTTTTTATTAATTAAATTATTTTTGGAATTTTTACATTTTTTTTTGAATTTTTAGATTAATTATATTATTTATTTAGTTTTAAAAATGAAAATAACCTGCTGTTGGGAGGATTTTAACGGATCCGTTAGAAAAAGTTAACGGAGGGGAGCAATTTGCTTGGAAAACATAGTTCAGGGGAGGCGTACTTTAAAAAATGAAGTTCAGGGGAAGTTTGTGATTTTCGCCGATAGTTCAGGGGTGGTAAAAACTATTACCCCTCTGTTATAAGGTAAAAAATCTTAGGTAATTAAAAAAACTAGGAAGTTTTTAATTGTTTAAATAAACAATAATTTCCAAACCCTAAATCCAATTCAATCGACTAGCTTGCTAGCCACAATTTTGATTATAAGTCTAGGTTCATTTCTGAAAATCCTTAACTTGAAATCGAATAAGTTGATTAGCATAAGTTGCTAATTGAGTTTGGTTTCTGCTTGCTAAGTTCAATTTCCTATTTTTGCTGTGATTGTCGACTGCGGAACACTTTTTATGGTGTGTTTCAACTGGATCGTTTCGCTAGTTGATATAATGTAGGAATTAATCTAATCGAAGTTTAATTTTCTCACATAAATTTAGAAAATTATTTTTTTATTATAAAAGTGAGACTCATGAATATAACTGATTGTACATTACTATTGTTGTAAATAAACATTTTATAACAACTCATAATTACTCCCTCTGGTTTTGAAAGTATGTTGTTTAAGACATTTTACCGGAGACCAGAATTGAATGTCGTTCTCCTGTCCCAATACCTTTTCTGCTTCCGTTTGACCATTTTACCCCTAGCGCCAAACAATGGCGCGAGCGAGCTCCTGCTTTTTCATTTTCAAGCTTCTCTTTTTTGCACAGATCCGATTGAGTAGAAGAGAAGGAGAGGAGATTGGATTGTTGTTGAGTTGTGGTCTACCGTTTGCAGCGATGGAGTATTTGCTGATGCAGATCTGGATGGCGGAGATTGGGTAGGTAGTGGTGGAGATTTGATCTGCGGTGGCAAAGAGATATCTACTCCCTTTTGCACAGATTCGATTGAGTAGAAGAGAGGGGTAGGAGATTGTTAGGGGTGTCAATTTGGGACCAGACCCGTGGTCCCGACCCAGACTCGGGAATTCGGGCCCCGTTTTGAGTTGGGACCGGGTCTGGTCCCGACCCGAAAATTTTCGGGTCTGATGGGTCTCGGGTCTAGACCCGGCTAAATTTTAAAAAAAGAAACCCTAAAGGGATTTGGCCCTTTGGCCATCGCATCTCATTCTCATCTCATCTTTCTCACTACCACGCCGCACACACTCATCTTTCTCACTTCTCAGCCTTCCACCCACGCCGCACACACTAATCATTTTCAGCCTTCCACGGTCCCACCACACCGCACACACTCATCGTTCTCAGCCTTCCACCCACGCCGGACACACTCATCGCCTCTCATCGCATCGCGTCCGTAATCTCTGAGGTAACAAACGAAACCCTCATTTCTGCTCTTCTAATTTCAATTTAACTTGGTTTTTCTTAAATTCTGCTTCATTCAAAGAAAAGATAAAAGTAGTTAAGTAATTAATCTTTTAATGACAGACAAATAAATGATGGATTATTATTATTATTATTAACTTGAGTTCTTGATTTGTTTGATTAGCATTTCTTCGGCTGCATCCTTTTCTCTTGATTTGCAGAGTTTATCGCACTCAATCAGGTTAGTTTCTTGAATTTTTTTACAGTTTCTCTCGAGCTAGTGTGGTGGATGCAAAGGTTGATAACAGTAACATTGAAGAAGCCGAGTCATCTCTTCGAGAGAGTGGTTTCATGAATTATGAGGTTAGCTGCATGTAGTATTGCTTTTTTGCTCCCTTATTAGGATTTTCTTGGATTAGTTATTTGCAAGTAAAGTGTTAGCCCATGCAAGAATTATGGCTTGAGTATTGTTTCTTCTCAGAATTTAACGGAGTTTAATGGCTTTAAGTTGCACGAATGCCTTGTATGGAAGATGCAATCCTTATTAAATATAAAATACCTTCTTCTGTAAAGTTGGACTTATGTGATGAACTGTATCTGTATATGTATTCTTGTCGTTACTGTTTTTATTTGTGAAAGATTCTCTATTTTCTACGATTTGTATTGCCATGGGATATTCAAACTTTTGCTGGAATATAAAATAATGCAACGGTAACTTTATTGCAATTGAATCTGTGCTTTAGCTGCATTACTGCAGTTTTTTTTCCCTTTTCGCGACAACTTATCTGTAAAATAATTGCTATGGGTTCGGAGCACTTACTGTTCTGTATTCTTTGACACTTGAACAAGGGTGCCGTAGTATTTTGTCGCCAATAGTTCTTGTTTATGTTTATCCATATAACTACATGGTTGTTTGATGTTTAAATTTGTTTACTTTTATGCTCTGTACCTGTTTCACTTTGAAGTAGCCGTCAATTTTTGTCAACCAAATAGCCGCTTTGGGGCATGATAGTAATTGCATCAAGCTCCAGCAATAGGAGATAGGTCTCCTCTTTTTTGGTTGTCTTGTTGTTCTGATGTCTATAATCAGGTCTTTCATGTGTTCCATGGAGGTTTAGAATAAAAATTGAAAGAAAATGTTGTTTATGAGTAATTGTTGTATTAGATACCATAAACAGATGTTGTCTGGAGAACACATTCACAAAATCATTTGCTCGTATCTAGACTGATATATAAGATGATTGCATCGACTGAAGTTTAGCTGCTGATAATGAATTTTAAGCTAATTTCGTAATTTTATCGTCATTGCAGGAGCTACGAAAATAGTTTATGCTCCAGAGCCATTTGATGTTGGTCGCATCCTACAAGCATTTATATGAAAAGGCTTATCCTTAGGATTTGGGTGCAATATGCTTCTGCTTCTATTTTTGGTGTGCCTATCTACAATCATTTAATTGAAATTCTGAAATTGATGTGTAAGTGTAGAACATATTATTTTATTGTATGCAAAATTTTAAAATAAAAAAAAAGGAAACTTTTTTTCCAGGTCCATTTTTCCCGGGTTTGGACCCGTGGACCCGGGAAAAAAACGAGTCGGGACCGGGATCAGAAATTAGTCCCGTTTTTAGTCGGGACCGGGTCTGGTCCCGACCTGAAAATCTCGGGTCTGTCCGGGTCTGGGCCGCAGACCCGTTTTGACACCCCTAGAGATTGTGTTGTCGTTGGTAGTGGTAGAGAATGAAGAAGAGTAGAAAGGGAATTTGACAGAGTGTTGGTGGAGGGGAGGAAAGTCAGTTTTGGACATGGATGGTAATTTTTTAAAAAAAAATTAGGAGTACAAAGGTAACAACATATTTAAAAAATCAGAACTAACCACTTTCTTAATCTCTGTGTCCGGTCTCCAATACGATATCTATTGGAGACCGGAGGGAGTATTTTTTTTCCCACAAAATCTAGCAAACCAAGCAATCCGAAATACGCCAATTTGACATGTATGAGTGGAAAGTAGGGATGAATTATACACTACTCCTGATTTTTTATTTTAGCGTGTACACAAAAATCACTAACCCACCACAACTAGCTTCAAATTTCAAATTTTATAAATATTATTAGTGTATTTATAAATATTATTAGTGTAATCTAATATCTACATGTAACAACCTCTCATTGGTTGGAGGATACTTGAGTACGTATTGAGATAAAATATGAGAATAATATATAATCTCATGATGTTCAAATCTCTCACCGATGATTAAAATTAATCTGAAATATTCTACTCCCTCTGGCTCGAAACAAATGACGTTTTAACGTCCAAAAACAGGTGTAAAATAAATGACGTTATTGATTTCCCATGCTGGAGAAGACGAGGGTGCCCCTGCTTGCGCTGGTGACGACGACAATGGCTTTGGCTTGGCTCAACGCTGACATTGATTCCCTCTCTTGTGTTTGAATCTGAAATTTGCGTGGGAATGGAAGATTTTCCCTATTAATACCACCACGAATGAGGTAAGCATCACAAAATTTCATCTTCAATTTCAGTGTTTAATTTCATTGCAAATTTCGGATTTCAATTTCTACTTTACCAAATGGAGGGTGTTGATTTCTAGGATAATTCACAGGATGATAGTTGCATGCAATTTCATCCGCGTATAGGTATGTTCATACCGGATTCAATTGGAATCCCTGGGGTGTAGGATGATGTCGCCGTGGTGGCGGAGGTTGAAGATGATGTAGTTGCGGAGGCGGGGGTTGAAGATGATGTCGACGCGGTGGCTGTTACGGTGGATGCAATCTATGAAATAAGTTGTCAATCCGAGGTATGTTTGGCCATAAAGTTAACCCATTCTATGAAGAGAGCTTCATCTACATGTTGCGTCTTCTTCTCCCTTATTTCTACTGAATATATTAGGATGTTTGTTGTAGACATAATGTTGTTGACTTTTGGATGGCCAGTTTTTGCTATATTAGTGTGTTTCTGGTAGACTGAATGTTGTTTTCTGTTAGGATGGCCACTTTCTTCAATGTACTAGGGTGTTTATGGTAGTAGTAGGATGTTGGATTTAGGATGACCAACTTTTACGTTCCATTTTGTTCAATTGTGAAACTCATAATGTATATTATTCCTCAAATTAATGAATTGATATTGGTTATCTCATTGTCTTCTCATTATGGTTGTGAACTATTTTTCTTGAATGGTTAAAGTGTATTTGCCCTTGGTATTTTTAACATGAATGCTTTAATTACAAGAACATGGGTCCTTATTTGAGCCTGTTTAATCCAGTTGCATTGATGCCCTGTTCTATTTATCTGTTCCACTTTTATGAGTTCTGTATTGTTGGTTTGGTTTGTGATAAGATTCAACGTCGATCTTGTAAGATTCGGAGTCGTGCCTGATCGGAACGGTGGCGGTCGGTGCCGGATGTACCTGCAAAGCGCCGGAGGGGGGCTCCGGCGTAGACACTCCGATGCTTAAGTCAGTTCGGGTTTCAAAAATAATAGAGGTTCGTCTAAGTGATCTCGATCTTACCTTCAGATTGGAAAAGTAGGGGTATCTATAGGCCTATTCGGCGATACCTGGCGATAACAATCCAAGCGATGTCTGATGGTGACGTCACAAGCGATACCGACGGATGACGTCATGAGCGATATCGGACGGGGCTGTCGGGAGCGATAAGCTCGTGGGTCCCTAGGATGGGATGGTGCCGTGCGTATAGAGTCGCGTAAGCCCCCCCCCCCGCTGATGTCGACCATCCTAGGAATCCTTCGCCGATTCTGGGGCGATATGAAGATATCTTACGGGTCTTATGGGAAATCGTCCCGGCGGGAGCCACAAGTGTGATAGCACCGTTAGGGCTGTCTTGATTGTTATCATAAGCCCAACTGAAAACGAGCCCGAGTGTTTACCAAGGGCTATCCATGTCTGAAATCTTAGATGAAAACTTGTTCTTTCGTGGGGCGATATGTCTGCAGGATCTTTGAGTTTCTCTGATTGCTCGACGTTAATTGTGTTAAGTGAAGAGCTGGAACTTAGTTCTGAAGCTTTCCAGCGAGCAAGTGGATTCCATCCTTCATTCTTATCTAGAGACCTGTTTTTCTGAGGTGTTAAGAGGTCCACGAGAGACGCTGCTATTACGCTCGTAATCATGAGGGCATTGCTTTCGCCCAACGATGTTAGTCGGTTCGGCCTCTTAGCAGGGCTTACGGAGTCTCAATTTTATTCATGTCCTAGAAGGGCTACCGATGAGTCACTTGTGATACCGCCAAGGACTGTAACCAGGTCATGTCGTGGATTTGCGTTTGTTCCGGGTCCATCATCCTTTCAAGTGTACTGCAAACACACAGAGGAGATAGGCATTTATAGAGAAGTTAGTAAACTTTGTACTTACAGGGGTTTGAGGTCACGCGGGCCCCGTTCTCCTCTTTCGCTTAAGGAAACCACGATATCGACGCGGCTTTATGCCATCAGCTGCCTTCGATTATCGCGGCTTTATACCACTAGATGCCTGCGATGTCGACGAGGTTTTACGCATCTAGGGCCACCTGCGACATCAACGCGGCCTTACACTGTGGATACCGGTAACCATATGGCTTTTACGTCATGGCTACCCGTGATATCGTGCCTTTTGGCGTTTTTCCATACTTTATCTCGCATCCTTTCGAACATCCATGTTGTGGATATCATACGAGCATCAACCTTTGATTTTGCTTTAGGCTTATCAGTCCTTAAGGGTGACGAGACGGCTCGCCTTTTGAGGACCTCTTTGTTCTTTCCAAGGCCTCTCTTTGGGGCCTATAAATTGGGGAACTTTCTCCACCCACGTTCTCCTCATCTCTGGCAATTCACATCATGGATCATTTGACTAAGAATTTCCTCCTTTCCAAGGGCCATTCTCTCAAGAACCTCAATGATGGCGACGTCGGGTTCCTGGAGAACATGCTAGTCAAGACCTCTGAGGACATCCTGGAGCTGCAAGGAATGCTGATCCCTCTTCATTCCAGGCTGGGAGCCACGTCTCTGGAGGATTTCAGCCCTTTGGAGAGCGTGTCAAAGCTGGCTGCCTCCATCGCTCGGATTCAAGTGGTGATCGCCATGCTGCAGCAGCGCAAGGATATGCTGGGGTGCTGCCTGAAGGGGATGAGAGCCACCTTCCATGATCTGATTCTGGTCATGGATTCTCTGAGAGACCTTCCCGAAGTGCCTGAGGACGCTGGCTCTGACGCCTGATAGCGATGGCTCCCTTTGGGCCTTTTCTCTTTTCCTCCTGGCATGTAAATGTACTTTCCGGCCCCTAGGCCATAATAAATAAACTGGTTTTAGTACGCCGTTTTGCAACTGTTCTTCTTCTTTAATGCGCCCTTTGTCTTTTTTTCTTGGAGATATTCTTAGCCCAACTGAAAACGGTTCAGCCACTGGGTGGTTTTCTGATTGGTTGTTCAGTATTAAATCTACGCCGTTGTTGTCCTGGCAACTGATTGGGCGATTTTGCAGTTTTCCTCGATCAGGGGAAAATCTCAACAGACGTGACTGTAAATCCATATCTGCACTTCAGGCTGTACACGTGTCTTCTCTCAAGAGTCGGGTTGGAAGATCGAAGATCCTTTTTCCTAATTTTCTGGCTATTTAAGGGATCTTCTTCCCCTCGTTATTCTTCGTCTCCTTGCTGTTTTTTTCTTTTTATTAATATTCTGTGATCTTATGGCTGATTCTCACTTTTTAGATACGTTCGCCCGAGATTCTCCACCAACTCCTTCGACTTCTCCTGACTCAGATAATCCTCCTCCGTCGCCTCCCTAGAGGCCGCCTGTTCGCCGACGGTGCCGCAAGAGGCGGAGGAAAGATGCTGCGAGGGCATCTAAATCGTTCTTTGATTCTCTTGCTGCTTTCTCTTCGAAGGGGAAAGAAACGTCTTTCCTTCCTAACGAGTAACCGCCAAGGGCTCCTTCCGCCTATTCAGCTGTTAAAGCGGTGTCGCCATCTGTCAGGGAGGAGTCGGATCGATCATCCACACGCGTGAGGGAGAAGGTTAAGGAACCTTTCCCTTTCGCTGGCGAGGATCCATCGCTTTTAGGTGAAGAAGATGATGACGTGGTCTACTGCTACGGCATCTCATGGTCTGATGGCGAATAGTTGGGCATACCATGCCTCTTTGTAGATGCCGTATGGCTTTTCCAAATAATAAAATGACGTTTTTATTTCTTTTCGCTCTTCTGCCACTTTTCTTCCTTTATGTTTCCAGGATTATCGCGGGAGTAGGCCTTTCGCTTGACGCAACCGCCTTTCGGTTTTCAGTCAGTAACTGTCTTCTCCCAAAAGACATTGATGACTGCCCACGCGTCCTTTTCCACTCTGCACGTGTTTTATTTTCACAGGCTGTTCCTTTTTTAGGTTTTACCTTTATAAGGAATTTGCTCTTCTCTTTTAGTATTTTTTGCTAATATTTCGAAATTCTTCGTATTTCCTTTCTTCTGTGCTTCTTTCTTCCCGAGGGATTTTACTGCAATTGCTCGCCGGTGCCGACGGCCGATTCACTGGTTCTCTGCTCCAGGTATTTTGCTTCTCTATTGCCATAGCTTTACTTTCCATTCCATTATGTCTCGCGCTAGGCCTTCTGCAAATATCAAAAATCCTCTAGATCCCGAAGTCAGGAGAGCTCGTAGTGTTTTTGATTGTAATGAGGTTTTGAGGGCTGAGCTAGAGGAGAACGGTATCACTTTTCCCACGGGATATCGCCCCTTTGTCCCATTGAAAGATACTCGGCTCACTGATGCCATGTGAGGGACGTTCCGGTTGGTTTATTTCAAGATGTTTACCTACGGGTTTCGTCTCCCGCTTCATACTTCTCTGATGAAACTGCTAAACCATTACGATCTCAATCCCGTTCAAATAACTTCACCTTCCTGGTGTGGGTTTTACGCCTTTCTTCGCTCGTGTGAGATGAAGCATATTTTCGCTCCATCGCTCGATCTGTTCCGCACGTTTTTCACTTTGAGGTGTCACAATTGCTTAGTGGATATTACCCCAAGATGGAATGGTGCTCTTGTCCGGTTTTTCTGGCGGAATTTTCAAGGCTTCGAAGAGAATGTAGACAACTGGAAAAATGGCTTCTTCACCCTTCGCTTGCCCTCTCGGTATTGGCGCGGTGGTTTCAACCGAGAGATTACTAGTGCCGCTTGGCGAGAACCAGATGTGCTGTCTAGTATGGATGTATCCAATGTTAACGCCTTATTAGAAATAGAAGGGCCTTTCCGCATTCGGGAATTTTCTCAGTTCAGGCCTTTGTCAGAGTGTGTCGTTGGTGAGTCTTTTCTTTTATCGCCTTATCGCTCCGACTTTCTTGTCATATTAAAATATTTTATCGGCAGGTAACGCTGAGGGTCGATCCTCCGAGGAAAGTGACACTCCTCTAAACGTGGTGCCGCTTAAGACATTACCTCCTTCTCCTCCACCCGAAGGCTCTAGTCGTCGGCCTATTTCGCCGCGAGGAAGGAGAAACAAAACCGTCGCGACACGCAACACATCTGCCCGACCTTCCCGTTTCCTTGAGAATTGGCTGCCGCCTCGCGGTAAGGGAGTGACCCCAAGTAATCCCGTGATTGAAGAGGTTGACAGTGATAGCGGAAGCATGGATACTGGTTCCGAGCTTCGTCATGCCACCCTTGCCCAACGAATGAAACTTAGGTCCAGAAAAGGTGATCTTGCAGCGGAGTCAATCGAGGACGATAGTGAAGAGATCGCTGCCGAAACGGAGCGTCTCGTAAAGAGAGTTCGCAAAGAGAAATCTGGCCCACCCGTTCCTTCCGTGGAGGAAATCAATGGGGTTCCTTCCGAGGAGGTTGACGCCTCGCACGTTACAGGTCCCTTGCTAGTGACGGAAGTTACCAAGGTGCCCTCTGCCATTCCTCCCAAAGTTAACGAGGCTTCGGCAGCGGTGGGCTCTCCCTCGGTGTCTGGCGGTCCTAGCTCCCCTATTCGCTCCTTTATTCCAGATGTGAGCTTACCAACTCCGAATCCCATCGCTCCTCCCCCACGGAAGCCTCAGCCTTTGTTTCTTTCTTCGATTTCGGGCATTGGTGATTCTGCAAAAAATTACTCTCCTCCTTATATCGCCAACCTTTCCCCTCAAGGTCTTCAAGGCCCCATTGCTTATCAGCTAGACTTGTCTTCCCTTGGTACCGACGGTCTCTGTGCTTTAGGAGTATCGGACCCGTCATCGCGAGAGGAGCCAGTGGGCCCGATAGTGGGGCAAATGCTTACTTCTTCGAAGGACAAAGAAGAGTTCTTGCGGCGTCCTCCCGACGTACGACATTCACGTCTTTTGACTGACATGCTGGCCTGCTTCCGCTAGCTAAACTACTTTTTCGAGGATCAGCGTGACAAGGTTCAGCCTTCTCTTGATTTAAAGGGAGAACTAGATGCTGCTTTAGGGAAGGTAACGAAGCTATCGCAGCTTCAGGAGCAGACCCGAGCGGAGTTGGACGACTGTCGCGCTGAGCTTGCTTGAGAAAGATCAAAAGGGAAGGCTAAGACAGACCTTATGGAGGCGGAATTGGTGGTAGCTGACAGAAAGAATATCTTCCTTCGTGAAGAGATAGCATCTCGTGATGCGGATTTGGCCAAAGTGCCTTCAAAGATAGCCTGGTGGAAGAACAAGACCATGGATATTTGTATCGCTGGATTTATGAGTCTCTATCGCCAGGGAACTGTTGACTCGTCAGTGCTGACCGATTACGCTTCCAAGAGACTGAAGGATTTGGGCGAAGGTGAGAGAGATCTTCCTTCTTCTGTAGAAAAGCGGAGGAATGGTGATCGCGATGCTCGCGAGGGCCCATGATTAATCGAGGTTGCTCTATTTAGAAGATTTTCTGCTTATTTGTTTCTTTGTCTTGTAATAACGCCTTGTTGTGTGACAATACTTGTATTTGATTGCTATTTGATTTTCATTCCGCCTTTTCGCGTTAACCCAACGCTATTCTTTTAATCAACGCCATCTTGCGTTATCTCCTTTCTTGCGATATCACTCTTGTTTTTCCCAAGAGATGGTACCTGCTTTTCAGAGCATTTAATGCTTGCTATCCTTTCCTTAGAAAAGTCGTGATTGTGCAGGCACACGTGTCCATTTCTTCCAACGCCACGGGCTAGCGTGCTTGAGAACTTTGCCTAAATCGAGGCGTTGTAGCACTTTTCTAGGATTGCACTCATTACCTGAGTCTGTTCCTTATGCCGCTTCCACGCAACGACTGTGGCATTCGTCGTTTCGTTCGATCATTAGGGTTATAAAACCCAATATTTATTCTTTTCCCTTTTCTTTTATCATCCCCCTTTCTCATATTTTCTTTTAGCCGTCTTATTTTCTCCCCACTATTCAAGGCTCTTTGAAGTGCTTTTCTCTGAAGGTATTTCCTTTCTCCTCCATCGTCTTCTTCATCTTTTAATTCTTTAATTCTGCCATGGCTAAGACTCGCCGTACTGAGTCGAAATCTGCCGATGAGAAAAGGATGGATATTACGGCTAATGTTATCACATCTGAGGCCGCTCTCCGTGAGCATTTGGCCGCCCATAATGCTGATATTCCTGATGATTATAAAACCACTATTGCCCCTGAGTCACTACGTTTGAACAGCGTTTTGACGGGCAATCGTAGGGTCATGTATGCGCAAATGTTCCGTTATGGCTTTCGGCTTCCCATTGACTCTTTTGTCAAAGAATTGCTTGTTGCCGGTGATCTGACTCCGGCCCAACTATCCCCAAATGCATATTGTTGTGTTTATGCTTTTCTGGAACTTTGCAAATACAAAGGGATTACTTCCCCTTCCCTTCTACTGCTTAAATCTCTTTTTAAGCTGATGAAATGCCGGGGGGTGATAACGATATCGCCCCGTTTTGACGATGACTCTCTGAAGTCTTTTACTTGGAAACTCCTCCATATCGAGTCTTCCATTGATGCCTGGAAAAAGGAGTTTTTTGTGATAGATCTTCCTGGAGATCTTGGTTCCTGGTGGCGATCTGGGTTTAACCAAAACGTGGATGACAACGTCTGGAGCCGACCAGGGACCCTTCCGAAACGTGAGCAAGACTGGTTAAACACATTGCTCAAACTGGAAATCAGCGTTCACATTCGTCAAGTGGCTTGTAGAATGGACATTCAATCTTGTGTTAAACGTGAGTGTCGCGTTACTCCTTTCTTTGTTATCGCTGATACTAATGCTGACGTTATTTTGTGCTTTCGCAGCGACGGATCCCAACTATAAACCTGAGAGCGTAAGGAGACGCTTGAAAAGGGCTCAAGAGAGAGAAGAAAAAGAGAGAGCTACTTCCACGGAAGCAACTGATAACCCCACCGATCTTCCGGCTACTTCCGCTACTCTTGTTCAAGTTTCCTCTTCTTCGGCCGGTGTGGGGGATCCTGACATTCCTTCAGGCGTTCCCCTTGTGACCATCGCTGCTCCCCCTGCCCAGCCTTCTTCTTCTTCCAAGGCTCCTAAGGCCATTGCCAAAGGAAAAAAGAAGAGAAAAACGAGAAGTGTCACCGCTCTTACACCTTCTTTGGACGCGGCAGGCTCTTCAGAAGCACCTCCTCCCAACGCTGATACGGTGAGGGTGCCTTTTAGCCACGATATACTACCTTTCTATGTCTGTCGTTGTTTGATTTCTTTCTTTTCTTTATTTCATATCGCGTTTTTGACAGGACATTATTGCTGTCGCTACCTCCGCTCTTCCCTCACGCGATATGGATTTGGGTTATGAGCTGACTGGCTCAAAGAAGAGACAGCGGTTGGGAGAGGAGGGCAGAAATCCATCTTCCTCTACCGCCGAGATGGAGAACAGATCTGCGGACGGGTTTGACTCTACAACTGTTCCCCAGGGAGGGAATCCGTCAGGATTTCTGGAGAATTTAGGAACGGGCGAGACTTTCGGGGTTTCGCCCAATTCTTTTGGTGGTCCTGTTCACGCATATTCCTCCAACATGGGATATCAGGAGGTTATGCCAGATTTTTCAGGCTATCAGCCTCATGGCGCTTATTTTGCTCCAGGGGGTTCGTCCACACAGGCTCGCTCTCCTTTTCCTCTGGCCTTCGTTCCTTCAAGCATCCCCCTACAGGTCCGTTATGGCGAAGGAGGTACCACCTTTAACTTTGTGGCGGATCTTAGTCCGCTAAGTGGGGCCGTTACTGTGACCCATCAAGTTGCACTGTACGATCTGCGTAACACTAGTCTGGCGGCACTGGGGGGTGACGGCTCGAATGAGGTTACGGCTTTGCTGGCTTCCCAAGTACTGGCGTCTGCGACAGAACGGGAAGCCTTCCTTTCCAGGCCCGTGGTTAACAGGGTGAACTCATTACGCTCCAACCTTTTTACAAATATGATGCAGTTCCATTACTGGGCGGCGGAAGCGCAGCATCAGGCTGCTTCTCTTTCCTCCTCTTTGGAAGAATTAGCACGAGAGCGGAATGAGAAGAAAAAATTGCTGGAGGAGCGCACAAACTTATTGTTGGCTCATCATAAGCAGAAAGAAGAACAATCTGTCGCCTTGGCAGCGGAGAGGGCCAAAGTTACTGCCTTGGAGAATGAGAAGTCATCCCTGGCCAAGGAGAAAGCTACCCTGGAGGAAGAGTTAGCCGATAGGAGCCTGTGGCACGTCGAGCAGACTGCCGCTATTTTGGTCGATTGCTTTGAAGAAGTCCACCGGGTTGACTCGTACAAACCCGATGAGGTCACTGCCGCTTTCAAACGAAGATCTGGCCATCTTAATGAGGAGGGCTTTCGCCAAGCTAAAGCGGCAGGCTGGAAACGGAGGCACCCCGAAGGTTGACGTGCATCGAGGCTTTATCGCTCTTTCCTTAGTGATCAAGCGTCACTAAATTTTTGTTTACTATTTTGACCACTAAAATTTGTAGCCCCCTTTAAACATTTCGATGTGTTCAAGCCACTTTTATTGCTGAGTTTCCTTTATTTAGTCGCCTCTTTGCAAACTCCTTTGGCGTTATCTTCGCCATGTTTTCCCAATGCGCTTACTTTTCCGAATAGATCCTTAGCGTTCCCACCAAAATTATAGAATTTGGTATTGGGTTAACTTTCTCGGTAAGCCTAGCGATATCTCTGCTTACGAGATCCTCACTCCTTCCGCTGCCCGAAAAGTATTCTGTGCATTCTCAATTGTAAATCATCAGTAACAAAAACACGTTACAAGGGATAGTAATTACCCGTAGGAGCCTTTTCGCTGCCATCATAGGGCGTTACCCTGGAACACGTGGGAATCGCTTTCGCTATCAGCTCTATACTTCACCAGGGATTACACATCTGGTTACTAGCCGGGATTTCACGATTCTCCGTGTTTCCCTATTTTCACGATCGGCCCTCAAAGTGCCTCGTCTTAGTGAGCTGTCGGATCGGAACGGCTATCACAAGGCTAGGGAATTTTCACTTTTGGGCGTTGCCCTCGCGTCTAGAACCGTGTCCTTACTTAACGACCTAGCTGCAGTAGCCTAGTCGTTAAGATAGGATTCTTGTTTCTAGAACGGAGTTTCTATTTCTTTGGGGCGTGCCTCGTCTTGCTGGGCCGTCTCCACGAGAACGGTCAGTACAAGAAAAGGACTTTTCACTCCCAAAGATACCGGGTGGTGCCCTCACTTAATGAGCCATCTGATCAAGATCGGTCATCACAAGAATATGACTTTTCACCCCCGGGGGCGTCCAGGATCTTTCAATCCGATGCTAATTCAAGGTATGGTGGGTAGTGCCCTCACTTAATGGGCCATCTGATCAAGACCGGCCATCACAAGGATAGGACTTTTCACTTCCCCAAAATACCCCCTTTTTTATCTGCACAAAGGCAACCACAAATTTCCACGAAAGCTCTCTCATCGAGCGTTAGTCATGGTTAGGGTTGACATAAATCAAAGGTGCAGATAAAATCAAATTCTAGAGTAATATAACTTCAAGCGAGCGATATTCCAAGAGTTGGATAAGGGTGTACCATCGAGAGTCTCCAGATGATAGGCTCCTTTCCCGACAACGTGGGTGAAGCGATATGGTCCATCCTAGTTTGGACTGAGTTTTCCCATGCGTTGCCCTGCCGCTCACTTGTCTCTGAGCACCAGGTCACCGACTTTTAGCAACCGTTCTTTGACGCGCCTGTTATGATAACGGGCCATCTTTCGTTTGTAATGCTGCGTTTTCAGAAGGATTTCCTCTCGGACTTCTGGTAACGCGTCCAGGTTAGCTCGTAACCTTTCCGCATTCAGTTCCTCTCGAAAGTGAGCCACCCGTAGGCTCATGGTTCCAATTTCCACCAGTGTAACAGCTTTGGTCCCAAAGGCCAACGCGAAAGGTGTTTCTCCGGTGGTAGTCTTAACGGTCATGCGGTACGCCCACATCACGTATGGTAGCTCATCAGCCCATTTCTTTTTAGACCTTTCTAGGTTTTTCTTGATGCCGCTAAGGATGCTCCGATTGGTTACTTTCGCTTGTCCATTAGTTTGCGGATGAGCCACGGAGGAAAAATGTTGCTCGATTCTAAATTCTGAGCACTGGTCTTTGAAGAATTGGCTGGTGAACTGCGTCCCATTATCGCTGACAAGGATACGAGGTATGCCAAACCTCATGATAACTTGATATTTGAGGAAACGCCAAGTTTTTTCTGCCGTGATTGTGGCGACCGCTTCAGCTTCTGCCCACTTAGTGAAATAGTCTACCGCCACTATCACAAATTTCAGTTGAGACCTTGCCTTTGGGAATGGGCCTAGGATATCGATCCCCCATCTAGCAAAAGGACAAGGGGCGATAATTTCAGATATTTCAGTGGCAGGCCGCCGAGGAATCTTGGCAAACTCCTGGCACTTAGGGCAGGTTTGCACATAGTTGTGGCAATCTCTTCGGATGGTGGGCCAGTAGAATCCGGATCGGAAAACTTGTGCCGCTAAGGTACCGCCTGACACGTGCATACCACATACCCCTTCATGGATTTCGCGCAAGGTGTGAAGACCCTCTTGTTCAGTTATACATTTGGCGGCAGGGTGAGAAAAACACCTTCGAATCAGATCCCCGTCATAGTATGTACAGCGAGCTGCCTGTCTCAGTACCTTCTTCTTTTCAGCGGTATCCTCAGGCAGTTCCTCGTGTTTCAAGAATTTGATTACGGGAATTCGCCAGTCGCTCTCACGCTCCTCCACACATAAAGACGCTTGCTCTTCCATGAAGGATGGTACCGATAACTCACGATAATATACGCCCTTGGGTATGGATGCTTCCGGATTCGCGGCCATTTTGGCTAGGTTGTCAGCTTCAGCGTTTTCCTCCCTAGGGATATGCTCGAAGTTGATCTGTATGCCCTCTTTCTTTATTTCCAACAATTCTCGCTTTACTTTGGCGAGATATTGAATCATGATGGGTTCCCGGGCCTGAGAGTGCCCCAAGACCTGGTCAATTATCAACTTGGAATCACCACAGATTTTTAGACGCAGGTCTCCTGTTCTTCCGGTATCGTGCCTCCCTTTAGAGGAAAGTCCTTTCCCTATTCTGAGCCCGGCTAGCAACGCCTCATACTCTGCCGCGTCATTTGATAACGGCTGTAGGATTCGAATGGCGTATCGTATTTGCATATCGTGCGGCCCATTTATAAAGATTCCAGCTCCAGCCAGCTCTTGGTTTTTGGCTCCATCCACATGGATGATCCAGAGGTCCGTGTAGGTTTCCGGGAACGGGAGATCCATATCGCCCCATTCCGCTTCAGGTACGCCATCCAAAGGATCTTCTGTAAAGGTACATTCCGCTATGAAATCAGCCAGGATTTGAGCCTTTACGGACGGTCGAGACTGATACCTCAATCCGTACTGTTCTAATTCGAGTGCCCAAATCAACATTCTTCCGGAAGATTCAGGCTTTCGGAATATTCTTTTCAGAGGTTGGTCCGTGAGCACGATAACGGAATAAGACTGAAAATATCGATCCATTTTACGGGTGGCTTGTATAAGAGCGAACGTTATCTTTTCGATTCGGGCGTATCGCAACTCCGCATCCTTTAGGACGTGGCTCACAAAATAGACCGGGCGATGAGAGTGGTTATCGTCGCGAACGAGGATGGCACTGACCACTTCATCTGCGGTGCCAAGATACAGATATAAGGTATCGCCTACTTCAGGTCTCGTCAATAATAAGTCAGACGATAGGTAATCCTTTAACCCGATAAATGCCTCCTCACATTCCGGGGTCCACCCGAACGAGGCTTTCTTGCGTATGACTTTGAAAAAAGGGAGACACTTTTCTCCTTGCTTGGAAATGAATCGCCCAAGGGCAATGACTCGCCCTGTTAGCCTTTGCACCTCTTTGATGGTTCTTGGCGATATCATGTCTTGTATGGCCTTAACCTTTGAGGGGTTAGGCAGGATGCCTTTTTGGCTGACCACGTAGCCTAAGAATTTTCCTGTTTGAAATGCAAACATGCATTTTCGGGGATTTAACTTCATGCGATACCTTTTCATTACGTCAAAGACTTCTTTTAAGTCTCGTAGGTGATCTTGAAAGCTTGCGCTCTTCACCAATATATCGTCAACGTATGCTTCCATATTCCTCCCTATTTGCTCTTCGAATATCTTGTTGGCCATACGTTGGAACGTAGTCCCGACGTTCTTCAGCCCAAACGGCATCGCCGTATAACAGTAGGTGGCCTTTGGAGTGAGAAACGCAGTCTTTTCTTCATCTTCCTGGGCCATGGGGATCTGATGGTATCTAGAGTTGGCGTCCAGTGAGCTTAGATAAGCGTATCCAGCGGTCTGATCAACTAACTGATCTATGCGAGGAAGCGGGTAGCAATCCTTAGGGCAGGCATCATTTAAATCTGTGAAGTCGATGCACATGCGCCAATCCCCATTGGGCTTAGGAACAAGGACAGGGTTCGCTAGCCAGGTGGGATATTGAACTTCGCAGATAAACCCTGCGTCAAGAAGCTTTGCTACCTCCTTATCTACAGCTAACGCCTTTTTATTAGAGAACGCGCGTCGCTTTTGCTGTACCAGCCTGGCATCTGGGTCCACATTGAGCCGATGTTCGGCTATTTCCCGCGAAATCTCCTTGGCATTTGTTCAGCAGTCGGGCCAGTTGAAGGTTTTCCGCTGGGCTGCGTTTTTCACTGATCAGGAAACTTGCTTCCTCTATACCGATTACCGGAATGGGTACCATTTTGTCCAGAGGTTGAGCACGCTTCTCATCACTCTGCTCATAGGGGTCCGCTGCTATACACACGTACCTATCACAACTTCTTTGAGTCATGAGCGAGTAGCACTCCGCCGCTAGCTTTTGATCGCCCTTTATGGATACTACCCCATCCCAGGAGGGGTACTTCATCTTTAGATGCTTCTGAGATATCACCACTCCAAAGAGGTTGAGGAAAGGTCGTCCGAGAACGACATTGTAAGGCAAATTCAGATCCACGACAAGGAACAACAGGTTCTCTGATCGTTTGTAGGTGTCTTCTCGGAAGTATATGGGCAAAGTAATTACCCCCGTGACAGGGATTGGAACCCCATCAACGCCAACTATAGGCCGTTTGCTAGGCGTTAGCTCATTATCAGGTCGCTTCATGAGATTGTATGCTTCCAGCGGAAAGAGGTTCACCGCGCTCCCGTTATCAATAAGAGTTCTTCTGATTCCATGACTGGCGACGGCGGGCGTAACCACCAATGCATCATTGTGCGGATAGACGATGCCTTTCTCATCCTCTTCGGAAAAGGATAATATCATTCGATCCAATATGCCTATCGCAACTCCTTTTCTTGTCATGCCATCACGTGTGCGCTTGTCTCCTTTCGCGGCTGTCAGATGCTCTGATTCGTCCATATAAGGGGTTCCTCCCGCGATAATGTTAATCATAGGGATATATTCGTCATCAACCGTAAGAGTTTCCCTGTCTTTACCTCTGGGAGCATCATCCTTCTGCGGCACGCGAGGAGGAACCGGTGATTCGTCTGCTGTCCTTTTCATGAGATTATTTTTGGCATCTTCTCTTATCTGGGTGGCAAATTCTCCTAAATATCCTTCTTCCACCAAACGTTCTATCGCCAATCTCAACTCTCTGCACGCATCTGTGGAATGGCCCCTGGCTTTGTGGAATTTACAATAAGCATTCTCCCTTCTCCCTAGAAGCACTCCCGGTTTCGTAGGCGCGGGGTAGCGGATGGGAAGATTTCGCTGTTCCGCTATCGCTAAAATCTCTGCCCTTGGTACGTTAAGAGAAGGAAAATCTGGGTCGTACGTCCGATTCTTATAAGAATCCTCGTGACGTCGAGAGGGGGAACCACCGGTTTTTCCCTTCGAAAAATGACCCTTCTGTTTGTTGGAGGCCTTGGGGATATGGTCCTTCCGCCTGGTGTAATCGTCGATAAAATGGTCGTCAGGTAGTAGCTTCACGGGAGCAGTAGTAATTTGAGATGTCCCATGCGGCGCGTTATACGTCTTATCTCTATTTTCTTCCTCTTCCATTTTTGCGTAATTGTGGGCTTTAAGCCTCAACGCATCTAAAGTCACTGGAGGGTCCACCATGAGCGCGTCTTTCAACTTTCCATAGCGGCAGTTCCTTTTCAGAGCTTCTATAGCAAAATCAATAGTAACGCCCGACGTTAAGGACATTTCCAAATCGAAACGACTAAGAAATTCCTTTAAGGTTTCTTGAGGCCTTCGTTGTATGTCAAATAACGCGGCGGCAGATTTCCTGATTGGAATTACCGTGCTAAATCTGCTCCGGAATTTAGATTCTAATTGTGAGAAATTATTAATGGATCCACCAGAGAGACCCTCAAACCAAAGACGCGCAACACCCGATAATGTCATAACAAATATTTGGCATAACGCCGCATCACTGTGGGTCTGAAACTGAACAAAATCCTTCACTTTATTAATGTGCGAGATGGGATCCTTGGTGCCATCATAAACATCAGTGGGAAGCTTCACGCACCGACTGACCTTGTGACGCCTTATACGACGGCTAAATGGGTGGCCCGATGTATCATCAAGAATTTCACGCGCTTGACGCGGAGGAGACATTTCGGCCTGACGCCCCCTATTTCGTGGTTCTGGAGTAAGATGTCGTCTAGGAGATCGACTGCGGCTCCTGTGCGAACGACTTCGATACCTTCGACTACTGGATCTTTCTCTGTACTCGGGAGACACGCTTCTGTTGGCTCCTTCCCTCCGTCCGTCCCACCGGTTCCTAACCCCCTCAAGTTGCCTGTCCCCTGGCAGGAGGAGACCTTGCGGTATTTGTGGTACGTAAGCCTCTACTCTTCCTTGAGTAAACTGCTCAACACTAATCGGAGGATTTCCCGCGGATAAAGGCATCTGGAAGTTTTCTGGAAACAACGGTGATAAAGGTCGATCAGCAACAATAGATGGTGTGAACATGACGTGGGGAGGGAGACTAGATCCAGAAGCACCAGGCGTGACTCTTGCAGCCATTTCAGTCAAATATTCCAGCCGAGAACGAAGGGCCGCTATTTCCATTGCAAAGGGATGTTCACGGTTGAGCACAGACCCCCCCGAAAGAGGAGTGGAGAAATCAGATCCCGCTATCTGAGATGACGGGATGTCCGTCTGCGAGGAGGTCAGTCCCCCAGCAATTCCAGCCGAGAGGTCCAGAGATCCCGAAATAATTGGTTGTGTCGTCATAGAGAGATCAGCAGTAGTAAAAGGGAATAACTGTCTGCGGATTGAGAAAGGGATATTAGAGGATGATGATCGGATCAGCTCTGATCCCGTGATCAGGACCGTTCCAATCTTCCGACTAGACGGAGCTTGGCTATTAAGGACACTCACTTAATATACCAAAGCTCTCAATGAAAGCACCATTTGATAAGATTCAACGTCGATGTTGTAAGATTCGGAGTCGTGCCTGATCGGAATGGTGGCGGTCGGTGCCGGATGTACCTGCAAAGCGCCGGAGGGGGGGCTCCGGCGTAGACACTCCGATGCTTAAGTCAGTTCGGGTTTCAAAAATAACAGAGGTTCGTCTAAGTGATCTCGATCTTACCTTCAGATTGGAAAAGTAGGGGTATTTATAGGCCTATTCGGCGATACCTGGCGATAACAATCCAGGCGATGTCTGATGGTGACGTCACAAGCGATACCGACGGATGACGTCATGAGCGATATCGGACGGGGCTGCCGGGAGCGATAAGCTCGTGGGTCCCTAGAATGGGACGATGCCATGCGTATAGAGTCGCGTAAGTCCCCCCCCCCCCCGCTGATGTCGACCATCCTAGGAATCCTTCGCCGATTCTGGGGCGATATGAAGATATCTTACGGGTCTTATGGGAAATCATCCCGGCGGGAGCCACAAGTGTGGTAGCACCGTTAGGGCTGTCTTGATTGTTATCAGTTTGTATATGGAATTGCATGAGCAGAAGCAACTATATTGAAAACATAATACTCAGTTTCATTTTTCCTGTGTTGCATCACTGGTTTGCACTACTTGCTATTGCTTGATCATAAACATCCAGGATTTGAATGCTTGGATGGTGCATAAATAGGCACCTGGAATGATAATTAAATATGGATGTGAACTTCCTTTTGGGTTGTGTTATTTCTCCTGTGTTGGAGCAAGTAGTTTGCACTACTTACTATTGCTTGAGCATAAACATCTAATTTTGGGATTTGAATGCTTGGATGGTGCATAAATAGGCACCTGGAATGATAATTAAACATGGCTATGAACTTTCTTTTGGGCTGTGTTATTTCTCCTGTGTTAGAGCAAGTTGCTATTGCTTGAGCATAAGCATCTAATTTTGGGATTTGAATGCTTGGATAGTGCATAAATAGGCACCTAGAATGATAATTAAACATGGTTGTGAACTTCCTTTTGGGCTGTGTTATTTCTCCTGTGTTGGAGCAAGTAGAGCATAAACATCTAATTTTGGGATTTGAATGCTTGGATGGTGCATAAATAGGCACCTGGAATGATAATTAAACATGGATGTGAACTTCCTTTTGGGCTGTGTTATTTCTCCTGTGTTGGAGCAAGTAGTTTGCACTACTTGCTATTGCTTGAGCATAAACATCTAATTTTGGGATTTGAATGCTTGGATGGTGAATAAATAGGCACCTGGAATGATAATTAAACATGACTGTGAACTTTCTTTTGGGCTGTGTTATTTCTCCTATGTTGGAGCAAGTTGCTATTGCTTGAGCATAAACATCTAATTTTGGGATTTGAATGCTTGGAAGGCTAAAATAGAGGATAAAATCACACCCAAGAAACATGCTATCAAACATCCCCACACTTAAGCAATGCTCGCCCTCGAGCATTCACAAAACTAAAAACAACCCTAGATAAGAATAGACACAATCAACTAGGGCACGAAAATAAACAAACCAGTCAACAAGCTAGGCCTTGACAATAAGATAGAAAATACCCTTCCGCTTCAACCTTCGAGTAACGGCTTGGGCAACCTTAACAGCTGATCGCGTGTCGAGCGCGTCAAATATAAGTGTATATTAAATATAGAAATGAGGGTAGAAATACAACTTATCACTGTCCACAAAGGCTTATAGATTGTGGTAAGAGGATCGTCTACAGAGACCTCTAGGAAATGTAGTTCCTGGTTGACTTCCTCGTCACTGAATCTGGTTGGTTGAATTTGAAAATAAAGATAAAAACAAAAGAAGTAAAACAGTTCAAAGTAATCTTGGTCAAAAGTTTGGCCAAGATAGGGGGTCAAGATTGCGAGATATCAAATAAAAGGGGATTCTAGGTAAGGGTGATATGAGAGCTTCTGTCCTTATGATCCGATCATCAATTCAAATATATTCTTCTCTGTATTCGTAGTACTACTATAGAGTGGAGGTGCTTCTGGTCACTCCTGCTTCCCTCCTCTTCAAATTACCAGGCGGGTGCTCCCTTTCCTGGTAATCCTAGCCAAGGGACACCTTGCTGGTTAAAGGGTTTATCCGTTTGACTGCTGTCTTGAATGGTTGTTCGCTTCCTCAATGGTATAGGGGAAGAAAGTACCTAGCCAAGTTGTCTCCCTCTGGAGACCCTAGGTTGTCAATCTGGTCTTGGTCTAGATCACTTATTTCTTCTAGTCTGGCGCGAGACTAGTTGCCTACTATACCTATCCGGCGAGTGCTCCCTTTCCTTCAAGGCTGACTGCAACTCTTCTCTACTAGGGTACAAGAATTGCCAACTCTTGTCTCTAGTGAGTAAGCGATTAATTAAGCTTAAGAAATAAGCGAATACGAATCGAACGAGAATATTAAGGACGATTTGATCTCACGAATACATAAGAACGAAGCTCATCAACCCTTACCAAGAATAGGTGTTTAGCTACTCATACTCATAGATGGAAAATAAAAATACTTTGATGAAAATAATAAATCCGTAGGAAATTTTGTTCACTGTCGAAGAAGGGAGCAAGAAGAGCCAGAACAGAGGAGGAACAAGATTTGGCTAAATACAAGCTAAAACTCCTCTGCCCTACTCTAACTCAAACTCCTAAAGAAAATCTAAAAAAAACAATAACAATGAATTGTTTTGAATAAAAATAGGAGTTTCGAAATATTCAAAAATAGAAGGAGATCCTAGATAGGATTCTTGAATAAATGTCTTCATCCTTCTAGAAACGCTGGATAGTTGTAATTTGCCAGCTCGCAAGGCCCAAGCGAAAAGGCGGCCCAAAAGGTTGCAAACGCTGCTGGTCAAGATAGTTTTTCGCGAATGAGTCTTGGCCAAGCTTGCGGCCAAGACGAAATGGTTATCGCAGCTCATCACGCGAAGGGATCTTGGCCAAGATCTAGGCCAAGATGCTCCGAAAATCAGCTCCAGCGCTCCATAAATTGCTCTGCTCCAGAATCAGCCACCAAACCAGAACTGGTAAAAGCATGGGAAATTAAATGGAAATCAGTAGTTTCACTGCCAAAATAACAAGTAAATTGACAGTAAAAACATGATGAAATGCAATGTAATCAACAACATCATAACTACCCTTGCCACAGACCTCCTCGAAACCATCAAGCACCGAGGTAATGGTATCCGCCTGTAATTCGGTGCGCCGAGAAGGAAAATCTTCAAGATCTTTTGCCATTTCGGCAACACGAGAACGCAAGTGAGTTACCTCCGCTGTGAGAGTCGTTTCCTTCTGACTAAAGGTAGCCTCCCTCTGACGAAAGTCCTCCTTGGCCTTTGTAAGCTCGACCTCCAGAACACCCATTCTACCGATAGCTTCCTCAGCGCGTTGACGGTTGGTCGCTGTTGATACCCGAATTTTGACGCCATTTTTTAATCAATTTTAGCATTTCTGTTATTTAGTTAATTTACAGTCATTTTCAGTTAATTCACAGTCGCTAGCATTCTCAGGTGTTTCGTTGCATTTTAGTATCATCGTTAGCATCGTCAGCTTTCGAAATCGCGTATTTAATTTTTCGGCACATATTTTCATTATTATTGTCAATATTATTTTTAGCCTTAAAAATCACATTTTTGACTATCCGGTAGTCGTTTGCTAGTTTTTTCTTCGTTTTAGGTCATCACGTGAATTTTAGGATTTTTTGTATTTTCGCGCATTTTTTAGTATTTTTATTATTTTATTATTATTTTTATTCGAGCTTTTATTGGATCCGAGTAAGTCTGCTCGGACAATAGATCGACTTTAAAATGTTTTCCATCAACTAGTTGCTAGATTTTTTTCCGATCGCAACGGTTTACAGCGTTTCGCGTAATTTTTGGCATAACGTTTTTATTTTTCCGTTCGTGCGTTTCGCGTCTTTGAATGAGAAAATAAACGCATTAAACGGAAAATTTTCATGATTCGTTGTATACGGCTAAACTCGCCGCATTTTTCTCTACGCGCTGATACCCTCGGTTCGAAAAGTCTGAACGATTGCTCGCAAGACTCGACTCGAGGCCATTTAAATAAAATAAAAGTCAAGTTGATCACAACCGTTGATCTGGTCAACTAGAAATAGTCAACCAGATCAACGGGTGGCTATTTAAATAGCATGGTGCACATGCACCGTACGTCCAAGGCAGCAGCGGAGCAGGCCACCAAGCAGCCTGCTCCCGTCGCCTCAAACGGTTTCATGTCCCCTCGTTCATCATCACTGATACGCTCTGGCTCGTTTTTAATTGAACCGTAGAGTATGGAGCTCTTGTTGGAGGATCTAGTCCGAGAGTTGTCACACACAAGCTGATGAATAACAACACAAACAATGGAAATGACTCGGATATGCGCAGCGGATTTAGATGGAAGAATTAAGAATGAACACAATGATGAAATGGATTGAATTTACCGTGGATGTTTATGGTTGGATGGATGGACTAATTGAATAAGATGATGATGATTGTAACAACACACTTGAAAGCTTGTAGATTCAGTAGCAAGAACAGTAGGCAAATGATTCGAAAGATACACACTCAATCGATTACAGTAATAAACTCCCAGGAGGGATTAGAGAGAAGTAAACTCAACTCAAGCTAATCCTTCCAAGGAATGGGAATGAGTTTAGGAGAGAAGAGGAGGATAAATCACTCAACAAATTCTCTCAATGTCTAAACTAATTAAAACATACAAGAAAATAAGTATTTATACTTATTACACATTAGGCCCTTTATGACCATATTGCCCTTAATGAGCTCTTCCTTCCTCCCTTCTAAGATGGACGAAAATTCCTTATCATTTTGATGGGCTTCCAAGCCCATTTGTAGGATAAGAAGTAGCCTAGAACATGTCTTCAAGATGGGTCGAGTTCGGGTTCTATCGGGCTCATGGACGTCGCCCGGCTTGAATGGAAATGTGTGCTCTTCGGTTTCAAAGGTAGGTGTGATCGTATCATCACCTTTCCCTTCAAAAGTATTCGTCCTCAAATCCATAACTTTAATTTCAGATTCTTCTTCTGGGCACACACAATTCAAAATACTTTGCAAGGAACACCTCAATACATGTTCATGACATTGCCGAGGAAGATGGCTTAGGAAAGGATCCTCATATGCTTTAAAATTATTGACAACATCAGTAGGTAATTCATGAACGAAGCTAGACATGATCGTATCATCACCTTTCCCTTCGAAAGGATTCGTCCTCGAATCCATTACTTTAAGGTTGTGGTCTTGGTTAGGGATGAAGCTGAGGAATGGATCACTATATGCACCCAACTCTTTCACAAAAGCTATAGGAGAGTCCTGCACAACTAGCTCACAAACAGAAGAAAAAAAGTTATCATTGTTAGTATTTGCTAAAGGATCCTCATTGCCCAAAGGCACACTCATTGGATCGTTAGCAAACAAAACATTCTCTTTAATATTTTGCTCACTTTCTTCTCAAAATTGTTGCCCTCATTGGTATTTCCTCTCTCTTTTCTTTTTCCAAAGTAACACTCTCAAACTCAATATTTACACTTGAGTCATTTGTGTTACTAGTAGAAGGAAGAGGGGTGGAAACGGTATCTTCATGGGGTGGGCTGTTTATCTCACTCTCCTTTTCAACACAAATATCAAGCACATTTGCTTCAATAGAGTGAGATGGTGGAGGTAGCTGGATTGCTATTGGTGGGGTGGGGATTAGTATATCCATATTCCTCACTAGAGACGTGAACATGACCATTAATTCATCATGCCTCCGGTCTGCTGCGGCCCGACCTTTCTCTATGGCCTCAAGAATTCTGTTTGACATTGGTTTTTTGGCCTTGAGAAGGGATTGTTTAATTATTCAAAGGTGGGAAGAGGTTTGCACATGGACGTAGACAAGATGAAGAAGAAGCGTCCGACTCAAGGAAAGTTTTGGTGGAGTGTATTTGACTTGGAAGAAAAGGAAGATATGAGAAGATATTATCTTGAGTAAAGTAAGGAGGATTTAAAACTTGGAAGAAGATATTGTCTGGAGTAAATTGAGGAAGACCAAAGACTTGGATGACACAAATTGATATTCTAAGACTTTTGGTGAAAGAGAAGATATGTGAAGACTTTGGTGTTAGATATGGGTAAGACTTTTGTGACCCAAGACTCTTGACTTGTGTATCCAAGGAAGACTTCTGATACAAACACCTTGGAATACACGAAAATGACTGGAAAGAAGATTAAAAAATGACCTTGATTCGTCTTCAGAATGGGGAAGACGAAAATGACTCAAGAAGGATGAAGAACACAACAAGAACAACAAGTTGTCTGATGGAGTTGTTCTTTGACAGACCTTCGGCTATTGACTCTTATCTATAGGAAATGTTGGCTAAAATTTGTAACATTTTACAGGGACACTCCAGAGATGTAGATCTATAACTTTCATTCAGGATAGGAAAGCAAATTCCGGCTGGAATCCACCTGAAAAATACCAAGAACGCAGAAAACAATTTTCTCGGTTGATTCTGCGCACGGTTTTGTTTTGAATAAAAAGTATTAGATTTACTCAGAATTTGGAGACGACTAAAGAACGAAAAATGTTACAAACTAGCGGAAGTTGATTGAAACAAAAATTCAGAATCTTCTGAGCGAAGAAACTGACATAAACGGAAAAGAAAACAGACAAACAACTCAAGAACAACTAGAGTTCCGCTACCACTTGATACGCTCCGGCTCGTTTTTAATTGAACCGTAGAGTATGGAGCTCTTGTTGGAGGATCTAGTCCGAGAGTTGTCACACACAAGCTGATGAATAACGACACAAACAATGGAAATGACTCGGATTTGGCGCAGCGGATTTAGATGGAAGAATTAAGAATGAACACAATGATGAAATGGGTTGAATTTACCGTGGATGTTTATGGTTGGATGGATGGACTAATTGAATAAGATGATGATGACTGTAATAACACACTTGAAAGCTTGTAGATTCAGTAGCAAGAACAGTAGGCAAATGATTCGAAAGATACACACTCAATCGATTATAGTAATAAACTCCCAGGAGGGATTAGAGAGGAGTAAACTCAACTCAAGCTAATCCTTCCAAGGAATGGGAATGAGTTTAGGAGAGAAGAGGAGGATAAATCACTCAACAAATTCTCTCAATGTCTAAACTAATTAAAACATACAAGAAAATAAGTATTTATACTTATTACACATTAGGCCCTTTATGACCATATTGCCCTTAATGAGCTCTTCCTTCCTCCCTTCTAAGATGGAAAAAAATTCCTTATCATTTTGATGGGCTTCCAAGCCCATTTGTAGGGTAAGAAGTAGCCTAGAACATGTCTTTAAGATGGGTCGAGTTCGGGTTCTATCGGGCTCATGGACGTCGCCCGGCTTGAATGGAAATGTGTGCTCTTCGGTTTCAAAGGTAGGTGTGATTGTATCAATCACCCTCGACCCTAGACCCTCCACCTCACGGCTGTAGCCCCGCCAGCACGAAGAACGGCCACCACTCGCAGCCACGCTCTCCTCCTCCACGCGATCCTTCGGCTATAAATAGCCACTGCCATCGAACGAAAAATGGGCTCCAATCTTGCAAGAAATCCTTGCTCCTTCTCCCTCTTGATCATCTTGCTCATATTGAGCGACAATCGCCGAGTTTAAAAGCTTGAGAGTAAGCTTTCTCTCTCTAGCGTTTTTGTTTGTTTATGCACGTTTTCTTTTTAATTTCGTTTGGCTTGATTTCAAGCAAATAAATTGATTGTTTTTGTGCTATTAATTCACATACATGATGTAGATTAAATACATACTCTCAATTTTAAAAATCGTTAGCTAGATTGTGCGAATTAATTAGTTTTCGATAATTAACGGTTCAGTCATTTTTTCGAAATTAAACTCGGTAGGTTTTGTATTAAAATTTGAGCTTCGTACGGTCGAGACGTCGTCGAGGAGACGAGTGTTTCGGTACGAAGATCGCGCGAAATGGGCAAGGGCAGCCGGACCTTGGCCGCCAGCAGTAGCGCCGGCGACCAAGGAAGACGATGAACAATGCCATGTTTCGGCACTGTTCACGTATGCATGGGTGATGGGTTTGACCCATCACCGTTTAATTAATTTCCTTGGGCCAGGAATAGTTCCTGGCCCATTTCAATTTTCTTTTCCTTTTTCAACTGGGCCCAACCCATTTTTAATCCTTTCCGGAACTTCGGATCACGTTTTTCGTAAAAATAATTCGTATGCTTCGTATGATTATTTTTCGCAATATCAACTGTTTAATTTTCTGTACTTATCAACTGTTTAAATTATTCGCACTTTAAATTTCCGCAATTTACTTTCGGCAATTTAAATTCAGTCATTCATTTTACCGCCTACATGGTCGGTCGCATTTTAATTCTCGTAAATATCAACTACTTTAATTCTTCGCAAACTGCTGGAAATTCTTCCGCAACATGAACTGTTTTATTTTCTGCAATATCAACTGTTTTATTTTCCGCAATATCAACTGCTTTAATTTTTCGCAAACTGCTGGAAATTTTTTCGCAATATCAATTATTTACTTTCTGCAAATTATCCAACTGTTTTAAATCCCCTGTGAATCGTCAACTGCATTCAATTTCTGCAATCATATCATCATTTTAAATTCTCGCATGCGTAAAATCCATCATTTTTCGTATGCAATCAATACAGCATCTAAAAACTCGTATGTGTAAAATCAATCATTTTTCACATGCAATCAACGTAGCATTTTAATTCTCGTATGCGTAAAATCCATCATTTTTCGCACGCAATCAATACAGCATTTAAATTCTCGTATGCGTAAAATCCATCATTTTTCGCATGCAATCAATACAGCATCTAAAAACTCGTATGTGTAAAATCAATCATTTTTCACATGCAATCAACGTAGCATTTAAATTCTCGTATGCGTAAAGTCAATCATTTTTCGCATGCAATCAACGTAGCATTTTAATTATCGTATGCGTAAAATCAATCATTTTTCGCATGCAAGTCAACATAGCATCTAAAATCTCGTATGTGTAAAATCAATTATTTTTCACATGCAATCATCTCACCATTTCAATTTCGTATGCGTAAAATAAATCATTTTTCGCATGCAAATCAACTCAGCACTTAAATCTCGTATGCGTAAAATCAATCATTTTTCGCATGCAATCAACTCAGCATTTAATTCTCGTATGTGTAAAATCCATCATTTTACGCATGCAATCCACTGTCATTTAAATTTTCGCACTCATAAAATTGCTTATTTATTTCTCAAGCTATCGCTAACACTCTCATTTTGTAGGTTTTAATTTCAAGCTTCGCTCGAAAGTACGCCTTTCGATTCCTTTTTATTTATTCAACGTTTTTTCGTAAATATTAATCGTACGCATAATATATAGAACTGCTAGAACTAAAATCAACCCACATGAACAACGTGTTTAAAGAGTTGCTTAAAATGCCATGCTCATGTGATTTTAAATTCTTGCATATATTGACTGCATGTACATGGGGACTTTCGATCCCACATCGGTTTTTCCACTTCAAAATCAATCATTTAAATCTATACTCTGTTAGCAATCCATGATAGGTTCACATAGCAATCAATCTAATCATGCATGGCCCGATGATGACATAGAGGGCGCTCATTCAGTCTTACAGAAAATTCAGTCCCATCACGTTACGTTCAAGAATAATCAATCGGTCTTGATAAACGGTAACCCCGTCCGAAAGACGTTCAAACGGTAACCCCGTTCAACGATTAATTATTTCCGAATGTCACGATCATAAAAAGACTAAAGTGACGATTCCTCTGAGGGTCCCCCTTTTCAAAACAAAACGCATTTTCATCAAACACCTTTTAAAAACACCTCTCTCATCAACCGGTAACCGTTTTCGGATGTGACTCGGGTGCCTAACACCTTCCCGAGACCATAATACGACCCGAACCTTTGTCTGGGGTCCAGACCCTTTTTTTTTGTGCCTTTAGTTTTTTTACTTATTATATTTCCTATACCATGACGATTAAGGTTCCCTAAAACCTAGCAACCAAATTAGGGTGGCGACTTCATTGCATGCTGCTAGGCGTCCCTTTTACGCCGAGCATCTGAAGGTCCCAAATTTCGTTGCACACTCGCGAATTACCTTTTCGTAATTTTTCGTGGGGGCGCGACAGTTTGGTGACTCCACTGGGGAGTTAGGGTCGGAGCCGGTTTTATCTTTTTAGAGAGGTGTTATTTGTTTGTTTATTTATGTGCTTTGATCAATTGCTGGGCTGTTTATTTATTTGCTTTATCAATTGTCATATGCATTTCATAGCGCCCTACACCCAGGGGACAATTACCAAAATAGGAGGGTAGTAGTGACGCCCTAGGACACATGTCCTAGGTAGTGTTCACCAACCCCAACTCGGATGAACCCCTAAAGCCAGTCGAAAGGTTACTCGATTTCGCAAGGAATCGGGACACTAGACGACACTTTAGGGACCTTTTCATGGTATCATCCGGGAACCGTTCAAGCCAGTTAGAGGTGTCGGAATAAGAGCCCCAGCACGCGCATCATGATTATAACTGTTCGTCGTGGCTCTATTTGTCTTGTTGGCATACTGACGTGATTTTTTCTGCTATACGAATTGCGGATTTCTCACACGCACAGTTTACTTAGCACTTAAAATTCTATTGTCCCACATGACCCATTTTGCTCATTCGCTATGACAGCACCTACGTTACTTTCATTTGATATTTTCGGGGGACGAAGCTTCGATGATCAAGCTGCCCGAGGAGATCTGTTGGAACAGGGATTCGCCCCTGACATCACCACTAAAATCAAAGTAGAGGTTGTAGACTTTGATTTAACAAGGATTCGGATGTTAAGAAATGAGCTGACTGAAGATGAGGAGATGCAGTTTGAGGGTAGTTATGGAAAGCTACTGACCCTAGTGGACGTCAAGACTGATTGGGGTTGCATCAGGGCAGCCCTAAAGTTCTGGGATCCCTATTACCATTGCTTCTCTTTCGATAAAGGAGTAGACCTAACTCCCACCCTCGAGGAGTACTCAGCTTTGATGTGCTTCGTATCTACCAGAATGTTCGACTTGACTCTGCGAGTGTAAAAATAAGACTCGACAAGCTATTAGGAATCACTACTCGCGTCAAGGAGGGTGACTATGTTTGGTGTTGGTCGGATATCGAGGCACGATTTCAGCTATCCAATGGAGCCAGGCGCTTAAGAATTCTGGCCTTCGCTATTGTAGGATTCGTCCTTTTTCCGAGGATGAGAAACGCCATCGACTTTTCAGCAGCCAACATCTTTTACGAGATGGAGGTAAATGCCATCAATCCTACAACAGCCATCTTGGCCGAGACCTTTCGCTCGCTGGATTCTTGCCGAAGGAAAGGGAAAGGGAGGCTCACCTGCTGTACCCAGTTACTGACAGTATGGTTGATCAGCCACTTCAAACAGGTTCCTGATCAGTCCATCTTCTTCGAAAGCTACGTCAGGTCGTGCCCTCTGCTGAGAGTTATCAATGCAATGACCACGGATAAATGGGAGATGGAAAACAAGGACGTCTGGATTGACCGATTCATAAACCTCTCAGAAGAGGACTTTAGTTGGCATGCTAAGTGGCTGCGAACCTCCGATCCTATTGTCTGCTGTGGGCCCCTACCTTGGGTTCCTCTAATCGGAGCATGGGGATGTGCTCACTACTGCCCTGCCCTCGTACTCAGGCAGTTTTGCATCACCCAAATCATTCCAGTGACTTTCGGCATGACGAAATCAGATCTGCCACACACCGGAGAAAATCAGAACATCCAGGTATACGCCCAAGACTGGGACAACCCCTTTTGTCTCAAAGGACGCGTTGCTCCTACAACGACGATACCACAATATCCACAGTGGAGATTGCAGCGAGTCAACGGCAATGTCTTGCCTCGCCCAGAAAATCAAAAACCGATGGAAGAGGAAGGAGAATCACAAGTAAGTGGAGGAATGAATGCCATGGCTTACGCACAAGTGGTAGAGCAAATGCGAGCAGCGCAGGAAGAGCAAGATCTGATGACAGAGGAAAGAGATACCGCCGAAGCACGTCAATGCTACGCAGAAGTCCAGAAGAATGAGGTGGACCGGCGTCACAGGGATTTTGTCCGGGTACAAACAGTACAAAAGAAGTTGGCCCTTAGGGCCTTTAAAGAACGCTTGAGCAGCGAAACTCGCAAGAAAGAAGCGTCGAGTGCCATGATCCAAGACAGGGATTCGACGATAAGGATCTTGACTACTCGTGCAGATTTGGGGGATAGGAAAATCCAGGCATTGCAAAGCCGAATTACCGCGTTGGAGGCCGAGATAGAGATGCAGAAAGGAGAGTTGGTTTTGATGGAGTACCTTTGGCAGGAGAACTCTGACACCCAGGATTGACACCTTCAAAGAAAGGCTCGGACATCGGTAAACCTTTTCTTTGTAGCTAGGACCCCTAATTTCATCTATCTTAGCCATTTTTGATGAATTTAGGTAGTTGGCAAAGTTTACCATACTTTTGTAAACGCTTTTAATAAAGTCATACTTTTTCGGGTATTTATTAAATCACCTCATCTTTTCCATATCAATTATCCATCCAAACGCAACTCAAAAGACCATCGCGAAAAGAAAGAGAAAATCCCTCCGAGATAAACACAGTCATTTCACCCAAAGAATCAAAAAATCAGACCAAATATCCAAAAACATCCGAGTATTGCCCACTCGTGGCCTTGTCCTCTTAGCTTATCACAAACTCCAAGTTCATAGCATAGATTGTCATCCCTCCCCTCGGTTGGGTTCACCAGGCGTCAGGCCCTGCGTCGTTTGCAAAGCACAGTATGAAAGAGATCTTCCTAGCATGACGACATTGGTTGCCCCTGCTGATTTGGGTTTCGCCGATAGCATCTCAAATTTGCTTCATATCGTTGGAATGTATAGAGGCTTCCTTCGTGTCTTGTCAATAGTTGGGATCTCTCGCCTCTCCGACCACCCTGGAAATATCAAATGAAAGTGCAGCTGAAAAAGCGAATGAGCAGACGTGGAGACCTCGGGATTGCACAACACCTGTGTATCTTCACTTGTACTCACTCTTTCTGTGTTTTTCCCTTTTTCAGGTTCATAATAGCTCCTCGGAAGCAAGCTACTCCACACAGGCTCCCTGTAACTAGACTTCAAAAATGAAAAATGACTGAACAGGCTAAGGCTGATGAAGTACTAACGACCAGAATAGCAGTACTAGAAGAACAAGTTCGAACTTTGCAAACTGAAAAGGAATGGGGTCTTTCATCAACACAACCATCTTCTGTCCAGTGGAAGTGGCAGGATCCCTACATTAGTCCTAACCCTACAACTGCAATAAGTACAACCAGACAGTATTCCCACCCATCTCAGGGCCGTTCTACCCAAGTCGCGATTTTTGGACCACTGGAAACTAAGCTTCCGGGAAGCGATCCGACACGGCCACAATCCTCTCCTAAATATTCACCGACCATAGGTTTTGGCACCATTAGTGCGAAAAGGTCCAGTATTAATCAATTGAGCCCACGAGAGGAAAAACTAAGGGTTGTTGAAAGATATGATCCTAGGGATCCCGCTGATAAAAACATGATGCTAGGAACCACGACGCCTCGGAAGGTCAAGATTCCACGATCCGAGAGGTACACGGGGATTGAACGCCCCAAAACTCACCTCAAAATCCACCACAACGAAACGTTTGAACGGTACAAGGTCGATACAGAAATCACACCTAACCGTTCTGATTTGCAAAATCTAGAGAAAAGGGCTGAGGAATCAGTAAAAGCTTATGGTTAGAGACGGAAAGAACTAGCCGCAAGTATTTCTTTTCCTTTAAATGACAGGCAACCTTTCCCATCACCCCCAACACAAATACCACAACTTACACAACCTAGACCATATAACCCACCAAACAAACCAAGAAATCAAGATAACCATTGGGATCGGAGGCCACTGCCACCGCTTCCCATTCCTTTGGGGGAGATTTACGAGCATCTTTTGGCCGCTAAACAAATTGCACCTACCCCAATCCAACCTTTACAGCCTCCTTACCCGAGGTGGTACGATCATAATGCTAGATGCAAGTACCATGCCGGAGCTCAAGGTCACACGATAGAAAATTGCTCCGCCCTAAGAGGAAAGGTTCACCACTTGATCAAATGTGGATGGATCTCTTTCGAGGACTTAGCCGAAAGACCCGCACAACCCATGCAACCTAAGCCATATAATCCACCAAAGGACCCAAATAAGCAAAACACGTCAAACAAATGGTGGAACCGAGAGCCTTTGCCTCCTCTTCCTCTCCCCGCGAGAGAAATCTACAAACATCTCTTGGTAGCCGGACAGATCGTACCAGTTCCAGCTCAGCCTCAAATGCATCCTTACCTGAAATGGTATGATCTCAACGCAAGGTGCGAATACCACGCTGGAGCCCCGGGTCACACTCTGGAAAATTGCTTCGCGTTCAAAGCAAAAGTCCATCACTTGATCAAAAGTGGATGGGTATCTTTCGAAGGGTTAGCAGAAGGACCCAACACATCCACCAACCCTCTCCCCAATCATTCCCAAGGAAAGGGAGAGGCGAACGCCATCTCAGTAGGAGAGATTGACATTTCTCACCCTTCGATAGAGGAAACACCCAACGAGGAGTTGTTCTTCGCTCTAGCCAACAACGCCTATCTACCATTCCTGGGGAATAATCAGGCCCAATGCCTATTCTGCCAAGGGGAAAGCAAGCACGACATCTAGGATTGTGGACTTTTTCGGCAGAAAGTCAAGCAACTCGCCACATTCGGGATCATCCAAACCGAAGGGGAAACCCGAGGAACAATCAACGCCATCGGGGACCACTCTCCAGCACCATATTCCTTCGAATATGTGGCCCAGACAGGGGATGCGGCCACGACCCCATGCAAAGTAGTGTTCACATCAGCTGTGAATACTCCTAGTCGGGATTTACACGCAGTTCCATTCAACTACGGATACACGGTGGTCACTACCCCTCCTGCAGTCCCGCCAACGACGCTCACTATCGGCGAAGCCTCTCATATCGGGGGCATGACCCGCACCGGAAGATGTTACATCTTGGAGGAAGTAGAGAAGCAACGACAAGCAAAAGGGAAAAACCCTGTGATCCGCGAGGAAATGATAGAGGAGACACAAGGTTTGAGCAAACCTGTAACCGAGGACTAGACAGCCGAGTTCATCAAAATCATGAAACAGAGTGAGTTCAGCATCATCGAACAACTAAAGAAAACCCCAGCTCGCATTTCCATCATGGAGCTGATCCTTACTTCAGAGCCTCATCGCCAGGCTCTCTTAAAAGTCCTGAAACAAGCCTTCGTGACTAAGGATATCACCACCGAAGGGTGGAAAATCTTGTCGGAAGGATTCAAGCCTTAAGCGGCATTTCCTTCTCTAAAGGAGAGATTGACCCCTCAGGAAGAGATCACAACAAGGCCCTATACATCACTGTAGAATGTAAGGGGCACGTCATAGCCAAGGCCCTAATCGACAATGGGTCCGCACTTAATGTCATGCCCAGGCATATCCTCGAGCAACTGCCGGTCGACTTCTCTCACATGAAACCCAGCGGAATGATGGCTAGGGCTTTCGATGGAACCACTCGAGAGATCATCGGGAACTTTGAGTTGGATATGGTCATAGGGCCCCATACTTTTGCCTTGACGTTCCAGATCATGGAAATCCAGCCCGCTTATAGCATGCTTCTAGGACGGCTCGAGATCCATTCAGCAGGAGCCGTCCCCTCTTCCCTGCACCAGTGCCTCAAATATGTCAAGGACAATGCCTTTGTCACGATAAAGGCAGAAGAAGCCTTGATCTTGGCCAAGCATGCATCCGTGCCTTACATCGAAACTGCTGAAACCTTGGAGAGTTCTTTCCAAGCCTTCAAAATCGTCAACGCGGATGGGATCAAGGAAGGATCCCCCGTTTGCAAAGCCTCAAAATCTAAGATAGCCAAAACCACTACTAAGTCAATGCCAGAGGGAAGCTTCCAGCTGGGAAAACGACTCCGCACCGATTTACAAGGATCAAAAAACTGGGCACCTCCGAAAAGCTTCGGAGATCATTTTGGGTTAGGGTACCAACCTGGCAAGGCCGATTTCGTCAGAATTGCCCAAGAAAAGAAAGAAAAGTAGCTGGCTAAGCTATTTGGACGTTCTACGCCAGGGGGCAAGATGCCAATCCCCCATATCAGAACCACGTTCCCCTTCGCAGCCGAAACCATCAATGGAAGTCTAGTCAAGGTATTGGACCTCCGTATCTGCGCTCTGGGAGAAGAGGAATCGTCGTCTGGTTCAGTCATTTTCGCTAAGAAGTTAGGGGAGTCTGTGTGCAACTGGACCATCACCATGCTTCCGGATGTCTCTTCGTAATTACTTCTTTTAGAAAAAACACATGTTTGCACGTTTTCTTATGAAAACCTTTTTGTAGGAACTCACGTTCCCCTTCTGTTAAAAATCAAATATGTATGCAATTTTCATTTTACGCATCTCTTTTTTCACATTTTTAATTTCAGGATGAATGTTAGTTCGGATTGTCATGATAAAACTTATGTCTTTACTGGCGAAGAAATCATCGCTACGACCGAAGACAAAGCCGAAATCTCCGACGAACTGACCCGTTTACTAGAAAGCTCAGAAAAGGAAATAACCCCTCATCGGGAGGAATTGGACGAAGTAAATTTGGGGGCAAGCAATGAGAGTCAGAAGTTGGTCAAGATCGGAACTACCTTGGATACGACTCAGAGGGAAAGTTTGATCTCCCTCCTCAAAGACTACTCGGACGTATCCGCATGGTCGTACGCCGATGTGCCAGGTCTTGATCCCGGGATAGGTGAGCATCGCATCCCATTGAAACTTGAGCTTAAACCTGTCAAACAAAAGCTTAAAGAAGATCATCCAAAAGATGGTAATCACTCACAAGGATTGGCATGACATGCTTCCCTTCGCGCTGCATGCTTACCGGATAACAACCCGTACATCTACAGGGGCAACTCATTAGTTTACGGCATGGAAGCCGTAATTCCCCTTGAAGTAGAAATCCCTTCTCTCAGAATCCTGGCAGAGTCTGAAGTAGAAGAATCAGATTGGGCGAGAGTGAGGTACGAGCAGCTGAACCTCCTTCCCAAAAAGCGTTTGGCCACTATCTGCCATGCACAATTATATCAGCAAAGAATGACCAATGCTTATAACAAGAAAGTGCGACCTCGCAAGTTCGAGGCCGGGGATTTAATGCTGAAGAAGATTCTCCCTCATCAGGAGGCCAGTCAAAGAAAGTGGGCCCTAAGGTATGAGGGCCCATATCTGGTAAAGAGTGCATTCTCAGGGGGTGCCCTAGTGCTAACCAATATGGATGGAGACGATCTCCTAAGACCGGTGAATGCCGATGCTGTCAAGATGTACTTTGCCTGAAGCGTCGCGAACTGAGCATTCGGCCAGACCAAGGACATAGGGTTTTATCATGACAATCTATCACAAACATTTGTCCTGAAGTGAATAAAATAAGTTTTTTTCAGGAGATGCTTATTGTTTTAAAATTTGTTGTCCCCTTTTTCTTAAAACTTGTGAGAGGACAAAAGGAGGCATGACATAGGTGGCTCCCCAGGAGTGGCTCGAGATGTAAGACACGTCACTTAGACTAACGCCACTAATCAATTTTAAGTTTTGCAGGGACGTAAGGTCCCACGCCTCAGCTCGTCATCGCGATAGAACCAGGGAGTTCCGCTCGTAGCAGCTCTTGAATTGCCGCAGCAGGCCACCTTCAAGAGCGAATCAGGAAAGATTTTAAGGCAAACCATCGCCATCTAAAGCGAAATTTCTTTTCCACGCAGTGCTACCGACACAATCGGCATCGCAAACAACCAGTCTCAAAGGACTAAAATGCTGGACCAAAGTCACAAAGCCCATCCTACGCCGGCCGAGCTGTCGGAACACTAGCAACATCGACTCCCATCTCCGTTCACCTATTCGGAGGAGCTCATCACCAAGAGGCCATGGTCACCCAGCGCACCCTTATAGGCAACAACTCCTGGGGAAAAGCACGACAAAAAGCTGTCCTCCTAGGGCCACCATCAACATACTTAATGCGGTCTTGTTCAAGAAGGTTCCGACATCCGTACCATGATCAACACGGTGGAGATCAATCCTTTAATTGAGGGACAGGGAGACTGTAAGTATCACCCACGCCAAGGCGAGAACTGCGGCAAAGCATCTAAAAACAAAGCTATCATCAACCAACCTCAGTGACCCACGGATGGCCCGTCTAAAAGGGAGAACTTAAAAACTTATCAATCAAATTACTTTTGCCAAAAATCATCTTGCATTTACTCCTCATTAGTTCTTGCCATATCTTTGTTAGGGACTGGATTACCCCCATTCGTTGCCTGCATAAGAACGGTAAGCATATGCCCTTGCAACCTCGCTGCACATTTCGGGGACAGAGGATTTCCCCTTTACCCCCGAGCAATCACGAAGCCCATCAACAAAGGTCTAGCAAGGACCGGTAAGCAAATGGACCAAAGGCGGATCTCATCCTCCCTTCAACCTGGATCGGCGGTTCCCGCGAAGCAGCTGAAAAAGAAACCAATCAGCGCATCTAAGCAAGGCGTCCCGGAGCTGGGACCACGTCATAGGCATCCTCGAAAAGCCGAGTTAAAAGAAGGGAGAATCCCTGAACTTATCTCCTTTTCGTTCTCAAATTGATTTCCCTTTCTGTTGTCCCCTCTGCATCTCACAGGGACTGGAAGCATCTCGCTGTCATCAGCGTGGAGCTTGTGGAAGACGCCCTGGCAGCCCCGCTGCATAGTTCAGGGGAGTCCATCTTTCTTTCCCCTTTATTTAAATTTGTTTTCATTCCTGCTCGCTTTGTTAGCTTTAAGTCGAGTACGGTCGTCTGGCCCACTGGGGGCAACCTTAGGTTCTCAGTAGAACTTTTCAAATAAGTCATCCCCCACGTCTAGCAATCAACCATCTAGCAATCAAACCATCTAGCAATCAAACCATCTAGCAATCAAACCATATAGCAATCAAACGTCTAGCAATCAAACCATCTAGCAATCAAACATCTAGCAATCAAACGTCTAGCAATCAAACGTCTAGCCATCAAACGTCTAGCAATGAAACCCTCTAGCAGTCAAACCACCCATCAATCAAAAATCAAAAAATCAATCAAAATCCCTTTTTAGCCCGGCTAAAACAAAAGCATACTACTCTCATAAGCATTTCATGCATTGCATAGGTCGGGAATTTCCAATCCCTCTGTTAAAATCAAGCATCCATCTAAATTACGTGCCATGCATGATATTACCTGTTTGCTCTTATATCCGCGGTTTGCTCCGACGTAAGCAGTGATAGACAAATCCCGGTAAGCATTTTTTTAGCCATCGCGGCGTATCCTTCATGAGTGTAAGGGCCTGACTAGATACTAGTTGAGTTCGCATAATATCCAGGGTACATGCGCATTTAGACATGGGATAGCTATAAAATGACATGGGACTTTTGATGATTTTCTCCACTTTTTTCGTTTCTTCCCTCTTTCACCATGTATGTCATCACTCCCCAAACCTTCACTATCACTCATACCCCGGGAACCAAAGAGCAATTTCAGCTAAAATTGCCAGCCGGAAATATGAGCACGTCGAGTCCAAGAACACGATGAAGGAGACGAAAAAGGTCACCAGGAGATCGCTAAGGACTATCACCGAAGAAGCAGCAACGACGAAGGCCGAGGCCTCAAGACAAAAGGGGAAGAGATCAAGACGACGGCTGTGCTTGCTCTGCTCTGTTGCATTTCAAATCAAATCTAAAAGGGGGGGAATAAAGAAAAAAAAAAGAGAGAGAGAGAAAAAGAAAAGAGAGAAAAAGAAAAGAAAAAAGAAAAAGAAAAAAAAGAAAAAAGAAAAAGAAAAGAGAAAAGGGAAAATGGAAAAGAAAAGAAAAGAAAGAAAATGCTCAGAGACCTTCGAATAATACAAACAATCGAAGAGACAAAGCAAGCACAGCCCGGGGACAACTCAGTTCGAGAAATCTCGAAGAAAACTTTCTCCGGTAAACTCGAGCCAAAAAGAGGCCCAAGGCCAACTCGAGAAATCTCAAAGCAATCGTCCCCAGTGAACTCGAGCAAAGGAGGCCCAAGGCCAACTCGAGAAATCTCACAGCAAGCCTCCCCAGTGAGGGCCCGAGAAGAAAAAGGGGGCCCAGGCCAACTCAAGTAGTGAGTCGCAAAAGGAACAGCGGCGACGCTCCCCCAATGAAGGCTCAAGAAAAGGGCCCCTGGCCGAACGAAGAGCACCCCCAACAAGGATCCCAGAGCTCACACACTCTGTCCAGAAAGCATCCCCAGCAAAAAGCGAAAGAGCTCGCACCCCTCGCCCTCATCAGGGCCTATCAAGAAAACATCACTCATCAAAAGCCTTCCAACTCTCCAGCAAAGCAATCTTTTCCCAAAACAAACTCCTTTCTGGACTTTTCATGTCCTTTCATTCTTTTCCGTAAAAGTCCCATCGA
Source organism: Viola odorata (assembly GCA_963691705.1). Taxonomy (NCBI): domain Eukaryota; kingdom Viridiplantae; phylum Streptophyta; class Magnoliopsida; order Malpighiales; family Violaceae; genus Viola; species Viola odorata. Next base: position 58,075,069 of record OY829545.1, on the reverse strand, counting down.
TTATTAGAACGCCCGTGTATGTGCATCTTCATTCGAAGTCTATTCACTCGGATTGACATTGCGAACTGTAAATTATGTATCATGTTAGTTGCATCTTTATGAGCGTAAAACACTTAGCCTTGTTTCAGAGCGTGAGTGCAAACACTAATATCAGGTGAGGACTGCTTACGGCTGCAAATCGTGGGAAAGTTTTGTCCTTGGGGTCGTTACCTCCTGAGCAGGACGTAGACGCATTCTAGGTTCATATCAAGGCCGCTAGCATTAGCATTCTTCTCCTCCTAGAGTGACAGCACTTAGTTTTCAGCCTTAGCATTCTTCTCCTCCTAGAGTGACATCACTTAGTTTTCAACCTTAGCATTCTTCTCCTCCCAGAGTGACAACACTTAGTTTTCAGCCTTAGCATTCTTCTCCTCCCAGAGTGACCTTAGTTTAATTTCCGCATCTCGCGCCTTCTCCTACGGGAATCGACATTGTTTAAATTCTTAGCCTTAGCATTCTTCTCCTCCTAGAGTGACAACACTTAGTTTTTAGCCTTAGCATTCTTCTCCTCCCAGAGTGACAGCACTTAGTTTTCAGCCTTAGCATTCTTCTCCTCCCAGAGTGACAGCAGTTAGTTTTCAGCCTTAGCATTCTTCTCCTCCCAGAGTGACCTTAGTTTAATTTCCGCATCTCGCGCCTTCTCCGACGGGAATCGACGTTGTTTAAATTTTCAGCCTTAGCATTCACCTCCTCCTAGAGTGACAACACTTAATTTTCAGCCTTAGCACTTCTCCTTCTCCCAGAGCGACATCATAGTTTAGTTTTCAGCATCAAGCATTTCTTCTCCTCCCAGAGTAATAGCATAGCTTAGTCTTACCTTTTTAGCCCTAGCATTTCTTCCCCTCTCAGAGTGACATCCTTCACATAATTCTACATTTCTGCATAATTATTTCCTCCTCCTAGAGTGACATCATTAGGACAAATCATTCATACTTCTGCGAATCGCGCATTATCCTCCCTGGGCAACGTCTGTTGCATGTTAGACCCCCTAGTGGAGCTGTCATTTACATTCTCGTAAAATCACTTTCCGTCCCCGGTAGAGTGGTTATCATTTACATTTCCTGCAACTTATGTTTCTCTCGATGTCCGAATAGAGCTAAGCTTATATCTTTGCAGGATCAACAACCTATCTCCTCCCAGAGCGACAACAATCTCCTCCTCCCAGAGCGACATCAAGCAATCACCTTTTATCCCCAGTGACAGCATCAATCAATCTCCTCCTCCCAGAGTGACATCAATCAACTGCCTCCTCCCAAAGCGACATCATCACTGTAAGCTTGAGGTAAGACCTGCGGTGTCACCAAAATTCGGATATATAGGGGCAACTGTCTTTACTGCTTATCAAATCCTTCGATAAGACAGTAAAGAGGGGGCAACTGTTGATACCCGAATTTTGACGCCATTTTTTTATCAATTTTAGCATTTCTGTTATTTAGTTAATTTACAGTCATTTTCAGTTAATTCACTGTCGCTAGCATTCTCAGGTGTTTCGTTGCATTTTAGTATCATCGTTAGCATCGTCAGCTTTCGAAATCGCGTTTTTAATTTTTCGACACATATTTTCATTATTATTGTCAATATTATTTTTAGCCTTAAAAATCACATTTTTGACTATCCGGCAGTCGTTTGCTAGTTTTTTCTTCGTTTTAGGTCATCACGTGAATTTTAGAATTTTTTGTATTTTCGCGCATTTTTTAGTATTTTTATTCGAGCTTTTATTGGACCCGAGTAAGTCTGCTCAGAAAATAGCTCTACTTTAAAATGTTTTCCATCAACTAGTTGCTAGATTTTTTTCCGGTCGCAACGGTCTACAACATTTCGCGTAATTTTCGGCATAACGTTTTTATTTTTCCGTTCGCGCGTTTCGCATCTTTGAATGAGAAAATAAACGCGTTAAACGGAAAATTTTCATGATTCGTTGTATACGGCTAAACTCGCCGCATTTTTCTCTACGCGCTGATACCCTCGGTTCGTAAAGTCTGAACGATTGCTCGCAAGACTCGGCTCGAGGCCATTTAAATAAAATAAAAGTCAAGTTGATCACAACCGTTCATCTGGTCAACTAGAAATAGTCAACCAGATCAACGGTTGGCTATTTAAATAGCATGGTGCACATGCACCGTACGTCCAAGGCAGCAGCGGAGCAGGCCACCAAGCAGCCTGCTCCCGTCGCCTCAAACGGTTTCATGTCCCCTCGTTCATCATCACCCTCGACCCTAGACCCTCCACCTCACGGCCGTAGCCCTGCCAGCACGAAGAACGGCCACCACTCGCAGCCACGCTCTCCTCCTCCACGCGATCCTTCGGCTATAAATAGCCACTGCCATCGAACGAAAAATGGGCTCCAATCTTGCAAGAAATCCTTGCTCCTTCTCCCTCTTGATCAGCTTGCTCATATTGAGCGACAATCGCCCAGTTTAAAAGCTTGAGAGTAAGCTTTCTCTCTCTAGCGTTTTCGTTTGTTTATGCACATTTTCTTTTTAATTTCGTTTGGCTTGATTTCAAGCAAATAAATTGATTGTTTTTGTGCTATTAATTCACATGCATGATGTAGATTAATTACATACTCTCAATTTTAAAAATCGTTAGCTAGATTGTGCGAATTAATTAGTTTTTGATAATTAACAGTTCGGTCATTTTTTTGAAATTAAACTCGGTAGGTTTTGTATTAAAATTCGAGCTTCGTACGGTCGAGACGTCGTCGAGGAGACGAGCGTTTCGGTACGAAGATCGCGCGAAATGGGCAAGGGCAGCCGGACCTTGGCCACTGGCAGTAGCGCCGGCGACCAAGGAAGACGATGAACAGTGCCATGTTTCGGCACTGTTCACATATGCATGGGTGATGGGCTTGGCCCATCACCGTTTTATTTATTTCCTTGGGCCAGGAATAGTTCCTGGCCCATTTCAATTTTCTTTTCCTTTTTCAACTGGGCCCAGCCCATTTTTAATCCTTTCCCGAACTTCGGATCACGTTTTTCGTAAAAATAATACGTATGATTATTTTTCGCAATATCAACTGTTTAATTTTCTGTACTTATCAACTGTTTAAATTATTCGCACTTTAAATTTCCGCAATTTACTTTCGGCAATTTAAATTCAGTCATTCATTTTACCGCTTACATGGTCGGTCATATTTTAATTCTCGTAAATATCAACTGCTTTAATTCTTCGCAAACTGCTGGAAATTCTTCCGCAACATCAACTGTTTTATTTTCTGCAATATCAATTGTTTTATTTTCCGCAATATCAACTGCTTTAATTTTTCGCAAACTGCTGGAAATTTTTCCGCAATATCAATTATTTACTTTCTGCAAATTATCCAACTGTTTTAAATCCCCTGTGAATCGTCAACTGCATTCAATTTTTCTGCAATCATATCATCATTTTAAATTCTCGCATGCGTAAAATCCATCATTTTTCGTATGCAATCAATACAGCATCTAAAAACTCGTATGTGTAAAATCAATCATTTTTCACATGCAATCAACGTAGCATTTTAATTCTCGTATGCGTAAAATCCATCATTTTTCGCATGCAATCAATACAACATTTAAATTCTCGTATGCGTAAAATCCATCATTTTTCGCATGCAATCAATACAGCATCTAAAAACTCGTATGTGTAAAATCAATCATTTTTCACATGCAATCAACGTAGCATTTAAATTCTCGTATGCGTAAAATCAATCATTTTTCGCATGCAATCAACGTAGTATTTTAATTCTCGTATGCGTAAAATCAATCATTTTTCGCATGCAAGTCAACGTAGCATCTAAAATCTCGTATGTGTAAAATCAATCATTTTTCACATGCAATCATCTCAGCATTTCAATTTCGTATGCGTAAAATCAATCATTTTTCGCATGCAAATCAACTCAGCACTTAAATCTCGTATGCGTAAAATCAATCATTTTTCACATGCAATCAACTCAGCATTTAATTCTCGTATGCGTAAAATCTATCATTTTACGCATGCAATCCACTGTCATTTAAATTTTCGCACTCATAAAATTGCTTATTTATTTCTCAAGCTATCGCTAACACTCTCATTTTGTAGGTTTTAATTTCAAGCTTCGCTCGAAAGTACGCCTTTCGATTCCTTTTTATTTATTCAATGCTTTTTCGTAAATATTAATCGTACGCATAATATATAGAACTGCTAGAACTAAAATCAACCCACATGAACAACGTGTTTAAAGAGTTGCTTAAAATGCCATGCTCATGTGATTTTAAATTCTTGCATATATTGACTGCATGTACATGGGGACTTTCGATCCCACATCGGTTTTTCCACTTCAAAATCAATCATTTAAATCTGTACTCTGTTAGCAATCCATGATAGGTTCACATATCAATCAATCTAATCATGCATGGCCCGATGATGACATAGAGGGTGCTCATTCAGTCTTACAGAAAATTCAGTCCCATCACGTTACGTTCAAGAATAATCAATCGGTCTTGATAAACGGTAACCCCGTCCGAAAGACGTTCAAACGGTAACCCCGTTCAACGATTAATTATTTCTGAATGTCACGATCATAAAGAGACTAAAGTGACGATTCCTCTGAGGGTCCCCCTTTTCAAAACAAAACGCATTTTCATTAAACACCTTTTAAAAACACCTCTCTCATCAACCGGTAACCATTTTCGGATGTGACTCGGGTGCCTAACACCTTCCCGAGACCATAATACGACCCCGAACCTTTGTCTGGGGTCCAGACCCTTTTTTTTGTGCCTTTAGTTTTTTTACTTATTATATTTCCTATGCCATGACGATTAAGGTTCCCTAAAACCTAGCAACCAAATTAGGGTGGCCACTTCATTGCATGCTGCTAGGCGTCCCTTTTACGTCGAGCATCTGAAGGTCCCAAATTTCATTGCACACTCGCGAATTACCTTTTCGTAATTTTTCATGGGGGCGCGACAGTCGCCTCCGCATTACGGGCCACCCCCAACTCATGAGTGTAACGATCTAGCAATGAACGAACACGACAATGTCCTACCCACATAGCCAATCGAACACTATCAACAATATCCTCCAAAGAAGTAGGGGCAACCTCATCGGCATGAGCCGGAATATCTATCATCTCAAAAAGATACCTAGCGGTCCGTAAATCATTACCCGCAGGATTCGCTATTCCCATAGACCGTAATCCTTCAGAGCCAAAATGCCTCAAGTGCACCTGGTAGGTTAGTAGGCCGGGGGGACCTTGAGAAGAAAGATGTGCAACAAAATCACCAGAAGGGTCATGAGGGGAAGAGACACGAGGAATGAAATGAACATCTGACGGACCATGAGTGGCTGGAGGCGTAGATGATAAAGGTTGTGATCCAGCCGCAACAAACTGAAAGGGATCCGAACGAGGGGAAGACATTCTCACCAAAGTCCCACCCACGGCAGCAGAAATCGGCTGAGGAGATAGAGTGTCTGACTAAACCATTCCACCAGAGGGCGGTACCTGAGAAACACCAGTAGCCTTGGGCGTCGCTAAAGCCGACTACCCATCCTCCGATGGAACATCTTCCAATCGAGGGCGCTTGGTAATAAGAGTCATTATATTGGAATCGCGAGACGGAGAGGAGAATTAAACAGTAGACTCTGAGCCGGTAACCTCAATAACAGAAAGTGGCTCTCTTATCTGGAGCGGAGGATTGGCAACGGCCTTCCTTTTCTTACGCTTTTCCGAAACCAGCGAATCGGCAACAGCTTCCGGAATGAGAGCTTTACCCTTCTTTTGTCGCTCTTTTCGCCTCTCCACTTCAGGCGGTTGTATCTCTGTAAAAAACAAAGCCAATATCAGAGTTAGAAAAAAGGGAAATCGATCAAAACACAGAAGAAAAGAAGGCTTACTCTCAGGACAGGCTGATGATGAATCCCGATAGCTACTTTCTGGGTATCTAAAGGAGACCTCACAAGCATAAGCTTATCAGCTAACGCTTGTGACGGTGAGAGAGATCACTGGTCTTCTTCCATTGACCTTCCAGGACATCTCGATTGAAACCAGTCCTCCAGAAACAAAGACTGGACTCCACAATAAAGAAATGGTCTTTCCAACCATGGACAGACGACTCAATGGCTTGAAAATTATTGGTGAAAGGTTTCACCAATTCATCATTCCACCGAGGACCAAACGAAATGCACCCTTCTGACAATATAACTGGAAGAAATACCTAAATAATCTAACAGAGGGGGAAGGTATCCCATTCAACTTACAGATTGTAGTAAAAGCATGAATACAGGACCAACCATTCGGAGATATCTCGGCGGGGTTCAAACCAAGGTCATTAACTAAAGTGGCCGCTAAAGAAACTATCGGGAGCCTAAAACCATACATAAACATTTTCGTGTATAACACCCGTTGGTTGGATCCTAAGGTACTATTCAAGCGGATAGTCTCATCGGCAACCTTAATCGAATACTCAGGGGGCAGGACTACATCATACTTCTCCAACTCTTTATGAATATCCTCTAAAGTGGTCAACACAGTGGGAGTTTCATTCATCAAAATTTCATGCACACCGAGGGGCTTTTCAGAAGGTGTGGCTCGAGGCATGTTAAGAGGAATAAAAGGAAAGCAACGGGCCAGAATGGAAATAACAGCAAGGACGGAAGGAAATACCTAACAAATCACCGACGAAAGCACGACCAAACACAGACGTACTGAAAGGATAGCAAAGCAACACCAAGGAGCAAATGCAGGTAAATCGAGAGCGTGAGGAAATCAAAAACTAGCGAAAAAAGAGAAGGGCAAAGGGATGAGTAACGAGATATATATAGCGCCTCACTAGTACCGTCAAAAAACCCTATGAACAAACGACAAGTGGCCGGCTACATATAGCGAAACGACGCGTCACCTAGCGTTGATCCAAAAGTCCCTTCGAAATCTAGAATAATGATTACCCACACCCGCGAAACGGCCCATCCAAAGATTGTTTCAAAAATCGAGAAAAGCACTCAAAAGGCGCGTAGCTTCACTGATAAGACGCGCATTAAATACGCCTGACATAGCCTTTATGGGAAAGATAGACCCAAACATCACAAGTTAAAGAAAGAATCAAGGGTGGAACACTTACCAAAAAATCTCTTCGTATAGAAAAGGCAACACAGGAAAACACCTACCGAAAAAAAATAAATATAATGTTCGAGAAATCCAGCAAAGGAGTACCAACAAAAAAAAATCATTGTGTCTTAGCAAAATGACAAGAGTTATCATTTCAGATCAAGGAAGCAAACGAGGGAAATCTACCGAAAAAATCACCCAATCGAGCAAAGACAGAGAATCTATCTGAAAAAGAGAGAAAATAATACAAGCAGTCTATTGTTATCGGGAAAAACAAGCTCTACTAGAAACAGGAACAATCAAAGAAAAATCTACCGAAAACAGACAAAGAGTAAACGACACTAAGGGCAAAGGACAAGATCCCACCACATGGAAAAATCAAAATCTACCGGAACAAAGATGCTACCATAAGAACAACCCAGAGCATTGTTACAAGTCAAAGCAAAAAGGGAAGACATGCTAATCTATCGAAGAAGTACCAAACAGAAAGGAAAGATTTATTTATAATGGTGTCATACGACATCTACAGAGAAGGAAAGAAAAGGAAACATCATTCATCCCCCGAATCGGGGGTAAGAGGAATATCTCCCATAGAAGCTGCTACCGCCCCAACCTGGTCAGGAATAAGGGCAAAACTGTTGAAACATGCATCCAGTTGGTCCCTTTTATTTTGAATCATGTTGATAGCCACCCAAGTATGGGTGAGACACGCGCTAAGAGAAGTAACTACGTCCAGCGCACCATCATCTTCATCAATAGTGCAATCCCGCTGAATCTCTAGCGGACCAGCAAGGTCTTCCAGACGAGTAAGGTCAACCAGGGTATCATCAAGAACCTCCTGCAGAACATTCAGGTGACGACGAGAATTCTGCTTAACCATGGCAATACTTAGAAGAAGCTGCCCTTTTGTTTGCTCATCCATAGCCATAGAAGTGGGGGAAACAATAAGTCTCTGCGAAATAAGAACAAAGGGGCAATTTATAGAAGAGGAGGAAGAAAACCCACAGATAAAGCAATTAATGCAAAGCAAGAAAAGCACGAAACTTCGCAGAGACGCGACGCCTGAAAAAACGTGAAGAACAGACAGCAGTAAATACGAAAAACAAAGAAACACCCCAGTCAAAGGGCACGATCGTTGGAAAAGACCCGAGTAAAGAGCATACGCGGCCATTGGGACTCGACAAAAATAAATCTCGAACCAACAGTCGCACTTGAATCAATTTGCCACCAATAGACTCACTGCCAGACTAACCAGCTTCTCCATAAAACAAATACACTACCGTCTCGAATGAAGTCCGGTAACCTCATGATAGTTGTACAGAAGACAGAAATCAGACAAGTATTTAATCAAACGGTACCCCCGAAAACCACGAGAAAAACGGGCCAGATCCTAGCCTAACTGGGAGGCAGATCCAGTAGAACTCAGAAAGCGTGAAAAACATACACAAATATCAGAAACGTCAAAAATCTACCGGATTCATTGGATACTCAGCTATACGACATCTACAAAAAGATAGAGGATAAAAATAAATACAAGAAAGCCTACGCTACTCAAAAATCTCTCTAAATTCTGGCACAACCCAAGTGACGGGTTGTATTCTTCACTGGAAGAAAGAGGCCGAAGGGCTACAACCATCGCGAAAGGATGAAGATGCGTTGCACTAGCATCACTACACCCCAAGCATTCCTCAAGCCCAGCTGATCCATTGCTCCTCCGAAAAGATAACCCGGAACGGGAAGAGGAGAGCAAAAAGATGTTCAGAAGCAACGGAAGATCCCCCTGAATAGCTTAGGAAGGCATTTCTTAGGCAGATAGAACAACTATCAAAGTCTAAAGTCTCTGAAAGAAGAACTACCATGAGAAAAGCCCAAAGAGGAACGTTAGCAAGAGGAACCCTACCGACAGTGAGATGGATGTCGGAAAGGACACCTTCTTGCGGCTGCTCAACAAGACACACATGATCCGGAATATCATTTCCTTCATCAAACATAAGATAAGGAAGCCAGGCTCTTAAGCTAACAAAGGAAGTCTTATATGCTCCTCTGATACCATAAGGAATAGTCAATACATATTCAAAACGGCCCAACAGGTCAAAACTCGTCAGGGAATACTTTAAAAATGGGACGCTACCGAAAGCATGTTCAGTAGGGATCCAGGGAAAGTAAAAGAGAAAAACTGTAAGCATGATTGAGACAATAAACCCCAAGTTTATCCAAGAGAGGAAGAGATGAGGAATAAAAATCACCAAAGGCGTCCTATTTATAGGCAAAAACCCCTATTTAGTAAAAAGAAAATTACGATAAGTGGCGACAATCCAATGGCTAGGTGGCGAACCACGTATTATCAGCCAGGTCAAAACAACTACAGTGGTGACTTAGACCCTCTATGACACTCACATCCCAAAAATAGTGACATGTTAGCAGTAGTAATCATGATTCCAGCAGGCTAATGACATTTCACCGCTCGGAACAACTGTGATAATAAATGTTTGAGGGGCTAGAGACTTCTGTGTGGGCACCCGGATCGAGAAAGATAAATTCAGGAGGAGGAAACAACGTCAGAATAAAATCTACCGCAATATCAGACAAAGATAATAAGTCATTCAGGGAGGGCAAGACAAGGGTAGAAATAATTAAGAAATGGCGGTGAAATGTCTATCGAAGAGACATGTTCCCAACGCAGCATATTCAGAAAGCAACACAGCAAAAAGAGGACGCTACCGGCATAAAAGCAGGAAGCTATCGCAGCGGAGAAAGAAAAACATGGCAAAATAATCACCCGAAAAAGGGGGGGATAACACACCCCGAATTAAAATTTTCATAACACCAGATGGGGACCGCCCTTGGTAAACACTCGGGCTGGTTTTCAGTTGGGCTTCTGATAATACATGAAAATAGCACAAGGGCAAAAGGGACATTTCGCAACCGCATGACTCAGCCTATCTAAGGCCAGGCCATGTATTCAGTGAAAGGCCACACTCGTTAGACACTCCACAACGGAGGCAAACGGAAGGACAACACAAACGGAAGACACCTTACCATGAGAAGGAAGGATCCTACCGTTAGACCTCCACCCAAGGGAGCCTAACGGGAGGATAACCCTACCAAAATGTGTCCCACCTACCGGTGCCGACATACCTACCAGTTCGCCTTGCTGAGTCACACCGTAATGATCACTCTCAAAGCACACTTAATGCTGAAGTGACTGCAATTAATGAGGAAGCGACCAGCACATAATACAGATGTGAGGGGTCTTAATGAGGAAGGGATGACATTAATTACACTCATCATATACTACACCTAGCCTGCAACATGGGCCCCACGGGTTCAGGAAGCCAAGCAAAGAATGGGCTATAAATACAGCCACACCCCATTCAGAAAGGAGGACAGAATCTCTATAGACTGAGCTCACGCTAAATACTCCGATAACTATCCTTCCTCGCATACAATACTCTTGCTAAGCAACATACTAACTTGCCCATCAGAGGCTCTACGCCGGAGGCCCCCCCTCCGGCTCTTTGCAGGTCACGCCTGAGGCAATCTCATAGCTCTATCACCGCCGCAATTCCCAGAATAACTACTACCCCACCTCACAAGTTATCACACAGCATATAGGTTATCACAAACTTGGCCACGGTGACTTACAAACAATACAACAGTAATAATGATGAGTCTATGCACACAGTACATTCACTAGTCGGGGTCGCAGGTTATCCTCATCCTACCTTATATCCATCCTGCAGTTAATGTCAAACATAGCCCTGTTACCGTTACACGTTTATAAACTATTATCATCGTTTGATAGCAAAAACTTTTCCGATCTTGTGCACCTTTCAAACAACTTTACCAATGTCAACTCCAGACGTCACTGCTAGATGCAGTGAGATATTCGGTAATCTAAGAGAATGTATCTCATAGCGCAGAAAAGCTCACCAGGACTAACCAAATATCCCACAAGAATATTCATACAAACTCTTGAAAAGGTATGATCTGATCAACAGTTGATTTAATATGGTCATTATCATTTCTGCGTACTGTGTCCATAATGTTTAACCAAAGATCGTATGAAATCTATGGTTAAACAATTAAGCAAGCCCCAACTTCAAAACCATTAAATTCACACATAATAAAAGCATCAAATTGTAAACACCATGTTAAACACAAGAAGCAAGTAGAGAAAAAACCTTTTTCCAAGAAGGAGGAGCTGGAAGCTCAGCAGAGATAACTGATTCATTTGCTGTCATTTTCTTCTTTCTTTGCTTTCTTTCTTTCTTCTTTTATCTCCACCACCTGTAAAAAACACACCACAAAACAACTAAAGGAGCCTAAATAAATAAAAAAACACAACAAACTTTCTTTCCAAACAGTACTTTATATGTCAAGGAAAGAAAGAACACAAACCGTTGGGACTGAGAGTGTTGGCTTATGTTTTTTTCTCTCTCTATCCTCCTACCTCTTTGTCTCTGGTGTATACAGTAAAGTGTAAACTACACTCCTCTTTTCTCCCTTTTGTTTCCTCCGTTGGGAGTGTTGGCTTATATTTGGTGTATACTGTAAGCTACACCTCTTTTCACCCTTTTGTTTCCTAATTAATTACTGTCACATAATCCACTGGGTATGGAGTACTATTTATTGTGTCTGCTAATGCAATTTGTCAACCACTCCCTAAAAGAATTAATTTGCATAAAAATGATGAATTGCTTCCTTGATGGAAGGCCATTGATAACTCATGAGTCCAATCCAAAAAAAAAATTAAAAAGAAAAATCACTCACAACTTATTTAAATCAGAATCAAAGATAGCATAAAAAACTAATATGCATGCCACACGCGAACACAAATCAAAAGATTGAATGATAAAGTGTTGCTATCCGATTTTTGATTTTTCGTCAATTTTTTTTCTTCATAATTTTAACGTCAATTTTCTAAAATCGTATTTCTTTCTATTTTCGTCCAAGTGATGTTTGTTTTTACGCTTAAGGTCATTTAAATTTTATTTCATATATTTATCGCATTTTTAAAACTTTTTTCCGTTCGAACTCATATCGGTTCTGAGTAAAATTCTCGAAACCAATGGTCGAACAATTTCGCTCATTAGCTACTTATCTTTTATTATTTTTCTAACTCCCGCTATCTCGTTGCAATTCGCTCAATTTTAATTTTAGTATTTTTTCTGTTCAAATTTTTATCGCTTACAAGCGAATTTTTTATCGAACTATATACCAAAGGAAATACATTCGCCTTTGATAAATTGATAGGTGAGCACAGTGAGCACGCGCGTACTAAATCGCTACCCGTGATGCGATCGTGCCGTTAATGTCATCCTACGGCCGTTCCTAGTTTCTATCCTTTTGCGAATCTTCTCACCGACGCTACACACGAACAAAAGTTACAGAACCGGGAAAACTTCCTCAAAAAGAAAAGCAAGCAAACGAGATGAATTAAAGTTCCTCAAAAAATCTACTTGACCTGACAAAATTACAAAAGAATCCAACTTTTGTTTAATATTACTAAACAACATAAATAATCATAATTACCACCCTTAGTAAGGGCAAAGAAGTAATTTTGGAAACCCATCTACCCTTTTAGTATAGTTTAATGTTAAACTTCAAATGGTGATTATTCATAAAAACTACTCCCTCCGTCCATTTTTAATGGACGCTTTGACTTTGGGCACGTATTTTAAGGAGGCCGGATGACTCACTATTTGACCCCAAAAAATTCCGTACTTTTTTTCGAACGTACGTTAATCCTTAACGTACGTCCGAGAAAAAATTTGGGGCAAAATTGTCTCAAATAGTGAGTCATACGGCCTTCTTAAAATGCGTGCCAAAAGTCAAAGCGACAGTTATTTATGGACGGAGGGAGTACTATTTCTTTGGATTATTAGTGTTTGTCTGTTTGGGAAAAAGCACCCCGGGTCCCTATGGTTATTATTTTTATTTTAGTTAATTCTACTTTTCAATTTCTGTAACATTTGGTCGCTACCGTCAGCACCCGGGAGTCCCTATCGTCAAAATTGATGTTAACGGTCGCTTTTTGCCATTAACGTCATTATTTTATTATTATTTTTTACACGTGTCAAATCAGAAAAATTATAATTAATAAAGAAATTCAAAAACAATTATAATTAATTAAAAAATTTAGAAAAAAATATAACTAATTAAAAAATTCAAAAAATTTATAATTAATTAAAAAATTAAAAATATATATAATTAATTAAAAAATTCAGAAAGTGATATAATTAATTAAAAAAATCTGAAAATAATATAATTAATTAAAAAATCTGAAAATAATATAATTTGTTTTCCTTTTATTATCTAATTAATTTTTAAAAAATTAGTTTTATTATCTAATTAATTTAAAAATTCAGAAAATAATATAATTATTTTAAAAAATTCAGAAAATAATGTAATTAATTTATAAAAAGCAATGTAATTAATTTAAAATTTCAGAAAATAATATAGTTAATTAAAACAAATTTAAAAGACAATGTAAATAATTTAAAAATTCATAAAAATAATATAATTATTTTTTTCTTTTTTTCTTTTATTATCTCTTATTTCATTTATTTTCACTTCTCCTCCTTTTTTTATTTTCTTCTTTCTATTTCTTTCTTTCTTTTATTTCTTCTTTTTTTCTTTCTTTCTTTCCCTAGTCAAATGTAAATAATGTAAACAGTGTAATTAATTTTATTTCATGTCTATGCACAAAAAATGAGCCACCTTTACATGGCCACTCATCTCGCCTGCCACGCTCCACTTCCCAGATCCCCAACCAAACCCAACACCGTCACCATCTCTTCATCATCTCTCCTATGCTGTAAAAAGAAATCTTAATTTATGTTATTTTTTGAACTAATTAATAAAACTATTTTGGAGATATTTTTGAAAAGAGGAGGAGAAGTGAAAATAAAGGAAGTAAGAGATAATAAAATTAAAATTTAAAAAAATAATTATATTATTTTTCGGAATTTTTAAATTAATTACATTATTTAATAAAAAATTTAAATTATTTTCTAAATTTTTTAAATTAATTATATATTTTTTCTGAGTTTATTTAATTAATTATATTTGTTTTCTGAATTTTTAAATTAATAAAATATTTTAATAAAATTGTTAAATTATTTTCTGGATTTTTTAAATTAATTATATTGTTTTTCTGAGTTTATTTAATTAATTATATTTGTTTTCTGATTTTTTAAATTAATGACATTTTTTAATAAAAATTTTAAATTATTTTCTAAATTTTTTAAATTAATTATATTGTTTTTCTAAGTTTATTTAATTAATTATATTTGTTTTCTGAATTTTTAAATTAATTACATTTTTTAATAAAAAATTTAAATTATTTTCTGAATTTGTTAAATTAATTATATTATTTTCTGAATTTTGAAATTAATTATATTTTTTTTTGAATTTTTTAATTAATTATATTTTTTTCTGAATTGACATGTGTCAAAAGTAATAATAAAATAATGACGTTAACGGCAAAAAGCGACCGAACTGTCACGGTCCTACTTATTCTTGGCCCGTGCGGCGCCTAGATTCCACAATCTTGGCCAGGCTTTCCCCTGTCCTTGACAGTAGTCTCTGACATCCCTCATATAGCTTCGTCTCGTGCAAAACTATTGACAAGACTCAGCACCGACTCATCCGATCTCTTATGGCTTAGTCTAACCCACGACTAACGCCCAAGTCATTTTCTACTTCTCGCGCACACGCCCGACTAAGGCGAGTCCATGATAGTCAAGGCCATCGCCTGAGTCGCTCGTATGCGTCTCGTAGGAAGGCTTCTCTCGTCCTCGGCCATCTCTCGAGGCCACGCCCTCTCGGGCCTCTAGCCCATGTTCGCCCGCGCCTCTCAGCAATGCACGACCATGTCATAGGCTGAGTTCTCTCACCTCGGCCTATGCTTGCCCTACGCCTAAGGCAAGGCCTTTATCCGATCCTCGAACCCTTAGATAGTTCTTCCGTAGCAACTCTCGCAATCCATCCCAAACCTCGTCCCTGTCATATATGCGCACTACTAGTTCTAACACGGAACTAACTAGAAGTGGCCATCATAGCACAACCATGATGGCAACGCTCATTCCTTAACACGGAAGGCTCACTCGCACACCTATGCCGGACCCGCATAGGAGAAGCTCACTTAGGCAAGCATATTCTCATATCTTGCCCAGGGGTTGGTGGAGAGCTATCACACCTAATTGGACTTTCCCTTCACATACCCTATAAAGGGCTATTCGTCAAATCCATACGCCTTCGGCGCGTCTCAGGTTCCATGTTAAGGCTAAGCTTGAACACCAAGGCTTAGACCTTAACAGTTAACGTCAATTTTGACGATAGGCACCCCGGGTGCTAATGACAATGACGGTAGGGATCAAATGTCACAGAAATTGAAAAGTGGGATCAACTAAAATAAAAATAATAACCATAGGGACCCCGGGGTGCTTTTTCCCTTATCTGTTTGATGTATATATTTCTTTATATGTACGAACAAAAATTGATTTTACCATTCCTTAAAAAAATGTTTAAAATAAATTTAGGGTGGAATTTCTTTTATGGTAAGTAAAGTATGTTTAAGTTTTTCATACATATTAAACACACAATTTACCATTTTACTGGGTTTCTGTTTATTTGTGTAATTTGTTGAGTTTGCAAAGTTTGAATCTGTGTTGTCATGTTTGGGTGATAAAGATGACGGTTCCTTAGTTTATTAGGATTTTCTCAATTGGAATTTCTGCTTTTATGATTGTTTGAATTTTCAGTAATTACATTTGCTCCAACCAATATGGAGGAAGCTAAGCCCTTGTCACCTGCCAATCCAAGTCAAGGCCGTGACAAGGACAAACCAGAAGAGAAAAGCTTGACTAATCAACATCGTCGAGCCCTAGATGCGTTTTGACGTCGATACCTGCACCAGAATCACACATAGCTCTACCAATATCAGTAGTACCGATTTTACATGGGATGGAGAACATACCTTTATCCTTGCACTTCAGTGGTAGGTTTCACTGGATCGCGGCCGAGATATTCCCACCTACGCAAATCTTTTTCACACCTATCATGTCACATTTGTTAGCACACCAATTTTTTTGTAAGAGATGCTCCGCCCAGAAACTTCCAAAATTTTGTGTGGTGATAATTTAGCCCGTTATCAACGTCTTTCGTGTTTTAACCGAGTGGAAATCTCGAGCCCATTGTGTCCATATTGGCCAAGGAAAAAGAGCGCGCAGCTGAAACCGAGAAGAAGTAGTTGTCCTTGCTTTCCGAATTTTTTGTGAGATATGCTCCGCCCAGAAAATTCCGAAATTTGGTGTGAGGATACTTTAGCCCGTTATCAACGTCTTTTGTGTTTTAACCGAGCGGAAACTCCTAGTAAATCGTATTGATATTGGCCCCGGAAGAAGGGCGCGCAGCTGAAACCGAGAAGGAGTAGCCGTCCTTGCATTCCGAAACATCACACTCTATCATCTCTGCTCTAATCTTGGTCGTAACATCAGGAATAAAATCCGATTTCAACATATCACCTCGTGCCAACTGATCCTTGTAACTTAAACTCCCAAAAGCATCAAGTGAAATCATCGCGGGTGTTGTCATTTGAGTGAATAAGCGGTGTGGGGCTTTTTGGGAAAAAGGAATCCTGTAATTTAAAAGATGAAATATGAGGAAAATAAAGACGAAATCGTAGCATATAAATAAATGGCATCAAAGAAAAATGCACGAACATGATGCATGTGCTGGTGTGACTCCAACTATTTCTAACTGGCTGAAAAGTTTCCCGAATGTTACCCTAAAAGGGGTCCCCCATAAATGGATACGAGAGAGTTGACCGAATCATGACAAGGATTCTGGGCGCTCAATCCATTTAGGGGTTCAACATCCGAGTTAGGGTTCATGAAAGCATACTGGGACACAGGTCCGCAGGGCTTCACTAATACCTTCCTAATCCTATTGGGTATCATGGCCGGCGATAAGCATTATGTATGAGATGCATATGAACAATTTATTAAAGCCAATAGCATATAACAATCACGTAAGCAAGTAAATAATAAAAAAGTAAACACCATAAAACCGGTTTCGACCCTACTAGTCCCCAGTGAAGTCGCCAAACTGTCGCACCTCCTTTTTCGTTGAAAACGAGTAAAGGTTTGGGACGGGCCACAATGCGAGACAAGCGTTGGACTTGTCTTAACATCATGCTAAATGAAGTCGCCACCCTAATTTTCTAAGGTTTAGGGAACCTAATCGTCATGGCATTTAAAATAAACAAACTAAGGCACAATGGTCTAAACCAAAGAACGATGGTTCGAGGTCGTGATTATGGACTTGGGAAGGTGTTAGGCACCCAAGTCACATCCTAAAAATGTTACCGGTATGCGAGGTGTCTTTGAAAATGTAATTTAGGGCCCTTAAAGGCGACGTTACATCTTAGCATTTTTCGTCGGGACTTGTTTATTTCCGATTGGGACTGAAGGACGGGTTTACCATTTGTTCGCATGCTAGAGCGGACGTTCCCCCCTTATTATTGGGCCATGCATGATTAATTTAAACTAGGTGTTCCTATCATGGAAAAACTAACAAAGTATGTGATACGATCCTAGTTGCGTAGGATGCGTAACGAGTGATTCCCGATCTAGTTCTAGGCTTGGATTTCAGATGCGGAAGATAAACTCAACAAGTACGAGCTTAGACCTGAGGACAACCTGTGTCAACCAACCTAATCGATTTCAAGTGACGTTCTTGATTCGATCCCGCGACCTATATTCAACCTGTGAATATCAACCTTGGGCGACGACTCAATGGAATGGATTTTTGGGTTTTACTTGCTATCCTAATCGAGTATCCGGACTCAAAGAGGGACAAGGTTCCCGAAGAACAATTGAGAAAACTCTCTAGTTTTTATTTCAAAATAACCTAAAAAAAATAATGAAGAGGGTGGCTCCTTTAAATAGGAGAAGCCCTAAATTCTTACAATGGGAAACCTTCCCTTAATAGAACTCCTAATTACTTAATTAAAATAAATTCAGACTAATTTAATTAATTAAGGAAAATAGCTAAATAAATAATGGAAGGTCCGACATTGCAGTCACTAGAGTCGTTGACGCTAAGGCACAGAGTCATTAGCGTCAATGACGCCATCCTCTGTCTAAGAAAGCCCTTGAAAATAGTCATTAGCGTCGTTGACGCTAAGCTTAGACTCAATGACGCTAACCACTATTTCTTCAAGATTTGCTCGGGCTTTCGGCGACAAGAAAACTCACTAGACGCTGGTTCTTCGCACGCAACACAGCTTCCTCGATGAGTGTCTCACACTGTAACTCCTTGTAGATAAGCTGAGAAAGTCTCGCCTGCAACTCCTTGCTCCTAGCTCTAGTTATTGGACCATTAGGTGGTAAAGGGATGCGTGGATTCGCATCATTCCCTCCCCCTTGAAGAGGATTCGCCCTCGAATCTGTTCCAGCAACAACCTCTCCAGCACCAGCATTAGCAGCATCCTCGATATCATCACCTACATCAAACAACACTAGGTCAGAAATGTTGAAAGTGGCACTCACAGAACCATACTCACCTGGTAAGGCAAGCTTGTAAGCATTATTGTTGATCTTCTCGATGATCTGGAATGGACCGTCGCCTCTGTCAGACAACTTGCCACGGCGTTGGGTTGGAAACCGTTCCCGGCGTAAGTGTAGCCACACCCAGTCACCCACATTGAAGGAGACCGTCTTCCTTCCTTCATTTTTCTTGGTCGCCAGCTTCGCATTCATTCGCTCTATGTTGTGTTTGGCTTTCTCATGTAACTTCTTCACTAGGTTTGCTTTCTTCGCTCCATCTAAGCTAGAGACATCACTTACAGGCAAAGGGATTAAATCCAAAGGTGTCATAGGATTAAAACCATACACGAGTTCAAAGGGTGAATAATGAGTAGTAGAGTGAATGGAACAATTGTAAGCAAATTCAATAAATGGTAGACACTCTACCCATGTGGACACATGCTTACGGACCAATGTACGCAATAGAGAACCCAAGGTTCGGTTCACTACCTCTGTTTGACCGTCAGTTTGTGGATGATAAGAAGTAGAATAAAGCAATTTTGTACCAAGTCTCTTCCACAAAACACGCCAAAAATGACTCAGAAATTTACTATCCCTATCACTGACAATAGATAACGGTATACCATGCAAACGCACAACTTCTTTAAAGAACAAATCAGCAATAACAGTAGCATCATGAGTAGTAGCACATGGAATAAAATGGGCCATCTTAGAAAATCGATCCACGACTACAAAAATACTATCCTTCCCATGCCTAGATTTAGGTAAACCTACAACAAATCATTGTGTCTTAGCAAAATGACAAGAGTTATCATTTCAGATCAAGGAAGCAAACGAGGGAAATCTACCGACAAAACCACCCAATCGAGCAAAGACAGAGAATCTATCTGAAAAAGAGAGAAAATAATACAAGCAGTCTATTGTTATCGGGAAAAACAAGCTCTACTAGAAACAGGAACAATCAAAGAAAAATCTACCGGAAACAGACAAAGAGTAAACGACACTAAGGGCAAAGGACAAGATCCCACCACATGGAAAAATCAAAATCTACCGGAACAAAGATGCTACCATAAGAACAACCCAGAGCATTGTTACAAGTCAAAGCAAAAAGGAAAGACATGCTAATCTATCGAAGAAGTACCAAACAGAAAGGAAAGATTTATTTATAATGGTGTCATACGACATCTACAGAGAAGGAAAGAAAAGGAAACATCATTCATCCCCCGAATCGGGGGTAAGAGGAATATCTCCCATAGAAGCTGCTACCGCCCCAACCTGGTCAGGAATAAGGGCAAAACTGTTGAAACATGCATCCAGTTGGTCCCTTTTATTTTGAATCATGTTGATAGCCACCCAAGTATGGGTGAGACACGCGCTAAGAGAAGTAACTACGTCCAGCGCACCATCATCTTCATCAATAGTGCAATCCCGCTGAATCTCTAGCGGACCAACAAGGTCTTCCAGACGAGTAAGGTCAACCAGGGTATCATCAAGAACCTCTTGCAGAACATTCAGGTGACGGCGAGAATTCTGCTTAACCATGGCAATACTTAGAAGAAGCTGCCCTTTTGTTTGCTCATCCATAGCCACAGAAGTGGGGGAAACAATAAGTCTCAGCGAAATAAGAACAAAGGGGCAATTTATAGAAGAGGAGGAAGAAAACCCACAGATAAAGAAATTAATGCAAAGCAAGAAAAGCACGAAACTTCGCAGAGACGCGACGCCTGAAAAAACGTGAAGAACAGACAGCAGTAAATACGAAAAACAAAGAAACACCCCAGTCAAAGGGCACGATCGTTGGAAAAGACCCGAGTAAAGAGCATACGCGGCCATTGGGACTCGACAAAAATAAATCTCGAACCAACAGTCGCACTTGAATCAATTTGCCACCAATAGACTCACTGCGAGACTAACCAGCTTCTCCATAAAACAAATACACTACCGTCTCGAATGAAATCCGGTAACCTCATGATAGCTGTACAGAAGACAGAAATCAGACAAGTATTTAATCAAACGGTACCCCCGAAAACCACGAGAAAAACGGGCCAGATCCTAGCCTAACTGGGAGGCAGATCCAGTAGAACTCAGAAAGCGTGAAAAACATACACAAATATCAGAAACGTCAAAAATCTACCGGATTCATTAGATACTCAGCTATACGACATCTACAAAAAGATAGAGGATAAAAATAAATACAAGAAAGCCTACGCTACTCAAAAATCTCTCTAAATTCTGGCACAACCCAAGTGACGGGTTGTATTCTTCACTGGAAGAAAGAGGCCGAAGGGCTACAACCATCGCGAAAGGATGAAGATACGTTGCACTAGCATCACTACACCCCAAGCATTCCTCAAGCCCAGCTGATCCATTGCTCCTCCGAAAAGATAACCCGGAACGGGAAGAGGAGAGCAAAAAGATGTTCAGAAGCAACGGAAGGTCCCCCTGAATAGCTTAGGAAGGCATTTCTTAGGCAGATAGAACAACTATCAAAGTCTAAAGTCTCTGAAAGAAGAACTACCATGCGAAAAGCTCAAAGATGAACGTTAGCAAGAGGAACCCTACCGACAGTGAGATGGATGTCGGAAAGGACACCTTCTTGCGGCTGCTCAACAAGACACACATGATCCGGAATATCATTTCCTTCATCAAACATAAGATAAGGAAGCCAGGCTCTTAAGCTAACAAAGGAAGTCTTATATGCTCCTCTGATACCATAAGGAATAGTCAATACATATTCAAAACGGCCCAACAGGTCAAAACTCGTCAGGGAATACTTTAAAAATGGGACGCTACCGGAAGCATGTTCAGTAGGGATCCAGGGAAAGTAAAAGAGAAAAACTCTAAGCATGATTGAGACAATAAGCCCCAAGTTTATCCAAGAGAGGAAGAGATGAGGAATAAAAATCACCAAAGGCGTCCTATTTATAGGCCAAAACCCCTATTTAGTAAAAAGAAAATTATGATAAGTGGTGACAATCCAATGGCTAGGTGGCAAACCACGTATTATCAGCCAGGTCAAAACAACTACAGTGGTGACTTAGACACTCTATGACACTCACATCCCAAAAATAGTGACATGTTAGCAGTAGTAATCATGATTCCAGCAGGCTAATGACATTTCACCGCTCGGAACAGCTGTGATAATAAATGTTTAAGGGGCTAGAGACTTATGTGTGGGCACTCGGATCGAGAAAGATAAATTCAGGAGGAGGAAACAACGTCAGAATAAAATCTACCGCAATATCAGACAAAGATAATAAGTCATTCAGGGAGGGCAAGACAAGGGTAGAAATAATTAAGAAATGGCGGTGAAATGTCTATCGAAGAGACATGTTCCCAACGCAGCATATTCAGAAAGCAACACAGCAAAAAGAGGACGCTACCGGCATAAAAGCAGGAAGCTATCGCAGCGGAGAAAGAAAAACATGGCAAAATAATCACCCGAAAAAGGGGGGGATAACACACCCCGAATTAAAAATTTCATAACACCAGATGGGGACCGCCCTTGGTAAACACTCGGGCTGGTTTTCAGTTGGGCTTCTGATAATACATGAAAATAGCACAAGGGCAAAAGGGACATTTCGCAACCGCATGACTCAGCCTATCTAAGGCCAGGCCATGTATTCAGTGAAAGGCCACACTCGTTAGACACTCCACAACGGAGGCAAACGGAAGGACAACACAAACGGAAGACACCCTACCATGAGAAGGAAGGATCCTACCGTTAGACCTCCACCCAAGGGAGCCTAACGGTAGGATAACCCTACCAAAATGTGTCCCACCTACCGGTGCCGACATACCTACCAGTTCGCCTTGCTGAGTCACACCGTAATGATCACTCTCAAAGCACACTTAATGCTGAAGTGACTGCAATTAATGAGGAAGCGACCAGCACATAATACAGATGTGAGGGGTCTTAATGAGGAAGGGATGGCATTAATTACACTCATCATATACTACACCTAGCCTGCAACATGGGCCCCACGGGTTCAGGAAGCCAAGCAAAGAATGGGCTATAAATACAGCCACACCCCATTCAGAAAGGAGGACAGAATCTCTATAGACTGAGCTCACGCTAAATACTCCGATAACTATCCTTCCTCGCATACAATACTCTTGCTAAGCAACATACTAACTTGCCCATCAGAGGCTCTACGCCGGAGGCCCCCCCTCCGGCTCTTTGCAGGTCACGCCTGAGGCAATCTCACAGCTCTATCACCGCCGCAATTCCCAGAATAACTACTACCCCACCTCACAAGTTATCACACAGCATATAGGTTATCACAAACTTGGCCACGGTGACTTACAAACAATACAACAGTAACAATGATGAGTCTATGCACACACAGTACATTCACTAGTCGGGGTCGCAGGTTATCCTTATCCTACCTTATATCCATCCTGCAGTTAATGTCAAACATAGCCCTGTTACCGTTACACGTTTATAAACTATTATCATCGTTTGATAGCAAAAACTTTTCCGATCTTGTGCACCTTTCAAACAACTTTACCAATGTCAACTCCAGACGTCACTGCTAGATGCAGTGAGATATTCGGTAATCTAAGAGAATGTATCTCATAGCGCAGAAAAGCTCACCAGGACTAACCAAATATCCCACAAGAATATTCATACAAACTCTTGAAAAGGTATGATCTGATCAACAGTTGATTTAATATGGTCATTATCATTTCTGCGTACTGTGTCCATAATGTTTAACCAAAGATCGTATGAAATCTATGGTTAAACAATTAAGCAAGCCCCAACTTCAAAACCATTAAATTCACACATAATAAAAGCATCAAATTGTAAACACCATGTTAAACACAAGAAGCAAGTAGAGAAAAAACCTTTTTCCAAGAAGGAGGAGCTGGAAGCTCAGTAGAGATAACTGATTCATTTGCTGTCATTTTCTTCTTTCTTTGCTTTCTTTCTTTCTTCTTTTATCTCCACCACCTGTAAAAAACACACCACAAAACAACTAAAGGAGCCTAAATAAATAAAAAAACACAACAAACTTTCTTTCCAAACAGTACTTTATATGTCAAGGAAAGAAAGAACACAAACCGTTGGGACTGAGAGTGTTGGCTTAGTTTTTTTTCTCTCTCTATCCTCCTACCTCTTTGTCTCTGGTGTATACAGTAAAGTGTAAACTACACTCCTCTTTTCTCCCTTTTGTTTCCTCCGTTGGGAGTGTTGGCTTATATTTGGTGTATACTGTAAGCTACACCTCTTTTCACCCTTTTGTTTCCTAATTAATTACTGTCACATAATCCACTGGGTATGGAGTACTATTTATTGTGTCTGCTAATGCAATTTGTCAACCACTCCCTAAAAGAATTAATTTGCATAAAAATGATGAATTGCTTCCTTGATGGAAGGCCATTGATAACTCATGAGTCCAATCCAAAAAAAAAATTAAAAAGAAAAATCACTCACAACTTATTTAAATCAGAATCAAAGATAGCATAAAAAACTAATATGCATGTCACACGCGAACACAAATCAAAAGATTGAATGATAAAGTGTTGCTATCCGATTTTTGATTTTTCGTCAATTTTTTTTCTTCATAATTTTAACGTCAATTTTCTAAAATCGTATTTCTTTCTATTTTCGTCCAAGTGATGTTTGTTTTTACGCTTAAGGTCATTTAAATTTTATTTCATACATTTATCGCATTTTTAAAACTTTTTTCGTTCGAACTCATATCGGTTCTGAGTAAAATTCTCGAAACCAATGGTCGAACAATTTCGCTCATTAGCTACTTATCTTTTATTATTTTTCTAACTCCCGCTATCTCGTTGCAATTCGCTCAATTTTAATTTTAGTATTTTTTCTGTTCAAATTTTTATCGCTTACAAGCGAATTTTTTATCGAACTATATACCAAAGGAAATACATTCGCCTTTGATAAATTGATAGGTGAGCACAGTGAGCACGCGCGTACTAAATCGCTACCCGTGATGCGATCGTGCCGTTAATGTCATCCTACGGCCGTTCCTAGTTTCTATCCTTTTGCGAATCTTCTCACCGACGCTACACACGAACAAAAGTTACAGAACCGGGAAAACTTCCTCAAAAAGAAAAGCAAGCAAACGAGATGAATTAAACTTCCTAAAAAAATCTACTTGACCTGACAAAATTACAAAAGAATCCAACTTTTGTTTAATATTACTAAACAACATAAATAATCATAATTACCACCCTCAGTAAGGGCAAAGAAGTAATTTCGGAAACCCATCTACCCTTTTAGTATAGTTTAATGTTAAACTTCAAATGGTGATTATTCATAAAAACTACTCCCTCCGTCCATTTTTAATGGACGCTTTGACTTTGGGCACGTATTTTAAGGAGGCCGGATGACTCACTATTTGACCCCAAAAAATTCCGTACTTTTTTTCGAACGTACGTTAATCCTTAACGTACGTCCGAGAAAAAATTCGGGGCAAAATTGTCTCAAATAGTGAGTCATCCGGCCTTCTTAAAATGTGTGCCAAAAGTCAAAGCGACAGTTATTTATGGACGGAGGGAGTACTATTTCTTTGGATTATTAGTGTTTGTCTGTTTGGGAAAAAGCACCCCGGGTCCCTATGGTTATTATTTTTATTTTAGTTAATTCTACTTTTCAATTTCTGTAACATTTGGTCGCTACCGTCAGCACCCGGGAGTCCCTATCGTCAAAATTGATGTTAACGGTCGCTTTTTGCCATTAACGTCATTATTTTATTATTATTTTTTACACGTGTCAAATCAGAAAAAATTATAATTAATAAAAAAATTCAAAAACAATTATAATTAATTAAAAAATTTAGAAAAAAATATAACTAATTAAAAAATTCAAAAAATTTATAATTAATTAAAAAATTAAAAATATATATAATTAATTAAAAAATTCAGAAAGTGATATAATTAATTTATAAAAAGCAATGTAATTAATTTAAAATTTCAGAAAATAATATAATTAATTAAATTTTTTTTAAAAAACAATGTAAATAATTTAAAAATTCATAAAAATAATATAATTATTTTTTTTCTTTTTTTCTTTTATTATCTCTTATTTCATTTATTTTCACTTCTCCTCCTTTTTTTCTTTTCTTCTTTCTATTTCTTTCTTTCATTTATTTCTTCTTTTTTTCTTTCTTTCTTTCCCTAGTCAAATGTAAATAATGTAAACAGTGTAATTAATTTTATTTCATATCTATGCACAAAAAATGAGCCACCATTACATGGCCACTCATCTCGCCTACCACGCCCCACTTCCCAGATCCCCAACCAAACACAACACCGTCACCATCTCTTCATCATCTCTCCTATGCTGTAAAAAGAAATCTTAATTTATGTTATTTTTTGAACTAATTAATAAAACTATTTTGGAGATATTTTTGAAAAGAGGAGGAGAAGTGAAAATAAAGGAAATAAGAGATAATAAAATTAAAATTAAAAAAATAATTATATTATTTTTCTTAATTTTTAAATTAATTACATTATTTAATAGAAAATTAAATTATTTTCTAAATTTTTAAAATTAATTATATATTTTTTCTGAGTTTATTTAATTAATTATATTTGTTTTCTGAATTTTTAAATTAATAAAATATTTTAATAAAATTGTTAAATTATTTTCTGGATTTTTTAAATTAATTATATTGTTTTTCTGAGTTTATTTAATTAATTATATTTGTTTTCTGATTTTTTAAATTAATGAAATTTTTTAATAAAAAATTTAAATTATTTTCAGAATTTTTTAAATTAATTATATTGTTTTTCTAAGTTTATTTAATTAATTATATTTGTTTTCTGAATTTTTAAATTAATTACATTTTTTAATAAAAAATTTAAATTATTTTCTGAATTTGTTAAATTAATTATATTATTTTCTGAATTTTGAAATTAATTATATTTTTTTTGAATTTTTAATTAATTATATTTTTTTCTGAATTGACATGTGTCAAAAGTAATAATAAAATAATGACGTTAACAGCAAAAAACGACCGAACTGTCACGGTCCTACTTATTCTTGGCCCGTGCGGCGCCTAGATTCCACAATCTTGGCCAGGCTTTCCCCTGTCCTTGACAGTAGTCTCTGACATCCCTCATATAGCTTCGTCTCGTGCAAAACTATTGACAAGACTCAGCACCGACTCATCCGATCTCTTATGGCTTAGTCTAACCCACGACTAACGCCCAAGCCATTTTCTACTTCTCGCGCACACGCCCGACTAAGGCGAGTCCATGATACTCAAGGTCATCGCCTGAGTCGCTCGTATGCGTCTCGTAGGAAGGCTTCT
Organism: Viola odorata; assembly: GCA_963691705.1. NCBI lineage: Eukaryota > Viridiplantae > Streptophyta > Magnoliopsida > Malpighiales > Violaceae > Viola > Viola odorata. The sequence goes on along the minus strand of OY829545.1, from coordinate 58,048,130 downwards.
CTCGTCCTCGGCCATCTCTCGAGGCCACGCCCTCTCGGGCCTCTAGCCCATGTTCGCCCGCGCCTCTCAGCAATGCACGACCATGTCATAGGCTGAGTTCTCTCACCTCGACCTATGCTTGCCCTACGCCTAAGGCAAGGCCTTTATCCGATCCTCGAACCCTTAGATAGTTCTTCCGTAGCAACTCTCGCAATCCATCCCAAACCTCGTCCCTGTCATATATGCGCACTACTAGTTCTAACACGGAACTAACTAGAATTGGCCATCATAGCACAACCATGATGGCAGCGCTCATTCCTTAACACGGAAGGCTCACTCGCACACCTATGCCGGACCCGCATAGGAGAAGCTCACTTAGGCAAGCATATTCTCATATCTTGCCCAGGGGTTGGTGGAGAGCTATCACACTCAATTGGACTTTCCCTTCACATACCCTATAAAGGGCTATCCGTCAAATCCATACGCCTTCGGCGCGTCTCAGGTTCCATGTTAAGGCTAAGCTTGAACACCAAGGCTTAGACCTTAACAGTTAACGTCAATTTTGACGATAGGGACCCCGGGTGCTAATGACAATGACGGTAGGGATCAAATGTCACAGAAATTGAAAAGTGGGATCAACTAAAATAAAAATAATAACCATAGGGACCCCGGGGTGCTTTTTCCCTTGTCTGTTTGATGTATATATTTCTTTATATGTACGAACAAAAATTGATTTTACCATTCCTTAAAAAAATGTTTAAAATAAATTTAGGGTGGAATTTCTTTTATGGTAAGTAAAGTATGTTTAAGTTTTTCATACATATTAAACACACAATTTACCATTTTACTGGGTTTCTGTTTATTTGTGTAATTTGTTGAGTTTGCAAAGTTTGAATCTGTGTTGTCATGTTTGGGTGATAAAGATGACGGTTCCTTAGTTTATTAGGATTTTCTCAATTGGAATTTCTGCTTTTATGATTGTTTGAGTTTTCAGTAATTACAGTTACTCCAACCAATATGGAGGAAGCTAAGCCCTTGTCACGTGCCAATCCAAGTCAAGGCCGTGACAAGGACAAACCAGAAGAGAAAAGCTTGACTAATCAACATCGTCGAGCCCTAGATGCGTTTTGACGTCGATACCTGCACCAGAATCACACATAGCTCTACCAATATCAGTAGTACCGATTTTACATGGGATGGAGAACATACCTTTATCCTTGCACTTCAGTGGTAGGTTTCGCTGGACCGCGGCCGAGATATTCCCACCTACGCAAATCTTTTTCACACCTATCATGTCACATTTGTTAGCACACCAATTTTTTTGTAAGAGATGCTCCGCCCAGAAACTTCCAAAATTTTGTGTGGTGATAATCTAGCCCGTTATCAACGTCTTTTGTGTTTTAACCGAGTGGAAATCTCGAGCCCATTGTGTCCATATTGGCCAAGGAAAAAGAGCGCGCAGCTGAAATCGAGAAGAAGTAGCTGTCCTTGCTTTCCGAATTTTTTGTGAGATATGCTCCGCCCAGAAAATTCCGAAATTTGGTGTGAGGATACTTTAGCCCGTTATCAACGTCTTTTGTGTTTTAACCGAGCGAAAACTCCTAGTAAATCGTATTGATATTGGCCCCGGAAGAAGGGCGCGCAGCTGAAACCGAGAAGGAGTAGCCGTCCTTGCATTCCGAAACATCACACTCTATCATCTCTGCTCTAATCTTGGTCGTAACATCAGGAATAAAATCCGATTTCAACATATCACCTCGTGCCAACTGATCCTTGTAACTTAAACTCCCAAAAGCATCAAGTGAAATCATCGCGGGTGTTGTCATTTGAGTGAATAAGCAGTGTGGGGCTTTTTGGGAAAAAGGAATCCTGTAATTTAAAAGATGAAATGTGAGGAAAATAAAGACGAAATCGTAGCATATAAATAAATGGCATCAAAGAAAAATGCACGAACATGATGCATGTGCTGGTGTGACTCCAACTATTTCTAACTGGCTGAAAAGTTTCCCGAATGTTACCCTAAAAGGGGTCCCCCATAAATGGATACAAGAGAGTTGACCGAATCATAACAAGGATTCTGGGCGCTCAATCCATTTAGGGGTTCAACATCCGAGTTAGGGTTCATGAAAGCATACTGGGACACAGGTCCGCAGGGCTTCACTAATACCTTTCTAATCCTATTGGGTATCATGGCCGGCGATAAGCATTATGTATGAGATGCATATGAACAATTTATTAAAGCCAATAGCATATAACAATCACGTAAGCAAGTAAATAATAAAAAAGTAAACACCATAAAACCGGTTTCGACCCTACTAGTCCCTAGTGAAGTCGCCAAACTGTCGCACCTCCTTTTTCGTTGAAAACGAGTAAAGGTTTGGGACGGGCCACAATGCGAGACAAGCGTTGGACTTGTCTTAACATCATGCTAAATGAAGTCGCCACCCTAATTTTCTAAGGTTTAGGGAACCTAATCGTCATGGCATTTAAAATAAACAAACTAAGGCACAATGGTCTAAACCAAAGAACGATGGTTCGAGGTCTTGATTATGGACTTAGGAAGGTGTTAGGCACCCAAGTCACATCCTAAAAAGGTTACCGGTATGCGAGGTGTCTTTGAAAATGTAATTTGGGGCCCTTAAAGGCGACGTTACATCTTAGCATTTTTCGTCGGGACTTGTTATTTCCGATTGGGACTGAAGGACGGGTTTACCATTTGTTCGAATGCTAGAGCGGACGTTCCCCCCTTATCATTGGGCCATGCATGATTAATTTAAACTAGGTGTTCCTATCATGGCAAAACTAACAAAGTATGTGATACGATCCTAGTTGCGTAGGATGCGTAACGAGTGATTCCCGATCTAGTTCTAGGCTTGGATTTCAGATGCGGAAGATAAACTCAACAAGTACGAGCTTAGACCTGAGGACAACCTGTGTCAACCAACCTAATCGATTTCAAGTGAGGTTCTTGATTCGATCCCGCGACCTATATTCAACCTGTGAATATCAACCTTGGGCGACGACTTAATGGAATGGATTTTCGGGTTTTACTTGCTATCCTAATCGAGTATCCGGACTCAAAGAGGGACAAGGTTCCCGAAGAACAATTGAGAAAACTCTCTAGTTTTTATTTCAAAATAACCTAAAAAAAATAATGAAGAGGGTGGCTCCTTTAAATAGGAGAAGCCCTAAATTCTTACAATGGGAAACCTTCCCTTAATAGAACTCCTAATTACTTAATTAAAATAAATTCAGACTAATTTAATTAATTAAGGAAAATAGCTAAATAAATAATGGAAGGTCCGACATTGCAGTCACTAGAGTCGTTGACGCTAAGGCACAGAGTCATTAGCGTCAATGACGCCATCCTCTGTCTAAGAAAGCCCTTGCAAATAGTCATTAGCGTCGTTGACGCTAAGCTTAGAGTCAATGACGCTAACCACTATTTCTTCAAGATTTGCTCAGGCTTTCGGCGACAAGAAAACTCACTAGACGCTGGTTCTTCGCACGCAACACAGCTTCCTCGATGAGTGTCTCACACTGTAACTCCTTGTAGATAAGCTGAGAAAGTCTCGCCTGCAACTCCTTGCTCCTAGCTCTAGTTATTGGACCATTAGGTGGTAAAGGGATGCGTGGATTCGCATCATTTCCTCCCCCTTGAAGAGGATTCGCCCTCGAATCTGTTCCAGCAACAGCCTCTCCAGCACCAGCATCAGCAACATCCTCGATATCATCACCTACATCAAACAACACTAGGTCAGAAATGTTGAAAGTGGCACTCACAGAACCATACTCACCTGGTAAGGCAAGCTTGTAAGCATTATTATTGATCTTCTCGATGATCTGGAATGGACCGTCGCCTTTGTCAGACAACTTGCCACGGCGTTGGGCTGGAAACTGTTCCCGGCGTAAGTGTAGCCACACCCAGTCACCCACATTGAAGGAGACCGTCTTCCTTCCTTCATTTTTCTTGGTCGCCAGCTTCGCATTCATTCGCTCTATGTTGTGTTTGGCTTTCTCATGTAACTTCTTCACTAGGTCTGCTTTCTTCGCTCCATCTAAGCTAGAGACATCACTTACAGGCAAAGGGATTAAATCCAAAGGTGTCATAGGATTAAAACCATACACGAGTTCAAAGGGTGAATAATGAGTAGTAGAGTGAATGGAACAATTGTAAGCAAATTCAATAAATGGTAGACACTCTACCCATGTGGACACATGCTTACGGACCAATGTACGCAATAGAGAACCCAAGGTTCGGTTCACTACCTCTGTTTGACCGTCAGTTTGTGGATGATAAGAAGTAGAATAAAGAAATTTTGTACCAAGTCTCTTCCACAAAACACGTCGAAAATGACTCAGAAATTTACTATCCCTATCACTGACAATAGATAACGGTATACCATGCAAACGCACAACTTCTTTAAAGAACAAATCAGCAATAGCAGTAGCATTATGAGTAGTAGCACATGGAATAAAATGGGCCATCTTAGAAAATCGATCCACGACTACAAAAATACTATCCTTCCCATGCCTAGATTTAGGTAAACCTACAACAAAGTCCATGGACAGGTCGGTCCAAGGATGGGAAGGGACAGGTAAAGGCATGTATTCGCCATGACTGGCCACTTTAGATTTGGCCTTTCGGCACACTAAACACCTAGCAACTACGTGGACCACATCGCGTTTCATATGGGGCCAATAAAAGTGGTCTTTCAGCACATCAAGAGTCTTGGTCACACCAAAGTGACCCATTAAACCACCACAATGTGACTCTTGCACAAATAATTCTCTTAATTAACATACAGGCACGCACAAACGCTTGCGTTTAAATAAGTAACCCTCATGTCTATAAAATTCAGATTCGGCTCTAGTTATGCATGTATTATATATTTCACCGAAATCAGCATCAGTAGGGTACAATTCAATAATGTGCACAAACCCAAGTAACTTAGCACTAAGAGAAGATAGAAGTACATACCTCCTTGACAGTGCATCAACCACTACGTTTTCTTTACCTTGCTTGTATTGGATATGATATGGGAAGGGCTCGATGAATTCCATCCATGTCGCATGGCGTCGGTTCAGCTTCCCTTGCCCCTTGAGGTACTTCAAGCTAAGGTGATCCGTGTGGACAATGAACTCCCGCGGCATTAGGTAATGCTGCCAAACTTCAAGTGCGCGTACAAGAGCGTAGAGCTCCTTGTCATAAGTCGGGTACCGGAGTTGGGCATCCTTTAGCTTCTCACTGAAATAGGCTATCGGGTGCTTCTCCTGCATTAGCACAGCACTGATTCCGATCCCACTCGCATCGCATTCCACTTCGAACGCCTTGTCAAAGTCTGGTAGGGCTAAGACGGGCGCCGAAGACAAGCGGTCCTTAAGTGTCTGAAATGCCTCCTCCTGCGGTTGCTCCCACCTGAAAGGTACATTCTTTTTAGTTAGCTCATTTAAAGGGATAGCTATAGTACTGAAATCTTTAACAAACCGCCTGTAAAAACTCGCAAGGCCGTGAAACGAGCGCACGTCACTTGCGGTCTTCGGAGTTGGCCACTCTTTGATCGCCTTGATCTTCTCCTCGTCAACCTTCACACCTTCTACACTGACAATGAAACCAAGAAAACTAACTTGTTCCAAAGCAAAGGAACACTTAGCGAGTTTAGCATATAATTGTTGTTCACGCAGTGTAGTAAAAATAACTCTAAGATGTGAAACATGTTCATCAATGGATTTGCTGTAAATTAATATGTCATCAAAATAAACCACAACAAATTTACCAATAAATTGCCTAAGAACATGATTCATTAATCTCATGAAAGTACTAGGTGCGTTGGTCAGTCCAAAAGGCATGACCATCCACTCATAAAGACCATACTTTGTTTTAAAAGCTGTTTTCCATTCATCACCCTCTTTCATGCGAATCTGATGATAGCCACTCATTAAATCAATCTTAGAGAATACTTGACTACCACTTAGTTCATCTAACATATCATCTAAACGAGGTATAGGGTGTCGATACTTTACAGTGATTTTATTGATGGCGCGGCAGTCGACACACATACGCCAAGTTCCATCCTTCTTCGGTACTAAGATCACTAGAACAACGCACGGGGATAGGCTTTCTCTCACAGCCACGGTTCAGTAACTCATCAACTTGTCTCTGTAACTCCTTGGTCTCCTCGGGATTGCTCCTATATGCTGGTCTGTTCGGGATAGTCGATCCGGGCACGAAATCAATTTGGTGCTCGATTTCGCGAATATGTGGTAGCCCCAGAGGCATCTCATCAGGTATGACATCCTTGAATTCCTGCAAAAGATTAGCAATACCAATATGCATAAAACTCATAGGGTTAGGATTAGAAGAATTTAAGCAAAACGATTTAAAACGAAGGAGAATCAGTGGACGGCTTGCGCCAAAACTGGATTTTTGTAAAAGCAAGGCTTGCCTCACATCTCTCCCTTGGGTGAATACATTCAATTTCTTTTTCTCACTTTCGCCCACTCTCGCATGCTCTCTATTTTCATGGGGGCTGTTTTTCTCTCGTTTACTCTCTTTCTTTTCAACACTCAGCCCTCCTCTCTCTCTCTCAATTTTTTTTGTAATCTCAAATTCAGCATAGGACTTGATCAACCATTGTTGATCCTCAAAACTTCCATCGGTGTCAATGGCGCAAGAGTGAACTTCTTCCCATCTTTCACCAACTTGTACTGATTAGTTCTTCCTTCATGATTGGCTTCTCGATCAAATTGCCACGGTCTTCCAAGTAAGATGTGACTTGCTTGCATGGGGACAACATCGCAAAGGATTTCATCATTGTATTTGCCTATGGAAAACTCAACCAACACTTGTTGCGACACCTTCAATTCACCTCCATCATTCATCCATTGCAACAAGTAAGGCTTGGGATGTTTTATAGTGGGCAGCCCTAACTCGTGTACCAACAAAGTGCTTGCACAATTTGTACAACTACCATTATCGATAATTAGGGAACACATCTTCTTATTAACCAAACAACGAGTATGAAATAAATTTTCTCGTTGTTCCTCTTCACATACCTCGTACTTTGGTTGGGCGTTAAGGCTACGCCTAACCACAAGCGCCTCTGCACGTGCTGCCAGTTGCAGCTCCTCATCCGAACTCTCCTCTTCAGCCCCGTCGTCCCCACAACCGGAATCATCACACTCTAGATCATCGTCTGAATCTAGATCCCCATTATCACGTATAAGCAAAATTCACTTATTAGGACAATCAGCTTGCCTATGACCCCTTCCTTGACACTTGAAGCAGATTATATCCCTAGTCGGAACCCTATTGGTTGTAGTAGAAGAATTATTACCATTATTCCGAGAAGGTGGTGGGGTGTTTGCTGTACCCTTGGACACATAGTGGGGTGGTGCTCCTCTTTGTGATCCATGTGCAGCCTTACTATTCTTCTCCCATGGCTTCCATGGTGTAGTCTTCCCACTAGTTGTAGAGGAACTAGTAAAAGAAGATCTCGCCTTCCGTTGTTTCTCAATCTTGATAGCCATGTGTAACATCTCCCGAAGATTGGTGTAATATGTCAGCTCTAAAGCATCGGCGATTCCCTGATTAAGACCACTCAAAAATCTTGCCATTCTCGCCTCAACACTCTCAGCCACCTGCGCTCTAGCCAACGCTATTTCCATCTCATTCAAGTACTCACTGACACTCTTACTCCCTTAAGTCATAGACTGTATTCGCTGGTGGAGATCACGCTGAAAATACGCGGGTACAAATCGCTCCTTCATCAACGCCTTCATATCCTCCCACGTAGCCACGGGACCAGCTCTAAGTCGGATACGGTCTTGATTAATTTGATCCCACCAATGGACCGCATAATCACTGAACTCCACCGCTGCCAACTTCACTTTCTTATCCTCTGAATAGTTGTGGCAAAGAAAAATAGCTTCCACCTTTCGCTCCCACTTAAGGTAGGCATCGGGGTCATCCTTTCCGTCGAATGGTGGAATTTTCAGTTTAATACTACTGAGATTGGAATCAATTCGTTCTTCCATCCTAGGCTGCCGCTCATGAGCTCGTGCACGCCTATCATAATCATGTCCATCAACCTCACGCTCTTCGTGTCATTGATCATGGAATGCTTGGTGCTCCTCTGCATTAGCATTCCTATGGGGATGGCGCAAAGGTATTTGCCTACGCTCCATATTGTTCAGTATGGGGCCAGTAACAAAACGAGTATCATCATCTTCCCCTCCACCAACAAACCCGTCCGGTAAGCCTCAAAACAAACCCCGGTTGTTCCCTCCTGTCCGAGGTATATCATACACATGCCCTGCGTTTTCCGGATTGAGGTTTTGAGTAAAATGTGGGGTAGATACTTCTTCTTTCTTGCTTGAAGATTCATTCACCTTAGTCTCCAAAGCAGCAAACCTTGCCGTAAGATCCTTGAGAGCAGTGAGAATGTCTGTGTTTTCGACTCCCTTCGTACCTCCTGACATCCTGAAACTCACAACACGAACAACAACGTAAAATTGCACTAACCTAGCACTCCCTCATGTGTTTACCCTCGTGTTTAAACTCTCTATTAATCTCTCCAAAATTCACTCAAATAATGCTCAATTGTTCCTGCACAAACGTTAGTTGACTCAAGAATTCCAAAGAATAAGCTTCCAAGAAGACTCTCAATGACAACTAGCTTCAAAACAAGTTAGATGTAAAGTAATTGAGTAATTGCAAGAACAATCAATTAAACAAATACTCTACTGGAATAGAAATCAGCGTATAGGAATCAAGGAAAGCTCAAGTGACACGAAAGGACTCAAATAATTCACAAGCCGTGAATGAATGCGATTCAGGTGTTTGAACTTGTTTCTTCAATAACTTTCAGTTGCCACCACCAAATTGAGTAATTATTTTTGTAGTAGCTCTATAATACCTCGTAGTATTTTGTATTTTGTGTCGTTTTTGAATCTGATTTTTTTTTTGAGTTGAAAAGAGCGAGAAGTAACAAATTGATTCTCTTTTCTTCTCTTTTTTTTTTCTTTTTTTTTTACAGAAATTTAATCTAAATTACGACACAACAAATAACTAACACAAGCACACAAGAAGATTGGTTATAGAACGGTTAGAAGGAGAAACCAATCTCAACAAAGAAAACTGAAAACGTAACGATAGATATCAAACCTGAGAACGCCTTTGCTCCGCTACCAACTGATATGATCCTAGTTGCGTAGGATGTGTAACGAGTGATTCCCGATCTAGTTCTAGGCTTGGATTTCAGATGCGGAAGATAAACTCAACAAGTAAGAGCTTAGACCTGAGGAAAACCTGTGTCAACCAACCTAATCGATTTCAAGTGAGGTTCTTGATTCGATCCCGCGACCTATATTCAACCTGTGAATATCAACCTTGGTCGACGACTCAATGGAATGGATTTTCGGGTTTTACTTGCTATCCTAATCGAGTATCCAGACTCAAAGAGGGACAAGGTTCGCGAAGAACAATTGAGAAAACTCTCTAGTTTTTATTTCAAAATAACCTAAAAAAAATAATGAATAGGGTGGCTTCTTTAAATAGGAGAAACCCTAAATCCTTACAATGGGAAACCTTCCCTTAATAGAACTCCTAATTACTTAATTAAAATAAATTCAGACTAATTTAATTAATTAAGGAAAATAGCTAAATAAATAATGGAAGGTCCGACATTGCAGTCACTAGAGTCGTTGACGCTAAGGCACAGAGTCATTAGCGTCAACGACGCCATCCTCTGTCTAAGAAAGCCCTTGAAAACAGTCATTAGCGTCGTTGACGCTAAGCTTAGAGTCAATGACGCTAACCACTGTTTCTTCAAGATTTGCTCGGGCTTTCGGCGACAAGACAACTCACTAGACGCTGGTTCTTCTCACGCAACACAGCTTCCTCGATGAGTGTCTCACACTGTAACTCCTTGCTCCTAGCTCGAGTTATTGGACCATTAGGTGGTAAAGGGATGCGTGGATTCGCATCAGTATGTTTTATGGATGCGCATATTCCGTGTGGGATCGAAGCCACCATGCATAGCATTTAACAAGAAAACAAATAATTTCATGGCATGAAAGACAAGTGATATAAACATGTTGTGCATGTGAGTTTGATTTTAATTATTTTAGCAATTCTATACGTCATGTATACGAGTAGGGTGGTTCTAGCGCCTACTAGGGTGTCATGCATTCGATTCGGTTTTTAGATTTCAACTAAACATACAAGGAGAAGTTTTAAGGTAACCTTACCTTTCGGATGAACCCCGATTGATCCATCTCTTCAAAACCATGATTAATGAAAATTGACATAAATATTTAGGTATATGCAAACATACACGATTTTTAAATGAAAAGAGTAGCCAAATTTCACATGAAATAATAGGCTAATTAACATGCATATTAGGCTAGTAATTACTCAAGACCACATACAATTAAATTGAAGCAAGGGACATGTAATTAGCATGAAAACTAAGCATGTGAGGCAAGTTTAAGCAATTAATTTCATGCTTTAGAGACAAAATGAAAATTTAAAGAGAAGCTTAGTGAGAGAGAGCTTACTATCCAGGAGAGAATTTGGCCAAGAAGGATGAGCAAGAAATGGAGATTAAGAGGAGATTTTGGTGCCCTATTCTTGTTGCATGGAGGTGTGTATTTATAGGGTTGAGATTGAGTCAGTTTGGAGGTGATTTGTGGCTGAAAATGGCGCATGGTTCGGGGGTGAGCTGGAGAGTGAACAGTGACCGGAGTGGAGGCCAAGTTTGGGCTTTGTGTGGCCAAGGATTGCTGATGGGAGGTTTGTGATCATCACAGTAGAGTCTGCGAGATAGCTAGGATGAAATGTGAGGTAAATTTGGATATTTCATGCATTAATTGTCATTAGTGCATGAATTTGGATACGAACGGGATATTTTGGTACAAGCGAATTCGTACGAAAGCGAAAATAAATCCGAGCTGAGGAAACCACGACGTGTAGAAAAATAAGACAAGAAAACTAGTGTACAGTAAATAAACGAGAAGTTTGAGTTAACGTATTTATTTTCTCTTCCGGAAACGTCAAAACGTTTGAACACAAAATAAATGTCCTTTCGACAAAAATTGAACAAAACTGAACGAGGTGGCGGGAAAGAGAAAAATAGTACGTAATTATCAATTAAATAAATTACGCGTTTGAGCTACGGTCAGAGAAAAATTACTCGGGACCGAGAAAAGTTCGCGTGAAGACAGTCGAAAATAACAAAAAACTAAAAACACCCGAAATGACATGGAATATTAAACAAATTAGCCTAGGACCAAGAATCGACAGAAATTTGACCTAGACGAGCTATTAAATGTGGTAAACGTAAAAATACGTGAATGCGTTGACGAAAACCGAAAAAATACGGTTTAGTAAAAAATACGAGAAAAATACGAAAAATTCAAAAGACGTGAAATGGCGTGAAATATTAAAACAAATAGTCCATGATCAAAAATCGATTGAAATTTGACGTAAACGGGCTATTAATGCAATAAAATAAAAAAAGTTGTGACGTAAGTCAAAATTCGAGTAGCAACAGTTGCCCCCTCTTTACTGTCTGATCAAAAATACAGTGTAACTGAAATTTTTGATAAGCAGTAAAGACAGTTGCCCCAAGTCTTTACCATCTTTTGAATACATCCTGACCGGTTGAGACGTGGGATTTGTGCATGAATTGAAAGATATAGTCACTCAGGGACCCTAAATTTTATATATAGTATGCGGTAAAGTAGTCTCTCAAGGAGGAGTATTTTAGATAGACAGGAATTTAAGACATGAAAGTAGTCGCTCAAGGAGGAGTATTTTATATATAGTATGCGGAAAAGTAGTCGCTCAAGGAGGAGTATTTTAGATAGACAGGAATTTAAGACAGGAAAGTAGTCGCTCAAGGAGGAGTATTTTAGATATAGTATGTAGGAAAGTAGTCGCTCAAGGAGGAGTATTTTAGACAGACATGAATTTAAGACAGGAAAGTAGTCACTTAAGGAGGAGTATTTTAGATATAGTATGCAGGAAAGTAGTCACTCAAGGAGGAGTATTTTAGATAGACAGGAATTTAAGACAGGAAAGTAGTCGCTCAAGGAGGAGTATTTTAGATATAGTATGTAGGAAAGTAGTCGCTCAAGGAGGAGTATTTAGATATGTAGATTTGTAGAATGTAGTTGGGAATTTCAGAAACAATGCCAATTGCGAGAAAATAAATGCAGACTACTCAGATATTGAGGGAGAATGCAGAAATGTATAAATGTAAATGACAACTACTCTGATAGTGAGGAAAAATGTAAATTGCAGAATTGTAAATGAGAATTAGAACGTATCTTTGGTCTGATGTTGGTTGACAGTAACGTACCTTCGCTCTAATGTAAGGGAAATGTTTGGTCATCTCTGAAAGGTGGTCTTCTCGGATATTGAGGATGTATCGCTTACGTGAATTTGAAAGACAAGGCATGGGGACGAACCGCTTACGCAAATTTAAAAGACATGGTGTGTGTGGGGACATGACCAATCACAACACTAAACATAGGGTGAAAAGGGGAAGTAAGTTTTACCTCGATCTTACCGTATGAACTAAAATGGAGAGTGGTTGGAAGCCATTGCATGATTTAGGATGAAGAGTGGTTGAAAGCAGTGTTATCAGAACCGGACCGGACAGCGAACCGTTTTCGAAAATTTGGTGGTTCAATCGGGTTGAACCGGGTTCGACCGGATTGTAGATGCTGGTCCGTCCGGAACCGTTTACACATTAAACCGGTAAATCTTAGACGATAAAACAGGATTAAACCGGCTGGTTTTTACTGTAGCATTTTATAATATATCAAAAAATAGTATTAAAATTGAAAAAGTCCAAAAACGACGTCGTTTTGGTCCATATCAAAACGGCGCCGTTTTGGCACCCAAAACGGCGCCGTTTTGATTTGGCCCTGACATGGGCCTGTAGGCTTTGTCAAAACGGCGTCGTTTTGGGCCCATGGGCCTTGTCAAAACGACGCCGTTTTGACACGTCATCAAACCGGCCGGCTTGATAGAAAACCGACCGGTTCGTAAAAAACCGGCCGGGTCGACCGGTCTGACCCGGGTCAAAGGCAGATCCGGTCCGATAGCTGAATCTGACCGGAAAGGTAAAAATGTCCAGTTGAACCGGCCAGACCGGTCCGGTTCTGATAACCAGGGTTGAAAGCCACCGCATTGGTAAACTGGTGAGTGGTTGAAAGCCACCTCATTTGGCAAACTAGTGAGTGGTTGAAAGCCACCGCATTTGTGAGTGGTTGGAAGCCACCGCATTTGTGAGTGGTTGGAAGCCACCGCGTTGGTGAGTGGTTGGAAGCCACCGCATTTGGTAAACTAATGAGTGGTTGAAAGCCACCGCATTTGTGAGTGGTTGGAAGCCACCGCGTTGGTGAGTGGTTGAAAGCCACCGCGTTGGTGAGTGGTTGAAAGCCACCGCGTTTGGTAAACTAGTGTGTGGTTGGAAGCCATTGCGTTGGTGAGTGGTTGGAAGTAACCGCGTTGGTGAGTGGTTGAAAGCCACCGCGTTGGTGAGTGGTTGGAAGCCACCGCATTGGTAAACTAGTGAGTGGTTGGAAGCCACCGCGTTGGGTGAGTGATTCCGTCAAAGTGTATCCGTATCCTGCGAATATGAGAGGGGCAAACACGAAAGCAGCACAGATGGAAAAAAGAGAGAGAGCAAATGATAATGTGAGAAACATTGTATATTCCTACATTTAACCCATGGCTTGCCCCCAAGTCTTTTGTTGGACCGAAAATGACCTCTTTGTTTTAAAAGAAAATCAATTCAAGTATATTCTTTGAAAAATGTTCGTTCCAATTTTCGTTATATGAACATGATTGATTCAATTCTAGATAACGTCTACGTCTTGTTCAGGAAATAACGACCTCAAGGACAAGACTTTCCCATGACCTGCAGCTGTAAGCAGTCCTCACCAGACATTAGTGTTTGCGCTCACGCTCAGAAAACAAGGCTATGTGTCTACACTCCTAAGAATGCAATAAACATAGCACAAAAATTAAATTTGCAATGTCAATCCGAGTGAATATACTTCAAATGAAGATGCACATGCATGGGTTTGCTAATAATCTAAAGGACTTTGCGAGGGAGGAAGAAAGGAGGAACTTGTAGAAGAAAGTATCGTGTGTTTTTTATTTTTTTTTCTTTTTGGGTGAAAGGTTTTAAATGAGTTTTGTGCTCGACGACTGATTGTGATGAAGACAAATTGTGGTGGATGATGCTCGACGATTTGATGGTGGCGAAGAGCAAAGTACATGAATTTTTCTTCTTTTGTTGAGGCGTTCTTCTTCATAGTCATCCTTGCGATCTTTATTGACTTCTCTTTTCCTTTTTTTTCTTTCTCTTTTTCTTTGCACTTGCTTCCGTTTTTATTGGTTTGGTGGTTCTTGAGACGCCTTTTCTTTGTATTTCTTTCTTCTCTTTTTCCCTTTTTTTTATTTTTCTCTTTCCTTATTTCCCCCTCTCTCTCCCTTTTTTCTTTCCCCCCCTTTTTTTTGGTAGGTACTAATAGCAAGTGAAGCAGGTGCAATTTTTGTTTGGTCTATTCTCCTCTCTGTCTTGTTTTATTTGACCTTCTTTTGACGTTGATTTTTCAGTGCTCCTCTAAGGGCTCCCTTGTCATTCCCTTGTCTGACGTGTAACTCCAATTTGGCGGTCCCAGTCGAGCACTAAATCACTTGGTTTAAAAAGGCTTTTGGGTGTTTGATAGAGTTGTACATGGTGTACAAAATGTGTGTTTTGGGGGTAAAAAGGGTTAAAAAATAAAAATGGGGAAGAAGAGCAAAGCAAAGTCCCCTATCATCTTTACCGCTATCCCATGTCTGGTAGTTCATGTACCCTGGATATTATGCAAACCTAACTAGCTCCTAGTTTAGCATTTACACTCATGAAAGAAAATAAGACATGAAGGCCCAAAATACTCACAGGGATATGTTTGTGACTGCTTACGTCTAAACATGCCATGGATATAAGAGTTAACAGACAAGATCATGCATGTTTATATAATTTCTAAAGAACGCTCAAGTTATCCGTGATGTGATAAAACGATGAATATGCTTGATTCAAAAAACGTTCAAAACGTGGAATTTTCGTTTTCCCCTCTTCTTTCTTTCTTTTTTAGCCCAAGTTGCACGTGTATAAAGAGAAAATTTTGCAAAAACTAAGGATTTTAGCCAACATTATGCACGCACTCTTGCAACAATGTAAATAGCGGGAATTTAAAATTGTGAAAAATGTAAATTACGAAAACAGAAATTACGGAAACAGAAATTGCAAAAATGTAAAAGGACAACTTCCCTGAAAAATGAGCTCTAACATTTTTCGACACTTTCTTTTGGTCCTCACTTCACTTGCTTGCCCCCAAGTTTACAAGTCTCATTGCACCTGAAATGAAGAGACAGTTAAATAGTAAATTCATAGGGAAAAGGTATCCCAAGATGTTGACTTTAAAATTAACGAAAAATAGAATAATTGAAAAGAACACGTGGGTTGCCTCCCACGAAGCGCCCTTGTTTATAATCGTAGGTTCGATTGTAGCGAAGCTTCCTTGCGATCAAAATTGGAGAAAGTGGGGGGGGGGTGAATCGCCGCACTACACTTTTGACAAAAAAGTGGGGGTGTAAACCGTCGTACCAAAGTTTGACGAAAAAATGGGGGTGTAAACCGCCGCACAAAATTTTGCCAAAAAGTGGGGGTGTAAACCGCCACACGATTTTTGAAAGGTGGGGTTTTGAACCGCCACATGATTGGAATATGGGGGAATAGCTTGCTTTTCTAGGAGATATAGGGGTAGTGTGAACTTTCACAAATTGAAGCTTTATTAGCGTCAAAAGTTGCCCCCTACAAGGATTATACAAGAGTTTAAAGCAGAAGCAAAATAAAGGAAGCTGACTTCTCTTGATACATGCAGTAGAGGCCGTCAGGGAGGATCATTCAAAAGTTGATAGGAGGAGGGTCGGTGTTTGCGTTAGGTCCTCAGGCTAACCCTTCAAAAGATATCCAACCGCTCCTAAGCAAATGACCAATCTTTGCTTTAAAGGCACTGCAGTTGTCTACTGTGTAGCCCTGAACTCCTGCATGGTACTCACATCTCGCGTGGGGATCATACCACTTTGTATAGAGAGGTCGTTGAGGTTGGGCTGGGATCGGCGCAATCTGCCCC
This sequence comes from Viola odorata, assembly GCA_963691705.1. Lineage (NCBI taxonomy): Eukaryota > Viridiplantae > Streptophyta > Magnoliopsida > Malpighiales > Violaceae > Viola > Viola odorata. Next base: position 58,031,948 of record OY829545.1, on the reverse strand, counting down.
GCTGTCAAGAGACGCTTGTAGATTTCTCCCAAAGGAACGGGAAGAGGCGGCAGCGGCTCCTGATTCCAGCGGTTGTTTTGATTATTTTGGTTGTTCAGATTCTTTGGTGGGTTATAGGGTCTAGGTTGTGCGGGTTGTAGTATTTGGGGTGGAGGTGATGGGAAATGTTGATCGTAACCATGTCGGGGGGAAACCAAACTAACATCCTTCCCCGTGGGAGGTGCTTTCTTGAGTGCTGCTTTGGGTGCGGAAATGGTGATTCTTCCGGACTTAATTCCTTGCTCAACTCTTTCGGCTACCAGGACCATGTCAGAGAAGCTACTGGATGGATTGGAGATAAGGTAAGTGTAGTAGGGAGCCTTGAAACTATTCACGAAAATGGATATGAGCTCCTTGTCACTTAGCGGAGGAGAAATTATGGCTGCTAGTTCTCTCCATCTTTGGGCGTAGGTCTTCACTGATTCACTGATTCTCTTCTCTAGATCTTGAAGATCTGAGCGGTCCGGTGCTACCTCCATGTTGAATTTGTATTGCTTAAAAAAAGCATCTGATAAATCCCTCCAAGTCTTGATCTTGGCTCTGTCTAGGCCCATGTACCAAGTTAATGCATGCTTGGCCAAGCTTTCCCTGACCAGATGGATCAACAGAGGTTCATTATGTATCACATCTTCCATTTTGTTGCAATAGGCCTTAAGGTGAGTCTTTGGGCACTCGACCCCAGTGTACTTCTCGAAATTCGGAACTTTGTACTTAGGAGGCATTACGATCCCTGGGACCATGCACATGTCCGTTGGGCCCGTAAGGTCAAAGGGGTCCGTTCCTTCAATGGCTCTGAGCCTTTCTTCTAGTAGGCTTAATCTATCCATATTCGGCCTCTCTATGACGACCACGTTAGGACCAAGGGGTAGTAGGGGTTCTGATGTGAATGGTGGTTGCGTCGGATTGACGAAAGAAGGACTAATTCTCGTAGGATCGGGGATCACGACTTGAGTAGAGTGGCCCTGAGGAGGGCAATGGCCTTGGGATTCCTAATGAATCTGATTTTTACCAGGGTCTAAAGTGAGGTTGACTAAGGAATGTTGTAGAGTTGTAGTAACTTCTTCACCTGTGTTGACTACAGGATTTGTGGTGATAGGTCTGACGAACGGATCAATCCACTTCCGTTGACCCGTAGGCCCAGAGAATGATTGGGGTACCGAAGGTCCAGCTATGGTGGATGAAGAAGGTCCCATCATCTGAGTAGGATCAAAACCGGGTGGGAACTCTGAGGTGGCTTCATCTCGCTCTTTTTCGGCCTGAGTGGCCCTCTCTGTAGTAACCCTGACTTGCTCTTCCAACTCTGCTATTCTAGCAGCCAACATCTCCTCTGCCTTGGCTTGTTCGGCCATTTTTCGCGCTTGAAGTCTAGTCACGGGGAGCCTAGGGGGAGTAGTTTTTCTTCGAGGAGCTATCGTTAACCTGAAAAAATGGAAAAAAGGAAATAAAAAGTTTAGTATATGTGATGCAATCCCGAGGCCTCCGCACTGTTTATTCACTCTTCCGGCCACACTTTCACTTAATGCTTTTAGGACGAATGAGAAGATGATACTTTGGTGAAGATACGAAGGAAGCTTTTATTCTTTCTGATGACGTAACGCGATCTTGGACGCTATATTCGAAACCCTTGAGACAAACCCGTGCGAATGGATAGAGTTTTAACATATATTCTTGACTTGAAGAATGAGGCCATTGTGCCGAAGGGTGTTGACAATCATTTGAGTGACGAAAGTTACGCTTATGATAAGTGAAGACGATAAAACCCAGCTTGGAAGCACTTCAAGCAATATTCATAGTAACTCTTTCTTGCATACTGACCTTCCATCTTAGAGGGTGAATTTTAACCAGATTTATGGCACTCTTTTAGCCATTTACGCACCCATGTTGGCCAAAGCAAAAGAGTGCGCGATGGCAACCGAAAGGACACAATTATCTTTGTGTTCTGAAATTTTTTGTGAGAGATGCATCGCCCAGAAAATTCCAAAATTTGGCATGGATAAACTTCAGCCCATCGTCGACGTCTTTCATGCTTTGGCTGAGTGGGAATTCTGATCCCATTGCATCCATCACGGTCAAGATAAAAGAGCGTGCAGCTGAGACCGAGAAGAATCAACTATCCTTTCATTTTTTTTGGTGAGAGATTCACTGCCCAGAAAAATCTGAAATTTGGCGTGAACATACTTCAATGTATTTCCCACATATTTAGTGTTTTGACCAAGTGGGAACTTTAAGCAAATCGCATTGATATTGGCCCGGGAAGAAGGGCGCGCAGCTGAAATCGAGAAGGAGTAGCCATCCTTGCACTCTAAATGTTTTTTTAATTTTTTTGTGAGAGATACGCTACCCAGAAAATTTTAAAATTTGGCGTGAACATACTTCAATTTGTTGCCTACATATTTCGTGTTTTGACCTGGAGGGAACTTCAAGCAAATCGCATTGATATTGGCCCCGGAAGAAGGGCGCGCAGCTGAAACTGAGAAGAAGTACCTGTCCTTGTGTTCTGAATTTTTTGTGAGAGATGCGCCGCCCAGAAAAAATTGAAATTTGGTGTGGACAGACTTCAGCCCATTATCAACGTCTTTAGTTTTTTACTCGAGTGGAAACTCCAAGTAAATATCATCCATAATGGCCAAGGAAAAATAGCGTGCATTGGAGACCGAGAAGAAGTAGCTGCCCTTGCGTTCTGAATTTTTTTGTAAGAGATGCTCCGCCCAGAAAATTTCAAAATTTTGTGTGGTGATAATTTAGCCCGTTATCAACATCTTTCGTGTTTTAACCGAGTGGAAATCTCGAGCCCATTGTGTCCATATTGGCCAAGGAAAAAGAGCGCGCAGCTGAAACCGAGAAGAAGTAGCTGTCCTTGCTTTCCGAATTTTTTGTGAGATGCTCCGCCCAGAAAATTCTGAAATTTGGTGTGAGGATACTTTAGCCCGTTATCAACGTCTTTTGTGTTTTAACCGAGCGGAAACTCCTAGTAAATCGTATTGATATTGGCCCCGGAAGAAGGGCGCGCAGCTAAAACCGAGAAGGAGTAGCCGTCCTTGCGTTCCGAAACATCACACTCTATCATCTCTGCTTTAATCTTGGTCGTAACATTGGGAATAAAACCGATTTCAACATATCACCTCGTGCCAACTGATCCTTGTAACTTAAACTCCCAAAAGCATCAAGTGAAATCATCGCGGGTGTTGTCATTTGAGTGAATAAGCAGTGTGGGGCTTTTTGGGAAAAAGGAATCCTGTAATTTAAAAGATGAAATGTGAGGAAAATAAAGACGAAATCATAGCATATAAGTAAATGACATCAAAGAAAAATGCACGAACATGATGAATGTGCTGGTGTGACTCCAACTATTTCTAACTGGCTGAAAAGTTTCCCGAATGTTACCCTAAAAGGGGTCCCCTATAAATGGATACGAGAGAGTTGACTGAATCATGACAAGGATTCTGGGCGCTCAATCCATTTAGGGGTTCAACATCCGAGTTAGGGTTAATGAAAGCATACTGGGACACAGGTCTGCAGGGCTTCACTAATACCTTCCTAATCCTATTGGGTATCATGGCCGGCGATAAGCATTATGCATGAGATGCATATGAACAATTTATTAAAGCCAATAGCATATAACAATCATGTAAGCAAGTAAATAATAAAAAAGTAAACACCATAAAACCGGCTTCGACCCTACTAGTCCCTAGTGAAGTCACCAAACTGTCGCACCCCCATTTTTGTTGAAAACGAGTAAAGGTTTGGGATGGGCCACAATGCGAGACAAGCGTTGGACTTGTCTTAACATCATGCTAAATGAAGTCGCCACCCTAATTTTCTAAGGTTTAGGGAACCTAATCGTCATGGCATTTAAAATAAACAAACTAAGGCACAATGGTCTAAACCAAAGAACGATGGTTCGAGGTCGTGATTATGGACTTGGGAAGGTGTTAGGCACTCAAGTCACATCCTAAAAAGGTTACCGGTATGCGAGGTGTCTTTGAAAATGTAATTTGGGGCCCTTAAAGGCGAAGTTACATCTTAGCATTTTTCGTCGGGACTTGTTATTTCCGATTGGGACCGAAGGACGGGTTTACCGTTTGTTCTCATGCTAGAGCGGACGTTCCCCCCTTATCATTGGGCCATGCATGATTAATTTAAACTAGGCGTTCCTATCATGGCAAAACTAACAAAGTATGTTTTATGGATGCGCATATTCCGTGTGGGATCGAAGCCACCATGCATAGCATTTAACAAGAAAACAAATAATTTCATGGCATGAAAGACAAGTGATATAAACATGTTGTGCATGTGAGTTTGATTTTAATTATTTTAGCAATTCTATACGTCATGTATACAAGTAGGGTGGTTCTAGCGCCTACTAGGGTGTCATGCATTCGATTCGATTTTTAGATTTCAAATAAACATACAAGGAGAAGTTTTAAGGTAACGTTACCTTTCAGATGAACCCCGATCGATCCATCTCTTCAAAACCATGATTAATGAAAATTGACATAAATATTTAGGTATATGCAAACATACACGATTTTTAACTACTTAGCTAATTATTACAAACCACAATTCATAATAAAAACTACTTATCTAATTATTACAAATTGGAGGTCGGAATAACTATCTAACTACTTATTACAACAAGTGAAATGGGTAATTAATTATTACAACAAGTGAAATGGGTAATTAATTATTACAACAAGTGAAATAGGTAATTAATCATTACAACAAGTTTAGCAATTAATTATTACCGCATACACGCAATTAGAAATAATTTTCAATTAATTATCACATCGAATGCATGAAAATAAAGCCTACCATTCTAATGGGTCGGGCTAAGCCCATACTTGGATTTCTAGTTTTTTGGACGATGTGCATGCAAACAATATTTACGGAAAACATTAAAGAAAACAAAAAAGGATAAAACGTACTTTGGAATGAGGATTTAAAGCTTTAACCTATAAAGCGAGAGTGTTAGCGAAGGTTTGAAAATAAATAAATAATAAAGAGCGCATGCAATATTTATTTAATTTGACGAATAAATATTTAAATAAACATGATAAACAAATAACATTTTATTTCATGTCAAATAAATAGATAATTGAACATAAGAAGCAAGTAAACAATTAATTAGACATGGCAAGCAAGTAATCAATTAGTTCATTTATTTCATATGAGCAATTTATAATTATTTAAACATGGCATAATTAATATTTGGTTTATTTATAACATGCAAGCATATTAATCATTTCACAATAATTTAAACGTGGCATGTGGTATTATTATCATGTGAACATACGAGTATTCCATATGACTTGAATAATGCACAAAAAAACATACAAATAATCCATACAATTTAAATATATCATTTGACATACGAACATTTAAATATCATTTAAACACAAAAAAAAAGCATACGAATGTTTTACGCAATTTAACATGTTATAAAAGCATACGAATATTTTTATTAATTTGAACATGTTATAAAAGCATACGAATATTTTTACAATTTTTGACGAAAAATAAATGGGTCGGGCCCCACATAGGAATTTTTGGACATGACAAAATGGTCTTGGAATTAATCCAAGCCCAAAACAATTTAATTAAAACAAATGGGCTTGGCAAAGGCCAAGCCCATCACCTTTCTAAAATGCAAAACAGCACCAGTAGCCTTCTTCTTCCTTTTTCTTCTTCTTCAACGTCGTCGGCCACCATGGCTGGCGACTCAAGCTTCACCCAACCACGAAATCCGACCAGAACTGACCCAAAAATTACAGTAGCAATGACAGCAACTCAGGCAAGGCAAAACAGCAACTTTATTAAATGAAAACAGTAGCCAAATTTCACATGAAATAATAGGCTAATTAACATGCATATTAGGCTAGTAATTACTCAAGACCACATACAATTAAATTGAAGCAAGGGACATGTAATTAGCATGAAAACTAAGCATGTGAGGCAAGTTTAAGCAATTAATTTCATGCTTTAGAGACAAAACGAAAATTTAAAGAGAAGCTTAGTGAGAGAGAGCTTACTATCCAGGAGAGAATTTGGCCAAGAAGGATGAGCAAGAAATGGAGATTAAGAGGAGATTTTGGTGCCCTATTCTTGTTGCATGGAGGTGTGTATTTATAGGGTTGAGGTTGAGTCGGTTTGGTGGTGATTTGTGGCTGAAAATGGCGCATGGTTCGGGGGTGAGCTGGAGAGTGAATAGTGACCGGAGTGGAGGCCAAGTTTGGGCTTTGTGTGGCCAAGGATTGCTGATGGGAGGTTTGTGATCATCACAGTAGAGTCTGCGAGCTAGCTAGGAAGAAATGTGAGGTAACTTTGGATATTTCATGCATTAATTGTCATTAATGTATGAATTTGGATACGAACGGGATATTTTGGTACGAGCGAATTCGTACGAAAGCGAAAATAAATCCGAGCCGAGGAAACCACGACGTGTAGAAAAATAAGACAAGAAAACTAGTGTACAGTAAATAAACGAGAAGTTTGAGTTAACGTATTTATTTTCGGAAACGTCAAAACGTTTGAACGCAAAATAAATGTCCTTTCGACAAAAATTGACCGAAACTGAACGAGGTGGCGGGAAAGAGAAAAATAGTACGTAATTATCAATTAAAGAAATTACGCGTTTGAGCTACGGTCCGAGAAAACTTACTCGGGATCGAGAAAAGTTTGCGTGAAGACAGTCGAAAATAACAAAAACTAAAAAGGCCCGAAATGATATGGAATATTAAAAAAATTAGCCTAGGACCAAGAATCGACAGAAATTTGACCTAGACGAGCTATTAAATGTGGTAAACGTAAAAGTATGTGAATGCGTTGACGAAAACTGAAAAATACGGTTTAGTCAAAAATACGAAAAAAATACGAAAAATTCAAAAGACGTGAAATGGCGTGAAATATTAAAACAAATAGTCCATGATCAAAAATCGATTGAAATTTGACGTAAACGGGCTATTAATGCAATAAAACAAAAAAAAGTTGTGACGTAAGTCAAAATTCGTGTAGCAACAACAGCCCACTCTCTTCCTCCTTTTGGGCCGTGCGCAGCCCTTCCTTCTCCTTTCTTTCCTTTTGGGCTTTGCCAAGACAAACCCATTTCCTATCCCACTTGGGCCAAAGCAGCCTTGGCCCATCCTTTTCCATTAGTTTCTTTCCTTCTCTATTTTCCATTCTTTTTCCTTTAGCCAACGCAACCTCACTTTCTTCTCCTCTTCTCTATTTCCCTTTCCTTTTTTTCTTTGCTTTCTTTTCCTTTTTCTCTGCTCTTGGGCTGCAGGCGATGTGTTTGGTTGTCGTTGTGTGTGATGGTGGCGGCAATTTGGTGTGGCTGAGGCGCGGGATGGCTGTGGTGCGACGTGACTGTGGGCGATGCGGCGTGACTATAGGATGCGGCGGTGGTTGTGGTGCGGCGTGACTGTGGGATGCGGCGGTGGCTGGGGTTGGGCGACGGTAGGCGAAGGTGGCTGTGTGATACGGCGGTGGCTGAGGTGAGTAATTGTGCGGCTTGGTGTTGATGTCGCCGACGGTGTGGCGTGGCGGAGGTGAGTAATTGTGCAGCTTGGTGTTGATGTCGCTGGCGGCGTGGCGTGACGGAGGTGCGCGATTGAGGGGCGGCGGCTTGTGATGGCGTGGCCGATTGAGGCCGTGGTTGTGGATTGGGTATTTTTGATTTAATTAGGTGTTTGGTTTGATATTTGGTGGATGGGATGAATTGATTAATTTGATGGAGGATTGGAATTGGAATTGATTTTAGAAGGGGATTGCGATTGGAATTGATTTTTTGCAGGAGATTGAAGTGGGAATTAATTGATTAGGTTAATTGCAGGAGGTGGAATTAATTGGGGGCTGGAATTGGCAATGAGCAAGTTTGAGATTGAGAGGGTAATTGATGATTTGGTGTGTGAATTTTTATGAATTGGTGTCTGCCCCTCTTTGAAGTGGAAATCCTTGGCCATTTATAGAGGGTGTGAGGGATGGACAAGGTGATGCAGTGGGAGAGAAGGTGAGGAAAAATTAATTGGTGATGGGAGTTAGACGAGGAATGTGAAGAAAAATGGAAATGCCTATATTTTTAGGTAGAGAGGCGAAGGTGCAGTGAATTAATTGGTGATGGGAGTGGGTGTGAGGGAGTGTTTATTTTATCCGGTTCGAGCCAGTGGTACAGGAAAGCTTGCTCAAAATTGATGAAAATCCAAACAGGAAAATACCGAAATGTGAAATAGAATGAGATAAATGAAATAATACGAGATGAAAAATGTAAAATATAAAAATAGACAGAAAATATTCGATATATGGTTCGAACGGAAAAAAAACGTTAAAATATGTAACAACAGGGAAAAAATACGAAAATGCGATGCAAAATAATAAATAGTAAATAAACGTCAATAATGAATGAAAAAAAGCGAATATGATGTGACGAAAATGTAAAAAACCGGGTAGCAACAGTTGCCCCCTCTTTACTGTCTTATCAAAAATCCGATGTAATCGAGATTTTTTGATAAGCAGTAAAGATGATTGCTACCGAACCAACAATGGTTTTGAAAATGTGAAATTTAAATGCAGACTTCCCTGATAGTGGGATGAAAAGTAAGTTGCAGGAATGTAAACTTGAGATCCGAACGGGGACACCGCAAGTCTCGAACCTCTATGCAGGAATGAAACTTGACATCCGAACGGGGACACCGCAAGTCTCGGACGTCGATGCAGAAAATGTAAACTTGAGATCCGAACAGGGACACCGCAAGTCTCGGACCTCTATGCAGGAATGAAATTTGACATCCGAACGTGGACACCGCAAGTCTCGGACGTCGATGCAGAAAACGTAAACTTCAACTCCGTCAAGGGTCGCACTCGTAGGCCGTAGCTAATGGATGCAGAAAAGGAAATGCAGAAAATTAAAACTCAGCGTCGTCGAGGGTCGCACTCGTAGGCCATCGCTGATCGATGCAGAAAAGTAAACTTCAGCTCCGTCGAGGGTTGCACTCGTAGGTCGTAGCTAATTGATGCTTGAGTGTTTGTTTGATGCTGATGTATCTCTGACTCAACTATGAAAATTTAAATGTTTGAAAGAGGACATATTTTGAGGACGTGACCAATCACAATGTTTAAAAAGACATGATGTGAGGGACGTGACCTTTCACCTTTGAAAAGACAAGTTGTGGGGACGTGACCCTTCACAATGTTAAAAAAGACATGATGTGAGGGACGTGACCTTTCACACCTTTGAAAAGACAAGTTGTGGGGATGTGACCCTTCACAACGTTAAAAAAGACAGGATGTGAGGGACGTGACCTTTCACACCTTTGAAAAGACAAGTTGTGGGGACGTGACCCTTCACAACGTGAAAAAAGACATGATGTGGGGACGTGACCCTTCACACCTATAAAAGACATGTTGTAGGGACGTGACCCTTCACAACGTTAAAAAATACATGGTGTGAGGGACGTGACCTTTCACACCTTTGAAAAGACAAGTTGTGGGGACGTGACCCTTCACAACGTTAAAAAGACAGGATGTGAGGGATGTGACCTTTCACACCTTTGAAAAGACAAGTTGTGGGGATGTGACCCTTCACAACTTTAAAAGACGCATGTTGCGGGACTGAGCCGCGTCAACATTCAAACAGACGCATGTTGCGGGACTGAGCCGCGTCAACATTCAAACAAACACATGTTGCGGGACTGAGCCGCGTCAACATTCAAACAGACGCATGTTGCGGGACTGAGCCGCGTCAACATTCAAACAGAAACATGTACTAAAGTCGCTCTAGGAAGAGGAGAATTCATGCAGGAAAAGTAAATAAAGGTAAATGTGAACTTCACTTGGGCGTTGTTCCCCCCCCCCCCCCCCCCCCTGAGATATTGCAATGGAAACTCCACTCGGACGCTGCTGCCCACTGGGAGGTTGATGTTGAAGATGAAATGAAAACTCCGCTCGGACGCTGCTGCCCACTAGAAGGTTGATGCGAGATCCTTTTGGACACTGCTGCCCGTTTGAACTTCACTTGGACCTTTGAAAAGACAAGTTGTGGGGATGTGACCCTTCACAACGTTAAAAAAGACAGGATGTGAGGGACGGGACCTTTCACACCTTTGAAAAGACAAGTTGTGGGGACGTGACCCTTCACAACGTGAAAAAAGACATGATGTGGGGACGTGACCCTTCACACCTATAAAAGACATGTTGTAGGGACGTGACCCTTCACAACGTTAAAAAAGACATGGTGTGAGGGACGTGACCTTTCACACCTTTGAAAAGACAAGTTGTGGGGACGTGACCCTTCACAACGTTAAAAAGACAAGATGTGAGGGATGTGACCTTTCACACCTTTGAAAAGACAAGTTGTGGGGATGTGACCCTTCACAACTTTAAAAGACGCATGTTGCGGGACTGAGTCGCGTCAACATTCAAACAAACGCATGTTGCAGGACTAAGTCGCGTCAACATTCAAACAGACGCATGTTGCGGGACTGAGCCGCGTCAACATTCAAACAGAAACATGAACTAAAGTCGCTCTGGGAAGAGGAGAATTCATGCAAGAAAAGTAAATAAAGGTAAATGTGAACTTCACTTGGGCGTTGTTGCCCCCCTGAGATATTGCAATGGAAACTCCACTCGGACGTTGCTGCCCACTGGGAGGTTGATGTTGAAGATGAAATGAAAACTCCGCTCGGACGCTGCTGCCCACTAGAAGGTTGATGCGAGATCCTTTTGGACACAGCTGCCCGTTTGAATGTCGGCTTAAATCCTTCTGGACGTTGCTGCCCATAGGATGTTGATGTAGAAAAATGAAAACTCTATTCGGACGTTGTTGCCCACTTGGGAGGTTGGTGCGAGATCCTTTCGGAGGCTGCTTCCCATTGGATGTTGATGCAGAAAATTGAAAAGAAAATTCCACTCGAACGTTGTTGCCCACTGGGAGGTTGATGCGAGATCCTTCCAGACGCTGCTGCCCGTCAGATGTCGGCTTAATGGAATTTTAAAAGGTGGGTTTTGAACCACGACACAAATGTTGAAAGGTAGGGTTTTGAACCACCACACAAAAATTTAAAAGGTGGGGTTTTGAACCGCCACACGAAATTTGGAAGGTGGGGTTTTAAACCGCTACACGAAATTTTGAAAGGTGGGGTTATGAACCACGACACAAATGTTGAAAGGTGGGGTTTTGAACCGCCACACGAAAGTTTGAAAGGTGGGGTTTTAAACCGCCACACGAGGTTTTGAAAGGTGGAGTTTTGAACCGCCACACGAAGTTTTGAAAGGTGGGGTTTTGAACCGCCACACGAAAGTTTGAAAGGTGGGGTTTTAAACCGCCACACGAAATTTGGAAGGTGGGGTTTTGAACCGCCACACGAAATTTGGAATATGGGGTTTTGAACCGCCACACGAAAGTTTGGAAGGTGGGGTATTGAACCGCCACACGAAAGTTTGAAAGGTGAGGTATTGAACCGCCACACGAAGTTTTGAAAGTGGGTTTTTGAACCGCCACATGAAAGTTTGAAAGGTGGGGTTTGAACCGCCACACGAAATTTAGAAAGTGGGGTTTTGAACCGCCACACGAAATTTTGAAAGGGTGGGGTTTGAACCGCCACACGAAATTTGAAAAGGTGGGGTCGTGAACCGCCACACGAAATTTAGAAAGTGGGGTTTTGAACCGCCACACAAAATTTAGAAAGTGGGGTTTTGAACCACCACATGAAAGTTTGAAAGGTGGGGTTTTGAACCGCCACACGAAATTTAGAAAGTGGGGTTTTGAACCGCCACACGAAATTTGAAAAGGTAGGGTCTTGAACCGCCACACGAAATTTAGAAAGTGGGGTTTTGAACCGCCACATGAAAGTTTGAAAGGTGGGGTTTTGAACCGCCACACGAAATTTGAAAAGTGGGGTTTTGAACCGCCACATGAAAGTTTGAAAGGTGGGGTTTGAACCGCCACACGAAAGTTGATTGAGGAGTGATAACATACTCCATTCGATGTTGATTGGACGGTGGGGGAAATGTGATCCGCCGCACGAAAATGGTTGTGGAGTAGTAATGTACCTTCAATCGGATATTGATTTGGGTGGATCTGTTGGCGGAGACTGATCACCGCGTGAGATTCTACTGAAGCATATCTGTATCCTGCAAATAGGGAGGAAACAAACACGGAGCAGCAGTGGATGGAAAAAGAGAAATCAATTGATAAATGGAAAATTCAATGAGATCACATCATGTATGTTGTATATGAAAGTATTTCCACACTACCCTAAGGTTTGCCCCCAGCATTTCATAAAAACAACTTCCCTATCAAGAGAAGGTTCAACAAGTTTATACATTTCTGGAGAACATGTCATCCAGTTTCCATCATACAAGCATGCTTGATACAAGCCTAGAAAAGCATCTGCATCATGCCCAGGAGATAACGACCTCAGGGACAAAACTTTCCCACAACATGTAGGCGTAAGCAATCCTTACCAGATATTGGTGTTTGCATTCACACTCATAAATGTGTTTACACTCATCAAAATGCAACAAACATAGCACAAAGTCAGATTTGCAATGTCAATCCGAGTGAATAAACTTCATATGAAGATGCACATGCATGGGCCTTCTAATAATCGAAAGGACTTTGCAAGAGAAAAGAGATATGTAGTGGATAGATAGAAAGAAGAAGAAAGAAAGTGCTTTTTAGTAGAAGAAGAAAGGATTTAATGAGCAATGCTCAACTAAAGTTGCTAACCGAAGGTAAGGTGCACATGTTCCTCGGCCTTTGCTGGAGATGGTCTCTTTTCCCTTTTGAGGTTTTTTTGTTGTCGGCGAAGCGTATTCGTCCTTGTATCTTCATGGGGACGCTCCTTCTTATTCGTCTTGGGGTACTGTGCCCCATTTTGTGATTTTCATTGAGGTTGGTCTCTTTTCCTTTTTGAGACCATTTTGAAAGCAAAGTGCTCAAGTTTTTCTTAATCTTTGTTGGGGATGATCTCTTGATTGCTTTGAGACCATTTTGAGGGCAAAGTGCCCAAGTTTTTTTGAATCTTCGCGGGAAATGCTTCATCTTGATCGTCTTGAGGGCACTGTGCCCAAGTTCTTGGATCTTTCACAGGGGCAATTTTTTTGATGGAGTTTTTTAGAGCTGACCTTGGGCCCTTTTTGCACTTGCTTCTGCTTTTGTTCTTCTTCTTTTTTTGTTGGTTGTTTTTTTTCGTTCGTTTTTTTTAGCAAGCAAAAGCAAGTACGAGTTTGTCTTGTCTTTGGCAGGGGCCTTCAATACTTAATTTTTGGCCTTCTTCTGGTGTTGACCATCAGCAATCCTCGGAGATTTTGCAATTTCTTTTACGCAAACCAATTTCGATGTGCACCTTACCTTCGGTTAACAACCTCAGTTGGGCACTGCTCATTATTTAAGGAGTTCAAGTGGATGCGAGAGATTTTACAAGCGGCTTAGAAATGAATCGAATAGAAAGCAAAGGCAAGTGTTTGAAGACAAAAGAACGAGAAGACCAAAGAAAGGTGGAAGCAAAGAGCAAAGTCCCCTATCATCTTACTACTATCCCATGTCTAATGGTGCATGTACCCTGGATATTATGCAAATCCAACTAGCACTTAGTCAGGCATTTGCACTCATGAAGGAAGTATGGCGTGAAGGCCCAAAATGCTCGCAGGGATGTGTTTATGACTGCTTACGTCTAAATATGCTGCAGATATAAGAGCTAGCAGGCGAGATCATGCATGTCATGCAATTTCGAATGGATGTACAAGTTATCCATGATGCAGTAACATGTTGAACATGCTCAATCTATGGAAGGTTTGAAAATTTTGAGGGTAATGTGGATTTTATTCAAAGAATTTTGTTTACAATTACAACAAATCTTAACAATATTAGCAATTTTATAGACAAAAATGTGAGGGTACGACCATTCATAATAATTTATGAATAATTAAAAAGAATTGCCCCCAATGCGGGAATGAATGCAGAATGTTTGTATGATTAAAAAGGCTGAGAAGAAAAGTGAACTTCTCTAGATATGTGCAGTAAAATTGTTGAGGTCGGCGCAAGGCGCTGCTGCGGAAATATGAATGTAAACCTCATTCTAACGTTGATGCCTACTGGGATGCTCATATAAGCATGTAGATTTAGACCAGGGTGGGGACATCATAAAATTCGAACACTGATGGAGGAATGTAAAGAGGACAACAGAGCATGGTCGCCCCAGTGGATGAGAATAGGGGTTTATCCTGCCGCATAACATAGATGAAAGTGGGGAGAATTGAGCCGCCGCAATGGATGAAAGTCGAATGTTCCCAAAAGGTTGCCCCCAATGTAGAATGCATAGTGGACTCCCTGATACGCGCGGCAGGGCAGCGAAGATACACAAGATGGTCATTCAAGAGTTGATAAGGGGAGGATTCCTCAGTCTCGTTGAGCATTATGCAAGTAACCATAGTAGGATTCGAGTTCCTGCAAAAATAAGGGAGAAACAATGGGTAGGACTGAAGGGCAATTTAGGAAAATGGACAACGTAATCAATAGGTTTTAAACTCTCCCTTTTCTAGTGAGGCTTTATGCAGGTACTCCCAGCATGATTTGGATTCTTGGACGCCAAGGCTCCCTGACGCTTCGCTGATGCCCACTTGAATGTCTTGGATGTTGTGGCTTATTTGGATGCTAATGCTCACTCAGATGTCCTTAGAAATAACTGAATTGCTTCTGGAGTTGATCAAATCACTAGGGAAAGACAAACTCGAAATGAAACTCAAGATTGGTTGTTTGCAGAATGTGGTGGTCTACAAAGAGATCAGCTCATTGTAGAGAATGGAGAACCATTTTGAAATCTTTCCCGTTTCGCTTCTTGGCTGCTCTGGACGAGGAGACATCTTCTGCGTTGGGGATAGCCGATTGCTGATGATTTGTTCAAGAAGCCTGGCTTGAACAACATTGGGAGTGATAGGAGAGAATCCTTGGTTAGCTAGAGATTCAGGTTACTATTGAGAAAGCTAACCGATCATTTCTTTGCGGGGAGGCTCCAATGCTTCAGCTTTTGTAACCGAAGATTGCGGATAAATCAAGTGAATGCAATCCCATCCACGTCAATGCTTACTGGCCCACGAACTATGGGATTGATCTTCACCGTATGATCATCGTGCATATATGCGGGAAGCCTCGTGGGGAATGGTTGTGATGGTCAAATTCAAAACAAAGGATTTGACCATGTTTGAATTTTGAATTTGCAGTCTAGGGCCATGTAGGGCGCCGATGTCGTTATCGCACGAAACGAGAACGCATTATGTTGATTGGGGTCCCTGAAGGACACCCCTCCATCATTGTTATGAAGGGCACTTGGTGACAACAATTTTTTCTGGTGGAGATCTTTCCAGCGCCGGTAGGAGGACACCTCCTACGTTCCGCTGAGTAGCGATGATCTGAATGCAAGGGGAGGATGGATGTAACGACCTCTTGTGGTGAACTACCGTTCCCTATGCCTTGCCCCCCGGTAAAATGGGCTCCACCATTGATGTACCCCGTTGCCTCTTTTTGGTCATCATTCCAACTACTTGTCCCCCAGTTTACAATTCTCATTGCACCTGAAATAAAGGGAGAATTAAATAGTAAGTCTGGAGGGAAGGATATCCCAAAATTCTAAATTAAAAATTAAAATTGACAAAAATTAAAATATTTGAAAAGAACACGTAGGTTGCCTCCCATGGAGCTCCCTTGTTTTAGTCGTCAGCTCGACTATGGTGAAGTCCTGTTCAAGCCTTCGTTTTGTGAATAAAAAGGAAACTAATCAATAGCATCCAAAATAGAGTGAAAATCAAAATGATGATTTAATAAATCAGAGAAGTAAAACGTGGATAATAAATTGCAAACATAGAGGATTACGGAAATAATTGAGACAAAATTATAAACATGGAAAAATTGTGAAACAATTTGCATGTCGAAAATTGTGGGAATTTTTTTTCTGCATACATGGAAAAATTGCGGAAGAATTTATACATGGGAGAATTTTGGAAAAATTTGTCAATATGAAAAATTGCAAGAAAATTTGTACCCGTGGAGCAATTTGCAGAAAAATTGTACACGTGGAAAATTTTCGCAAAGAATTGCTAATGTGAAAAATTTGCGAAAAGAATTTGTAAATGTTGAAGAATCATGGAAAAAATTGTAAACAGGACAAATTTGTGGAAAGTTTTGTAAATGTAAAAAAAATTGAGGAAAATTTTGTAAATGTGGAAGAATTTGCGAAAAATTTGTAAACATGGGAAAATAGTTGTTAATGTAGAAAAATCGCGAAATCAATTGTAAGTATGGAAAATTGAGAAATCAGTTGTGGAAGAAGTGAAACACAGTCACAATATACGCATTTAAATATGATGCATATGCTGGGGTGACTTCTACTACTTTTAACTGACTGGAAGGCTCCCGGACGATACCATAAAAGTGGTCCCTCAGTAAATGGATATGTGATTGCTTACCGAAACATCAAAGAATCGGGGCGCTCACCCATTTAGGGGTTCAAGTCCGAGTTTAGCGTTCGTGAAAGCTTACTGGGACACGTATCCCAGGACTTCACTACTAGCCTCCTAATCTTATTTGGAAATGCCCGGCGATAGGGATTATGCGTGAAATTGCATATGCGATGACAGTTTATCAAAGCAAATAACAACGAATCATGTGAACAATTTATTAACAAATAAAACAATAATCATGCATAAAAAAAATCATGTGATAATACAAGAATTTATCATATCAATTAAACAACTAATCATAAAAAAATAAACGCCTCAAAAAATCCGGCTTCGACCCTATTGGTCCCCAGTGAAGTCGCCAAACTGTCGCACCCCATCTTTGGATTTTATCCTAATGCGACGCGGGTTTGTGACGAGAATGTGAGATGAAATTGGACTCAATCGGGGGATGAATGATGTTTCCTTTTCTTTCCTTCTCTGTAGATGTCGTATGGCACCCTTATAAATAAATCTTTCCTTTCTGTTTGGTACTTCTTCGATAGATTAACATGTCTTCCCTTTTTGCTTTGACTTGTAACAATGCTCTGGGTTGTTCTTATGGTAGCATCTTTGTTCCGGTAGATTTTGATTTTTCCATGTGGTGGGATCTTGTCTTTTGCCCTTAGTGTCGTTTACTCTTTGTCTGTTTCCGGTAGATTTTTCTTTGATTGTTCCTGTTTCTAGTAGAGCTTGTTTTTCCCGATAACAATAGGCTGCTTGTATTATTTTCTCTCTTTTTCAGATAGATTCTCTGTCTTTGCTCGATTGGGTGGTTTTGTCAGTAGATTCCCCTCGTTTGCTTCCTTGATCTGAAATGATAACTCTTGTCATTTTGCTAAGACATAATGATTTTTTTTGGTTGGTACTCCTTTGCTGGATTTCTCGAACATTATATTTATTTTTTTTGGTAGGTGTTTTCTTGTGTTGCCTTTTCTATGCGAAGAGATTTTTCGGTAAGTGTTCCACCTTTGATTCTTTCTTTGACTTGTGACGTTTGGGTCTATCTTTCCCATAAAGGTTGTGTCAGGCGTATTTAATGCGCGTCTTATCAGTGAAGCTACGCGCCTTTTGAGTGCTTTTCTCGATTTTTGAAACAATCTTTGGATGGGCCGTTTCGCGGGTGTGGGTAATCATTATTCTAGATTTCGAAGGGACTTTTGGATCAACACTAGGTGACGCGTCATTTCTCTATATGTAGCCGGCCACTTATCGTTTGTTCATAGGGTTTTTTGACGGTACTGGTGAGGCGCTATATATATCTCGTTACTCTTCCCTTTGCCCTTCTCTTTTTTCGCTAGTTTTTGATTTCCTCACGCTCTCGATTTGCCTGCATTTGCTCCTTGGTGTTGCTTTGCTATCGTTTCAGTACGTCTGTGTTTGGCCGTGCTTTTGTCAGTGATTTGTTAGGTATTTCCTTCCGTCCTTGCTGTTATTTCCATTCTAGCCCATTGCTTTCCTTTTATTCCTCTTAACATGCCTCGAGCCACACCTTCTGAAAAGCCCCTCGGTGTGCATGAAATTTTGATGAATGAAACTCCCACTGTCTTGACCACTTTAGAGGATATTCATAAAGAGTTGGAGAAGTATGATGTAGTCCTGCCCCCTGAGTATTCGATTAAGGTTGCCAATGAGACTGTCCGCTTGAATAGTACCTTAGGATCCAACCAACGGGTGTTATACACACGAAAATGTTTATGTATGGTTTTAGGCTCCCGATAGTTTCTTTAGCGACCACTTTAGTTAATGACCTTGGTTTGAACCCCGCCCAGATATCTCTGAATGGTTGGTCCTGTATTCATGCTTTTACTACAATCTATAACTTGAATGGGATACCTTCCCCCTCTGTTAGATTATTT